>JAQPPZ010017111.1:10000000-10682500 GCA_028583015.1 Wollemia nobilis | reverse complement strand
GTTGCTATTAACCTAAGCATGCTTCTCATTTAGCAAGTCATGACAAAGTAACATAAAACTATGCAAAAACTTTAAAAAATCAGAATATAGTATTTCTAACACATTGATCATGCAAATAATTAATACACAGCATATTAAATCAACTTAACTAGCATATCATATTAAACATAAGATTTTTTAGGTAGTTTCAATGTTCAAAACATGCTATGATTGAGGTATTTCCAGGCCTCATCAAATAACATGCTCAAAAACATAAAAACATACACAAACCCCTTCACACATGCACACAAAACAAGACCCAAAATTTAAAGTGATCAAACAAGCACAAATTTGGATACCCACTTGGCCCAATAGTATTGTCCACTTGTCAGTTTCCACATGCATGTACTCTCATATATAAAACTACACATCCCATCCCATTCACGCTTTACTAGGGACAACACTACTTGCATACAAAAATGAAAAGCACCCTGGGATACCCATTTGGTCTTTTCCACACCGCATGCATGCATTTCACTCCTACCTAGTATACATGTCTAATCTACTCCATTCCAAGCAAATACAATGTTCTTTTTTTTACACTAACCAATTCACACGTAATTCAAGAAAGCAAAATCCACTTACCTCTGGTGTCACTGCCCCCTCACCCATACTCATTGACATACTTGACATCCCATATTGTTTGATTCACACTTTAGCAACACTTCACTTTCACATTTCTCCTCCCTAGTTGCTTTCCCTCCATCCTTAGCATAAAAATGATGTTAAACGCATCATTTTACCATTTAAATGCACTTTGTACATATTTGCACACCACATGTATGAACCGAAAGGTTACCATAACCTCGTACGAACCACCTCGGTTCACATGACCCCGTGTGAACCTTTATTTAACACCCAAATTCATTACCCCACCTAAAAATCCCCTTGGATTTCTCCCAATTCTTTTGTTGTTTTTCCACTAAAATTCTTGGCATTTCTTCTTCATCATCATCAATAATTTCATTGTCGATTTTCATGTCCTCCATCATCAAATAATTGCTTAAGGGGGTAGTCATCCAATACATCAAAATCTATCTTACACATGATCAAATAACCAAAAATTCAACCATAAATACAACAAATGCCTAAAAATATTTTTTCTAAAAGTTATATCAAGTCCTTATGCTAGGACATATACAAAAGTAAAATTTCTCTGCTCAATCAAAATTTCAATACAAAATAAATCAATGTTTGATAGACCTCAAAATACCTCTGATTATAGACATATTATAGTTTCCTCTCTTCATTGTGGTAGACTAAAGTCCACTTTCGAATGAAGCTCCTGAAAGCTCTATCTCATGGCTCTAACGGTTCATAAAACATTGTCAAAAAAACTCATCAATCAATCAAAAGCAAAAATTAACATAGGCATTTTTTTTCCACAATTGAAACATCTAAAATTGATCATAATGCAAGGTGATCTTACACCTTCCCTCAAAATCAATTAATCATAAATCATTTTTATCAATGTGTCTCTCTCGCAATCATCCACAAGTCATCAATCACAAATTCTCTGCCTTCCAATCATTTTATCAATTCATATCATCAGTTTTTATACTAAACCATGTTTCACACAATCTAGTACAAAAAGGGGTAAACTGTAGACACCCAAAAGTCATACATTGTCCCTTTCCTCATATTCATGGTCAATCAATTTGCCAAACCCTCGAATATTGCATAAATTGACTAAAAAAACTATTCATTTATCAAAATCACTATTCATCATCCTTATCCCCCTTGGGTTAGCTAAGCCCATTCCTACGCTTAAATATAGGTCCTCATGCGACCTCATTCCCAAATCAACTAAGGTTGAATGCTCCACCATGGTCAAAAAGCACTTTATGGTCAAAAATCAATTTTTTGATCAAAATATGCTTTATGGCTAATCACATGCTTAATTAGATCTAATTTTGATTTAATTTAAGCCTTTCACCTCACCTAGTCTACTTTGACTAGCCTAGCATTCCACCACACCTAGTCTACTTTGACTAGCCTAGCCTTCTACCTCACCTAGTCTAGTCTATCCTAGCCTTGCCACCTCTCACCTAGATATTTCTCCACCTCACACTCCCCTGGGTCATAAACGAAAGATGGATACTTTTACACACAAAAGGTAAATTTTAATTAAGATATGTTTTCAAAAAGGTGTTCATAAATACCAAATGGATATTTTTTAGCCAGGTCATCATGACTTATGGATGGGTGAGGTATTCTCTCACCCAACCTCATTTATGAGCCAGGACACCTTAGGAGACACATATTAGGTGGAAACCTCACCATAGAAACCTCACAGGGGACACCTCATCCCCTCTCCCTTACCTTGGCCAATTCTATAAGTAGAAGGCCATTTCCACCATTTTAAAGAGGCCACTTTTAGCTTACAAAAACTCTGTAGAAATTACTTCAGACACACATCCATCATATATCCAACAGACATCCATCATACTCACATTGCAATCATAATTTAGTCATTTTCATAATATTCCTTATGATTGAGACAGGTTATCTACACCAAAAAGGATAATTTCTAAAGGTGGCCCATTGAAAAAGTGAAAAATAGCAACACTAGGATAACTCAAAAATTGATCTTGCATATTCAGTCACAAAAATATAGGTTTACACACCCTCGTGTGAACCTCCCATTTTACACTAGATTTGCACCCCCTTGTGTGAATCTCTGCTACAACAAACTTTGATCATATGGTAGGTAAATATGGCATAGTTTAGGGTTTTTATATTATTTTTATCAATTTTCATCATATTTTAAGCTTATTTAGAGAGTCTTTTATCTTTATAAACATGGAGGTTGATTGAGGTAATCTCCCAAATACTCTAACTACTTTCTGCATGTCAATAAGTACACAACATATTGATCCAGTGGTGGCACATGAGCAAGAAGCCCATAAACACTGAGGAACACCAAGAAGACAAATCTTGATGCCTTTGTACACACCTAAAATGGATTCCTTAGGAAAGACCCCATTGTGGCCTTCAGGGCAAGAATTGTAAAAGGATATCAATTTGTAACCTCCTTTTATTATTTCAATAACAAAAGTAGCAAGAATCTACTTTTTTAAATGAAGTATTGTAGTGTCATTTTGGAGGGTTTCACTTATGAATGAATCATTGGTCATGAAATAAGGTTTGAATACTTTGAAGGATTCAGAGTGGATCAATATAGTTTTGACCAAATATCTATCTCAATTGAATATTTTTCCTATAGGCACCCTACTTGAGGAAGGTTCTATTTTCTAGTAGAGTTTATGTAATTCTAGAAATGCTCTTTTCAAAGTCTCCCAATGGATCCTAGGTAATGGGAGATTTGTTAACTTTTGGACTGACTCTTAGCTATTAGACTATCCCCTATTATAGGATCCTAACCTTGCACCAGCTTAAAGCCTTACCAAGAGACTAGGTTGGTCTTTTGTGGTTGACTTCATTGACTATGTTGAGGATCGAAGAACTTAGAAACAAGTTCCTTCTTCCAGTATTAATAGAGAAGAAATATTTATTTGGAGATTTATTCAAAATATTCTTAGGTTGTATGTTTTGAAGTCCCAACAGGTGGAGTACCACATCATTTTAAATAAGGAGAGCAATGGGTCCTTTTTGGTCAAAATAGTGTATTCTCTTCTTGATGACTGCACTCCTCTTTGGCTCCCCCCTTGCAAAGTTTGGTTTAAACACCTAACATCAAAGGTGAACATATTTTTTGGTTGGCTATCCAAAATAAATGCCTTACAATTGAAAAACTCCATAAAATAGGAATGATACTCACCAAAAGGTGCTATATTTGAAGGTCTATGGAGGAAATGACTACCCATATGTTTTCTCAATGTTAATTTTCCTTTGTAGTGATGAACTTGGTTACCCACTCTTTGGGGTCTAATGGGGTTTCCCTTATTCTACTCAAGATGTTTGCTCATAGTGGGTTTATACTTTTAGGTATCCTCATCTCACTTGGATTTGGAAATTTTTACTCCCACATGCCTTTTAGGGCATCTGATGGGAACATAATAAAAGGACCTTTAGGAATGCTAAAAGGGATTCAAAATTAGTTTGTTCAAGAATTTTTAAGAGCATGATGGAGAATGTTTCCTCTTGTATGTTAGATTTGGATGCGAGTAAGGGTGATGAAGAGAAGTTGGAACTCCTTGGATTTTCTCACAAGCTAGTGCCTATTGAATCTTCGTAGTTGAGGCAAAGAAACTCAATGATATGGTCCCCATCCCCATGGGATGGGTTAAACTTAATTTTGATAGAGCCTCAAAAAGGAACCTGTTGGAGCCAAATTTGACTCAAATTTGAAACCCCCAAATTTAAATTTTTGGTTTTCAATCAAAGTATCCTTACTGTTGGTCATTGCTTAAGTTGTTGTGAGTAATTCGATTTTTCATTTGGTTGGTTTGATAAATTCTAACCTTAGCCTTTTTAATAATGTGGGCTTCATGGTATAAATCAAAGTACCTCAAATGGTTAGGGAAGAAATTTTCAAATTAAAAATCTAAAGCCAAAGTTCGACCTTCATAAATATTTCCTTGGGCCTAAAACCGATTAATAAAGTCCTTAAATCATAAGTCGGTTAAGCATTCACCATGGTCTCAAAATTTGAAATGTCTAAGGTTAAAGAAAATATTAATTAATCAAAACCTAAGGGTATGCACCCCACCAAGCTAACAATCAAGCACCTTAGATTTAATCCAAGGGTCACGCTCGATCCGAAAGAAATCGGACGACAATGCTTTAATAAAATCAAACCAAAGGACAAGTCAAAATTCAAGCCATGGTCAAAAAGTAAAAATATCGCACCTTAGGCTTAATCGAATGGTAGCGCGTCATCATGAATAAATCTAATGGAAGCGCATTCAAAAAGAATCCCGAAAGATAAGTCAAAGGGTCAATAAGGTTTAACCTAAGGTTTAAAAATCGAGCATCTCTAATTAAATTGGATGAAAGTGCATCGTCTTAAAATTTTACGGACGCGCTTTAGCAATAAAACCTGAAGGTTAAGTCATGAACCAATAAATGAATGTGATTAAATTCCTTGCACCTTCGACAAGATCGATAGATGCGCCGACCCCAAGATCAAATCAATGGTTGTGCACTGTCCGAAAAGTTGAAGCATTAAACATGAGCCATAATGGTCAAAGGTTTCGATTAAATAGTGAGTAAGTCTAAATAATCGGATGGCAGTGCTCAATAATATTTAAAATCAATGGTTGTGCATCCTCTAAGAGGTCAAAGGTTTAATAAAAGTCGTCATGGGTCAAGGTCAAGATAAAATCAGAGTAGGTCTGATAGATCGGATGATCGCACCCATGCGATATCCAAATCAACGACCACACATGTTTCAAATTAATCACCTATTAAAAGTTAATATTAAAAGAATGTGCCCCCTTGATTAATCGTAGGGTAGGTTACCAAGATCAAACAGTTACGCTCGATCAATTTTTAATCTAACGGTGGCACGCTAATTGAAAATACATTAAGGAGTGTTAAGATTCAAAAAATATTAATTAATGATAATCATGTTATTAGCAAGGGTTTAATACATTAGCTAATTTCCCCATTTTAGCTTAAACAATATTAGTATTATACACCCTTGATTAAACTAACTTGCAGGTTGACTTAATCCGACGGCAGCACTTGTCTCCACTCAGATCCAACGGTCGCACCAAAATCATGAATGGTAAGATGAAGACTAAGGTAAAGATAAATATTAATTGTGTTTAGCAAGGGTTTAATATGTTGACTAATCCCCCCTTTCACCTTAATCATGATTAATAGAAAATCAAAAGTTTTTACATTGATTATATGGTGGGCATCTTATTGGCAATCTAACGATAGCGCCCAAACTGATCCAAAAATTGACGGTCGTGAAGGCTTGTAGTGGCGACAAAGGATTGAAAGCTAAATGAAGATATTTTAATGGTACACAAATCGGACGACGACGCTCATTTCTCCCCTAGATCCAATGGTGCACATACGGGAAGATAACCAAAGGTTAATCTAAGCATTATTATTTCAAAAGGTTGATTAATTGACCCAAGGTACGTAGGGACTCCTCTCATTTATTAAGAACTATGTACATCTACATGATCCAATGGTCGCGCCTCACCATAGTAAGATTTAATGGTGATCGCAAAATAAAAATGCATGTATCATATGATTACCATCAATTAATATGAGTTGTTAAGGTTTGAAAATATAAGGATTAAACATTGGATAACCATGATTAATTAAAGACCATAAAACATGTTATGTCAAGTGTTTATATGCAGCTAGGTACATTAACCATCATGCAGGTCTCGAGATATCAATGGTCGCGCTAGCATCCTATCTAGATCGGATGACTGCACATCAATCAATATTCCAAGGGTAAAACCAATCACTTGCATCCAACGATTGAGATTAATCATGGTTGACTTAGGGAAAAGGGGCATCATAGGAAATATAAAAACCAATGCTCACACCAATAATTAGATATCATAGATGTCCCGAAAGAGACATAATCGGTCCCAAAGATCTAGTTATCACTCGGATCCGAGGTGGCACGAGGTTCAAAAAGGGGCACTACCCCCATGGCACATATCGTTCCATGTCAGATTAAAGATCCCCATTGAAAAGTGAAGAGTCAAACAAAAATAACTCTAGTAGAAGCAAAGAAGCCCAGATTGTCTTTACCAGTTGCTAAGGTTGTTTTGGAAAGAACAGATGAGCAGGTTGCCTTCACTATTATAGATGAACAAGAGTTGTAGTTAGTAGCAGGGATGAGAAATACAGAAGAACAATCTTCAAAAAAAGTAGAGTTGAGGACAACTGTGTCAGATATTACTGAGATTAATCTCCCTCCTCTGCAAGACCCACTAGTTCTTAGTACCAATGAGGAAACATGAGGATCATCAGTACTAGGTAAAGATGTTGATATAGCAAAACTTGTCAAAACAGTGAATGCTCAGGCCATTGATCAATTTGTTGAAAATATTGAAACACTCAAAAAATAATTGGACCAAGAAGAAAAGGAAAAGGTAGAATTAAAAGTTATGATAAGTAAGCAACAAGAAGAATTAAATAAGAAAGATGCTTCAATTGCCCAACCCCTGTAGTGACCAAGGTTCAAGATCATGTATATTATTTGAATGTAATGAAAAAGGACATGTACAGAAGAATAAAAGCTCAGGCCAAAGGTTTTACTGAAATGTTCAGGAAAATAAGGGTGATTCAAATAACTTCTCAAGAAATCATGACCTTGATGCAGGAAAGAGAAAAATATTTTAAATTCATTCACCCAACCCTGGACTTCATAGGGGATCATTTTGAAGAACTACAAGGACAAGAAATAATGACACCTGATGACAATAAGATTCAAATCAATTTTGAATTTTTCAAAGCAGCCCTGTTTGGATCAAACCAAGAGAAATGGATAAATTTTGTGACTGAGATGAATGACCTGATAAAGGATGCTATAGATAAACTGGTAGATATTGGCCTATCCTTAGATCAATTCCTAGAAGCATCAGACATAGAAGGAATATTCAAAGAAACCCTTGAGATATTTGACTGTGAACTAGGTGATGAGGAGGAAATGATTAAACAAACTACACTCATGGTGAATGCTGCAGAAGCTTTACTACTTCAGTATGATAGAAACATGCCTGTTATTGTTATACAGAAAAATAAAATTTTGCAAGAAATGAATATGCTCAGGATTGCAGCCACTTTTGACACAAAAATATGGAGGTTGATTGATGAGCATATAAAAGGGTTGCAAAGGAGTTTAAAGGGGAAAAAGGTCAATACCTGCAAACAGCAAAAAGTAGATTCTGCACCACAGACAACTGCAATAATAGGAGACATCTCTGGGGTAGTTAAAGGGTCAAAGGATCAAGGAAAGGCAACTCAAAAGAGGCCAGTTTGGAAAGCAGCAGCTAAACGCACCGAGAAGTAGCAGAATCAGATGAAAGTTCTTCTCATACTTAAATCACTAGTTTAGTGGGAATTTGTTTGAACAAGTCAAAGAAGGGAGCACAGTCAAAACCTCAAAGCCAGCTGGATAGCACCAATTTTGGAAATTCAATCAGATGATGCCAAGTGTACAACCAAAATTCAACCAAAAATAATAGAATCAAGAACCAACAACTATAAAAGGAAGCAGGCAGGTCTGGATTCTGCATCAAGCAATTAGAGAATAGCATTTTTGCTAAGAGGTATACTTGAGTGCCCTGTTAGTTGTGTTGTTGTATTTCTTTGTGTCTATTTTCTTTTATTCATTCTTTCTTCCTCCCCTTGTTGTGCAGGATTGTATGATAGGAAAGCGTTCAAGAAGCTGAGAATATTTCTAGTCTTATTGAGCCTAGGATTCAGAGATTCTTTTGTTACCAGATTGGAATAAGGAGAGTAGGAGAGACCTGTTACATCATTTGAACAGAGTCTTCTCCATTGTATTGTTGTATTCTTTTGAGAAAAATAGAGTTAAAAGGCATTCTGCCCACTCTGCATGTAATTTTTCCATGAATCAATACAATTCTGAATCTTATTCCTGTCATTTCTTTGTCTCAGTATTGTGTGTATCTGTATAATGGGTTACATTATTTGAATGCATTATACACGTTTCTTTCGTTAGTTAACTTTTGGTTTTGTTACGACATTCGAATGAAATCAAGAATGCTAATTTCCTTTTCCCCTTCTCTTTGTTCATAATTAAAATTGTTGTTAAATTGCTATAATAGCCCAATGAATCTAGGCACTGGTCTACATAAGGCATAATAGTTGGTTATTTTCATGCTTGGTCATTTTAATAAGAATACTTATAGTTTAATATAAATCTGGAGCATGCAAATTAGAAGTTTAATTAAAGAATTGTCATTGGGGTTTCCTTACCCATTCTTCCATCTTCTTTAGCAATATTCGGGTTTAGCAGAACATGAGGCAAGTCGACCAGAGCCTGTAATAGCTCGTTGGTTTCAAATGGATTCTTGTAGCATGACAATTGATTTCCTACGGATGCAAGAATCGGTTCCAATAGTTTTTTGGCATCGTTGTCGGGGAGGACTTCTTAGAAAGATTCAATTATCTTCTTAAAGTTTTCTTCAACGATTATTTTTAATTCAACGGATGACCAGTTAAAGTAAAGAACCAATGTTTTAATTTTCACTTTGTTAGAAGTTCTTTATTTTTCCTATGTCCATAGTTTATGTTTTGAAGTAAGTTTTTATGTTCTTGATTTTCTTGAAAATTCTTGTTTCTTGATTTTCTTGAAATTTCTCTTTCTTGATTTTCTTGAATTTTCCCAAGAACCCACTCCTGTGAGGATGAGAGATAATATCAAGCATTCTTGATAAGAGTATACATTGTTCTTTCTGCACCCCAGTGCTGGCGACTCTACTGGATGAACCCAGAAGAAAAATATAAAAAAAGGAGAGAACATAATGTGTTGGCGAACACCAGGAGAAGCGGTAAGGAGCTATTCCTAGAACTCGAAAATCTAGAGGTATTTATACATACCCAAAAATCACCATTTTTTAAGAATTCTACATATTATAGTAGATCTAATTCTAGCGGTAAAAAGTACGTAAAGAAAAATTAGAATATTATTACTACTGATATTACTGTTGATGAACGTTTAAATCCTGTTGTAGAAGATATATGCAATTGTTCTCATCATACAATAAATAGTAATACTACAGTAGATAATCAATCTGATTACATTCAGGCTACTCAAAACCATACCACCGTAGGTACTACATCTGTGAAATTAAATTCAATAGTAGCTATGGCTCAGGGTAATGTTCATTTGTGGAGAACTAACAGATATAGGCCTTTTGTATTACCAATAAATTTAAATGCCTTACCCAGTAAAGCTCACAAATACCTCCCTAAGTTTTTAGGAAATAGTGCAGTAACTGGAGAGGATCATATCAAAAGTTTCTTATATGCAATGGACAGTCTGGAAGTTGAACATGAAGATGTAGTATTAAGACTGTTTCTACAGACTTTAGAAAAAGATGCTAGAGAATGGTTTAATTCCCTTCCTAACAATGATATCCTAGACTTCACCAAAATGGAAGAGGTGTTCCTAAAGAAGTATGGTGAAAGGAAAAATGAACAATCATTGTTAACTGAGCTAGCCACTATGAAGAAGAAAGAAAATGAGGTTGTTAGTGATTTTAACATAATATTTTCAAAAACAAGAAACAAAATCCCTGCCAACCTCAGGCCTAGTGATATTCAGTCTATTTGTTTTTATAAGAATGCTTTTCAAGGAGAGTTTAACTATGAATTAAGGCAAGAACAAGCCACTACCATTGATGGTTGTATGGAAAAAGCAATGGATATAGAAAGAAATATGCTTGACAGTGGTAAGATGAAGCCTTATTCTTTAGAGGTTAACATGCCTGAGAGAAAACCTAAGAGAGTGGCTTTTGATATACAAAGAAGAACTGAAATTGATCCTGTGGAGAAGTTGACTAGTCAAATGATAGAAATGTTCAACAACATGAGTAACAAGTTAGCAAGAATTGAAAGAAATGGAAATAATGGTGAATCTTCATAGACAGAGCGACCACATGTTGACAATCATCCCCCATTTAAGAAAAATTACAACAAGAATTGGGGAAACAACAATGGTTTTGAAGAAGGGAATAGGAATAGGGGTAATGGGAATAACAACTAGAAAAATAGAGATTCTGATAGGGATCATAACAATGTCCCTAACCCAATGCCATCTGCCAATGTAGTTGAAGGTTTTCCTTATTTTTGCTCTACTTGTGATGCACCCCATAACCCCGATGCATGTGGAATACACCTGAGTGATCAACGTAATGTAGATATGCATGCAGAATCAGAAGAGGATATAAGAATCAATGCATGTTGGTCCATTGAAGATGAATCCAGAGAAAGGTTGTTTGAAGAAGACATGGATAAATATGCTTCAAATCATCATCCTCAGATCTTAGTAACTGAAGGAACTAAAATCTTGTAGAAATCACATGAGTCAAGATATGATAAGATGAAGCAAGGGAAATTGATTCCCACTACTCAAGAGGTTGAAGAATTAGAGGCAACCCATGTTTTAAATTTGAGGAATAGAACAATCCCTGAAAGAATAGAGAAATTATCTACAAATGAAACAAGAAGATAAACTTTCACCAATAAAAATATCGGTAAAGAGAAAACTGATAGGAACCCTAACAAAATTACTCCTGAGGTAATAGAATCAACAGAAGAAGTCCCCAAAGAAGAAAGTAATAAACCATTGGATATAAAGAAGATAGAATTTGATGTTGGGTCAGAACTCAGTAAGCAAAAAGTTAATATCACATTTGGTGAACTTATGAAAGTTCAAACATATAGAGAACAAGTATGCAGAGCTTTTGGATTAGTAGAGCAAAAAGAAGACCCTACTTGTCATGCTGCTAGACAAAATCAACATGATACAAGATCACCATCTTCTATCAGACCCTTCTACGTGTCATTAAGATATAATTCATATGAAGGGGAAAGATATGTGATTCATAATTGCATGCTTGATAGTGGAGCTTCACATAATATCATGCCTAAGTTAATAGCTGACCAAATGGGATTAATCTGTACTAGAGATTCTACCCCTGTTTCTGTAATGGACAATAGAAAAATTCCTTGTGTAGGGGTGATAACTGGATTATTAGTTTTCCTAGACCAACACCCCAAAAAGGGCATTGTCATGGATGTAGCAGTAGTTGATGTTGACCCATTCTTCTCACTATTACTCAGTAGGCATTGGGCAGAACAACTAGGGGGATCAATACAACTAGACTGGTCTTATGCTACCATCCCCATATCGGATAAGGAGAATATAATTTTGAGAAGGGAACCATTCAACAAACACTCCATAGAGTTAATTCAAATAGATGAAACCATGATTAACTTAGTTAACTCTATGGAAGAAAAAGGGATGGGAGTCTATTCAATATGGCACAACCCATTCTTGATGGAAGTACCAGATGCAAAGAACATGGATCCAAAAGATATGAGAATAACTGATGCTGAATCAAATCAAATCGAGTATTAACCCAAGAAATGTGGACCATGTCATTTGATGGGGCTAAATCCCAATCTGGAGCTAGTGCAGGTGTAAATTTGACTGATATTAAAGGAAATTACCTTGGTATCCCTTACATATTGCAATTTCCTTGCACAAACAATGTAGCTGAGTATGAAGCTTTACTATTAGGGCTAAGGAAAGCAAAAGAGTTAGGTATTAACTACTTAACTATAATAGGAGATGCAAAACTTATTATACTACAAATAAAAGGCAAATATCAGACCAAGCATCCTAGACTTAAGCAATATAGAAATGCAACATATTGGAAGAAATTGATAAATTTTTGGCTTTCAATATTTCATATATTCCTAGAGAACAAAATCATGTTGCAGATCTCTTAGCTATGAATGCCTCAGGTCTAGATCACCCAGAAATAACTACAGAATATATGGATATATTTCCAACTATCTCAGTCTATAAACCTTCTGTGCTGAGATAACATAGTCTATCTTCAGGTCTTTCAAGATGATATAGATATTAAGGATTTTATGACTTTGCAAAATCAGTATGAAGATGTCATCTGTGATGAAAAATATGAAGAAAAGCTAAAAGATCAAATAGGAGAACCAGTAGAAGTAATCCAGTTGAAAACTAATAGAATACCCAAAGGATTGGTGTCTCTTGAAAGCCTATTTGATGATTTTGACAAAGCCTATAAACCTATACGTAGAGAAGTGATATCTGAGGATATTAATATTGGCTCAATGAAAGAACCCAGAATAGTGAAAGTAGACATGGCACTACCTGCTAAAGAAAAATCTGGATATATCAATTTCCTAAAAAAGAACAAAGAACATTTTGCTTGGACCTATGAAGATCTCAAAACTTTCAAAATGGATGTGATGACACATATAATACCCTTGAAAGAAGAGGCCAAGCCATTTAGACAAAAATAGAGAAAGTACAATCCAACTCTGCACCCAATAATGCAAAAAGAGGTTCAAAAATTGTTGGACTCCAAGATAATAAGAAAAGTCAGATTTTCCTCCTGGATATCCAACTTAGTACCAGTTAGGAAAAATAATGGGGACATTAGACTATGCGTGGATTTTAGAAATTTAAACAAGAGCTCACTAAAAGACAATTACCCATTGCCTAACATGGAACAACTGCTGCAAGCAGTAGTAGGTTCAACTAGATTGTCCCCGTTAGATGGATTTTTAGGGTACAATCAAATTCTGATAAATCCAGAAGATAGACACAAGGCAACATTCACCACACCCTAGGGCACATTTGAATATTTAAGAATACCTTTTGGATTGATGAATGCAGGTGCTACTTTCCAAAGAGCGATGGACTTTGCTTTCAAAGGACTAATGTTCAAAATTGTAGTAGTGTACTTAGATGATATCACAGTTTTTTCTAAAAATCCAGAAGATCATCTAGAACATTTGACTACAGTTTTTTCCTGGTGCAAGGAATTTGGAATCTCTCTAAATCCAAAAAAATGCATATTTGGAACTACACAAGGAAAATTGCTAGGTCATATAGTTTCATAAAAGGGGATAAGCATTGATCCAGAAAGGATAGAAGCCATTTCTAAAATTCCCCCACCCAAGAATCTAAAAGGAGTAAGGTCATTCTTTGGCAAAATAAATTTTATCAAAATATTTGTCCCAAATTTTGCAGAAATGACCAAACCCATAAATGATATGGTGAAGAAAACTAGAGAAATAAAATGGACATTAGAAAATATGGAAACATTTAACAAAATTAAAGAAGCCATATCAACCACTCCAGCTTTAAGTTGCCCTGATTATACAAAGGATTTTAATATTTATTCATATGCTTCTGAACACTCTATTGTTGTAGTCCTTTCACAAAAATATAATGAAAATAATGAAAGGCCAATAGCCTTTATGAGCTCAGGACTAAAAGGAGCAAATATTAAATACACCTTACTAGAAAAACATGCCTATGCAATCATCCAATCTTTAGAACACTTCAAAGGTATATTTGGCTCAAATAAAGTTTACTATTGTATTCCCTTTATAGCAATAAAAGATATCTTTTCTCAATCAGAGCCATTAGGAAGACCAACAAGATGGATGGTAAAACTTTTGCAATATGATGTTGAATTCAAAATAGTTAAAACAGTCAAAGGGCAGGGTTTAGCTAAACTATTGGCTAACAAAGAAGAAGCAGGATCTGAAAATATTCTTACCATAGATCAGACATATGATGATAGAAGAATAAAAAATAAAGAATGTAAATGGTATGAAGAAATTTTGTCATACTTACAAACACTATCTTTTCCCAGAGATATGACAATAAACAGAATGAGGTCAGTCAAACTTCAAGCTCAAAAGTATTATATACAAAATGGAGTATTATATTGGAAACATCCTGATGGAGTATTATTAGTCTGCTTATATGAAAGAGAAGTCCCCAAAATAATTAATGAATTTCATAATGGTTTCTATGGAGGACACTTTGCTCCAAGAGCTACAACTAATAAAATCATGAGAGCAGGATATTATTGGCCATCCCTTTTTAAGGATGTATATAAATATGTTAGGAATTGTCATAACTGCCAAGTTTTTATAGGGAAAAAGCATCTACCAGCCATGCCCCTCAAGCCAGTAATCATTGAAGCACCTTTTGCTCAATGGGGCATTGACCTGATTGGAGAGATCAAGCCTAATTCATCTGGCCAACATAAGTGGATCATAACTACAATAGATTACTTCACAAAGTGGGTGGAAGTTGCACCTTTGAGAACATCTACATCTGCTGCAGTCATCAGATTCATAGAGGAAAATATCTTGACCAGGTATGGAGTTCCTAAAAATCTTGTAACTGATAATGCTCAATATTTTGTGTCATATGAAATGGTAGAATTTTGTGCTGAATATGGAATTGAATTATCTCATTCTGCTAATTATTATCCCCAAGGAAATGGTCTAGCTGAGTCATCAAATAAAAATGTAATAACAAGAATAAAAAGGTCATTAGGCAAAAACAAAAGGGGATGGGACAGTGAACTTAAATTTGCTTTATGGGCTGATAGGTTGTCTGTTAAAAGAAATACAGGAAGAACCCCCTATGAGATGGTTTATGGAGAAAAAGCCCTATTGCCCCCAAAAATGGAAAAAATGGCACTTTCCCTTTTATTGCAAGATCATGAAAACCCCGATCCCATTCAGAGAAGGCTTGACCAAATTGTCTTGTTAGAAGAACAAAGAAGAGAGACCCTCAATAGAATGATGGAACAAACCCAGAAAACTATAAAATTGTTTAATAAGAAAGCCAAGGGTACTCCTTTTTCTCAAGGAGATATAGTCATCTATTGGGATCCTAAAAATGATAAGCATGGTGAAAAGGGTAAGTTTGAACCTAAATGGATTGGCCCATACCAAATTGCCCATGTTATCAGTCAGAATACTTACAAGCTACAGACTTTGCAGGGAGAAATAATGGCTATCCCTATTAATGGCCAACACCTCAAAATGTACAATCCCTGTTGAAGGTGTACTTACAAAAAAAGCATTACACAAAAAAATAGAAAAACAAAAATCCAAAAACAGAGTGGTGTATTTTGTTTATTAGTTAAGCTTCCCTTTTGTTCTTGAATAATTTTGAGTTTACTGTACACATGATATCTTAGTTTGATGAGTATATCTAACTATTTATTCCACCAAAGACAATAAAAAAAAAGGGATTTATTTTAGATGTTGATGAGCTTTACAATTCTATCAAAAATGAGTGTTTATGCAATAGTTGTTTGATATGAGATAAAACAAGATAGAAAACAAAGCTGATTGAAACATCATGTCAAGCCTCACATTACAAATGATACTTAAAGTGACTTCAAAGGTCCAAAGAACTGAGTTATCTTTGAGAGGGTAGTTGAGCCAAAAATTATTACACTCATATTTTATAGCCAGAAACTAATCCTCAACTCAGGCATACTTATTGCACAATTTGCTTATATATCCAAACACTTCTCTCACGAGAAAGAAAAATAAAAAATAAAGTAAAATTGAGTCACTACCTGAGATATCTTGGAAAACCTCTACCGGGGCTATAGACGCTTTACTGGCAGTAGGGTAAAACTAAGATGGGATTAGAAGCAACTCCACCGAGGCTATAGATGCCTGACTGGCAGTGGAGCCCTATAGAATGGTGAAAATTTTTAAAGAGTGAAATCACATATTAGGCTTGGCTATTTTGCTCAGATATGGTAAAGTTCTGAAAGATTTAGAAATCCAAAAAATAATGCACAAACACACACATGGGCAAAAATATGATGAGACAAATGGCTGTGACAAAATCTATGTAATCATATCTTATGACTTAGCTAAAACAAGCATTACAATATTTCAAAATAAAACTCATTGATTTCTAAAATTTCTAACCTTTGTTTCCAAATTGAATGAAAAGGGATCTATAGTTTTTCATACTCTACTTGCTTTGATATCATGTTATTCATACAATTTTTCAGTATATAAAAAATGATGAAGAAAAGAAAGAAAAAGAGGAAGGAAGTTTTTCTATTATGCATTTCAAGTTTTGCTTAGCAATCAAAATTTTGTTGTTTTTTGTTAAATTTTTGCAAAATAAAACCAGGAGATTCTGTGGTTCTCAAGTGCTTCATGTTTTCAACACATTGTCCCAGTCAGAGCCTATGTTGGAGCCAAATTTGACTCAACTTTGAAACCCCCAAATTTAAATTTTGGTTTTCAATCAAAGTATCCTTATTGTTGGTCATTGCTTAAGTTGTTGTGAGTAATTCGATTTTTCATTGGTTGGTTTGATAAAGTCTAACCTTAGCCTTTTTAATAATGTGGGCTTCATGGTATAAATCAAAGTACCTCAAATGGTTAGGGAAGAAATTTTCAAATTAAAAATCTAAAGCCAAAGTCCGACCTTCATAAATCTTTCCTTGGGCCTAAAACCGATTAATAAAGTCCTTAAATCATAAGTCGGTTAAGCATTCACCATGGTCTCAAAATCTGAAAGGTCTAAGGTTAAAGAAAATATTAATTAATCAAAACCTAAGGGTATACACCCTGCCAAGCTAACAATCGAGCACCTTAGATTTAATCCAAGGGCCATGCTCGATCCAGAAGAAATCGAATGACAACGCTTTAATAAAATCGAACCAAAGGACAAGTCAAAAGTCAAGCCATGGTCAAAAAGTAAAAATATCGCACCTTAGGCTTAATCGAATGGTAGCACATCATCATGAATAAATCTAATGGAAGTGCATTCAAAAAGAAGCCCGAAAGATAAGTCAAAGGGTCAATAAGGTTTAACCTAAGGTTTAAAAATCGAGCATCTCTCATTAAATCGGATGAAAGCGCATCGTCTTAAAAATCTGACGGACGCGCTTTCACAATAAAACCTGAAGGTTAAGTCATGAACCAATAAATGAATGTGATTAAAGTCCTTGCACCTTCGACAAGATCGACAGATGCACCGACCCCAAGATCAAATCAACGGTTGCGCACTGTCCAAAAAGTCGAAGCATTAAACATGAGCCATAATGGTCAAAGGTTTCGATTAAATAGTGAGTAAGTCTAAAGAATCGGATGGCAGCGCTCAATCATCTTTAAAATCAATGGCTGTGCATCCTCTAAGAGGTCAAAGGTTTAAGAAAAGTCATCATGGGTCAAGGTCAAGTTAAAATCAGAGTAGGTCTGACAGATCGGACGATCGTGCCCATGCGATATCCAGATCAATGGTCACGCATGTTTCAAATTAATCACCTATTAAAAGTCAATATTAAAAGAATGTGCCCCCTTGATTAATCGTCGGGTAGGTTACCAAGATCAAACGGTTGCACTCGATCAATTTTTAATCTAACGGTGGCACGCTAATTGAAAATACATTAAGGAGTGTTAAGATTCAAAAAAGATTAATTAATGATAATCATGTTATTAGCAAGGGTCTAATACATCATCTAATTCCCCCTTTCAGCTTAAACATGATTAGTATTATACACCCTTGATTAAACTAACTTGCAGGTTGACTTAATCCGACAGTAGCGCTTGTCTCCACTCAGATCCGATGGTCGCACCAAAATTGTGAATGGTAAGATGAAGACTAAGGTAAAGACAAAGATTAATTGTGTTTAGCGAGGGTTTAATACATTGACTAATCCCCCCTTTCACCTTAATCATGATTAATAGAAAATCAAAAGTTTTTACATTGATTATATGGTGGGCATCTTATTGGCAATCTAACGATAGCGCCCAAACTGATCCAAAAATCGATGGTCGTGAAGGCTTGTAGTGGTGGCAAAGGATTGAAAGCTAAATGAAGACGTTTTAATGGTACACAAATCGGATGATGGTGCTCATTTCTCCCCAGATCCAATGGTGCACATACGAGAAGATAATCGAAGGTTAATCTAAGCATTATTATTTCAAAAGGTTGATTAATTGACCCAAGGTACATAGGGACTCCTCTCATTTATTAAGAACTATGTACATCTACATGATCCAACGGTCATGCCTCACCATAGTAATATTTAACGATGATCACAAAATAAAAATGCATGTATCATATGATTACCATCAATTAAATACGAGTTGTTAAGGTTTGAAAATATAAGGATTAAACATTGGATAACCATGATTAATTGAAGACCATAAAACATGTTATGTCAAGTGTTTATATGCATCTAGGTACATTAACCATCATGCAGGTCTCGAGATATCAACGGTCATGCTAGCATCCTATCCAGATCGGATGACAACACATCAATCGACATTCCAAGGGCAAAACCAATCACTTGCATCCGACGGTTGCGATTAATCATGGTTGACTTAGGGAAAAATGGGTATCACAGGAAATATAAAAACCAATGCTCACACCAAGAATCAGATATCACAAAAATACCGAAAGAGACATAATCGATCCCAAATATCTAGTTATAACTCAGATTAGAGGTGGCACAAGGTTCAAAAAGGGACACTACCCCCGTGGCACATACCGTTCCATATCAAATTAAAGATCCCTATTTATGAGTGAATAGTCAAATAGAAATAACTCCAGTAGAAGCAAAGAATCCTAGATTGTCTTTACCAATTGCCAAGGTTGTTTTGGAAAGAACATATGAGTAGGCTACCTTCACTATTACAGATGAACAAGAGTTGCAATTAGTAGAAGGGATGAGAAATATAGAAGAACAATCTTCAAAAAAAGTAGAGTTGAGGAAAACTATGTCAGATATTGCTGAGATTAATATCCCTCCTCTGCAAGACCCACTAGTTCTCAGTACCAATGAGGAAACAAGAGGATCATCAGTACTGGGTAAAGATGTTGATATAGAAAAACTTGTCAAAATAGTGAATGCTCAGGCCATTGATCAATTTGTTGAAAATATTGAAACACTCAAAAAACAATTGGACCAAGAAGAAAAGGAAAAGGTAGAATTAAAAGTTGTGATAAGTAAGCAACAAGAAGAATTAAATAAGAAAGATGCTTCAATTGCCTAGCCCCCTGTAGTGACCAAGGTTCAAGATCATGTATATTATTTGAATGTAATGAAAAAGGACATGTACAGAAGAATAAAAGCTCAGGCCAAAGGTTTTACTGAAATATTCAGGCAAATAAGGGTGATTCAAATAACTACTCAAGAAATCATGACCTTGATGTAGGAAAGAGAAAAATATTTTAAATTCATTCACCCAACCCTGGACTTCATAGGGGATCATTTTGAAGAACTACAAGGACAAGAAATAATGACACTCGACAAAGAATAAGATTCAAATCAATTTTGAATTTTTCAAAGCAACCTTGTTTGGATCAAACCAAGAGAAATGGACAAATTCTGTGACTGAGATGAATGACCTGATAAAGGATGCTATAGATAAACTAGTAGATATTGGCCTATCCTTAGATCAATGCCTAGAAGCATCAGACATAGAGGGAATATTCAAAGAAACCCTTGAGATATTTGACTTTGAACTAGGTGATGAGGAGGAAATGATTAAACAAACTACACTCATGGTGAATGCTACAGAAGCTTTACTACTTCAATATGATAGAAACATGCCTGTTATTGTTATATAGAAAAATAGAATTTTGCAAGAAATGAATATGCTCAGGATTGCAGCCACTTTTGACACAGAAATATGGAGGTTGATTGATGAGCATATAAAAGGGTTGCAAAGGAGTTTAAAGGGGAAAAAGGTCAATACCTGCAAACAACAAAAAGTAGATTCTACACCACAGACAACTGCAATAATATGAGACATCTTTGGGGTAGTTAAAGGGTCAAAGGATCAAGGAAAGGCAACTCAAAAGAGGCCAGTTCAAAAAGCAGTAGCTAAACGCACCAAGAAGTAGCAGAATCATATGAAAGTTCTTCTCATACTTAAATCACCAATTTAGTGGGAATTTGTTTGAACAAGTCAAAGAAGGGAGCACAGTCAAAACCTCAAAGCCAGCTGGATAGCACCAATTTTGGAAATTCAATCAGATGATGCCAAGTGTACAACCATAATTCAACTAGAAATAATAGAATCAAGAACCAACAACTATAAAAGGAAGCAAGCAGGTCTAGATTCTACATCAAGCAATTAGAGAATAGCATTTTTGCTAAGAGGTATACTTGAGTGCCCTGTTAGTTGTGATGTTGTATTTCTTTGTGTCTATTTTCTTTTATTCATTCTTTCTTCCTCCCCTTGTTGTACAGGATTGTATGATAGGAAAGTGTTCAAGAAGCTAAGAATATTTCCAGTATTATTGAGCCTAGGATTCAGAGATTCTTCTGTTACCATATTGGAATAAGGAGAGTAGGAGAGACCTGTTACATCATTTGAACAGAGTCTTCTCCATTGTATTGTTGTATTCTTTTGAGAAAAACAGAGTTAAAAGGCATTCTTCCCACTCTGCATGTAATTTTTTCCATGAATCAATACAATTTTGAATCTTATTCCTGTCATTTCTTTGTCTCAGTATTGTGTGTATCTATATAATGGGTTACATTATTTGAATGCATTATACACGTTTCTTTCGTTAGTTAAATTTTGGTTTTGTTACGACATTCGAATGAAATCAAGAACGCTAATTTCCTTTTCCCCTTCTCTCTGTTCATAATTAAAATTGTTGTTAAATTGCTATAACAACCCAATGAATCTAGGCACCGGTCTACATAAGGCATAACAGTTGGTTATTTTCATGCTTGGTCATTTTAATAAGAATACTTATAGTTTAATATAAATCTGGAGCGTGCAAATTAGAAGTCTAATTAAAGAATTGTCTATGGGGTTTCCTTACCCGTTATGTCGTCTTCTTTAGCAATATTCGGGTTTAGCAGAACATGAGGCAGGTCGGTAGAGGCTCAATATTTGGATCTCAAATTTTTCTCATAGTCTTCAAAGAGTGGTAAGTGATGATAATGGTTTATTCCAAATTCATATATTGTAGAGGTTCTATTTGGTCTTGCTTATGTAGTGGTATTCTCTCTATATGGCTTGTTGTTAGGGTGGATTTATTTTGTTATGAATTATTAATATTCTCAAGAGAATGTTTGTGTGGTTGTTCTCTAGGTATTTTTGAATTTAAAACCTTACCTACAATGTCCCTTTTTGGTGCCTCTAATTTAGTTTTTTTTCTAGTTGACTCGATGAGTCATCATAAGGTGGGATTAATTTCTCTTATTATTTTGGTTTGGTGCTCTCATACCGTGCTTTGTATCTAGAGTTCATTACATATTTTCTTTGATTGGTGCTTGGATTACATGTATTCCAGCATGGTATTGTCTTCCTTCACCTTGTGGACTCGTGGGATGGTTTTTTGGCCATGGATCAGTGTTATTTGTATCTTGGATTCTCGTGGCCTTCTTTCATTGTGCTTTCTTGGCCCTTAGTGTGCCATCTTAGATCTTATCCCTGTGGCATATTTTTTTGCTTTTTTATGCCTTGGTATTTTTGGCAAGTCTTTAACCATTTTTCAAGTATGGGTTTCCCTAGATATCTTAGCAACAATGTTTCATGAGCTAATGGGATTGGAAACAACCACTCTCTCCTATGGTACTTATGGGGGAATGTTGGCACCTTTCTTTCTTCATTATGGGTTTATGATATCAAGCTTGAAATCCTTGGGTTGGTTAGAGAGTTTTGGATTGCACTCAATCTGCATCATAATCATGGAAGGACATCTCTTATTTTGTGGCTCCAATCCCCTTGGTAAAAACTTCAAATTCTCATTGAAGTTGGCTTCTAGGGATTGCATGAGTATTTAGATCAACTCTTTTGGCATATGATTGATCTCTTTAGTGTGATATCCAGTAGGGTCAAGTTTTTTGAGCTCTAATTCCTTGTTGGTGTATGAAGCATTATGGGTCAGTGCTCAACCCAGAAAGCATGCAAGATCCCAATCGAACCTAGTGTTTTAGATACTGATGGTGAAGTCTAAAAAATCATTTGTAAAGGGGGCTTGTTCAAATGTATTATGTCCTTTCATGGACAACATAAGGCTCTGTCTAGAATCTTGGTACATTCATGGAGGAGAGGTTGGGTTTAGGCCAATGCCATTGAGTTCCAATTCTCATAGGAGTTGATAGGTGAAGTTACAGGTCTGTCGGTTGACAAAGCCTATCATAGCCAGAAGAATCACTCCCTCAAACAAGAATTGAACTTCTTCAGGGAAGGTGGGGAGTATCTCCCAAAGTGATAGAATGGGTATCAAGACACCATGGGACTAGGTCATTTTGGTTTTCATGGATTACTTTAACCTAGACTCAAAAAGGGAGGTTCTATGAAGCTTCTATTTGATGTTTTTAAACTAATTGAGGAGGAAGCAACTCATGAAAATCCCTATGTTCCTTTATCACTCCTTGGAAAAATCCCTAAAGGACATAAGGGGTGGAAAGGGGCTAAACCCAATTCACCAAGGGTTGATCCTACTTATGTTTGAGAATGTTGGAAAGTCTAAAGGGGTGGCAGTGGAGGAGGCTTTAGGAAGAATTTATTTTTAGAAAAAATTATCAACATTGGACCTGAGTCTTATAATGCTCAAGGTCTCAATTGATCCTTTTAAGTTGAATTTAGAGGACTCACTGGATTCTTAAGTAAAAGAGAAGGCTAAAATTGGGAGTGATGCAGTTACAACTCCCAATGGCATTAATGGGGATATCACCTTATGTTCTAAGAAAATATCATCTAAGAATGGAAAAACTAATAAATCCCATATTTCAATCGAGATGATAGACTCGAATGATAACTACCTAGTGAAGAAAAATCTAAAAAGTTTAGTTCTATAAGATGCCAAGGAGGATTCCCCAGCACTAGGAACTAAGTCCCTTGTCCATCCATCCTTCTTTAGTCACCTGGATTGGAAGCACCAAGCTTTGTTAGGCACACTTTAGGTAGTGATCTTATTTTTTCATGACATTCAAGGAATGGCTCAAAAGCAAGGTGATTCAGAGAATTTTAGTTTATTTGATTTGGTTTTGTTTGTGGGTTATGTGTCATTTTTTGGTTTTGGTTCCAATATTTTCTATTCAAGCTTGGGTTCCTTAATTGGTGTGCTTTATTTATGTCTTTGGCCTTTTTTTTTTAGAGGCTTTAGTCTATAGTGGTTGAGTTGATCTCTAGTTATGTGTTTGAATTTTTGGTCTATTACTCTTGCCAAATTTTTGACATGTGATCCTGATCTCTGGAAATATTTCTTTATAAAAAATTGTGGTGTCCCTTTTAAAACTTCATATATTATCTAATAAAAAAAATTCTAAGTCTAAGAATAACTCTAGCCACTTTTCTTAGTGGTTAAACACAAAAAAATATTTTTACCTTTATGCAATGTGATAAAATTTTAACTATTCCTTCAAAGTAAGATTATGGTTAGAATAGGATGGATGAATTTTTGATAAAGCAAAGGGATTGACAAGCTGGACGATTTTCGCAGGACTGCCCAAACTGCCGAACTCGTTTCGGCCATATCTCACTCATCCGAACTCGGATTGAGCTAAAATTTTGAGGGTAGATGCCTGAAAAACCCTAGAACGTCTCCACCAATTTTCATATCATTTGGAGCAACACATATCCTAGCGCAGCCCTATGTGTGAACGATATATTTGGCAAGCGGCTATGCGAGGGTTTCATCTCGGGTTGAGTGCAAGCGGCTCCAGAGGTTGGTTTTTAGGGCCTTCGGGCCCTAGCGGCCAATATTTTTGTGGTTTATGCTCAATATTTTAGCAGGAAATGTTGCGGGGGATACAAGATGGGTTAGAAATTTGTCTTTCAACGAGATCATACTTGTGAACTTGAGTGACAACGACTTCCAATTTGCTGCTCAAAAGAAAAGTGAAAACCATACCTTTCCACGGCGTCTAGGGCAAGGATTAAAGAGATCTCGAAACAAGTTTCAAGCAGTTGATCAAAAAATGGCTCATATCTCAAATGAATATGGTGCTAAGGTGCACCCACAAAATAATTCTACTGTGAAAACCCCTGTCAAGGGTAAGAATTTTGAAGACTCGGTCCCAAAAATGAATTTTAGGGATGCCCTTCATGGTGGACAGCCTCGGCCCAATGCTAATATCAATATTAGGGCTTCCCATAAACCTCTAAGAATGCCTAAGATCGATCCCGGGAAAATAGAGTCAGGATGTCTTAAAGCGGTGATGGAACTCCTATTGTTAAGCTTGATATGGGGAACATTCAGACTGGCATTGAAGATTTGGAAAAAAGAGGACTAATTTGTCGGTTCATGGGTTTTCGTCCGAGTCTATCTGCTTTCAAAGTCTGGGCTGCAAAAATCTGGAAAACTAAAGGTGAGTTACAAATCTCTATTTATCCAAATGGTTATTTTCTTGTTTTATTTGCTAATAATGAAGATAGAGAGAAAACTTTTCAAGGGGGTCCTTGGTTTTTTGGAAGGGCGGGGCTTTTCATGAAGCCCTGGCATACTAAATTTAAAGCCGAAGAAGAGATGCCTTCTATAGCTCCCGTGTGGGTTAGACTCTTTGGCCTCCCTATTGAATTTTGGAATCCTACTATTTTTTCTTCAATTGGAAACTCTTTAGGAACTTTTATGATGATTGCTGATTGTACTCAAAATTTTGAACATATTATTTATGCTCGAATTTGTGTTTTAATGGATTTTGACAAACCCCTTCCTAAAAAGATCACATTACAATTTGGGGAAGACACTTGGGAGCAAGTAGTGGACTATGAGAACATTCCTTTTCGTTGTAGAATTTGCCATGAATATGGTCATTTGGCCAGTGCTTGCCCAAATAAAATTCTTGATCAAAAGAAAGAAGATATAAACTCAGCAGGTTTCCAAATACCTAAGAAGAAGAACACTCAGAAAAAAATAGTTATGAAGGATCAATCAAAGTCATTTGCTAATATGTTTGAAATACTTTCCACAAATGATGTCCCAAGTGAGGAAGAGGAAATAATGGAAACTGAAATCTTAGAAACACAATTTAAATATGAAGGGAAGAACTCGGAGACAAACCAACAAATCAAAGGTTTTCAACGAAAAAAAAAGGAGAAAATTTACACAAGAAAAACAATATTTCAAATGTCAAAACTTCAAATAATGCGAGGTCCCAATATAGACTCCATTGAACCATCTAGTAAAATTTTGGCAGTGTATGAGCATTCTTCAAGGTTAGAAGCCATCTCAGATTCAATTGGAATAAGTCAAGAAATAGGGAAAAAATAATTGAAGATGGATTCCAATCAAAAAATAGGTCGCAAGACCAATCAATATCATATGGTAAAAGAAGGTGAAAAGCTTGTAGAGGAAGGTAAGATTAATGCCCTTCCCAACTTTTTTAGCCACTGGTATTAATGAAGATCATCACTTGGAATATTAGAGGACTCAAAGGGAGTCTTTCAAAACAAAATGAAATTAGAAGAATGATTCAAATAAATCATCCACATCTTGTTTTCCTTCAAGAAACAAAGATGTCAATGGAGGATATGGACTTAATTGCCAGTAAAATTTGGCCAGTTGGAAAAGTGGTTTCCCTCAGTTCCCAAGGGACTTCGGGTGGCATTGCTTGTCTTTGGGACCCAAAAGAGGTAGTTATTCACCATATGGTTGGCAGTTGGGGTTTGTTGGCTATAGCTATTCAAAGTAGACATTCCAACCAGATTATGCTCTGCATTATTGTTTATGCCCCGACTTCTTTAGAGGAAAAAAGAAGACAGTGGAAGGATATTACTCATATTATCTCTCATTTTCCTAAAGCTTGGATCTTGATCGGAGGAGATTTCAATACCATCCTCTCTCTGGATGAGAAAATGGGGGGAAATAGAAATTTGGACAAAAGCAATGACCTCATGAGCGAATATATTGCAAACCTCCATCTTGTGGATATCCAACCGAGATAATGGCCTTATGACTTGGTCTAACAGAAGGCAAGGCTTAGCTTGTATAATGGAGAGATTGGATAGGTTTTTGCTCTCTGAAAATTTCTTAATCCATGGTCACATTCCTAAAGTGAAGACTCTTAATAATGTTGGTTCGGATCATTGGCCGATCATGGTGGAAATGTGGAAAACCAATGTGAGTTTCTCTCCTTTTCATTTTCAATTAATGTGGCTCAGGAGACATTTCCTTCGGACCTCGTGTGCAACAATGGTGGAAGGAAGGTAAACCTAGGCATGGGACTAAGATGTTCTGTTTTGCCAAAAGACTGCAATACATTAAATCCAAAATCAAGACTTGGAGCTGGAAAGAGTTTGGGGATGTTCATAAAAAAAAACATGAAGTTATTGCTCATCTTGAAAATTTGAATAAGAAAATCCGTTTAGATGGCCTCACAAGAGAAGAGAAGTGCGAGATGAAATTAAACTCACAACTCAGTTAGAGGAATGGGAAAAAAGAGAAGAAATCTTATGGAAGCAAAAATCTAGAATTCAATGGCTCAAAGAAGGAGATCGAAACACAAATTTCTTTCACAAATCTCTTCTAGCTCGAAGATCTCACAACTTTATTTCTTCCTTAACTTCAGATACTGGAGATGTTGTTTATACTTGGGATGGCATGAACTCTATTGTTGTTGATTACTTTTCCAATATTTTTGTTGCTACTCCTCTTGACTCGACTTCTCAACAAAATGTTCTTCAAGCAATCCCTTCTCTTATCACTTCTGAGGAGAACTCTATTTTGATTGCTCTTGTTACTATCAATGAGCTTCAACAAGTAGTTTTTAAAATGCAAAAATGGAAAACCCCAGGTCCTGATGGTTTTCCTATTGAGTTCTACCAAGAGTTCTAGGATATCCTTCATGTTGACTTATTAGAGGTGGACTTATATTACTCTTGTTCCAAAAGCTCAAGAGGTTGATCATATCTTAGCTTTTAGACCTATTGCTTTATGTAATGTTCTTCTCAAAATCATTACTAAAATCATGGCTAGAAAGGTTGAAGCCTCTTTTGCATAAGATTATTTCCCCAGAGCAAGGGGGATATGTGGAAGGACGTCAAATAGTAGATGAGATAGTTCTTGCTCAGGAAGCCATCCATTCCATGGATATGCAAAATTCTCCTTCTATGTTCATTCGGTTAGACTTATCCAAAGCTTATGACGAGTGGATTGGCACTTCCTTATCAAAGTTTTGAGGCAATTTGGTTTCTCTAAGGATTGGATGGATTGGATTATGGGATGTATCTCTTCGGTTTCCTACTTAGTTCTTATCAATGGCAGGCCTTCTCGGTCTTTCCCGGCTTCCGGAGGTATTAGGCAAGGTGACCCGCTATCCCCTTATTTATTCATCATTCTTGCTTGAATGCTTGGGTAGGACTATAACCAAAAAGAGGGAAAACAAAACCCTTGAGGGAGTTACCATTGCTCATGGAGCTAGACCTATCTCTCATCTTCAATTTGTGGATGACTCTACTCTTTTAGGTAAAGCTACAGTTAAGGAAGCTTCTAATATTAAGCAAATAATTAGCTATTTTTCTAAGGCTACTTGGGCAGTTGATCAATGAAGACAAATCTAAAGTTATTTTCTTTCACTGCTTCTGCTAGACGGGGAATCCATGGTCTTGGATAAATTAAGATATAAGAAGACCTCTCTTCCAATCACTTATTTAGGTATTCCCATAAATATTCAAAGGCAGAAAAATAAAGATTGGAATTGGTTGTTGGACAAAGTCAAGAAGAAAATTGGAAAGTGGACCAACAAGTGGCTTTCTTCGGGGGTAGAATCACCTTGGTAAAATCAGTCCTTCAAGCTATTCCTATTTATGTTTCTTCCATTTTGAATATCCCAAAGGCTGTTCTTCGAGAATTGGATCAAATCAGTCATCGTTTCCTTTGGAGTGGTACTAAGGAGAAAAGAAAATGGGCCTTGGTGAAATGGGATACTTTATGTCTTCCTAAGAGTGAAGGGGGGTTAGGATTCCGGTCTTCAATTAATAACAACAAAGCTTTAGCTGCTAAATTATATTGGAGGATGTTGCATAACCCCAATGCTCTTTGGGCCAATAATCTCTGTGCTAAATATCTTGAGAACAAAAGTCCTGAAGACCTTGTTCGCTATCAACTTCCTACCAAAGGTTCTCCCATTTTAGCAGTTCTTAAGACTGGTGAGGATTTGATAAAGAAAAAATTATTTTGGATCATTCATAATGGTCAACATGCAAATTTTTGGACAGATTCTTGGGATGGTCACAAGCCTTTGATAACTCGGTTTCCCGATTGGAGGCCTTTGATGGAGGAGCTTCACCGAGCTAATTGGATAAAGGTGGCTAATTACTCGTCGGTACCATACTTGGTAATTCAAAGGTTGGTAGATATTGGATCCCTATTGAGGACTGGCCTATTCAAATCCCAGAAAGGCAAAGACAAGATATCCAAGGCATCCTTCATATGAGATCCCTCTCTTGGTCCCATGAAAAAGATTGTTTTGGATGGAACAACACTACTAAGGGTGAGTATTCCGTTGCTCAAGGTTATTTGACCTTATGCCATAATAATCCCAACCATTCTTCTGACATATTTTCTCAATTGTGGGCTCAAAAGCTTTGGCCTAAGGTGAGGTTCTTTAATTGGCTTTTATTGCATCGTAGGGTGCTTCTTGGTGAGCAACTTATGAAGCGTGGTTTTCATGGCCCTTTTAGATGTGAAATGTGTGAAGAGAATGTAGAAAATATCAACCATATTTTTATTGAGTGTACTTTAGCCTCTGAGCTATGGAGGAGAATGGCCACTTTACTTGGCTTACAGTGGTCCAATTTTTTTACTTTTGAACGACTTTGGAGGGATTGGCCTAATCAAGAGGGTGTTGATCATTTTATTAGGCAATTAGTTTGGATGGGTTCTACCATTCTTCTTTGGAATATTTGGAATGAAAGGAACAACCAAATTTTTAATCAAGATAGGAAGGATATTCACTATATTTGGCAATAGACCATAGCCAACTTAGTTGAATCGGTCCATCAACTCCTTAATCACCCTCAAAACTCCCACCAAAGATGGGATCAAGTGATGCAAAGATTGAAGATTAAACCTTCTAAGGGCAACCAACTTAAAGGGAATGTGAGTATTAGTAAGATGGATAGGACTAGAAATTGGCAACCTCCTCCTAAGGATTTTGGAAAAGTCAATGCTGATGGAGCCTCTAGAGGGAACCCTGGAAAAGCCGGTGTGGGAGGAATTGGTAGACTTTCGGATGGCTCCCTGGTTTTTACTTTTGCTTGAGAATTTGGGTATTCTTTCCAATAACCTTGCTGAGGGGTATGGTATCCTCGGAGGCCTTCGAGGAGGCTACTAAGGTTGGATGGGAAAAGGTGTTAGTTGAGTCTGACTCTCAACTTATGATTAATCTCTTGAAGACTCCTTCTAAGAATCATAAGGTGGATTGGAGAATAAAAAGAATTATTGAGAAGATTCGAGTTAATCCGGATGGGATTTTTGAAAGTTGATTACGAGTCATGTGGTCGGAGATCAAAACAAGAGTGCTGATGCTTTAGCTAATTGGGCTTTGGACAAAGGTGATCTTACTTGTTATGGCCACCCTCCTATATGGTGGGCTTCTCAAATTAGGGAAGCTCTTCTTTCTATCATTTCTTTGGATGGCTCCGGTTCTGAAGGTACCTAGTTTCTTCTTGTTTTTTTTTTTGCTTCTCTTTGGTTCATTCAGTTTTTTTTAGTTCCCTAGCTCATTCTATTCTTTATTTTGTTTCCTCTGTTGATTCTTGCCTTAATAGTCTTCTGGTCTAGATAGGTCATTGTTTTGTTCATTGTTTTTTTTTTCTTCTTTGTTTTTTTTTGTTTAGTTTTTTAAGGTGGGTGGGTTCTTTTGTTTTGTTTTGTTTTTGTGTTCTTTGTGTTGTTTTTCGTTGTTCTTGTGTTTTTGTTGTTTTGTTTTTTTTTATGTTTTTTGTTATTGTTCTTGTGTTTTTTTCGTTCTTGTTCTTGGGTTTCTCTTTGTTTGTGTTATTTCGTGTTTTTATGTGTGAGTGTCTTCTATGTCTTTTGTTTTTGTTTATTGTCTGTTGTTGGTTGTTTTTTATTTTTATTTTTATTTTATTTTTTAGGTTTTGGTTGTGTTTATTTTTCATGTTTTTTTTGGGTTATGTCTTTGTAGTGTTCTGTTGTTTTTGTCTTGTTTGTGTTTTGTTATGTGGTTCTTGTGTTTTTCTATGTGGTTTGTGTTGTGGTTTCTTTTTTCTTATTGTGCGTGTTTGGTTGTGCTTTTGTTTTTGACACACTCAAGGAGCATGTTTTTTATTTTATTTTATTATTTTTGTTGTTATTTACTTATTTTTAAATTGGTTTTGTGTGTTTGTTTGCTCCTTGAGTATGTCAAAGGTGGTAGGCCAGGTCCGGAGTCCTGGGCATTTTTGGCGGAATGGATACCCCTGCCTCCTTGGGTCTTACCCGAAAGTGGCATCCCTTTTGGGATGTTTTCCACAAATAAAAAAAAAAAAGATTATGGTTAGAATAAGTAAGGTAAATAAAATTATTTGAGAACAACTATAAATTTTGATATTATATATAAAAAATTCATTATTGGTGGCACTCGACATCCTTAGGTTTTCACAAAATTATGGGTAGTTTTTAAAGCACAAGATAAATATTAGGTGATGTAATGAGTTTTTTATTTTTAAGATGAAGTTCAAGTTGATGTATCTCATAGCAATAAACATGATTGGGTGTTGTTGTCAGAAAAATGACATAACTTATACAATAACTAGAACTAATACAAGAAATGCTATAGCATTCTAATCAAAATAGCAAAATCAATAGAAATATAAATACAAATGCAAAGACTAGGCCAATGTTATTCTAATCAAAGTAAATAAAAAATATGAGAGTAAATATATTTCTACACCAAAATACTTGTAAACTAAGCTCTAGTATAGAAAATAAATACTTGACACACTAGGGCACCAAGATCAAAATATCAATGATATTATAAAAAAATCATTAAACACTCAAATATATTCTATCTTGCTTATGGTGTCACCACAAAAATAAGGAAGGACTACACCTAGGATCAACATAGAGGATTTGAGATGCCTTAGAATTATTCCTTGAGTAGTAACTTTGATATTTAACTATGAATCCTAGTGGAGTGTGTTGTCCTCCTCCTTGAAAATTTATGATCTAATGGTTAATGGCTTTAGTCATACCTAAAAGGGCAAGAGAGTAGGATTGTTTAGATAGGGGTCATGTGTAACATAGTTAGAAGGATTTTAGAAAACTAGGAAAAGAAAGAATAAATGAAAGAATTGTTATTTTTATGGTGAAATAAGAAAATGAAATAAATATTTAATTGATGACACAAACTATTTTATTTTTTAAGACTGAAAATTGGATTACACAATTATCGGGACCATAAAATCACAATCATTGATCATAAAGATACATAATTGTTATCCTAGGAATAAAAACATGATAAATTTTGGATGGTGCTTTAAAAACCCTAAAATCCAACCAACAACCATGATTACCACTTAAAGTGGAAGTTGTGACACTATCAACCATTGGGACATACGCTTTCAAAGACACATGTAAATATGTCCTATAATCACACCTATATCCTTATTTTATCATTTTTGGAAGTTAGCAAGCAAAATAAAAAGAAAAATATCATGAAAATATGACAAATTGGATGTTAGAAAGAAACCAAAACCATTAGGCAACATGGCTTGTCATCGTCCTACCCAAGGACAAATAAAATTAGTTCATCCTTCTGCCATATTGGAAGGATATAGCTCTCCACCACCTACAATTTACTTTTTAATGCTCTTTTATAAATATTCATTGCCCCTTCCTAAGGACCACTAGTAGCACCATAAGAGATAGTCAATTGTGATTCAAGAAAGAAAAAGGGCAATGTGTGATAGCCAAAACAACATGCCACAATACAAAAATAATTTTTTTGTTTGTCTGAATATACTATCTATTTAAAATACAAAAGTTTTAAATAAAAATATAAAAATGTAAAAACGTAGTCAAATACTACAAAAAGTAGAGGAAAACATACCTAATACTTACCTATATGTTCTCCTAGAAATTTTGGGTAGAGGAAAATAATTTTTTTTGCCTCATGCGTAGAAATAACCAAAGAACTAAAAAATATTTATTTGGTATAAAATAAATAAAAATAGAGTGTATATATGAGTATGGAGTGATCCAACACCCTTAGAAGCATTGCCTCAATGATATTCCTATAAACTTGATAAAATACTATGTAGAAAAATATTTTTGCAATTAAATATTCAAAAATGTAAATAGGGGGTAAATTTTCATTTGTAATTTTTACTTTCATGTACAAAGCTACCCTTTTCATGCCTTATACATGTTCATAAAAGATAATATTTACACACAAATATAGTTGGTAACAAGCAGATGAGGAGGTAAATCTAGTGAGATAGACCCCCTAACCCACTTTTGCAAATCTGACTAAAAATAAATAAGTACCTTAAAACAAGGGTAATAAATATACACATAATTAGGCTAGTTAGGGATTATTTAGGACAATATGGGAAGCACCATCAGGACCAGCATATTTCATTGGGTATGGGATCCAAGTAGCGAGGCCTCAAACTACCCAAAACATACTAGAAAAATCTCATAAATTGAGGTAAACTAAGGTCATAATTTTTTCAAAAGTGGAAATCATGGTTATAGTAAATGATCATGACACTAAGAAATAAATTATAATAATGGTTAATCTATATGATTGTGATAAAAGGTAATAATGAATATCACATGTTAAAAGGGACCATTATGGACCTAACAAACAAAGGTGATTTTTTTCTTGATTGATAATCATAATCAAAATTGATGATCACAATCAAAGTGAATACAAAATAATTTGTTTAAGGGGATATTATATGTAGGTGATGCTAATACTAAGGAAATGGTAATAGTTGACATGATGTAGAGGTTAGAAATAGTCAAGTAGCAGATATGAGCACCAACAAGGACAATAGACAACCTCCTATGGACATGTAGGGAACCACCATGGATGCAAATATGGTTCAACAACACATGACATCATAGGTGAGGGGATTGTTGAGAGATATTGAACTAGATAGGATAGTGGCCATGCCCTACAATAGGTACCATATTCTATTTTATTACAAATTCATATTTTTGAATCACAAAAGCCAACACCTTTCTATAGTAGCCACCTTCAATTTAGGATATTGAGATGACAATGACCTTAAAGGATGTATATTTTATTACAAGGTTACTAATATTCAACAAGATATTGTTCATGGTATCTACATAAGAGACATGACTAATTCTGGTATAGTGTACAACTAAGAAGATATTATGAATAAGTAGTAGATCATCATGCTTAATTAGGTCTACTTAGCCATAGGGATATTGATGCAGGAGCATCCAACGAAAAGCAAAATATCGCAAAGAGAAAAAAGTGTTGCGATATCGTGACATGTCGACAAAGAAGAAAAAGTGTCACGATATCGCGACATGTCGCGTTATCACGACCAAAAGTCGAGAGAAGGCTCAAGAGAGAAAAAGTGTCGCGATATCGCGACATGTCGCATTATCGTGACCAAAAGCCGAGAGAAGGCTCAAGAGAGAAAAAGTGTCGCGATATCGCGACATGTTGCATTATCATGACCAAAAGTCGAGAGAAGGCTCAGGAAGAAAAAGTGTCATGATATCATGACATGTCGCATTATCGCGACCAAAAGATGAGATAAGGCTCAAGAAGAAAAAGTGTCGCGATATCGTGACATGTATCATTTTCGCAACCAAGAGACGAGAAAAGGTGCAAGAGAGAAAAGTGTCACGATATCGCGACATGTCGCATTTTCACGACCAAAGGACGAGAGAAGGCACAAGGGAGAAAAAGTTTCGCGACATCACGACATGTTGCATTTTCACAACCAAAGGATGAGAGAATGTGCAAGGGAGAAAAAGTGTCGCGATATCACGACATGTCGCATTTTTGTGACCAAAGGACGAGAGAAGGTGCAAGGGAGAAAAAGTGTCGCAATATCGTGACATGTCGCATTTTCGCGACGAAAATGCGAGAGAAGGTGCAGGAGAGAAAAAGTGTCGCATTTTTGTGACCAAAAGGCGAGAGAAGGCGCAGGAGAGAAAAAGTGTCATGATATCGTGACATGTTGCATTTTCACAACCAAAAGAGACGAGAAAGAGCCAGAGGTAAAAAGTGTCGCAATATCGCGACATGTCGCATTTTTGCGACCGAAAGAGACGAGAAAGAGTAAGAAGGAAAAAGTGTTGCGATATCACGACATGTTGGCAAAGGAGAAAAAGTGTTGCGATATCGTGACATGTCGCATTTTTATGACCAAAGAAAAGGGCAAGCGGTTACAGGGGCCATTACAGAGGGAATTATTGAGTGGTGGGTATACCAAACATCATCATTGGTTGACAGGCAGACAAAGTCTACAATGGCAGCACTGGACAAGCACGTGGCACCAAGGTGCCATGAAAACAGATGAAGACCAAGAGTTCGAAAGATAAAAATTTTGAAAGCCAAGACAACGAAGAGGCACGAGAAATGAAACGAAGGGCCAGAAAAGGGAAATGGAGAGTCACGCCAGAGAGTTTAAAAGGGGAAGCAAAGGTATGCACAAGGGGTCAAAAAACTACCGAGACAGTGTTGTAGACGTGAAGGCAAGAGGGCCATTCTGGACCTGTTTGGGCTATTTTCTTCTAGAGTTGGAAATGATGTAATATAAAAAAAAAACTATCTTTCGGAATAAAGGAGTTTGTTTGGCAGACTACTACCATTAGTGTAAATTTTTCCAAGTTTAATGAATGAGAATTTGGTTGAGCAATTTTGGCTTCCCATCAGGTGGTATCAGAGTGGAAGTTCCTGAGCGTGTGAGCAGATTCCCAAAAGTGAGGTAGTTTGCACCAAGATCTGTGGAAGAGCTTAAGGTTCCTGAGTGTGTGAGCAGATCACCAAAAGTGAGGCAGTTTGCACCAGGATCTGTGGAAGAGTGGGAGTTCTTGAGTGTGTGAGCAGATCGCTAAAAGTGAGGCAGTTTGCACCAGGATCTGTGGAAGAGCTTAGGGTTCTTGAGTGTGTGAGCAGATCACTGAAAGTGAGGTAGTTTGCACCAAGATTTGTGGTCAAGGTTTGTGAGAAGAGAGTGAGGAAGAATGCCTCCATGAAGAAACCGTGGTGGTGGAAGAAATATGGTACCTAAAGAAGATTTCAGAGCTTTGCAGAGGCAAGTGCAAGCCCTACAAGAGGAGTTACGAAGAGGGGTTGAGCCAAGGAGAGAAGATTGTAGTGAAGATGAAGCTTGGGAGGTGGATGATCCATCGGATGAAGAAGAAGCAATGGATCCTGTAGAAGCTATATTAGTTAAGGCCATATATCAGATCGGGAAGAATACAAAGTTTGATGTCTCCACATATTCTAGGAATCTCAATCCAGAGGAGTTGATTGATTGGATCAATGATATGGAGGAGTATTTTGAGTATGAGGAGGTTGTAGATCTAGATCGGATCAAGTTTGCAAAAATGAAGTTGAAAGGCCATGCTTGCATATGGTGGAAAGAAGTGTAGCTAGAAAGAAATAGAAGCGAAAAGGAAAAGATAACCAGATGGGATCGAATGGTAGAGAAGTTGAAGAGGCAGTTTATGCCTATAGATTATGAATTGGATCTGTTGAGGAAAATGTAGAGTTTGAGACAGTCAAGCAAATCTATCAAAGAATATACAAAGGAGTTTTATAAGATCTCAATTAGAACTAGCCATTCTGAGGCTAACAAGGAGAGGGTAGCCCTTTACATAAATGGATTGAGAACCAATATTCAAGAAGAGTTGAGTCAGGTTAGGATTAGCACCATTGAGGATGCTTACCAGTTTGCTCTAAAAGTTGAATAGAAGCTGAACAGAAGGTTTGAGGGTAAGTAGAAAGGAAGAGGTCATGGAGAAAGAACTGATGGAAGAATAGATGGAGGACGAGATGAGAAGAAAGAAGAAGCTAGCAGTAGTCAAGATCAGAAGGGAGATAATGATTATAGATCCTGTAATCAGAACAATGGTTACCAAAGAGGAAGAGGAGGATTTCATGGAACCTGTTTCCATTGTGGGGAAGTGGGACATCGAGCATATGAGTGTCCCCAACACCAAGAGAGGACAAATAAGAGACCTGAGGGTCATGCCAGAGCTACTGTAGCAGATGAAGATGCTGAATCAAAACATTTTGAGGAGGCAGATAGATGAGAAGTTATGGTCATAAGGAGAATCTTGTTGAATGAGAAAAAAGAATCGGACCAGAGGATGAGCCTGTTTCACACAAGGTGCAAATGTTCAGGTAAGGTCTGTAATGTTATAGATAATGGTAGTACTGATAACTTGGTCTTTGAAGAAATGGTTACTAAGTTACAACTAGAGAGAAGGAGACACCCGCATCCATACCAGATTGCATGGTTGCAGAAGGACAATAGGGCATTGGTCAGTGAATAGTCCTTAGTCAAGTTTAATATTGGGAGATAGCAGGATGAGTTCCTGTGTGATATCCTACCTATGGATGCTTGCCATATGCTATTAGGAAGACCATGGCAATTTGATCGTCGTGTAGTCCATGATGGACATACCAACACTTACTCCCTAAAAAATGAAGGAGTGCGCCATAAACTAAAGCCACTGAAGGGGATGGATGAAAAGAGGTTGTTGACAAAAATGAGAGTGGAAGTTGTGGGGTTTGAAGAACTTAAGGTTTTGTACTCTGAAGACCTAGATTTTGTTGAAGCTTGGAGAGCTTGTATATCCCCAGTTACTCTAGATAGGACTGTCAACAGGAGTATTGGTAAATCACCATACCAGATTGTATGTGGGAGTAGTCCAAGGAATGCTTTTGAGTTGAGAACGATGGATAAAGGAGAAAAGAGTAGTGTTGAGGCTGAAGATTTTGCAAGTTTTGAGATGTTGAAAAAGAAGGTGACAGAATAGTACAGAAGTGAAGGTTACTTCTCAATCCACCCCGGTTGTCTGATGTAGGAGCATCCAAAGGAAAGCAAAATACCGCAAAGAGAAAAAAGTGTCGCAATATCGTGACATGTTGGCAAAGAAGAAAAAGTGTCATGATATCGCGACATGTCGCATTATCGTGACCAAAAGCCGAGAGAAGGCTCAAGAGAGAAAAAGTGTCACAATATCACGACATGTATTATCGCGACCAAAAGCCGAGAGAAGGCTCAAGAGAGAAAAAGTGTGACGATATCGCGACATGTCGCATTATCACAACCAAAAGACGAGAGAAGGCTCAAGAAGAAAAAGTGTCATGATATCATGACATGTCACATTATCACGACCAAAATACGAGAGAAGGCTCAAGAAGAAAAAGTGTCACGATATTGTGACATGTCGTATTTTCACGACCAAGAGACGAGAAAAGGCGTAAGAGAGAAAAGTTTTGTGATATCACGACATGTCACATTTTCATGACCAAAGGATGAGAGAAGGCACAAGGGAGAAAAAGTGTCACGATATCGTGACATGTCGCATTTTCGTGACCAAAGGACGAGAGAAGGCGCAAGGGAGAAAAAGTGTCGCGATATCACGACATGTCACATTTTCGTGACCAAAGGACAAGAGAAGGTGCAAGGGATAAAAAGTGTCGTGATATCACAACATGTTACATTTTAACGACCAAAAGGTGAGAGAAGGCACAGGAGAGAAAAAGTGTCGCATTTTCGTGACCAAAAGGTGAGAGAAGGCACAAGAGAGAAAAAGTGTCAAGATTTCACGACATGTCACATTTTCACGACCAAAAGAGACAAGAAAGAGCTAGAGGGAAAAAGTTTCGTGATATCGCGACATGTCGCATTTTCGTGACCGAAAGAGACGAGAAAGAGTATGAAGAAAAAAGTGTCATGATATCACGACATGTTGGAAAGGGAGAAAAAGTGTCGCGATATCGTGACATGTCGCATTTTTTCGACCAAAGAAAAGGACAGGTGGTTATAGAGGGAATTATCGAGTGGTGGGTATACCAAACGTCATCATTGGTTGACAGGCAGACAGAGTCTACAGTGGTAGCACTGGACAAGCATGTGGCACCAAGGTGCCATGAAAGCAGATGAAGACCAAGAGTTGGAAAGATAAACGTTTTGAAAGCCAATACAATGAAGAGGCATGAGAAATGAAACGAAGGGCTAGAAAAGGGAAACAAAGAGTCACACCAGAGAGTTTAAAAGGGGAAGCAAAGGTATGCACAAGGGGTCGAAAAACTGTTGATATAGTTTTGCAGACGTGAAGGCAAGAGGGCCATTCTGGACCTGTTTGGGCTGTTGTTGAGCAAGGTGCAGCAAAAGTATTGTCATTGTTGTCAACACAAACAGATAGATCAGTTGATGTAGTTGATGCAGTGGATAGGAGTTCAGAGGTCAGTCAGAACATGTACAGTGAATTTCCAAGAAGACAGAAGTGGCCCAGATTCAGAAAATCAAAGAAAAAGACAAGTAAGAAAACTGTCGCGATATCGCGACATGTTTTCTATCGTGATTTCGCGACATCTCGGAGGAGAGAGAAAATGCTGTCAAAATTGTCGTGATTTTGCGACATCTCGGAGGAGAGATAAAATGCGGTCAAAATTGTCATGATTTCGTGACATATCGGAGGAGAGAGAAAATGCTGGCAAAACTGTCACGATTTCGTGACATGTTGGAGGCAAAGAAGCCAAGTTGAAAAACTGTCACGATTTCGTGACATGTTGTCAGAGAAGAAGGCAAGTAGAAAAACTGTCGCGATTTCGTGACATGTTGGAAGCAAAGAAGGCAAGTAAGAAAACTGTCACGATTTCGTGACATGTTTGGAAAGAAGGTGCAAGCAAAGAAAACTATCATGATTTCACGACATGTTTGGAGAGAAGGCACAGGAAAAGAAAACTGTCACGATTTCGTGACAGGTTCGCAGAGAAAGCGCCAAGGAGAGAAAGTGTCACGATTTCATGACAGGTTCGAAGAGAAAGCGCCAAGGAGAGAAAGTGTCATGATTTCACGATAGGTTCGAAGAGAAAGCGCCAAGGAGAGAAAGTGTCACGATTTCATGACAGGATCGAAGAGAAAGCGCCAAGGAGAGAAAGTGTCATGATTTCATGATAGGTTCGAAGAGAAAGCGCCAAGGAGAGAAAGTGTCATGATTTCGTGACAAGTTCGAAGAGAAAGCGCCAAGGAGAGAAAGTGTCACGATTTCATGACAGGTTCGAAGAGAAAGCGCCAAGGAGAGAAAGTGTCACGATTTCGTGACAGGTTCGAAGAGAAAGCTCCAAGGAGAAAAAGTGTCACGATTTCATGATAGGTTCGAAGAGAAAGCGCCAAGGAGGAAAAGTGTCACGATTTCACGGGCCAAAGACAGAAAAGGCAAAAGGCAGCGAATGTGTCATGATTTCGTGACATGTGTTTTCGCGGGCCAAAGACAGAAAAGGCGCAAGGCAGCGAATGTGTCACGATTTCATGACATGTGTTTTTGCGGGCCAAAGACAGAAAAGGCACAAGGCAGCGAAAGTGTCACGATTTCGCGACATGTTCCGTTTTCGTGGGCGAAAGGCAGAGAAGTGCAAGGAAGCGAAAAGTGTCACGATTTCGTGACATGTCTGGTTTTCGTGGGTGCAAGACAAGAGGTGAACAAGGAGGCAAAAAATGTCATGATTTCGTGACATGTTGAGTTTTCATGGATAAAGGGCGAGAAGAGCATAAAGAGACAGAAGTGTCACGATTTTGTGACAGGTCGCAACAGCACGATCACTGACAGTTAACTGAAGCAGAACAATAGTTAAAGGGGTAGTTGTAGAGGAAAAGCATGCAGCCAAAATAAGAAGAGTTAACTGGAGTCAATGCGACAGTTATAGGAGCAATTACAAAAGAAAAGCATGCAGCTATTTTAAGAACAATCGAAGAAGAAGAAATCGAACAGTCGCATAAATAGAATCAAAAAATGCATGCATGCATAGAAAAGAAGACGAACAGTCATGGTAGAGGTATATGTTGCATGTAACGTGTTTAACGAAATGCCCACTCTATAAATACAAAAGGAGTTACATAAAGAAGAAGTTACAGTTGACAAGTGGCAGAAGAGAATATTAAAGGAACAGTTACAGGTTGCATGCGTAAATATGGAAGTTAAAAATAGAGACTAATATGATATAAAAGCAGGTCTGCATGAAGAATAAGGCTGTCGTTGTATGTGAGAAATTGCTGTGTAAAGAGGGTTAGAAGAGGGCCGAGAGAGAAATAAGCAGAGCCATGAGAGAGTGCAGAGTTTGATTAATTGCAGACCAGTCAGGGTCATGTAAACAGCGAAGGCATTTTTATGTCATTAAGATAATTCAGAATTGCAGTCCAAGTTGGTGCTTGGCATTAGGGGTTGGTGCTCCTATCTGTTGAAGCAAAAAAATAAGGGGTTGGTGCTCCTTCCAGTGGGTGCTGGTAAAGTGTTTGTAAAATTGGTGTTTTGCAAAGGCTGGATTTGGATTGGAGTCCAAGCAATCATTTTTGAGGAGTAGCCAAATTGGTGAACCTCGTTACATTGTGTGTTGTGGTGTGCTCTCTTGTGAAAATTGCTTTACCTATTTTTAAGTTCTCTTTGCTTCAGCATTAAGTGTTGTAGATTTGAATTTTAATAGCTACACTGATTCACCCCCCCTCTCAGTGTCATTATGAGAATATCAATTGGTATCAAAGCAAGGTTCCTGAACAAAGCTTAATCAGCTAAGGTGATCTTGGAAGGAACACAATGGCAGGTAATGAAGGATTCTCATCAAACAAAGCTCCTTTGTTCAATGGAACTAATTACTCATTTCGGAGACTCAGGATGCAGACATATCTGAGTGCGTTAGGATACGACATTTGGGAGTCAGTAGAAAGTGGATACACAGTACCCGCTACTCCTCCAACAGATACTACTAAGAAGAAGAAGTTTGAGAATAACTCCAAAGCACAGAATGCCATAATGTGTGGGCTAGTAGATAGTGAACTGATAAGGATCATGAGCTATAAATCAACAAAAGACATGTGGGACAAACTGAAGAGCATCCATGAAGGAGACAACAAGATCAAGGAAGCCAAGCTGCAAACTCATCGAGCTCAGTTCGAAGCATTACAAATGAATGACGATGAGAACATAGAGGCCTATATGCTGAGAGTCAATGGAATCATTAATGCAATCAGAGGACTCGAAAAAAAAATTGAAGATGCGGTTGTCATGAAAAAGGTACTTAGAACTCTTCACAAAAGATTTAATTCTAAAGTTTCTGCAATAGAAGAGGCTAAAGATCTAAATAATTTTAGCATGGACGAGATGCATGGTTCTTTGACTGCATACAAAATGAGAATAGGACAAACTAAGCCCATAGACAGAGAAGCTACTTTTAAAGCACACAAGAATACAAAAGCTGAACAAGAATCTGAGGATGAAGAGACATCGGATGAAACAAAAGCCAACTTTGTTCGAAAACTTACAAAGGGAAAAGGAAAATATAGAGGAAAGTTACCATTTAAGTGTTTCAATTATGGAGGGGTCGGTCACTTTGTAGCTAAGTGTCCAATGAATGAGAAAACCAAAAGTGATGAAGGGTCACACCAAGAAAGAAGTGACTGGAAGAAGAAACCAAATTTTAGGAAAAGCAATTTCAAAAAGAAAAGTTTCATATCCAAGAATGTCAGCTCTTCTGAAGATAGCTCAGGTGAAGATTCTGAAGAAGAAACAGGTGAAGCTCTGTTCATGGCATTTGAAGAAGCAAAAATAGAAGAAAAACAGGAAGGTGATACAAAAAGTAAGGATGAGGCTGAAGTTTATCTGGAAGGAGAGTTGGTTGCTGCACTTAAAGAGTTGAATACAGAAAGGAAAAAGAATAAAAAGGTCTCAAGAAAGCTAGAGGATGCGAATGACATAATAAGCAGTTTGAAAGTACAGACAAAAGAATTTAAGAAAATGTCTGAAGAACTCGAAGTTCAATTAACCATGAAAATAGATGAGTGCTGCAAACTGGAAGAAGAGATTGTTGTCTTAAGAATGCGGCTAGAAGAAAAGAATAAAAAATTAAGTTGCTATCACAAACTTGAAGGAAGTTCTGCAAAGCTTGAAAATATTATAAATAGTCAGAGGACTACGGGCATCAAATTTGGCTTGGGCTTTGTCGAAGGAGAATCGTCAAGTGGATCAAAGGCCATAACAGTAGAACAAGTAAAGAAAGAAGATAAGATCAAGGTTGATCAAGGAAAAATGAATCAAGCAAAAGAAAGCAATAGTGCCAGGCACGAGAAGAGTGCTGACAATGAGGGATTCATAAAAGTCACACATCAAAGGAGAAGAAAATTTGTGGCTCCTACTACAAAATGGCAAAGACCAATTCCCGGGTTCAATCATTCCTTTTCTGGTTATTGTTTTAAATGCAATGCTTACGGTCATAAGATTTCAGATCGCATTCATAATATAGGACAAAGAAATTTCACCAGTAGAAATGTCTTTTCACCCTTGATGGATTATGCAGTAGAATGCTATAACCGTCATAACTTTGGACACATTGCAAGAAACTGTAGAAGCACATATGCAGCAAATAGATATCAGGGAAGAAGAACTCAACCAAACAGTTTAAGGCAAAACAAAAAATTCCCAGAAAAACATGCACAGGCTACTGACAAAGAAAAGTCTAAACAAGTAACCAAAACTGTAGCCAAACCAGAGTGGAAAGAAAAGGAGCTACCCAAGGAAGAAAAGGAATCCTTGATTGTTCAGACAACTTTCAAAGCACAGAACAAATCTGCACCATGGATATTGGATAGTGGGTGCTCCAGTCACATGACAGAGATAAACAAAAATTTGAAAAATTACAGAAATATGAAGGGGGCTCTGTAAAGTTTGGAAATAATGATGGAGCCAAGATAGTTGGCAAAGGATCAGTCAAGATAAGTGATGGACAGATCAATTCCAAAGAAGTTCTGTTTGTGATTGGTTTGAAGCACAACTTATTGAGCGTAAGTCAAATCATGTGACAGAGGTCATGAAGTCATCTTTAAGAAGCAGAGGTCGTGAAGTCAAAAAAGCACACAGTGGGAAGCCGATAGCTACTGGATTAAGGACTTCTAGAAATCTATATACTCTCTCGAAACTTCAGAAGGAGCGTGCTTGATTGGACAGGAAGATGAAAATTGGTCTGTGGCACAAGAGGCTCGGTCATATTAGCTTTGACAATCTGGTAAAAATAAGTTCAAAAAGGGTAGTAAGAGATATACCCACCATTGGCAAACCAGTAAATAGCATCTCGTGCTTCATGCCAAAAAGGGAAGCAAACTAGAGCCACATTCAAATCAAAGGAATACTTCACCAAGTAAGCCTTTAGATCTAATACATACTGATTTGTGTGGACCCATGAGAACACAAAGCATAAATGGTGACAAATACTTTATGTTGTTCATAGATGACTACTCCAGGATGACATGGGTACTATTTTTAAAGCTTAAATCAGATGCCTTTGAGATGTTCAAGATTTTTAAAAAATAGGTTGAGAATCAAACTGGAAAAAGAATTAAATGCCTAAGATCAGACAAAGGAGGAGAATTTATCTCAAAAGAATTTGTAGAATACTGTCAAAAATATGGGATCAGAAGACAGTTTTCAGCAGCAAGAACACCTCAGCAGAATGGTGTTGTAGAAAGGAAGAACAGGACAGTGCAGGAAATGGCATGGACAATGTTGGCTGAGAACAAAATAGCTGATAGATTTTGGAAAGAGGCAGTCCATACTATGGTTTACATCCAAAACAGGTGCATGCTAAGGACGCATGAAAGCAAAACACCGTATGAGCTGTGGTTCGACAGAAAGGCAACAACAAGATATTTCAAAGTGTTCGGCAACAAGTGCTACATCAAACGAACTAAAGATAATCTCGGTAAATTTGAAGATAGAGCTGACGAAGGTATTTTTCTTGGTTACTCAACAAAAAGCAAAGCCTACACATGTTACAACAAGAGGCTAAAGAAAATTGTGGAGAGTGCAGATGTTAAAGTTGATGAAGGTAGAGATCGAGAAACAACTTATCAAGAAAACTACCCTATTTATGAAGAAGTCATTGAAGGAGATGAAGAAATGGAAATAGAAGAGAATCAAAAAATTGACCCAGCTGATTTAAGAATTGACTCAGAAGAAGAAAACAAGAAATTCAAAATAGGCAGTTGGCAAAAAAATCATCCCGGAGAACAGATTATTGGGGACCCAACAGTTGGTATTCGGACTAGAAGAGCAGTAGTACGGAACTACTCTCTATTATCCAGCATTGAGCCCAAAAATGTTGTTGAAGCAAGCATAGATGAAAGTTGGATGAAAGCAATTAATGAAGAACTAGATCAGATTGAGAAAAACAAAACCCGGGAGTTAGTACCAAGGCTGGCAAATAAAAATGTAATCGGTACTAAATGGATTTTTTGAAATAAATTGAACGAAGATGGACAGGTTGTAAGAAATAAAGCAAGACTAGTCCGTAAAGGCTATGCACAGGTTGAAGGTATTGATTTTGAGGAAACCTTTGCACCAAGTAGCTTGACTAGAGGCAATCAAAATGTTTCTAGCTTTAGCAGTTCATAAAAATTTCAAGGTATATCAAATGGACGTAAAATCAGCATTTCTGAATGGAAAACTGGAAGAAGAGGTTTACATTGAGCAACCAGATGGTTTCCAACTCGGTGATAATCCCAACTTTGTTTGCAAGTTGAGGAAAGCTTTGTATGGTTTAAAACAGGCACCTAGAGCATGGTATGCAAGGCTGGATAACTATCTGATTCAACAGGGGTTCAAGAAAGGTTTGGTGGACAGCAATCTGTATGTCAAAATAGAGAATGGCCATCTTATTGTCCTTGTTGTTTATGTAGATGATATCATTTTTGGCAGCAGCAATGATAAGTCCTGTAGTGACATAGCAAATAAAATGAAGAAAGAATTTGAGATGTCTATGATTGGTGAACTTTCTTATTTTCTCGGACTGCAAGTCAATCAAAGTGAAAAGGGCATTTTTATTTCTCAAGTTAAATATGTGAAAGAAATGTTGAAAAATTTCACAATGGAGGACAATAAACCTGTTAGCACTCCCATGACAACAGGTTGCAAGTTGAGCAAGGATGACAAATCTCCAGATGTAGATCAAACCATGTACAGATCTATGATTGGAAGTCTATTGTATTTGATAGCTACCAGACCAGATATCTTACAGGCAGTATGCATGGTGGCAAGATTTCAGGCTAGTCCCAAAGAGACTCATGTGACAGTCGTGAAGAGGATTTTTAGGTACCTCAAGGGTACTATGGAGTATGGGTTATGGTACCCAAAAGGTAAGGACTTCACTCTTATTGCATATTCTGATGCAGATTGGGCAGGATGTATTGATGATAGAAAGAGTACCAGTGGAGGAGCATTTTATCTTGGAGACAGGCTGGTAGCATGGCACAACAAGAAACAAGAATCAGTCTCTCTATCCACAGCAGAGGCAGAATACATTGTAGCAACAACATGTTGTACACAGATATTATGGATGAGACAAACCCTGAAAGATCTTGGTATTCACTTCAAAGAGCCAATTTTAGTTAAATGTGACAACACCAGTGCTATAAACATATCAAAGAATCCGGTTATGCATTCTCGAACCAAACATATTGCAATCCGGTATCACTTCTTGAAGGATAAAGTTGCAGAAGGTGAGGTCAAATTGGATTTTGTTTCGACTACGGAGCAAGTAGCGAGATATATTCACAAAACCATTGCCAAAGGAAGTTTTTGAGTACCTTCGGAGTAAGTTGGGAGTAGTCACATTTCCCAAGAACTGACTATCAATTGGGATCACATTCTCAGGGGGAGCATTTATGCCTATGTTTATAGTTTTGCTCATATTCATGATTTTTGCTAACTATAACAATGTGTATCCGAGAATGTTGTGCATAGACTCGTGGGGAGTCTGCAGCAGCCCTTTGGTATTATTGTCAAAGGGGGAGAAGAATTCCAGGAGAGTGCATGAGTGTTGCCAACAATTCCAAAGGGGGAGATTGTTGAGCAAGGTGCAGCAAAAGTATTGTCATTGTTGTCAACACAAACAGATAGATCAGTTGATGCAGTTGATGTAGTGGACAGGAGTTCAGAGGTCAGTCAGAACATGTACAGTGAATTTCCAAGAAGACAGAAGTGGCCCAGATTCAAAAAATCAAAGAAAAATACAAGTAAGAAAACTATCGCGATATCGCGACATGTTTTCTGTCGCGATTTCGCGACATCTCGGAGGAGAGAGAAAATGCTGTCAAAATTGTCACGATTTCGTGACATCTCGGAGGAGAGAGAAAATGCGGTCAAAATTGTCGTGATTTCGCGACATATCGAAGGAGAGAGAAAATGCTGGCAAAACTATCATGATTTCGCGACATGTTGGAGGCAAAGAAGCCAAGTTGAAAAACTATCGCGATTTCGTGACATGTTGTCAGAGAAGAAGGCAAGTAGAAAAACTGTCACGATTTCGCGACATGTTGGAAGCAAAGAAGGCAAGTAAGAAAACTGTCATGATTTCGTGACATGTTTGGAAAGAAGGCGCAAGCAAAGAAAACTGTCACGATTTCGTGACATGTTTGGAGAGAAGGCACAGGCAAAGAAAATTGTCATGATTTCATGACAGGTTCGTAGAGAAAGCGCCAAGGAGAGAAAGTGTCACGATTTCACGACAGGTTCGAAGAGAAAGTGCCAAGGAGAGAAAGTGTCACGATTTCATGACAAGTTCGAAGAGAAAGCACCAAGGAGAGAAAGTGTCACGATTTCATGATAGGATCGAAGAGAAAGCGCCAAGGAGAGAAAGTGTCACGATTTCGTGACAAGTTCGAAGAGAAAGCGCCAAGGAGAGAAAGTGTCACGATTTCATGACAGGTTCGAAGAGAAAGCGCCAAGGAGAGAAAGTGTCACGATTTCATGACAAGTTCGAAGAGAAAGCGCCAAGGAGAGAAAGTGTCACGATTTCACGACAGGTTCGAAGAGAAAGCTCCAAGGAGAAAAAGTGTCATGATTTCATGACAGGTTCGAAGAGAAAGCACCAAGGAGGAAAAGTGTCACGATTTCGTGACATGTTCCGTTTTCGTGGGCCAAAGACAGAAAAGGCAAAAGGCAGCGAATGTGTCACGATTTCATGACATGTTGTGTTTTCACGGGCCAAAGACAGAAAAGGCGCAAGGCAGCGAATGTGTCGTGATTTCATGACATGTTGTGTTTTCACGGGCCAAAGACAGAAAAGGCACAAGGCAGCGAAAGTGTCACGATTTCACGACATGTTCCGTTTTTGCAGGCGAAAGGCAGAGAAGTGCAAGGAAGCGAAAAGTGTCACGATTTCGTGACATGTCTGGTTTTTGCGGGTGCAAGACAAGAGGTGAACAAGGAGGCAGAAAACGTCACGATTTCGTGACATGTTGAGTTTTCACGGATAAAGGGCGAGAAGAGCATAAAGAGACAGAAGTGTCACGATTTCGCGACAGGTCGCAACAACACGATCACTGACAGTTAACTGAAGCAGAACAATAGTTAAAGGGGCAGTTGTAGAGGAAAAGCATGCAGCCAAAATAAGAAGAGTTAACTAGAGTCAATGCGATAGTTACAAGAGCAATTACAAAAGAAAAGCATGCAGCTATTTTAAGAACAATCGAAGAAGAAGAAATCGAACAATCGCATAAATAGAATCAAAAAATGCATGCATGCACAGAAAACAAGACGAACAGTCATGGTAGAGGTATATGTTGCATGTAACGTGTTTAACAAAATGCCCACTCTATAAATACAAAAGGAGTTACATAAAGAAGAAGTTACAGTTGACAAGTGGCAGAAGAGAATATTAAAGGAACAGTTACGGGTTGCATGCGTAAATATGGAAGTTAAAAATAGAGACTAATATGATATAAAAGCAGGTCTGCGTGAAGAATAAGGCTACTGCTGTATGTGAGAAATTGCTGTGTAAAGAGGGTTAGAAGAGGGCCGAGAGAGAAATAAGCAGAGCCATGAGAGAGTGCAGAGTTTGATTAATTGCAGACCAGTCAGGGTCGTGTAAACAACGAAGGCATTTTTATGTCATTAAGATAATTCAGAATTGCAGTCCAAGTTGGTGCTTGGCATTAGGGGTTGGTGCTCCTATCTGTTGAAGCAGAAAAATAAGGGGTTGGTGCTCCTTCCAGTGGGTGCTTGGTAAAGTGTTTGTAAAATTGGTGTTTTGCAAAGGCTGGATTTGGATTGGAGTCCAAGCGAGTCATTTTTGAGGAGTAGCCAAATTGGTGAACCTCGTTACATTGTGTGTTGTGGTGTGCTCTCTTGTGAAAATTGCTTTACCTATTTTTAAGTTCTCTTTGCTTCAGCATTAAGTGTTGTAGATTTGAATTTTAATAGCTACACTGATTCACCCCCCCCTCTCAGTGTCATTGTGAGAATATCAATTGTTTTCTTCCAGAGTTGGAAATGATGTAATATAAAAAAAAATAAACTATCTTTCGAAAAAATGGAGTTTGTTTGGCAGACTGCTGCCATTAGTGTAAAATTTTCCAAGTTTAATGAATGAGAATTTGGTTGAGAAATTTTGACACCCCATCAGATATCATTCATGCAACATGTTGGGATCCTCCTATTTTCCTTTATGTATTATCACAAAGGTATGAGCAAGACCTCTACCTCACTCATTTACCCCTTATATCTAACCTTAGAAGAGGGTTATAAAGGACTATATAGGGGGTTTTCCTTTGTGTGAGCATTATTAGTTTTATTTTAAAATACCTATATAGGATCAAGGAATAGATGGAATACATCATTGTCTAGTTTTCCTACTCTAGGATTTCATCTATGAGCATTTCTCCATGAACAAGACCCACAATTGCCCCATTATATTTTATCCAATGAAATTTAAACAAGGTGATGGTCACATGTGTTAGGAGTAGGATTATCATAGGTGTTGTCCTTGACACGTATCTCATACCACTAAATTATTTGGACTCTATCACCACTTGTTAGAGATAAGATAATAATACATGCAACAACTAGCAAGGTTGTGATCAATGATTGTTGTGAGGAATTATCAATAAATTTTTTTGAACCTCATAGGATGGAGAGGGCTCCTATACAATTTAGGGACCTTGATCTAGATGATATACCCCCACTACCTCTAACACATACCAACACAAGAGGGAGAGGGTAATATATAGGGTGGTAGACCTCCACAAGCATATGGATAGGGCATTGAAGGACTAGTATGACATCACATAAAAAAGTATAGTGGATTATGAGAGCCTTACAATGCATAGATAAATGGTATTGAGGGATGTAAAAGATATAAATATTGTGTTCTAAATACCATAAGGGATACCCTAATAGATATTGACTCTCCTCTCATGGAACTTGTGTAGGAGAGGTAAGGTATCAAAGGCTAGATATGTATGAAGAAGTGACAATAAGACCTCTAAGGAGGAGGAGGGGACAATAGAGGAGGACATGCCACTAGAGGAGATAATATTGAAGGAGGGATAGGACTCTAAATAGGATATAGATATGGACAAGATCTAAATATATGAAGTTAGAGTGGACATAGCAACCCCAAGACTTCATCCTTAGAGGAGGAAGACCAAAACCAATAACCTGATGATACAAGTACACACCATTAACCTACCCTGTACATATCTCATTTTTTTGGATGCATAATTAGTATAAGGTTAGGACTATACATGATAATTCTAAAATTTATTTTTCATGTGAGTTAGAGATGGTCCAAGGATGGAGAGAGTTGATAGATAGACTACAATTAGTCACCCTAGATGACATCCTAAATTTTTGTAGCTTACCATAAATATCCCCATAACTCATTATCCCTTTAGTGTAGATCATAAATTTGTATAGCCATGCTCACCACATTAGTATATTTTTGACACAAGCATCGAGGGAAAAGTATACTGAATACTAGCTTCATAAGAGAGAATAAGAGGCACAAACAATGTAAGATGACTCGAGATATCAGGTTGTACAATAATAGATAATATAGGCTCAACAAGATTTATATCATATAATTGTATGCTCTCTTACAAATGCACAAACACCCAATATATAGTTAGAGACATACAATGGCTAATTTTGTATCCATAGCCCATCCATTGTTTATGTAATGTAGATATCTTTTGGTAGCCACCATGGTATATTAGTGATATACTATAGGATTTTAGAGCATGGGGTTATATACTCAGTACCCAAAGTAGGTTAGGATGATGGTAACTAGTGTCCCATTGTACCATATACACCCTTATGTGATGTACTTTCATTTTTTTATGATATATATATATATATATATATATGAAATTCTTATCGAGTATTCTTGTGAGATGTTTTTCTTTACTTTCCACTTGCACTTGCATGTATGGATATATTATTACTTCTACTATATGAAATTCTCTACTCTAGAAATATTTTTCATCACACATTACCAAGAGGATGTATGTAATGTGTCACCTAAAACCTTATATTTTATTCAAATATTGAAAACTGTAATGATGAAAAAATCAAGAAACAAGAAACACACATAAAGAGAAAGAATTTTTTTTTACTAAGGAGAGAGATTCATAAACCCCTAACCAACCTTAGATAGACTTAATGTTTAACAATCCCTAAGTTTCTCAAGAACTATACCACACAAGATTCCCCTCATACAAGTCCCTTCTGCGTAGGCATATCTCATGTTATGCACATAAGTCCATCCATCTCATCAACCTTAATGAGCTAGAATTACCACCTTCAATCATTAGAAGGTGTACATGCATCTCCATATTCCACACAAACCATTATGCATAGGTATGCTACGTGTACTATGAGTGAAGCTATCAATCTTGTCCTATAAAAAGCTATCATAACTCAAGTATGATCTTCTAAACCTAGTTACCAATCTCCCTAAGGGGTCTCAAGCCCTTAGGTTACCCTCTAAGTCCACCCTAGAACTTACTACTAATTTTTATAAAAAAATTTCAAACAAGAATATAAAGGATATATCTAGATACTAAATCCAACAAAACATAATTCATTAAACAAGCAAAGGATAACTAAAACATGAAGCAATAATTGAAGGATGAACATGCAATAGAAAGGATTTAAATACAATCACATTCAATCAATAGAATACAAAGGTACCTTAGCCATATTGTTCATTTATTACATAAGTATTTATGGTAAAATCCATACCTTTAAACAATGCATTACATCAATTTCATCGAGGAAATCTCCCCATAAATCTAGTCTATTTGCATAAATAAGCAAGATGTAAGGTAGAGAGCAAACTCGTGCATTGGTCCATATTATGAATTTTGTCCTCTCACTCTTCCATCAATTAAGTAAGGATAGTAGATGATCAGGACACCCATATTTTAGGATAGACATGCTTCTAAAATACATTTTTTCATTTTATTGCTAAATTGCAACTATACAAACAACCCAATAAATTCAACTTTCTAATGCATAGTTGAAATTATAGAAAACTACTCTTTCTATTTTCCCTCTCATCTTCCTATGAGATTTATTCAACCATGCATCAAGATCACATGCTTTTCTTGTAATAAATGATGTAACCCTTATTCAACAATCAAGGTCCCATAAGAAGGGGTAAATAGATTGTCACATCTCCAACCCCTTCTCCATATTCTAGTGAAGAGGTATGTCCTGCTCCTAATAGTCCCAATAAATTTTTAGTTCTGGCTGATTCAAATTTGTTTGATCAAGAAAATCAACAAAATATCCAAAATAGTGATCTTCATCTTCCTCAAAACCTTGATTCTCCTACAAATTTTGGACCGTCCCTTCCCCCTCCTGAGACTTTTAGCCCCTCCAAAGTCTCAAATATTCTAATGTCTTCAGGCTCTGTAGTTGAGCAAATAGTTCCTTCAAAATTTAGTCCCAAGCATACTCGTAGCTCTAAAAAATCCCCAATTGATTGTGGGAGTGACAAAAAGTGAGGATGACCTTCTATGAGTGATCAATGGAAAAATAGAGTTTAGGATGACATTGATAATGGCATCCAAAAAAATTTATTCCCCCTTGTCAGCTCTCAAGTTAGGGATGAACCAAAAGGTACCAAACCTCCCCAAACCGCTGGTAAGGGAGGCAAGAAATCTTCCAAGGTTTCCAAATGAAGCTCCTCTCATGGAATGTGAGAGGTCTGAATGGGCTAACCAAAAAAAGGGTTGTTAGCTCATTAAGAAAATAAATAAGACCCACTATTCTCATTTTACAAGAAACTAAACTTGATCAACACAATTCTACCTCAACTGCTATCAAAATCTGGAATAGAGGAGAACTTGCTTTTAGTCTAGCCAGAGGTGCATCAAGAGGCCTTATCTATTTGTGGGATCCAAGAAAGGTAGATGGAAAATTGATTCAATCCAGTGAAAGAATCCTCAGTGTCATGTTTCAAGAGAGAGATTCCAATTCCTCTTGGATTCTATCAAACATTTATGCTCCAAATTCTTTAGCTGAAAGAGCTCATTTTTGGGATGTTCTCAGCAGCCTCAAATATTCTTTCAACAATGTCCCCTGGATTGTTGCTGGAGATTTCAACTCTCCTATTTATCCCTTCGAATAAATTTGGGGGTTTGAGTTGTACTAAGAAAAGCATGGAAGATTTTCTTGATTTTGTCAATACCAACAATCTCATGGATGTTAAGCTTAAAAATGCAAAGTATACCTGGAGCAATAGAAGATCAGGGAGCCAGCTTATTCAAGTGAAATTGGATAGAATATTTTTATCCCAAGAAGTTGTTCAAGTTTTTGGGGATGCCAACCTTCTTTCTCTTCCAAAGGTTGGATCTGATCATAGTCCCCTCCTTTTGGATATTCTCAAAGATAGTCCTTTTAGAAGGCCCTTCATATTTGAATCAATGTGGATCCAACACCCTGACCTAAGACACAAAATTTCTCAATGGTGGCAACAGGCTGGCCAAGGTTGTCCTTCTTTCTGTCTTGCACAAAAATTAAAGCATGTTAAAGAAAATCTTAAAATATGGAATAAAGAAGTGTTTGGGAATTTGTTTGAGATCAAACAATCTCTTGAAGACAAACTTCTTTCCATTGAGAATAAAATTTAGGAAGGTCAATGTGATAATCAAATCCATGTTGAGGAGAGAAGCATCCTTGCTGATTATCATAATATTCTAGCTCATGAAGAAATATTTTGGAAATAGAAATCCAGAGCTCTGTGGCTTAAAGAAGGGGATTTGAACATGAGGTTTTTTCATGCTTCCACCATGCGAAATAGAAGCCACAATAGAATCAAAGAGTTGATAAAAAATGATGGTTCCACCACCTCTGATATGATGGAAATCAGAAATGAGGTTGTCTCTTACTTCACCAATATTCTTGGTGAGAATAGGCCACCTTCTAATCTTACCCTAAATTCCATGCTTTACCACATTCCTCAGCTGGTTTCAGATGATGCTAATTCCAAACTTTTAGCCCCTTTTTCTGATGAGGAGATTCACCAAGCCTTATTTTCAATGCATCCTAATAAAGCCCCTAGCCCTGATGGATTTCCTCCTCATTTTTTTCAAACCTTCTGGGATATTGTTGGCCCTGATGTTTGTTCTACTATTAGAGAATTTCAATCTGCAAAATCTATCCCTCATGGCTTCAACTCGACCTTTATTGCTCTCATTCCAAAAATTTCAAATGCCAAATCCATGACTGACTTCCGACCTATAAGCTTGTGTAATGTGGTTTACAAAATTCTTACAAAGGCTATTGCTACCAGAATGAGGGACATCCTTCCTTCTATTATTGATCCCTATCAAGGAAGCTCTATTCAAGGTAGATCCATCCTTGATGGAGTTATCACTATTCATGAAGCCCTTCATTCTATTCACATGGCCAAAAAATATACTTTTGTCTTAAAATTGGACATGAATAAAGCCTATGATAGACTTAATTGGGATTTCCTTGTTTCAATCCTCCTGAAGTTTGGATTTCATCCTGATTGGGTTGACTTAATCAAAGGGTGCATATCCACTCCATGGTTTTTAGTCCTTGTCAATGGATCCACTACTGGTTATTTTCCAAGTAATAGAGGCATTCATCAAGGATATCCCATATCTCCTTTGTTGTTTATAATTGTTACTGAAGCTTTAGGTAGAACCTTAAAAGCATCTTGTAACCTCAACCTTATTTCAGGAATAAAAGTAGCTTCTCAAACTAGACCAGTTTCTCACCAACAGTTTGTGGATGACACAATTATTTCTTCTAATGCATCTGTCTTTGAGGCCAGAGTTATCAAGCATATTTTACTGTTATATGAAGATGTTGTTGGGCAAAAGATCAACTTCCACAAAAGCAAGATTTATTTTCTAAATACTCCTATTCAAAGACAAAGTAATATTTTTGCCATTCTTGAATGTCCAATATCATCTTTTCCTGCTACTTATTTAGGGCTTCCCTTGTTCTTAGGTCAGCCTAATGCTTCAATGTGGAATAATGTGATTGAAATATTGCAAAAGAAATTGGTAGGTTGGAAAGGAAATATTTTGTCTCAAGCTGGCAAGGTTACCCTTACACAAGCTTCCCTTCAGAGCATTCCTATATACTTTATGTCTATCTTCAAAGTCCTGGCAGGGGTATGTAACAAAATTGAACAAATTCAAAAGAATTTTCTATGGTCAGGATCTAAAAACAAAAATTGTTTCCACCTTGTAGCCTGGGATAAAGTCTGTCGGCCGAAACATTCTGGAGGGATTGGCCTCAGAAGGCCACACCTTTTCAATTTAGATCTTCTAGAAAAATAGGCTTGGAGGTTAATCTCAAATATTGAGTCTAAATGGATCACCATTGTCTACCACAAATATTTACAGGGAACTGATTTCTTCAATGTTGCCCCTTCCCCGAGAGGGTCCTTCTTCTGGAAATCGATTTTACAAGTCATATTTCTTGTAGAATGTGGTCTCAGATGGAGATTAGGGGATGGGCAAAAAATTGATTTTTGGTAGGATAAATGGATTCTTAACGAGCCACTTATGAATAATCCTCGTTTGGATATCCTCAAAGGATATATTGATAATGTTTTTGGTTTAAAATTCTCAAGTTTCATCTGTTCTCAGGCTAATAGGAAGAAATGGAAGAATATCGACAGTCTTGCTTATCCTGAGGAATCTAGATAACTACAGTTTCTTCTCAGCTCTTCCATTATTCCTTCTGGGAATCTTCATGATCAGCTTTTTTGGGAATTTACTGAATGTGGAGATTTTTCTGTTAAGTCTGCCTATCAGCTTCTCTTGCCCCATGATGAACCTTTAATTCCTTTTAGCCTTGTCTGGCCTAAGCTTTTGATTCCTAAAATCACCACTTTTTCTTGGGTAGCCATCCAAGAAAATATCCTCACTATAGATAATCTTCTAAAGAGAGGCCTACCCATTCCCAATAGATGTTTTCTATGTTTATCTGACTAGGAATCCCCCCATCATTTATTTCTTGCTTGCCCTTTCTCGTCTACTATCCTCAATAAATTGTTAGATTTTTTCCACATTTCTTGGGCTGAACCATGTTCTATCCCTAATATTTTCATCCAATGGCCTAATCCTTTTTGTAACCTTCATCTTAAATCATTGTGGCAATTTTATCTACATCATTTTTTGTGGCAAATCTGGTTGGAAAGAAATCGTAAAGTGTTTTCTAACACTATTCAAAGCCCAAATTATGTCTTGAATAAAATCCTCTCCTTTGCCACTGAGAATGCTTCCCTTTGTCCTTTACCTTCTCATCCTGCTTCTCATTTTGAAGTTTCTTTGGGGCTGTCTCTTAATTTTCCTATCATGGATAATACTCGATTACAACCTACCAATATCAGGGCCCAGTCCACTTGGACTCCTCCTCCCTCAGGTTGGCTTAAACTGAATGTTGATGGTGCTACTAAGGGTAACCCTAGATGGGCTAGAGTGGGTGGTATCCTCAGAGATAATAAAGGTAGGGTTATCCTTACTTTTGCTAAATTTTTAGGAATCCAATCAAATCAGGTTGTTGAAGCTCGTGCTATGTGGCATGGCCTAGTTTTGGCTAAAGACTACTCTGATAAACTTTTGGTAGAGGGTGATTCCCTTACTATCATCAATTACCTAAAAAATTCTAAAGTTCCTTCCTGGAGGATAAGGAATTGCATCGATGAAGCCAGAATTCTTAGTCAAAATTTTTAGGATATAATTTTTTAGCACACTTTCAGGGAAAGTAATAAAGTTGCTGACATCTTGGCAAATATTGGAGCCTAGGCTACAAATTTGATGATGTGGACCACTGGCTTCCCTCAAGAATTTGGTACATGTCATTGATCAAGAAATTTTGGCTTCAAGCATTACCGATGCTGATGTGGAGCAAGTCAACCCAATTCTAAATGGATCTAATGCTCATGTTTCCTAATTGCTACATTGATAGTTCCCATGCTACCTTGGTACATGGGCATCCCATGTGTTTTGGTTTTGTCAACCTTGGTTGTCGGTTGTCCACCTTTCTAGGCAGATTTATTGGTGGTTTTTCATGTCTTGATAGTCTCCATTTCTTAGTCTCCCAATCCATAGTCATTACTCCCTACCATTTTTGCACCACCATGACCCCCTCTAGCTTCTTCATCCCTTCCCAACTTTTCATTTCATCCATCCACGTCGAACCCTTCTCTCGTGTCTCTCCTTGTGTTTTTTTGTTCCACTTTGCCCTTTCCCTCAGGTGGGTTTTTTGTTTGGATTTTCATGTGATCCTTTCAAGTGTTTGGATTTACCTTTTCTATCATGAACACCTTGGTTCATGTAGTTTTACTCATCCCCATCCCAGTCGGCACACTTGTCAAGAATGTCGTTGGAATATTTCTGTTTTTGCCCCTTTAGCTATTTTTTTTATACTGGACAAGCTTTGGATTTTTCCTATTGCTGCATTCCTCAACTATTTATCCAAAGGTGTCCTTGTTCCTGTGTTATCATCATGAATTTTGTTGAGCCTTCCAGGGTTTGTATGGATGCCATTGCTGAAGGGATCCTCTCGGGCAAGGGTTTCCTTCCTTTTTTTCACAAATTTGAAGGGGAGGACCCATAAATTACCATGGTATTCATGGAGACATGGGATAATGGTAGGGTCACCATCCGTAACAAGACTTATGATGTGGATATCAAAGTTCTAGTTGAATTAACTAGCCAACCTGCTAAGGGATGATCCATAAGAAGAGAAAAGCATAACTGGGATGTCGAGTTGAAGGATGTCAAAGATAAGGAGATTTGTAGGAAAGCTCATGTGGGGATTCAATGTGATGAGCTTCCTTTTCCTTGGGAGAGTGTTCTAAAACCCATAATGGAGTTTGTAATAGTTGATGACCCAGATAAGGCTCTTTGTAGCTTTCATTTTACTTTTTTCAATCATTTTTGTGATGTGAGTGCAATTAACATTCCTTAATTTTTATTAAATTCTATTGGCTACACCATTGAGCACTGTAGATCAAATAATGGGTCTAAATTGCCTACCCATCATGGACTATTCAATATCCTATACAAGCATTGGTTAATTCATTATCCTCAGGGCATTGTTGTGTCTCCCCCTCCCAAACCCAAGCTGAGTCCCATAAAACCTAGCTCTTCTCAAACTATACCTCAATCCTCAAGCACCCCTAGGCTCTCTACTAAGAAGAAAAAAATTATTGATATTGTCTATCAATTAAGGAAGAGACCCAGTAGTGAATCCCCTGAACTTGATTTTGAGCCTGAGTAGAAACCCTTGTGCTCCTCTATTAATTTGAAGAATAAGGCTCAAAAGAAATAATCCCTGATCATTGAGTTAGAGGATGAGGAAAAGGATAACCTTGACCATTGCATGTAGATGTTCATCATCAATTCTATCACAAACTATATTTCCCAACTTGTTGATTTGCGAAATGCACTAAGTCTATGGTTCTTCAAGAAATCCTATGGTGATGGTGCACCCAGTGCTCCTACTGAATATTTTAAGGAGGTTGTTATTCCTGAGGACATCCCTAGAAAGGGTAAGGATGTTGAGATGGATACTTCCAATGATGGTCTCCAATATGCTACTATTGAACCTGATAAGGAGACTTAAGTACCCCATTCCTATACTGGGTGTTTGTCGGCTACTTTTTTGCTTCATGTTTCTTATGTATTTTGTTGTTTTCTAGGTATTTTTAAGCATTTCTTATTTCAAGTTTTTTTGTAGTTGTTGTTCCCTAAGGATAGACCTAGTGTTTTGGTTTGTTGAAGGATGGCATCTTGTTTTAAATTCTCCTAGTATGTTGGCTTCTGAAGCCTTTTTGTAATCAAGTTTTGGGAACCCTACTAAAACCCATTCGTAATCTAATTTCTTTAACCAATAAAAAAAAACAATCAAATTCCTATACCCTTAATTGCTAAATAATCTAGGTCTCCATTTATTTACTAAATTAAAGTCAACTACTTTCATAAATAATACTTCCCTTTATTTCATAAATTAAAGTTCCATACCCTTAATTTACAAAACAACCCATATTTACATTCATTTATTCAATTAAAGCCAACTACTTTAATCCATGAATAAACCTTTTTCTTCATTTCATAGATTAAAGTCACATACCCTTAATTAAAAAAAAAAATCATGTTTACATTTGTTTATTCAATTAAAGCCAACTACTTTATTCCATGAATAAACATTTTTCTTCATTTCATAAATTATAATCCCATACCCTTAATTTACAAAACAAAACATATTCACATTCATTTATTCAATTAAAGCCAACTACTTTAATCCATGAATAAACATTTTTCTTCATTTCATAAATTAAAGTCCCATACCCTTAATTTATAAAATAAACCATTTTTGCATTCATTTATTCAATTAAAACCAACTGCTTTAATCCATGAATAAATTTTTTTCTTCATTTCATAAATTAAAGTCCCATACCCTTAATTTACAAAAAAACCATATTCACATTCATTTATTCAATTAAAGCCAACTGCTTTAATCCATGAATAAATTTTTTTCTTCATTTCATAAATTAAAGTCCCATACCCTTAATTTAAAAAACAAACCATATTCACATTCATTTATTCAATTAAAGCCAACTACGTTAATCCATGAATAAATGTTTTTATTCATTTAATAAATTAAAGTCCCATACCCTTAATTTATAAAACAAACCATCCTTATAATTATTTATTCAATTAAAACCAACTACTTTAATCTTTAAATAACTCGTTTTTGGTTTTCATTTCATTAATCTAAAATCTACCATTTTAGCTAATGAAACTATATTAAATATTTTTTTCGTTCATTAATCTAAATCCACCATTTTAGCTAATGAAACTATAATAAATATTCTTTCCTTTCATTAACCTAAAATTGGCCATTTTAGCTAATGAAACTGTATTAAAGATTCTTTGCTTTCATTAACCTAAAATATACCATTTTAGTTAATGATATTACATTAAAGGTTCTTTCCAACCAAACATAATCTACGCTCCCTCCTATGCAATTATTAATCAGTGGTTGACTCTAGTGAAAGGAGAACAAAGCACCATAGAGTGGCTTACGACATAGAGGGTGATAAAGGCATGACTGATATTACTTCTGATCCATGGCAAGCAAGAGTAAGGGTAGAGTGTTTAGGGGGTATCCATGATGTTAGACAATAGCAGCATGGTCAGATCATCCTAGCACCAATGTAGCCCAGTTACGCTACATTTTCTATGCCCAAGGGTGGCTACCGAGTGTGGTTACAAACCTACTATGCAATCCTTACACGATTGTGAACATCAAGGAAGGGTTATCCCTAGCGATCAAGTGTATTACTTACCTGAGGCACTCCTTCTCTAAGTTATGTCTACCCTTACCAACAATAGTTTAACATTCGAAGCAATTATCACGGTGGTGAACAGAGTGTGGTATAATTAGTCAAACAGAAAAATGGTACTACCATAAACTAGCCATACCACGTGATATCTAACTCATGAAGGTAAGGTACTAAGGCTTGGTCAAGTAGGTTAAACATGGCCATGAACTCACAAACAGTTCCATAAGCGGTCAATAGGAGTACGACTAGAGGACCACCTCCCTAATATTAGCATTACATTCTTAAGGAAGTAGGTATGCCATGGTTAAAGGAGTCAACGTAAACATGCGAGAACCCACAATTGGGCAATAGTATAAAACTAATAAAATGAAAACATTAAACACATCTTATTTAGAGTGATCTCATGAGTCCAACCTAGTATATTTGATGTTGGTTGTCTACATAGGTTGCACTCGAAAACACCCATCGCCCACTTCATCTTCTTCCCATTGGGCTTCTCCTTTCACTTTGTGGTGCTTCCTCCTCACTTAGTGCTCTCTACCTTTTCCCAGCACACTCTTCACTTCCCATATGTGACCCTCTTAGCACTCCTATCACATTCTTATCCTTGGATTTCGTCCATTGCCTAACCACCATAACTTCCCATCTACATCCATGAGGTGGTATGGGGGTAGACATTCCTTATTATGCCTTTCCAAGATGCTTGCCATAAATAAGCCATCCCTTCATGTTAGAGGAAGCTTCATACAACTTGTCTAATCATATTTTCTAAAGGGTGGTCTATCCAATTCTCTGAAGAGCAGTCTATCCAATTCTATGAAGGGCGGTCTTATCATATTTAAAACCAACATTAGTTGGTCATTTTTATTAAGCAAATTCCCCATAATTTCAATAGTAAAAGTATTTTCTCTATAAGTTCAATGAATTATGTTTATCATTATAAATAGAGTAGTCATTTGCTTATAATGGGATTCTTTTATTTCTTAATATAAAACAACCAATTTTTTTTCTTTTAAAAGAGGTTTTCTTTATTAATCTGAAATAAATCACATATTTATTCAAAATGAAAAATCTTTATTACTATAAAATAAATCAATCATTTATTTAAAATAAGCTTTCCATATAATTCTAAAATAAATCAACTATTTATTTAAAATGATATTTCTTTTTCATTCTAAAATAAATCAACTATTTATTTAAAATGAGATTTCCTTATCATTCTAAAATAATTCAACTATTTATTTAAAATGATATTTTCTTATCATTCTATTTACTAGGACATACAAGGATTTATGAGGACAACCTATCCATTCCTAATTCACAAATTATTGAGGTAAATAGTGCTAAAATAAAATATAACCAATCATGCGCAACAAACAAAGAGGGAGTCTTTCCATAAATTTAGTCACTTGTCTCAACTTCTATAACTTATGATAACTACTATGCTATCATTTTGGGCTCAATGTATCTAGCTATTAAAAATTATCCCTTAACCGAATGCATGCCTATATGAAGTTATCCATCCTTGTTACCTCCGAGTTGCCTTATCATAATTTCCCCAAATTCAAGTACCCTCCCCTTCGATGGATGACTCAACTTCTTCCACTTACAAGTGCACCTAATCCTACACATTGGAAATTTATTAGCAGTATCATGATATCCAATATCTTTTAATATTTCATAGCTACTTAATTTCACAAAATTGAGTATTAAAGCATCATCAATTAATACATAATTTTTTCATATCTATAGGTCCATCTGGGAGGGTCATGACATCCTCCCCTACTAGGACTAAATGTTTTACTAGTGTTTCTCAGTTTTACACAAGCATAACATAATCAAAAGCAAATTATTATAGTTTTTAGAGATCATAAAACAAAAAAGAAAAATGTTTTTGCATATCCGTAACTTTCTCCTAAGTGACATTCCTTTCTAATAAATAGTCCCACTTGGACCTTACATTGCTCAAGGGTCTGATTTCGCATAATATTAGAGAAGAAATGAAGAATATTTATTAGAATTACCTCTGGATTTACCATCTACAAATTAGAAACATCCCACACATGTTCAAGGTTAGCAATATATTTCATAAGAAAATATGTGGAAAGTATGATGGTTTTTTGATAGATTAGGAGGTAAAGCGAGTTGGTATGCAACTGGAATAATCTTTTCAATGATCTCAAAGGGACCTATAAAATGTGGATCCAATTTTGTGGACTTGATCACACATTTCATTGGTTTGATCCTTAGGAACACTTTATCTCCCACCGAGCACTCCCTTGGAGTTATATTTAAATCAACATAACTTTTTTTCCTATTAGAAGCTTCCTTGAGTTTGTGCCTGATTACCTTCATTTTATCTTCCATTTCTCTAACCATTTTTGGTCTAATCACAATTCTATCCTCTAGGTTATCCCATGACATTGGTGTTCTACACTTTTTCCCATACAAGGCATCGAAAGGTGCCATTCTCAAAGATGAGTGATACCCATTATTATAGACAAACTCCACCAAAGGTAGGTAGTCTTTGTTGTAATCACAATGAAACTGAGAGGGGGGGTGAATCAGTGTGTTCTTTAAAAACTTAAAACAATTTAGACTTTTAAATAAACTGCAGCAGATTAAAATAGAAATAATAAAAGTACTAAGAGCATCACACATAACATAGCATTTTAACAAGGTTCACCGATGTGGCTACTCTTCAAAAATACTGCTTGGACTACTATCCAAATCCAGTCAAATGCAAAGCTACAACTTTACATAATCATTCACCAGCACCAACTGGTAAGAGGCACCAACCTCTAAATTTTATCTGCTACAACAGAATGGAGCACCAACTCCAATTTTTCCAGCTCCAACTGGAAAGAGGCACCAACCCCTTTTTCAAGCTACAACTTGAAGATAATAATAAAAATTGCAGAATGTAAACTTTCACCTCAATTATCATGATCTACTATTTTTCTACGATCTGCTGCTTGTCGGCATTCGACTGCTACTGTGAAAAATGATTCGCACTTTTTCAACCACTCCTCTATATCTCTTCACGTTCTCTGCTGCAACTTCATAGAAATATCACTTCTACAACCCGCGCACTGTCATTTTAAACTCGGACCACGACTTCTGCATATCACGTTCTTTGTTCTCGATCAAACATCATGCACTCACGCTTCATGCACTCACTCTCTATCTCATCACTGCGATCTCTTTTCTTCAACTCCCATGAACTATCATTCTGCTCACACTCGAGATCAAAACAACTTCCCCGCTACTGTGCATGAACTTATTTTTATTATATCACATCACTACCCCATTTTAAACTTGAAGAATCCTTACTTTTATAGAAGAAATTTTAGGAACAAACCCTAAAATAATGTCAGTTGAGAAACCCTAGAATTTGTCAGCTGCCAAACCCTAAAATTCGTCGGCTGTAACCCTAAGAATGTTGGCTGCAAAAACCCTAAAATTTGTCGACCCAGATTTAACTTTGTCGGCCTCAAACTCTTCTTCCACCTTCATCACTTTCCTGTAGCTTATTGCCGCGAAATAGTAACACGTCGACCCTTTTAATTTAATTTAATATTTTAATTTAAATTTTAAATAAAATAAAATTTAAACTAAATATTTAAAATTAAATATCTTCATCATCGGGGCATATTTTTCAACGAAACGAAGAGCCAACTTGGGTTTTAAGAAAAACCCATTTCAAATCTGTTATCCATGGTTTAAATAAATTTTTTATTTTGACTGCCTTGGTTTTCACAAAAAAACCTTTCCGCTTCTTGACATCTCAGGTTCTAAAGACTTCTTCTTCTCATTCTGAATTATGTTTTCTGTTTCTATGCATCTATCATTTAAGGACTCATGATCTGACTAATTTTTGAACTTTATCCTCTACATCTGAGTGACTTCTGAACTGCCTATCCATTGCATCATTATATCTAACTTACTGTATTGACAACAATGAAAATCCTCCTGCAGCACCTTGCTCAACACTAAACTCCTATCCATTGTACTTTGGCTGCACCTTGCTATTCAATAAACTCTTGTCCATTGCATCAATAAATCTGTCTGACTGTTTTGACAACAATGACAATACTATTTGTTGCACTTTGCTCAACAATCTCCCCCTTTGGAATTTTTGGCAACACATGTGCAGGAAAAATTTTCCTGTGAATCTTCTCCCCCTTTGACAATAATACCAAAGGGCTGCTGCAGACTCCCCCTGAGTCTATGCACAACATTCTTAGACACAAATTATTACAATTAGCAAATATTCCAAGCATGAACAAGAAGAACAACAAATACACAAATGCTCCCCCTGAGTCCAAGACCACTTCATTTCACTGATTGACAACATCATGATAAACATAATAGGCATCAATAAAATCAACAATGTGAATAGCAGCAATAATCATTGAGTGACACCATCACCATCAACTTCACCTATATAATATGTGTAAGAACATGACTGAACCACTGTATTCTGTGCAACTACCCTCTGTTACCTTGCAAACTCAAACTTGTCCATTGTTAGTGAAGGCATACAATAATCTTATATAGCCAATTTTTTGTTCTGCAATGCCAGCAACATCTACATACAACTTCACCATGCATCTTGGATATATTCTCAACAAGCTTGAACCCAATGACAACTGTTTGTCTCTCTCTATAGTGAGAATCCAGTAGGCTACCTCAATCCACTTTCAACTCTGTGCAAGTACTAAACACTGTACCATAGCACAACCAACATCTTTTCTCAACCAATTAGGGCTTTAGCAACAATGCTTATAGACAAGTTTTAACCAACATCATTCAACTCAAGATTAACCTTGAAGCATTCAACCAATCACTACATGAAAAGGAAACTAGTAGACATCATTTTCCTTCCAAAATTATTTGAACAAGACAACCACCAACATAAATCACCAAGGCAATGAATAACTTGCTCAAATCAAACTCAATGGAGTAAGCCCAAATCATGTATCAAGAAAAGCATTAACTTGATCAAAACAACCACTATGAAAGCAACTCAACTATTCATCACCAGGCTGGAAATCATCTGGCTGCTCATTAAAAACTTTTTCTTCAATCTTCCCATTTAACATGCTGATTTCACTTTTGTCAACAAAATTGACAAGTGACTCACATCTGTACCAATTTTTGTCCAGCACTGCAATTTTACTGCCAACTCTTACTTTCAACGTTGCTTGCTTTTGGTCCAGTTGATGATTCTCCTTCAAAAAATTCGAGACCAAATTTGATACCTGTGGATCTTTGATCGCTCAGAATTTTGTCCAATTTCATCGAGCTTTCTTCACGTTTTACATGACAGTTGATTTTTCGATCCAACTCTTGTATCTGTATTTGAAGACTCACATTTTCTTCTTCCAATTTGCTGCATTGGTCTATCTTCATGGATACCTGTATTTCCAGATCTTCGGACATTTTCTTGTATTCTTCAGTCTGTATTTTTAAACTGGCAATAATGTTGTTTGCATCCTTAAGTTTCCTTGACAATTTTTCATTCTTATTTTTCTCCGATTCCCATTCCGTAAGGGCAGACACTAGCTCACCCTCTAAATCAACTTCAGCCTCAACTTCTTCAACTTCAGAGTTCATTCCTTCTACCATTTTTGGTTCAATTTTCTCAACCATAGGAACTGAAACTGGCTGGGATGCCTTTTTGGATGAGGATCTATTCTTCTTAGCCATTGTGTACTAATCCAAGATCAACCCTGACTGATTTAGCCAAAATTTGGAACCAGCTCTGATACCAATTGTTGTAATCACAATGACATTGAGAGGGGGGGTGAATTAGTGTGTTCTTTAAAAACTTAAAACAATTTATACTTTTAAATAAACTACAGCAGATTAAAACAAAAATAATAAAAGTACTAAGAGCATCACACATAACACAACATTTTAATGAGGTTCACCGATGTGGCTACTCCTCAAAAATACTGCTTGGACTACCATCCAAATCCAATCAAATGCAAAGCTACAACTTTACATAATCATTCACCAGCACCAACTGGTAAGAGACACCAACCTCTAAATTTTATCTGCTACAACAGAATGGAGCACCAACTCCAATTTTTCCAGCTCCAACTGGAAAGAGGCACCAACCCCTTTTTCAAGCTACAACTTGAAGATAATAATAAAAATTGCAGAATGTAAACTTTCACCTCAATTATCACGATCTGCTATTTTTCTACGATCTACTGCTTGTCGGCATTCAACTGCTACTGTGAAAAAAAGAGTCACACTTTTTCAACCACTCCTCTATATCTCTTCACGTTCTCTGCTGCAACTTCACAGAAATATCACTTCTACAACCCGCGCACTGTCATTTCAAACTCGGACCACGACTTCTGCATATCACGCTCTTTGTTATCGATCAAACTTCATGCACTCACGCTTCACGCACTCACTCTCTATCTCATCACTGCGATCTCTTTTCTTCAACTCCCATGAACTGTCACTTTGCTCACACTCGAGATCGAAACAACTTCCCCGCTGCTGCGCACAAACTTCTTTTTATTATATCGCATCACTACCCCATTTTAAACTTGAAGAACCCTTGCTTTTATAGAAGAAATTTTAGGAACAAACCCTAAAAGAATGTCAGTTGAGAAACCCTAGAATTTGTCAGCTGCCAAACCCTAAAATCCATTGGCTGTAACCCTAAGAATGTCGGCTGCAAAAACACTAAAATTCGTCAGCCCAGATTTAACTTTGTCGACCTCAAACTCTTCTTCCACCTTCGTCACTTTCCTGTAGCTTATTGCCGCGAAATAGTAACACGTCGACCCTTTTAATTTAATTTAATATTTTAATTTAAATTTTAAATAAAATAAAATTTAAACTAAATATTTAAAATTAAATATCTTCATCATCGGGGCATATTTTTCAACGAAACAAAGAGCCAACTTGGGTTTTAAGAAAAACCCATTTCAAATATGTTATCCATGGTTTAAATAAAATTTTTATTTTGACTACCTTGGTTTTCACAAAAAAACCTTTCTGCTTCTTGACATCTCAGGTTCTAAAGACTTATTCTTCTCATTCTGAATTATGTTTTCTGTTTCTGTGCATCTATCATTTAAGGACTCATGATCTGACTAATTTTTGAACTTTATCCTCTACATCTGAGTGACTTCGAACTGCCTGTCCATTGCATCATTAGATCTAACTAACTGTATTGACAACAATGACAATCCTCTTGCAGCACCTTGCTCAACACTGAACTCCTATCCATTGTACTTTGGTTGCACCTTGCTGTTCAATAAACTCTTGTCCATTGCATCAATAAATTTGTCTGACTGTGTTGACAACAATGACAATACTGTTTGCTGCACTTTGCTCAATAATATTCCTAGTAGACTTGTGATCCATAAAATACATGTAGAGCATGTCTTCTAGTACTTGGCTTACTCACTTTGTTTGATAATCTATTTTAGGGTGGTATGCCAAAATCATGTTCAACTTTGTACCTATTTCCTGATGAAGGGCTTTCCAAAATTTAGAAATGAACTTGGAATCCCTATCTGAGATGATTACCTTAGGAAATCCATGCAATCGGAATACTTCCTTGGAAAATCTATTAGCCACCATTTGAACATCGTCCTTGGTACTCCTAGGTATAAAATGTGCAATCTTAGTCAATTTTTTGACTACTACTAGAATTGCATCATGCTGGTACCTGGTCTTAGGTAAAACTACTATAAAATCCATAGATATGACCTAATATTTCTATGTAGGTATACTATGTGGATACAACTATCCTACATGATGCTTGCATTTTGCTTTAGCCTTTTGACATTCAAGGCATCGAGAAAAAAAATATGTAATATCCTTCTTTATTCCTATATAAAAGAAGGTTCTTTTTAGATTATCTCTCATATTTTCCCCTATGGGTGAGCTGTATAAGGATATCTATGGCATTCTTTCATTCTTAGCTTTCTTAAATCCTATGATTTTGGTATGATGATTCTACATTTGTAGCACAAAAGGTTATCTATTACCCCAAACTCCTTATTTCCCTCAGGGTCTCTATCTATTCTAGCTCAAGTTTCTTGGTAATATTCATCCTAATATTGCTCCTATATCACTTGGTCCATGAGCTTTATGTGACTCCTATTTATGGCTACTATGTGTCTCCTCCTACTCAAGGCATCAAAAAATTTATTCTCTTTTCCCTTTATGTACTCAATTTCAAAGTCATAATCAGTGAGAAACTCTATCTACCTTCTTTGTATCGCATTGAGTATTGGTTGGGTAAATATGTACCTTAGACTTTGATGATCTGATTTTAACTCCAAAGGTATTCCTACAATATTATGGTGCCAAACCTTTAGAGAGTGTACCATAGTAGCTAGCTCTAAATCATGAGTAGCATAATTGACTTCATGCTTTTTAAGTTTCCTTGAAGTATAAGCTACTACTAACTCTTCTTACATGAGTACTCCTCCTAACCCTTCCAGCGATGCATCAATGCATACTAAAAAATCTCCTTGAGGATCTGGAATCTTCAATATTGGTGCGGTAGTGAGTTTATGCTTCAACAAAGAAAAAGCAATTTCACACTTTTTTGTCCATTTGAATTTCATCCCTTTATTCTAAAGGTTAGTTATTGCTAAATCAATCTTTGATAAATCCTTTATAAAATGTCTATAATAGCCTATTAACCCCATGAAGCTTCTTACTTCAGTAATATTAATAGGGGGTGGACAATTTATTATGGCTTTCATATTCTCTGGATTCATAGCAATTCCTTCTATTGATATGATATGACCTAAATATTGCACCTTTGAAACATAGAAATCACTCTTGGCTAGATTTATGTAGAGTTGATTTTCCCTTAGTAACTCTAACATGATCTTGAGATGCTTATCATGCTCTTCCTTGTTCTAAGAGTATATTAAGATATCATCTAGAAATGCAAGGACAAACTGGTGTAGGTTCCTTCTGAAAAAACTATTCATTAAATTCATGAAGGCGACTAGGGCATTAGTTAGTCCAAAGGGTAGGAATGTGAAATCATAATATCCATACCTAGTATTAAATGTCATCTTGTGAGTATCCTCCTCACATATTCTTAACTGGTGATACCTTGACATTAAATATATCTTAGTAAATACCATGGCATCTCTCAATTTATCGAATAAATATTTGATTCTAGGTAAGGGATACTGGTTCTTGATTGTAGATTTATTCAGCATCTTGTAATCAATACACAATCTCAAAGAACCGTATTTCTTTTTCATAAATAAAATAGGTGCACCACAAGATGACATGCTTGGTTTTATCAACCCTTTATCTAATACCCCTTAAAACTGTACCTTTAATTCTTACATCTTGATAGGTGTCATCATATATGGAGATCTATGAATTGGTTCCACTCTTGGCATAATATCAATAGTGAAATCAAATTCCTTTACAAGAGGGAGCCCAAGTAAATCCTCAAGGAATGCATCCTTGAAATCTTGTAAAATTGGATGTGTCTCCAACACCACCTTCTTTTGGTCTTCTCCAACTTCATTTATCTTTATTACATAGACTATCCCTCCTTTTCTGAGGGCTTTATTCAACTGCATAGCTAACAACATCTAGGGTTTGAATACCCCCTGTTCACTATGAATTCATAGCCTTTCCTTACCTCCTTTAGAATATTCAATCCATATATTGGTAGGAACCTAGGGTTCCTAGTACATAAAATGATAAATAAATAATAAATAACCTAAATCTAAAAGAATCGCTTTTGAATTGTCGAGAAGTCCCTTCAATGATTTAATAAATCATATATTATATATTTCATGGATATCCCAAAAGGTATGATTGTATAATATCTTATACCCCTTTTAGGTTATGAGTGAAGAGTCACAACCCTAATGTTAAAATAATATAATAATTAATATATAATTAATTATTATATTATTTTATATTTTAACCATAAGATATACAATTTATATTATTATTATTATTAATTAATGTTAGGATAGGATCCTAACATTCCACCCCTCTTGAAAAATGGCTTTGTCCTCAAAGTGACCAATTTCATCTCATAATCGTTGCGAGTGGGTTAACTTTGAATGGAGCCTTTGCCTATTTCATTTAAGCAGATGACATACCTACAATATCTAGATTTTTCCAATTGTAGGAGGCTCAATTTTACATTAGAGAATTTAGATATTTTGGAAAACATCACAATGCTTGAGTATTTGAGCTTTTCATACTACGAGGAACTGCAAGCGTTGCCTCATTATATCACAAACCAACCATTCTTGAGAGAGTTCAATTGTTCTTGTACTAGCATAAGGAATGTGCCTCTTAACATATATAAACTCTACAATTTGGGAGTGAGGAATATAGAGAGCATGGTGTTGAGAAGCTTGCCAATTAATTTTGGTAATTTGTCTAACTTTACTAAATTGGATGTTACAGATTGGAATGTTTGCCATCGTCTTTTTAGTTAATTTGTCCAGCTTGATTTCACTGTATATTTGTTTCTGTGTAAGTTTGGAGTTTTTGCCCGACTCTCTGGGTGTCTCAATATTTTAAATAATTGTCATACCATCGAGTATCATGAACTGTAGTCTTCTTGTTGTTCTCAACCTAAGTTCCAATAATATTTCTTGTGGTATTCTTCCAGATCTAGGTCATATCTCGAGTTGTCTTCTCTTCTACTATATTGATAAAAATCTATCTGGTGAGGTGTTGCTTCAATTGGTAAGCTTACAAATATTCAGTAGTTGAGAACTTGTAAGAACCATTTTAGAGGCTCATTACGACCTAAAATGTGGACTGTACGAAGCTCAGAGTTTTATGTTTGGCCTCTCCAATTTGAATGGCAAAATCCCAATGGAAGTTGACGATGTTTGAATGGCAGAATCCCAATGGAAATTTATGAAGACTTGAACGTCTAGTACTTTCCAATAGCCAACTGAATGGTTTTATACTTTGTGGTCAAAATGCAAATATGACAGATCAAATATTGATTTTACGATGAGCAAGGTTGCTCATAGAAATGCTTCTCATATCCACGAGGCTTCCAATTATCAGGAACTTTGGTTGGAAAGTTTTGCCACTGGAATTTTCTAACTCTATTGCAAACTGTGATGGAATCCACTTCTGCAACTGCATTTGGGAGGGCCTGATGCCATCACCGCATTTTCCATATTTGAAAAAAAGCTTTGTGTATGCCATGCATTCACCCTGGTTTATCAAATTTTAGTAGCAGTGTAAATCATGTATTATTCTTCATTGGCAGGGTATCTATTGGTTGTTGTTATCCATTTGCTAATCATGTGTATCACCAAATATTCTCAACATTGGCCGAGATCGTTGATACATGATTATTTTTATAGGATTGGAAGGTTGGCATACAAATTATATACTTCATTTCATGTAGGAAAGAGATTCCACATTGGAACAATCGCTAACCAGAAAGTGATTGTGGTTATGACTGGACTAGCAATGGTAATTACTGACATCTGGTACCGATACCTCTTGCAAATTTAATACACTTTAGAAACTACTAAAATATTTTTTTGAGTTTTATTTAATTCTCACCAATGTTGTTGTATTTTGATGTAGATGAATGCAGGGTAACCACCCAACTAGTACTCAATTTTTTTTCTTTTTTTAAGGTAAATGGAGTTGTTCACTATGGAATTGCTGGGAATGGAAACCTAGATTACCACGTTGATGATGTTACAATTTCCCATTAGTGGGCTCATAATTTCTACTTTTCCATATCAGTTTTACATAGTTTTAATTTGTCTTCGTCCCTAGATATAGATAGATATAACCATTGCATTTGTATTTTATATTTCTCATTGAGGTGTATTTATGATTAAACATAGATATGGACAAGGACAGAATGATGAACTACCCTTAGAATCCAATGGAGATTACACTAATAAAATTAGGTACATTCATTTCACCAACTACTGCTATCCATCGGTAGAAAGTTGTGATAATCTGCTTAACAATGTGTGGTATAACCCAGACTAGATTTTTTCCATTGATGGTACTCCAGAGGTGAGGCAGCATGCATTCTGGTTTAATGTATCTGAGAATTACTACGAACTTTCCAAATAGAATGCGATAAAAAAAAATGCCAGGAAACCACATTATTCTTATTAATCCTTGAAGAAATGTCAATGAACTTCTAATTAAGGTTGTATTTAATTTTGCAAATGGTGGAAAAAAAAAATGTAAGTTTGGAGTCTTGCGTTAATGATACTATCTGTTTGTCCACCAAACCAAGGATTGTGAGGGTGGAAAAGAGGATGCAGTGCCAACACTTATGTGGATAATGTTGCTTACAAATATTTTCTCCCTAAAAAATTCAATTGCACTCCAATTGAAATGGAGAGTGCAGTCGTATCATTCTAAAATCCAAGGAGATAACGCCATCATTTGAGGTAACCATTTTGTCTACCAAAATATAGAGGATCACTACCACTAGTTGTGCACTCAGTAGACGTTCTTTGGAAATTTTCAACCAATTTCAGAGTATCCTAAAAAAAAAACAAGGTTACCGCTTCCTCCGCAAAATGAGGATTGCTTTTATCCTGCAAATTCTCAAGCTGAGTAAATTGCTCATCCATAAATCCCTCTTGATAAAGAAAGTTGATGAGACTATTGTGTTGTTTATGCAATTCAATGATCCTCATTATTAATACTGAGATATAAGTAACCATTCTTGGACTTTATAGCATTTTGTAAACCATATCCTTTCTGTCAATCACCTTATATTAAATTCTTCCGCCTTAAACAACCATTTGAGCTTCTTGTATTTTAAAAATAAGGGAATTAGTTCACCAAGTTTCTTAAAAGACAAGCTTAGTCATTTATTCTCGGTACGATGTAGTTTTTGTTTTCATTAGTATATGACGCAGTTTTACTGGTTGGATATGTCCATGAATTCTTTCTTAGGAAAAATTCTCAATATTTTCAGTATAGTATTTGTATAATTTAGTTTTAGTTATGGTGGCGGCCATGGAGGCAGACGTGCATCAAAGAACAACCTTGTAGTGTAATCCTTCAAGTTGAGAAAATACGCCTTCTATAATATCATTTTTCTATTGATGTCATAATCAGCAGGCTATTTCATGGAAGTTTCTATTTGAGAGATGGTTATTTTTAAAGCAAAATTTCTATTTTTTTCCCTTGATTTTAGTAAAGAGGTTTGTCTCGCCTATCTCAATGAAATTAATGAAAATTTATGGTTTAATAAATGGAGAGGGCGGTGGTCAAATTGCTTTGGTCTGTCACCCCCCAAGGAATAAAATGGATTGGGGACAAGGTTCTTGCTCTCTTGATGGTTTAAAATATTTTCTTTATTTTCCAAAAGTGCAATAGGTACCAATTGGGATTTCATGAATACGGGCTCCTCCGAATGAAAAGAAATTTCACTTGCAATTTCCTTCCTATTTTTTCCTCTTCTTCTTCACGTGCAATTTCTTTTAAAAATATATTTTCATTATTAGGGTTTTGATTAATTTCTTTCGAAAGTGCAATAGGTATTTTTGAAAGTTCTTTGGTTATGGGCTCATCCAGAGAAACAATTAATTTAGGCTTTGGAGCAATATGTTCAGTTGCATTTTTTTCTTTCTTGGGAAGAGAAATGGTTACCACCTGGGATTCATCGGATATGGGTTCTTCCTCCACCTGGGATTCCATGGCTATGGGTTATTCCTCCTCTACCTGAGATTTCATGGCTAGGGTCTCCTCTTGCATTTACATTAAATATTGTATAATATGATCAGAACGTTCCATTTGTTTTTTTTGTTTTTGTTCAATCATTCTTCTAATTTTTGCAATGTCATTTTTCATTTCCTTGACCAATATGGTTGGATCCATAAGTCTCTGATACCAGATGGTAGGAACCTAGGGTTCCTAGCACATAAAATGATAAATAAATAATAAATAACCTAAATCTAAAAGAATCGCTTTTGAATTGTCGGGAAGTCCCTTCAATGATTTAATAAATCATATATTATATATTTCATGGATATCCCAAAAGGTATGATTGTATAATATCTTATACCCCTTTTAGGTTATGAGTGAAGAGTCACAACCTTAATGTTAAAATAATATAATAATTAATATATAATTAATTATTATATTATTTTATATTTTAACCATAAGATATACAATTTATATTATTATTATTATTAATTAATGTTAGGATAGGATCCTAACATATATCCTAGAAATTGATTACGACTTTATAGGCTTGTAACCAATCCATCCCTAGGCTCACATCGAAGGCATGAAGCAGAGCTACATATAAGAAACCTTTTGAGGTTCCACTAGCTAATGGAGTAGGTCTATCCAGAACCATACTCAACCTTCCACCCATGAGCCATATACCTTGATATTTTTGGCATATCATTTTCTAACTTACAAGAAATAAAGCTATCAGTTTCTCCACTATCAATTAAAATATTCACTTGCTTATCAAAAATCTTACCTTTTAAAATCAATGGGGTGGTTTTCACCTCAATTTTTTGACTCCCAATTGTAGTGTAGATCTAGTGCATAGGTTCATTTCCTTTAATTTTGGATGTACTTGGCCCTAGTCGGTGTGGGCACTGGTTAGAAAAATGTAGCCCTCTACAATGGTAACACCCATCCTTGGGCCCTTGTCACTTTTTTATTTTCTACTCCTCACCTTTGATTTTTGGAATTGAAATATATGGTTTATATGATTTAGGTATAGCATTATTGTGTTTGCTACATTTATTATAAAAGTTATTGAACTTATTTTGGCTTCCATTAGATTTCTTCTTTAGATTTTGAGGGTTCTTAGCCTTCCAATATTTTCAGCCTCCCATTTTACAAACCCATTGCTATTCCTCTTCTTTACTTCCTGTCGATATTGCTTGGACAAGGTTTCATATTTATAATGGAAATACGACTCTGATTTCTTGGCTAGGTCATATACCTTTTACAATGATTTAGGTTTTTTCATCTCTACATCATGCTTTATCCTAGATTGCAATCCATGAGTAAACTTATGAACCCAAATATTCTTATTATAAGTAGGTACATACTTTAGCAATTTCACCAGATTTTTTAGTATACCTCCACTAAGTTGGTTCCTTGCCTTAAACTAGAAAAAACCTCAAATTTTAGGGTATAGTCTATGAGGAACCTCTTTTTAAATATGATTATAAATTACTTCCATGGAATGTCTATTGGTTCAATCTTAGTTTCCTCATAATAAGTTTCCAACCAATCTAAGGCAGCTCATTCAAAATAAATAGTAGCCCAAATAGTTTAGGTGCCTAAATAATATCCCTTTACCATGAATTAAACTTCTAGTTCTCTTAACCAAGCCTCAGCTACATCTCCATCTCCTTCTCCATTGAAATTGGATATACATACATTCTTTAGATCTCTTACCATTTCCTTCTCCAAGAGGGTTCTAGCTTGTATTTACTCTATAGTCAGCCCCTCAACTTGGTTAACTTCTAAACCTCTAGATTGTGAATTTTGGTTCGCAATGGTTTCTAACACTTGTCTTAACTGATCTTGCATTACGAAGACTATGATAGTGAGATCTTCCATTCCCATATTGGGAGTTTTTTGACCCTCATTTTGGATTCCTTAGTCGACATTACTTTATCAATTCTATCTAGGTGTAGGTATTTCTCTCTTGGCCTTAGGTGGAATCTTGATCTGATTTCAACCAAGAAAAGAATTATATTACAACTTCATCTTAAACTGAATCACTAACTCAAACTACATTATAGAGTTCTTCTTGACAAATCATTGGAAATATAACTAGGATAATGTTCTAATATTAAGATGTATCATTAATTATAAAGCCCATGCTGAGGTATTGTAACATTCATCTTCCCTTGGTATCAAATCCATTTTATTCTAATAAGTAGAGACTCTAGGTCATCCCAACTTTTACCTTAAACTTAAGCAAGCCTTCATTGGAGACTTCCAAATCTCTTTTAGCATATAATAATATTTATACCCTCATACTTAGAGCTCTGATACCAAATGTAATGACCCAAAAATCAAGAAACAAGAAACACATAGAAAGAGAAAGAATTTTTTTTTAACTAAGGATAGGGATTCATAAACCCCTAACCAACCTTAGATCGATGTAATGTTTAACAACCCCTAAGTTTCTCAAGAAATATACCACACAAAAATTCCCTCATGCAAGTCCATTCTACATAGGTATATCTCATGTTATGCACATAGTTCCATCCATATCATCAACCTTGATGAGCTAGACTTACCACCTTCAATAATTAGGTGTACACACATATCCATATTCCATGTAAGCCATTATACGTAGGCATGCTATGTGTACAGTGAGTGAATCTATCAATCTTGTCCTCTGACAAGCTATCTTAACTCAGGTACGATCTTATTAACCTAGTTACCAATCTCTCTAAGGGGGTCTCAAGCCCTTAGGTTACCCTCTAAGTTCACCCTATAACTTAATACTATTTTTTATAAAAAATTTTCAAACAAGAATATAAAGGATAGATCTAGATACTAAATCCAACAAAACACAATTCATTAAATAAGCAAAGGATAACTAAAACATGAAGCAATAACTATAGCATGAACATGCAATAGAAAGGATTTAAATACAATCACATTCAATAGATATAATACAAACGTACATCAGCCATATTGTTCATTTATTACATAAGTATGTATGGTAAACTCCATACCTTTAAACAATACATTACATCAACTTAATAAGGAAAGCATCTCCACAAATATAGTCTATTTACATAAATAAGAAAGATGTAAGGTAGAGAGAAAACTTGTGCATTGGTCCATATTATGAATTTGGTCCTCCCACTCTTCCATCGATCAAGTGAGGATAGTAGGGTATCACGATATTCATAGTTCAAGATAGACATGCTTCTAAAATTCATTTGTTCATTTCATTACCAAATTGCAACTATACAAACAACCCAAGCAATTCAAATTCCTAATGCATAGTTGACATTATAGAAAACTACTCTTTCTATTTCCCCTCTCATATTCCTATGAGATTTATTCAACCATACATCAAGATCACATGGTTTTCTTGTAATAAATGAGTTAACCTTTATTCAACTATTAAAGTACCATACCCTTAATTGTCAAATAATCTAGGTTTACATTTATTTACTAAATTAAAGTCAACTACTTTCATAGATAATTCTTCCCTTCATTTCAAAAATTAAAGTCTCATACCATTAATTTATAAAACAACCCATATTTACATTTATTTATTCAATTAAAGCCAACTACTTTAATCCATGAATAAACATTTTTCTTTATTTCATAGACTAAAGTCACTGTCCGATCCAAAAAGGGCTCACACCTATCGGTTCCTATTGCAAGAATTGAAAGATACACAAAATGCATACAAGAACAAGAAATTGACAACAAATTGACAATAAGAAATACACTTTATTCCATTATATTTGAAGCCAAAGTCAAATTACAAGTACATCCCTCTTAGGGATAATCACTTTGATACAATTGTTACAATAGGATGTAATGTTTCCCTCTCAAGGGTAGGTGTGATTTCCAAGTGCCTTTTCGAGATGACACAAACTGCTCTAGGGTGTCGATGACCCTCTTCTCCATGATTAGAGGCATTTTTTGCCTTGCATCCCAAAAACCTGTTAGTCCTATGTGCAATAAACAACAAGAAACATTAATAGCAAAGGAGGCCTCTCTTGATGAGGCTTTTAAAGGGTGCTTGTACAAAAGATAACATGATAATCAAGAAATCAAGAAAGTGATTCAATGCATGTAAATTGATCTAAATCATGATGATATACCATTAGAAACATGAAAGAAACTAAGATGAATCTATCTAAGCTCCTAATTAGCCAATTGAAGACATGAAAGCATGAAAAATATTCGTTATACCTACACTACAATAATGAAGGGAAATTGCAATTAACTCTTAATCTGTCGGTCAAATATCTCTAGAATACTGAATTAAACCTACAACATGATTAATCTAACCTAGTTAAATAGATTGCAAAGATAAGAACAAGGAAATCAGGGATTACCCACTGACCGTGGGTCCTTCAAGTGGTGGGCACTGTTCACCATGGCTGACAACTATGACTGAGCCTGAAGTAAGTTTACCCTCCAAATCAGGGCCAATTATCTGATTCTCCTTGCCAAATTGATGGTCAAGGGTCGCCTCTGTGTCCTCTAATAGATTTGGTGGTTGAATTGCTCAGTGAGTGCATGGATTGCATGGATTAGCATTTCTTGGCTCTCCTATCCTCCTAGGACCTCCATGGCAATGTGATCTCCAATTGGGTAGCAAAAGTATTCCTATCAATGCATGTGAATGATTATGCAATTCGATAGGGCTTCACTGCTCAATTGATTATGCTTCTCTCTCTTTTCCCCAATTTGGAGGGGGATTATATAGCAATTGCCAAGGGCTAGGGGTGGCTTCATGAGGAAGCCTAGATCAATATTGGGTGGTTGAGCTTGTTGGATGGAAGGATCCAAAACCTTCCTCACTCAAACCACTCCAATCCACAACCAATTGGCCATTGCAACCAATTTTGGGTCGGATGAAGGCCAACTGACTCTAAGTCCTGACCGCGACTGACAGGCATAGTCAGCTCTGCTAACCGTGGGTGTCAGCAGCGGCTAGCACTAACTAGGCAAAGGTGCCCAAATGAGTGGTAAAAACCACTACTATACCTTGGTATCTATCCAAGGTCTTCCATATGGTCTTCTAGCATGTCCCATATGAGTAGTCACCTCGGCATGATGTGTTTTAGGTGTCTACAGATACCCCTTTTGAGATGCATTGTGAGATCGAACAACGCTGAGAAAAAATAGACCTCCTAAAATGATGTCGTAGGTTGGATGATGATCATTAGTCTGATCAACATTAGATGCCCAAGTCCTACAAAGAGGACGCGCATCCTAGAATCATTGCTTCCAACTCGGTGAAAGGCTTAATTTGAAAGGGTTTGCACTCATCATCAGGCATTCGGGTAGCTTTGGTGCTACAATAGGAGTTAGGCCTATATAACCGAAAGGAGGAGAGCTACAAACAAACTATCATATATGCTATTTTCCCTAGCAGAAGGGTAAGCTTATGATAGTCTTTGGCAATGATTCGTAAGACGAACGCAATTTGACAAGATCTAGGGATCTACGATCAAGGGATCTTCTATTGACTTTGATTATGATTTGATATTATGACTACCCCCTCAAGCGATGAGTCGATGAGGGTAATGACAATAAATGAAGCGACGAGGTCGCTTGACCACTATGAATGATCTTGAACAAAGTAATATTTAGCATTTGAATACTTGGCAAGGCCTAATCAACTATGATTGCAACTATTAATAGTAATTGCCTATTTCTATCCCATGGAGCGGTCCAGCCATGAAGGCCTTCTTAGGGAATCAAAATGAAGATAATTCTAATTAGGCATGTATTGAATCATATTGTCGATGATATGCTGAAAATATCATAGGAGAATTGCGATGAATATCTCGTTCCCTTGGAGCAGTCCGACCATCAAGGCCTTCTTAGGGATTGAAATGAAACATAGTAATTCCATGATGATGAATTTGCCCCAAATGTCCTTATGGTAATTTACTCATCTTGTCGGATTGCATGGAGCGCAAGTCACTGCAACCGCCAAGTGTATAGGGTAAATGACTGAATACGAGGCACATTTGACTTTTGATTTATTTGATTTTTTTGTTAATTTTGAATTTTTTGTTTTATTGGCTGGGAGGTGAGGCGCTCAAAGAAAGGATTTCCATAGCGACGACCTCGGTTGAATGTACTTTATAATCTCATCCAGTTATTCTATTTTTCCTTATGATGACATTTTCCAATGTCGTTGTGCTTTGTTTGGCTCATTCTGATGATTCTGCATCACCAAATATGCTTATTTTATGCTTCCTATGGTAATTCTGGTCTGGTGAAAAATTTTAATTTGACCTTTTAAGGCTCTCCACGGTGGGAATTGAGAGCATTTATTACGGTTCGTTGACCGCATCTATCAGAAGCGGTGGAAAATTCCAAATTCCTTGACCGCGGCTCTAAGCCGCGGTCGCAAAACCCTAATTCGGGGACCGCGGTTGGAAGGCGCAGTCCGAACCGAATTCAAAAAATATATAAGGTTTTGACATTTTAAATATTTTATTATTTACCTGATACTGATAGTAAAAACTGAGAGCTCTGAGAGGTAAACAGTGAAATCTGACATGGAACGCTACCGCAAACTTGACTTGCTCGCTCTACACCCATCCAGATGGCTGACCAATCGGAGGCTTCGACCAGTGGAGGAGCCGGTGCCGCTAAGGTAACTCAAAAATCGAGACCATGCACCCAATTACCAGATTAAAATTAACCACACTAAATAATGGGTTAACGAACCACACTAAACTATCGGTAACGAACCTCACCCTAGTTAGGTTTAGCATAGGTTAGGTTAGAGGGGAGGGTTTTAATTTTTAGGGGCTTAATTTGGGAGGGAAATGACCTTGAAAAGGTCATGTTCCCTAGCTACATGTGGCAGACGTGAGTTCCCAATTGGTAGATTGGGGACCATGACTATCAGCCACGATGGGATTTAAATCCCAATGGTCATATTTTTTACCGTTGCGTCGATCGTGGTTTCGACCCGCGATGCGCAAACTTTAAGAAATTTTATCAATTTTTTTATTTTTTTTGGATTTCTTGGCAATTAATGCCATTTAATGCATTTTTGAAGTCCTTTTGTTTTTTTGTTTTTTTTTTGATCATGTGTGTGCATGTTTTTGCTTTTTTATGAGATTTTCTGATTTGTTTGTCATTTTTAAGTCATTTTTAATTATTTTTCTTGTTTTTATTTTATTGCTTTCACTCAGGCCTTGACTAATAGAGCGAGGGAGACTGATCTCCTTCGCAACCTGCACCACACTCTTACTGACATGGAGTGGGAGTGGTTTACTATGGTGGGGTTTGGTTACATCTTGGATCTCCCCACCATCAGAGTTGATCAGTCCTACTTGACTGCCTTGGCCCATCGCTGGGATGCATGGACCAACACATTTCACCTATCGATGGGTGAAATGATAGTGACTCTGGAGGATGTCTACCGCATCTTTCGCCTACCTATTGATGGTGAGGCCATCACCTCCTCTCCTACCATGGTGAGGAAGGATGTTTTTGATGCTATCTTTGGCAGACGGAGCCATGAGGCTTAGGGCTGCATCGACCATGGAGGCATCCACATTCAGGAGTGGTTCTAGGTCGACTTCTTTTCATAGTGGGAGGTTGTGTTCATGCATTTGATCATCCAGATAGTCCTCCCAGACTCATCAAGTGTGAGGTTCCCATGGAACCTCCTAGCTAGGACCAGGGAGGTGATGGTTAGCTCGATCGAGCGACCTCTTATTCTGGCATGGGGGAGCACTCTTCTTGCACAACTCTACCATGAGCTATATCAGATCACATGCCATAGTAGAGTGGGCATCAACTGTAGTATACTCCTATAGATTTGGGGTTGGAAGCACATTTTGATAGAGCACCCCATCGACTTACCACTAGAGATCACTACTATCCCTAAGGATCATTAATGCTACGCAGCTTGTTGGCCCTAGGAGTAGGAGGGCTTTAGGAGTAGGTCTCATGTAGGAGACCTAGACCACTACATTGGTCAATTTGCATAGCTCCACCCTCAATAGATACGATGGTGACCCTACATGGACTACCTAGCCTAGACAGAGGTAGATAGATACCTACATCGGGCATGCAGAGATAGGTGGGTTATCAGTTGGAAGGCCGACATACATGAGTACCAATACTACTCTCATATCCTGAGGTAGTTTGGGATTCTCTAAGATGTCCCAGAGGTGCCTACGATCTATAGACACCTGGTCCTAGAGAGGGACCTGACCTGGCCCTAGGTGACTCCACTAGGGGATGTTGATGATGACTTCTAGGAGTCGAGCCTAGCGGATGCAAGCACGACTACTGATTATGATGGGTGGTGGGCTGACTTCTAGTGGCATGGAGAGGGACCTCTAGGCCAACCAATAGATGGATTTGCAGTAGAGGGTGTATGGGGTGCATATGTGGACCCTCATGGATGCAGGACCCACTAGAGGACTGAGGGCGCATGGGGTGCAGGGGCCACTGTAGAGGAGGGCCCACAGGTAGAGGTAGAGGAGGAGGTCTCCAAGGAGGGTGAGGTAGCTCTAGACAATGAGGTAGGGTAGCTGAGGGCATAGGTTGCTGACCTCTAGAGCTAGGTTGGGAGACTCCACACTCAGCTCCTACATAGGGACACTTCTATCACCACTCTAGAGGTGAAGCTATCTCATGGCTAGAGCTAGTTGCATGACTATGAGGGGGAGAGGGCCACTCTATAGATGAGGATTACCATGATAGAGGTAGAGATACAAAAGCTCATAGGGTAGCACACTCTTTTGTAGTCCTAGGTTGATGCATCTACAATTTTACTTACTACTTACAAGGCTGGGGGATCAACTCCCCTATATTTACAGGTTGCTTTAGTACCCTCAGTTGTCCCAGTAGTACCAGTAGTGTAGGGAGAAGTAGGCTTAGATTAGGGGGCTGAGATCAGGAGGCTTCAGGCTCTAGTTGAGCAGCATATTGAGGAGGCCTCACTCAACTCTGCTTACATTACCACCTTGAGAGGGTAGATTGGATTGCTTGGGGGTGAGATTCTAGAGATGCCCACAACTATAGGGTCTTATAGGACTCACACTCGAGAGATAGGATAGTCTTCAGCTAGCTCGAGTCACAGGACTCACAGGTCTGAGAGATCTTATGGTTCTAGCTCATGGAGGATCCACCAGGATGGTGGAGGTGATGGTGGTGCCTCATAGACTGGGGGTGTAGGCCCTAGCTAGTACATATTTATAGATATCATTGTACCATTTTTGAGTGTAAGGTCGAGGACCTACACATATGTAGCCTACGGGCATTTTTGACCATGCCGATGTACTGCACATTATTTATTTTTGTTACACACACACACACACACATATATATATATATATATATATGATCTGACATTTGAGACTCATTATATGTGTAGATTTTATTATGATTTTTTATTGTTTATGTTTTATGATATGCACATGGATGCAATGCTTATATGTTATGTTTATTTAATGCTATATGATGTGATGTATGGATGACATGCACTAGCTATATGATGGATGTATGATTTAGATGCTATGATATATATGTGTAGATGGACTACTTATGATGGATGCATATGAATGCCATATTTGATGTTAAATGCATGTATAATTTGCTTTACTTGTATGCATTTAATTTATTTTGCTATGACATAATTTATGCCATGTATGTATTGCATGTTTTTCTTTTATGAATGTGTATGTAAAATGGACATGTATGTTTTAATCACTTAAAACATAATGTATGCAATATGAGTTTTAATCAATCTAATGGATGACACCACCGAATGTATAACAATCATGGATTGTAGTTGCTTTATCTTTTTGTGAAAGATAGTACACCCATATGTGAGATGCAATTATGTATTGTTTTCTGTTCATAAGCTTTTGTAAATTAAAATAATATGGATAACATAGTCAGTGGTCATCTAAACATCATTTCTGATATCCATCCGGTATCTAACATATATTACAAATAGTTCTAATAAACAAACTCTCATAAAATAAATTGATGTTTTGATGATTGCATTGAAAATTGGTTGTTGCTATTTGGGAATTTTTGAGGTTTTCCATGAGACTCAAACACCCTAGTTGACTTATCAAAAGTTGTATACTAACCATACTAGACTTCTGAAATATAAGGCTTTCTCTAGGATAGGCCCTAACTGTTCATTATCCCTATGTGTGAAAATGAGTATATTTAGATAAGGCATAAGCATACCCCGATGTCAAGTAGGATTCTTTCAGCCCATTGCTAATATTGGGGATCTTCAAATGTTTATCCAATCCTAGGTTTAGATTTTAGTTGGACTAGACCACTAGGTGATACAGGACACCTGAAGCTAGCTCTTCCACATTCAAACATTGGTCTGCATAAAAGTAGGATGCTATTGTATCAGATATATCATCATGTGTAAGGTACAGTAGTGCTGACAATTCCAGGGATTCAAGTTCGCTCCCTTCTTTTCTTCAATTTTTTGGGATACTTGCTCATATATAGTGATAAAAATCACTATTTATTTTGTACTTTCCTTTTTTTCTCTTTTTCTTTCTTTATTTTTCTTGAGCAAGGGATTTGATATTGATTTTTATTTTCTTTGTACAACTTGATCTTCATTTGATCTGACTTTCTGGGATTTACATTTTGATTTGGATTTTTTTTGGGGGGTTTTTTTTGGGGGTTTTTTTTGGGGTATTGATCTTGAGATATCAATATGGGATATCAATCTGGGATGTTGATCTATGATATCGATCTAGGGTATCAATCTGGAGGATTGATCTAGGATATTGCTCATTTTAATGTAAGCAAGGGATTATGGGTAGGGAATAAACCTATCCTTTTGCCAATTGCCAACATTTCCCATACCATCCACATAGGGGGATAAGCAAGAATAAATATTTTCACCTCAGGATACCTGGTCCTGCTTCGTAGCTTTCATCTTCCCCTAGTCCTTATTAGGATTGTTTAATTTTTTGATTAGTGATAGGATTCTGATATGCTAAGGGCTATACTAACTAGACCTCAACTACAAAAGCAAAGCAAGCTTTCTATCAACTCTTGAGAAGACCTCTAGGTATGGTTGAATGACCGAAAAACCCTAGTATATTCTTCATAGCAACAATTGGGGTTGTGTTGAAAAATACAATTACTCACAAGGGTGATAAATGGATGAAAAATATAGTGCATAGATGCATGATTGAAACACAAACGTGGTGTCATTTGTAAGATTGTAAACACAATTTATTCTAATGCAAGTGCGATGGATGAATATGCCTAATGCAATGCAAAGGTGAAATGCATGTGGAAAATGAGATGCATGATGCAAAATGCAATGCAATGATGCAAATGAAATGTAAATGTTTTTTATTTTTGATATTTTCTCCAATATTTTTTTTTTATGGATTTTAAAATTTTTGACCAAGGGATTTTTTTTAAACCATTGGAGCCTTTTGTGCTTTGACCAAAGGGATTATAGTTTTTTTTTTAGCCTTTTGAATGACCAAAGGGCTTACAGATGCCTTTGGAGCCTTTTTTGAATGACCAAAGGGCTTACAGATGCCTTTGGAGCCTTTTTTGGGATGACCAAGGGGCTTATAGATGCCTTTGGAGCCTTTTATAGGATGACCAAGGGGCTTACAGATGCCTTTGGAGCCTTTTTTGAATTGACCAAAGGGCTTATAGATGCCTTTGGAGCCTTTTCTAGGATTCTAGGCATAGAAAGCTTTAAGATGAAGGATATTGAGAGGTTCAGGCTCTTCAACTCCTCCAAGCGATGTCAAGTGATATGTCCTAGGTCCAATCTTCTCTGAGATCATATAAGGACCTAACCAGTTAGCCATGAATTTGTCTCACATTTTTGGTGGTAAATTTGAATTCTGTTGGTTCTCTTTCAGCACAAGATCACCAACCTCAAAGTCTCTCAGATGGACTTTGCTATTGTAAGCTCATTTTAAGTGCTCTTGATAAACGTGGAGGTGCTCGAGGGCATTCATGCGATGTTCATCAAGTAGCATCAATTGATCTAGGTGAGCTTGTCATGCAGTGTCATCATCAATGAACTCTTTCAATGTGATGCACAACATTGGAATTTCCAACTCTAAGGGTATAATGGCCTCAATGCCATATACTAATGAAAATGGAGTTGCCCCAATGGGTGTCTGAATACTAGTCCTGTAAGCCCATAATGCAAGGGGTAGCTGGATGTGCCAATATTTGTGGTGCTCTTGTACCATATTTTTCAAGATGGAGACCACTATCTTATTTGAAGCTTCAACTTACTCGTTTGCTTATGGATAATATGGAGTCGCAAAACTATGTTTGATTCTATACTTAGATATCAAAGCTCTCACAATTTTGTTCTTAAATGATGTTCCATTATCCAAAACTATCTTGGATGGTATCCCAAAATGACTTATGATATTGGTGAGTATAAACTCAACAATACATGCTCTAGTTGTCGTTGTTAAGGGAATGGCTTCCACCCATTTAGTAAAATACTCAGTAGCCATGATAATAAAAGTATGTCGACCTGATGATGGAGGAGAGATCTTACCAATGAGATCAAGTCCCCACTGAGCAAATGGCCAAGCCGCTTGAATGGGCTGTAAGGCCTATGATGGCAAGTGCGTAAGATTAGCATGATGTTGACATTTAATGCATTTCTTAACATACACATTGCAATCCTTCTCCATAGTGGGCCAATAATAACCCATGTGAAGGATGCACTTGATGATAGCCATGCCACTAAAATGGCCACCACACGTACCATCGTGAGCTTACAAAATTGCCCAAGATGACTCTTGGGGCTCAAGACAATGAAGGAGCACTCCATCATAGCTTCTATAGTATAGGATGTCTGCTAACAAGACATACTTTGTCACTTTCTATTTAAATGTGCATTTTGTAGCATGCGACAATCCTTGAGGGATTACACCAAGTCTAAGGAAGTCATGTATCTATGACGTCCAGTTATGATAAGCTTCAGCTTCGATTGACAAGATAACATGTTCCCCCTACGGTTCTACATTTGCAAATGCAGACTAGGAAACAACCTTGTGGTGAATGGTAGTACCACTCCCCATCGGATCCTACGAGATCAAAGACCCCTAGGATGCTCTCTTGAGAAAGTCTCTAGCTCTGTAGAACCATTCATGGTTTGGTTCTACATGAATCATGTTGATTGACTCTTTGTTATCCAATGCTTCATGCTACATAGCAGAATGTGACAACATTTTTACATGGATGGTAGTGAAATCGGCAGAAGAATTCTGAGGGATTAGAGATCCCAAAGATGCCATTGTGTCTACAAATCTATTGGATGAATGAGGGATTGCCTCGATGTCATACCATTCTAGTCGAGCTAGATAAATGTCAACAAGATCCTTGTAAGCTTTCAATACTGGACATCGACATTGAAATAATCCCTTAACTTGGTTCACAATGAGAAGGGAATCACCAAAGATATTTAACCTTTTTATCTTCATGGTGATAGCTATTTGGAGACCCAAAATTAGGGCTTCGTATTCAGCATTATTGTTAGTGCAAGGAAAGTCCAACTTGAATGACAAGGGCATTGGAGCTCCTTGTGGTGTGAACAACACTATTCCTACACCACCCCCTTGCTCACACTTCGAACCATCGAAGAACAAGGTCATATCAGCTTTGTTATCCGGTTCTTCGGGTTTGGGTGCTTCTGATAAGGCAAATACTGCATCATCAGGAAGCTCTATGGTGAGGGGCCTACTATTTTTGAGAGGCACCTCAGCCAGTTGATCCACTATGACTTGTCCCTTAATGGAATTTTGGCTTATGAATTCCAGATCGAATTCTATCAGTAGCATGATCCACTTCGCAGTACGTGTATTATGATATGTCTTGCTCATCATATACTACAAAGGATTTTGTTTGGATATGACATACGTCGTATGACTCAACATATAGTGTCACAATTTCTTTGTAGCGAACACTACTGCTAAACATAACTTTTCCACGTATGCATATCCTAGCTCATAACTCACCAAGGTTCGACTAATATAATATATGGCCTGCTCTTTGTCTTGCACATTCTTTTGGGCTAACATGGTTCCTAGTGCAAATTCGGTTGCCGATATATATAGCAAAAATGGCACATCTGGCCTTGGTGGAGCTAGCACTGGCGACGTTGCCAGGTATTGCTTAATCTCAGCAAAGGCTGCTCGACAGTCCTCATCCCAATTGAATGGGACCCCCTTGTGTAGCAGTCGATTCATGGGTCGACATTTATCCGATAATTGTGTGATAAATCACTTTATGGATGCTACTTTGCCCTGTAGGCTTCTTAATTCTTTGATGTTTGTGGGGGGACGCATTTCTAAAATAGCCTTGACCTTTGTTGGGTCAACTTCGATGCCTCATTTTGAAATGATGAATCCTAAGAGCTTTCCTGAAGTTACACCAAATACACACTTCTTAGGATTCAACCTGACATTATGCTCTATCAGGTGATCGAAGACCTTCCTCAGGACCTCCACATGCTCAGAATGCAATAATGACTTTGCCAACAAGTCATCAATGTAATCCTCTAGGATCTTATGCATATAGTCATGAAAAATATATGTCATAGCCTATTGATATGTGGCACCAACATTCTTAAGGCTGAATGGCATAACTTTATAGCAAAATGTCCCCCATGGCATTATAAATATGGTTTTATGCTGGTCTTCAGGCTTAATCCAAATTTGATTGTAACTAGAAAAATCATCCATTAAGGAGAGCATTTCATGACCTATAGTGGCATCTACAAGAGCATCGATATTCAACAATGGAAATGAATCCTTTGGTGTTGCCTTATTTAGGTCTCTGAAATCTGTACAGATACGGATCCTCCCATCAGGTTTTCCTACAGGCACCATATTGGATACCCATTCTGGATAGTCGATGGAGATGACAAACTCTACGTCCAACAACTTTTGCAATTCATCCTTAACCATTAAGGCTACTGTTGGATGCATCTTCTTGAGTTTCTGCTTGACTGGCTTCTTTGATAGATCTAGCGAAAGGTTATGAGTAACCAATTTTGGATCTAGACCCAGCATGTCTTTGTAAGTCCAAGCAAAGAGATCAGGTCTCTCTCTCAGTAGAGGGATGAGGTTGGCATGCTCATCAGGAGTCAAAGTCTCCCCAAATTTAACCTTCCTTGGATTGGTGGGATCATTACTGATATCCACTTCGAAGGTTTCCTCTACTAACATATGGGATCCCTCCTCAAGCTGATGAGGCGTAGGGATCAAGTGGATGTCATCTGCTGGGTTTATAGGTTCCTCATTGGAAGCATCCTCAACATGATAGACATCATGTGCACATCCTGGCACAAAATGGAAAGGTTGCAACATTTCTTCATTAGGGAAGAAATCTTCAGGCTCTAGAGGTGAATCAGCATGATCCCAATCAATAGCATCTATATTTAGAGGCAATGGTTTGGATGGATCAGTTGGATTATGGAGTGGAGTGGTCAAATCAATGGAGATCATGTTGATGGAATGGATCATGTCTCCAGGACCACGTGCAAGTGACTCAACATTAGCAAAACTTCCATCCTTGAGATGTGGTTCTAGGGGTATGGGGATCTCTGGATCCGGTCCATGAATAGACTATCAGATGGGATCATTGGGCTCAAGGAGCTCCATGTACATTGGTGGATCGAGAAACACCATATGATAAATCACATTAAGATTCGATGGTCTCCCTCTAAGGTGAGGATGGAGATTGATCTCTCTGTACATCTCCTCAGTAGTATATGGTGCATTACGATAGCGTAAGTAGGGAGGTCCTAAATAGGCTCTCTCTATTTCATCTTCATCATCACTATCATAATACAGACACTCACCTCTACCTAATGGAATCGGGTGATGCTCCACATGAGGCCCCATGTAGGCTATGTCTTGATAGCCATCATCATTATCAAAGGGCTCTTCACTCATATTCATTGATTCCAAAGGTAAAATATGATGCAAGAGTGTAGGGCCCAAGTAGGCCAACTCGGTTTCATCCTCGGATTGCTCATTGTTTGAGGATAACTCAACATCATCTATTCTAGAATCATAGTCTGGTCCATCACTTTCGATGATGGATACTGCATGCATGTCCTCAGAAGCAACTTCTGATTCGGTATCTATAGTTGTATCTAGATTCTAGAAATGCATACCAATATCATCGATAGCTCCATGAATTTGATTATCCAAGTTGGCTCTTGGAATGGGTTCTAGGCTGGTCTCCACCAAGATGTTCGCATGATATCTCTCGGGTGGCTCTATAGTGATATAAGTCACTAGCCAGTTATCCCTCTGAAATGTAGAAGGATTAGGGTGATAAGGATTGAAGTCAACTTCACCCCCTAGATTGAGGTACAGGTGGTCTAAAGATGCCATGAGGAGTTCATCCTATCCTCCACTATAGAATCCCAACCCAAACCTATCAGTAGGTAACTGATACTATGGTTCTATAGGCCTCTTACGCCCCTACTCAAATAGTCTAAGACCGTAACCATGCCAATGGTAATACTCAAAGTATCACATGGCATAGTCTGGGTTAGAAATATAATGAACATTCATGGTGAATGGTTCATTATCATCCTCATCCATGGGCATGGGAGATGCAATCTGGTCTAGCCCTCCATAGATGAAGTTGGTTTGGTTAGGTGGTACCCCCAATGGTTCCACCATCCCTATGGGAAGGCGATGGGCTCACGATCGGCCCATGTCCTATGCAGTCTCGATAATCGACATGAACATCACATTCTACATAATGTATTCCCCTAATCTAAGATTAACCAAATGGATGGTCACCTACGGTGCAGATGACCCTATTGAAGATGCAGGTGAGTGCCTCTTCGACTTCTCCTTGAATTTCCTCTACTTCCATGGGAGTAGGGGCTTCAATGATAATTGGCTTGGGCATTTGCTTTATCTTCTTTTCACCCACCTTTTCTTTCAACTTCCTATCATCCCGTTGTATCATGGATGCAGTCGGTCTAATAGAAGTAGTTGTCATGTGCTCCGATCATTGAGATACAGATGTTGCAGGTCTAGCACACACTTCTTTGATTTTACCTCCTAGATCTTTGATTGGTGATGTTGGTCGCACATCTAGGTGCATTGAGGGGAGCATAAATTCCCTCGGCAAATCTGCTAGATTCATGTATTTAAAGGGTTCTTCATCCGAAGGCACCATGTGAACCTATCCCTCATGAATGTATTTGATACATTGATGTAGAATAGAAGGGATGCAATACATTTCTCTGATCCAAGGCCTCCCTAGAAGTATGTTATATTGCATAGCACCTTCGATTATATGACACATCATCGGGATGGTCTTCAGTCCCACTTGGATAGGTAAGACTATAGTACCGACCGTTGAGCATAATGCATCATTGAAAGCTCTCAACGTGAAGGTAGAAGGGATGATATGCATCTTGGGTAACTTCAAGTGAGTTAACACCTTGGTAGTTATGATATTTATTGATGACCTCATGTCAATAAAAACCCACTTGAATGGTTTGTGATTCACACATGCAATGATATGCAGTAATGGGTCTGCTATAATAATGGAAACCATCTTGACTTCATGGTCATGAAATTGAATGACTGGTTTCTAACACTATTGCACGTGCCCCACGAAGTGTGTAAATGCTTTGAGATCCTGAGGTTGCACTTCTATGGACCTTAAGATGTCCATGAGCATCTCCCTATGCTTAGGAGACTACTGAATTAGCTCATAAATTGATAACTTTATTGGAGTTATCTGTAGGTTTTGGACCAACCTACTCCTGATGGTCACCACCGGTCTAGTTGGTGGGCCAGGCACATGCTGGGCTGGCCTTGGAGGAGGTATAACTTGGACTCTAATAGGCATTGGAGGTTGATTCAGTCATTCATACCTCATGTTTCTTGTGACAATGTTGACCATTCCGATGAACCCCTGGGTTGGTGGTTCGATGCATACTTGGTTGACTTGGCCAACATTATTCTTTGGTACCTCATGATTTGGTAGAGGATTTTTTTAAATCCCCATATTTTTATTATCAGGTGCTTGTGGGTTGTCGACAAGAAGTGTACCTCTTTCGATCATATTTTGCACAAGATGTTTGAAAGACCAACATACCTCAATGTCATGGCCTTTCGATCGGTGAAAGATGCAATATTGATCATCCTTGTAGCCCTTAGGCTTAGGCTGATTAGGATCCATTAACTTGACTTCGGGTAAGTTTATAGCCTTCGCCTCACATAACTGATGAAAAATCAAAGCCAATGACTCCGATAACTGAGTGAATATGTGAGGTGGGTATTGTTCCTTATTTTTACCCTTATAATTGTTGTTTTGCTACTCATATTACATAGGAGGAGGTTGGGCTTGATAGTTTTGCTTTTGCTACCCTTTATCCCCTTTTTGGAGGTTCAACACCACCTGATTAACATGGGTCGGCTTGGCCTGTTGTCTCTCAGTGCTTTTCTTGTTCCACTCCTTCTTAGTTCTGAGCTTCAAGTTACCCTCCTATAACTTGATGTCCTCTATCACCTTGGCTTGCACCAAAGCCTCTTCGAATGTCTGGTATTGTTGCAACTGTAGCAATAATAAAATGTGCTTGGCACAACTCTTCATGAACATTCATGTTAATTTAGAGGATGGGATGGAGAATGGTAACTTTACCATCATTTTCCTCCATCATTTTCCATAATCCATCATTGGCTCATCGTCATGTTGTGTTAGAGTGGCTAGGTCGGATAAGTTTACCTTCTTCTTGATGCCGAAGGAGAAGCATTCAAGAAATGCATCAGCTAGTTGTTTGAAACTAGTGATGTTGTGCCTCTTTAATTGGTTGAACCACTCTCGAGCTGGGCTTGAGAGGGTCATGATGAAGGTGCATAGGAGTAAAGCATCATTGCTCTCAATATGAAAGCACATATCTAGAAAACTAGTCACGTGCTCCTGTGCATCTTCCTCTCCTTGAAACTTTTCTAGTCTAGGCATCTTGAAATGCTCAGGATATGCTGGAATAGGCACTGACATGCATAGAGGTTCATTATGAATTTTGTTCAAGGTAGGCTTCTGATAAGCCATTCCTTGCTTCTCTATGGCTTGGACCTTCTCTGCTAAGGTCTTATAGGCTTGCGAGGAAAGAAACTCCTCTTCTCGAGATTGCCTTGGAGGCACCCTCGGAGGTAGATTCTTCCTCGATCGAGGTGGGGGGCTAGGCTCACCCTCCTCCTTGAATTGGGATATTTTTAGATATTCTTGTTCTAATTCCTCTCCCACTTCATTCTCATACTACCTATGCTCATGTTGTTCGGATGCTGGATATCGATCTCTATGTTGAGTCGTATGGCGAGTATGTGTGTCTATGTTCTCAGGGTGTAACTCAGGCTGTGAAGCCACTCGTCTATCGACATGCTCCCTGATCTCACTATGAGGAGGTAAACTGGTGCTAGCCAATCGATCCTCTCTCTCTACATGCTCCTTCTGATCGAGGATGCATTGTTCATGCATGCACTATTCATATAATTTTTATCTTATGAACCTCTACCTCTAAGAATTCTCATTTTTGAGGTACTCTTTCTCTGCATGAACATCCTCCAATTGATCTTGGAGAATCTATCATCTCTGTTCTGACATCATTCTATGAGCTCTATCAACATGATCGACCATCTGAGGCCTCTGGTGAGTGCACTCTATTCGAGCGACTTTATGGGTATGTCCTCCAATGGACTGATTTGCCACACTCTTGCCTCAGTCTATAAAGATGACATTCATGTCAGGCTATCTCCTATACTCAGTGCCTGCATGCGATGTAGGAGCACGCATGTCTCGAGAATACTTGGAGCACTCTCCATGTTCTCGGGCAGTCCTAATGGTGCTTGTGCTACACTCACTCATAGGTCGAGAGGGTGCAGGTATAGGCTTATATCCTAGATGCCCTAGGACTCTATCTAGACCATCCAACTATTTGCTATGCCATGGCTCATGAGGTGGCATACCATTTGCTCCCACTTTGGATATATCTATGGTGAACTTAGAAGGTTCACCCCTATAGGGAGTCTGTGTGGGCCTATGCTTGGAAGTAACCCTCTCCGTTCACCCTTGAATGGGCAGATCTTGGACTTGTCTACACTCTGATGGTGGAGGTCATGAGCCTCCCTTAGATACAGGTCGAAGGGGTACCAATCTGGATCCCTCGATGACATATTCTTTAGTTGAACCCATGGATGCCCATGGAATGCGGTCATGGTAAATGCTACCATGTGCGGAACCCCCATGCTAGGAAGTCCCATGCTCTGATCTATGTCTAGAGGGATGTCTAGTACTTCCTCTAATTGGGGTATTCTCAATGGAATCCCCTCATGTGGAATTATCCCCTCTAATACTCATTGAATGATGTCTAGGAGGATTCTGTGATTGAGGGTGTTCCACATCATGTTGTGCACTAGGTGGAGCTTGGGCTTCGATCTCGGGTCTATGCCCGGATCGACCTCTCCGTGTTTGCACCATTATGTATCCTATGTCTAGATTTAACTTTTATTAACATGCAAAGAATACAATGATGATTATCTCCTTTTACAGTTTTAAAATGAGCCCTAAATTGTTTGATGTGTTTTCAATTTGTTGTATCAGTAAAGTAACTCTTGTCATGTTTTGCAATACGTTGATGATTTTCTCAATTGTTTAATGGATTTCACTTGTATGCTCATAGCTCGACAACCTGGCGATGAACTCCAGGCTGCATAATCCCCTTGAAATGTGGTGATGAGGTCCACACCTAGGCAGGGAGCACAGGTCCTCCCAGATCCTCACCCAATCTCACCCAGTCAACGTTATACCCTTTGAAGAGAAGTACATGCAAATTTTCTAGGCTACGAATGGTTCTTGGATCCGGTATTGGTCTAGTAACAAGAAGGTATGAGGGAGTTGGGCCAACGGATGGAAATCACCTCCACCATCATTGAAACCCTACTAGTGGTTGGATGTGACTCCCAACTCACTAGCGTTTACTGTGAAACATGGTGTGTGTGGTTCCTTTTAATTTGCATGAAAAGAAAGATGCATAATACAACATTCAAATGATTCTTTCTATATGCAATACAAAAAAAGAATGTTTCAAATTAAGAAAGCATGCATGATTAATTTTACATGATATCTTGACAATGCATACTAACGATGGTATGGCCACTAATCGGGCCTCAAGCAAGCAAAACTAACATACAAGAGGGGCCTAGATCATTGGATACTAGGGCGGACTACACTCAGAGGTCCATTGTTCCTAGCAGTGACTAGTAGATCCTAATCAAAAGACCTAAGGACTCAATGCATTTAACATCTTTCCATTGCCTTCCCTAATTATGCTAATATTTTGCACTTTCTAGAAAAATATAGATAGAGAATAGAAAAAAATAGAATGATAGTGGGACCTACCTCAGATCCTCATTTGATTAAGCTTTTTCTCCCTGTTGTCTGATTTATCAGATTCTGACCATGGCTCTATGGCGCGGTGACCACTGTTGCCCATGGATGTCAACCATGGTGATAAATTTTGATCATGGCTATCAACCATGGTGAGCACCTATCATAAAAAATAATAGAAGTCAGAAATTTGAGGCATGAAATGTGGAGTTCCATCATGATCACCTTCTGTATTATCCAAAAAGGGCTCACACCTATCTGTTCCTATTGCAAGAATTGAAAGATACACAAAATGCATACAAGAACAAGAAATTGACAACAAATTGACAATAAGAAATACACTTTATTCCATTATATTTGAAGCCAAATTCAAATTACAAGTACATCCCTCTTAGGGATAATCACTTTGATACAATTGTTACAATAGGATGTAATGTTTCCCTCTCAAGGGTAGGTGTGATTTCCAAGTGCCTTTTCAGGATGACACAAACTGCTCTAGGGTGTCGATGACCCTCTTCTCCATGATTAGAGGCATTTGTTGCCTTGCATCCCAAAACCCTGTTAGTCCTGCGTGCAATAAACAACAAGAAACATTAATAGCAAAGGAGGCCTCTCTTGATGAGGCTTTTAAAGGGTGCTTGTACAAAAGATAACATGATAATCAAGAAATCAAGAAAGTGATTCAAAGCATGTAAATTGATCTAAATCATGATGATCTACCATTAGAAACATGAAAGAAACTAAGATGAATCTATCTAAGCTCCTAATTAACCAATTGAAGACATGAAAGCATGAAAAATATTCGTTATACCTACACTACAATAATGAAGGGAAATTGCAATTAACTCTTAATATGTCGGTCAAATATCTCTAGAATACTGAATTAAACCTACAACATGATTAATCTAACCTAGTTAAATAGATTGCAAAACAAAGAACAAGGAAATCAGGGATTACCCACTGACCGTGGGTCCTTCAAGCGGTGGGCACTGTTCACCATGGCTGACAACCGCAACTGAGCCTGAAGTAAGTTTACCCTCCAAATCAGGGCCAATTCTCTGATTCTCCTTGCCAAATTGATGGTCAAGGGTCGCCTCTGTGTCCTCTGATATATTTGGTGGTTGAATTGCTCAGTGAGTGCATGGATTGCACGGATTAGCATTTCTTGGCTCTCCTATCCTCCTAGGACCTCCATGGCAATGTGATCTCCAATTGGGTAGCAAAAGTATTCCTATCAATGCATGTGAATGATTATGCAATTCGATAGGGCTTCACTGCTCAATTGATTATGCTTCTCTCTCTCTTTTCCCCAATTCGGAGGGGGATTATATAGCAATTGCCAAGGGCTAGGGGTGGCTTCATGAGGAAGCCTAGATCAAGATTGGGTGGTTGAGCTTGTTGGATGGAAGGATCCAGAACCTTCCTCACTCAAACCGCTCCAATCCACAACCAATTGGCCATTGCAACCGATTTTGGGTCGGATGAAGGCCAACTGACTCTGAGTCCTGACCATGGCTGATAGGCACGGTCAGCTCTGCTAACCATGGGTGTCAGCATCGGCTAGCACTGACTAGGCAAAGGTGCCCAAATGAGTGGTAAAAACCACTGCTATACCTTGGTATCTATCCAAGGTCTTCCATATGGTCTTCTAGCATGTCCCATATGAGTAGTCACCTCGGCATGATGTGTTTTAGATGTCTATAATCACATACCTTTAATTTACAAAACAACCCATATTTACATTCATTTATTCAATTAAAGCCAACTACTATAATCCATGAATAAACATTTTTCTTCATTTCATAAATTAAAGTTTCATACCCTTAATTTATAAAATAAAGCATATTCACATTCATTTATTCAATTAAACCCAACGAATTTAATCCATGAATAAACCTTTTTCTTCATTTCATAAATTAAAGTTCCATACCTTTAATTTACAAAACAAATCATATTTGCATTCATTTATTCAATTAAAGCCAACTAATTTAATCCATGAACAAACCTTTTTATTCATTTCATAAATTAAAATTCCATACCCTTAATTTACAAAACAAACCATATTCATGTTCATTTATTCAATTAAAGTCAACTACTATAATCCATGAATACAATTTTTTCTTCATTTCATAAATTAAAGTACCATACCCTTAATTTACAAAATAAACCATCCTTATAATTATTTATTCAATTAAATCCAACTAGTTTAATCTTTAAATAACTCATTTTTGGTTTTCATTTTATTAATCTAAAATCTACCATTTTAGCTAATGAAACTATAGACACCTAAAACGTGTCATGTCGATGGTGACTACTCATATGGGACATGCTACAAGACCATATGGAAGATCTTGGTCAGAATCCAATATAGAGCAATGATTTTAACCACTCAAGTTGGGCTCCTTGGCCTAATCAATATGAACCACAGTTGAGACCTATGGTATACAACCTGAACCATAGATGACACCTGTGCTTCATAGTCTAGGCCAAAATTGTCACTCATGGTCTAGAACTAAAGTTCAGTTGGCCTTCATCCGAGCCAAATCAATTTGAATGACCATTTATTCTAGAAGAGGGTAGTTGAAGGATGCAAGATTCTAGAGGCTTCCAATCCAAATGTCCCAACCACCTCTTCTTGATCTTGGCTTCTCCATGAAGCCACCCCTAGCCCTTGGATAATCCTATAAGTACCCCCTCATAATTAGGGCAAATGATCAAGTGAGCATTAGATATTAGAGTATCAAAACCCTATAGAATTGTAGACTCATTGGAGTGCATTGAGAGAGCTTTGTTGCCATTTCACTTGCTAATTTCATCAAGCATCATGTCAATTTATGCCACGGATGCCCTAAGGAGCTATAACATCAAGAATTGTTAATTTGGGCAAACAGAGGCCCAATTATACAATTCAATTGCCAAAATAGTTGGAGGACATCAAGGCGGCCCTTGATCATCAATTGGACAAGGAAGATCAAGCCCACAACCTTGGATTTAGAGGGCAAAGCTATTCAGTTGCTCGTTGTGGCTGACAGTTGTTCTTTTTATAGTGTATTTTATTAGGTTAGATTAAGCATATTAAGTGGTTTTATTGACATCTTAGAGACTCTGACTGATAGAAATACAAATTTCAATAGGTTTACTTCATTATGTCAAGTAGGATATAATTAGCTTATTTTCATGTTATCATGTTTCATTTCATGTAATCAATCTGCTAAATAGATAGTTATGCTTTCTATTTACATATTTCCATTAATATTTTCAAGCATTGCATAGGTTTAACATGTTTTAGTTGCTTTCTTGATTTCATTAGTGTTATGGCATCTTTATGTTCACATTCCTTAAAGGGCCTCATCATGGGAGGTTGACTATGCTTTTAATACTTTTGTGTTGTTTCTTGATCGTAGGAAAATAGATTCAAAGAAGATTCAACCATCCAATTCCTTCCTCAATGCGGATAAGAAGGTCAACTCCACCCTAGAGTAGTTTGTGACTATTTAGAGAGCCTTAGTATTGTGCCTACCCCATTTGGGGCTTTCAAATTGTATCAATTGTATCAACATTTGGGTGACCCTAAGAGGGGTATTATTGTAACCGAGATTCATTTCCAATATTAATAAAATAAACGTCCATTTTATTATTATAGGTAATCTTGTTTATCATTTTATGCTTTGATGTTGATTTTGATTGATGTATTAGATAGGTGCATGCTTTTTGGATAGGTCAAAATGTGATCACGATAGAACTCTACATTCTTAGCACTTGAAATCTAATATTTTTATGTTTTTTGATATCAGGTGCAAACCACGGTTGACAGCTATGGTCTCATTGTTGGCCCGCGGCTTCAAGACATGGTCTACAGTAGCAACCGTTCAACAGAGCTGCAGTTTACAATAGACACAACAAACATTAGGAGTTCAAAGCTAGATCAGATGAGGATTTGAGGTAGGCCCTTATGACATTTTATGTCTTTGTATTTTGCCTCTTTTTTTTTTCCAAAATAGATAAATTGAAACGTAAATTGATTAAGGATGAAAAGAACATAAAAATGGAGTAGGTCCTTAGGGTTACTTTTTATGTGTTTTAGCTAGGCCCTGCTAGGAAAACCGGACCTCTGATTGCAGTTCACCCTAGAATCCAGCATGCTATATTAAATTATATGTTGGTTTGCATGTCTAAGGTCCAATTAGAGGCCATTTACATTGTAAAGTGCATTTTCAAAAAGAGCATGTAGTATGTAGCTTGCATTTTATGAATTTGGAAAGCTCTTTCACTGCATATCATTTAAGAAATGAGCATGATTGTTGTATAATGCATTTTATTTTCATGCAAAAATTAAAATGAACCACACACACCACGTTTCAGTTAAATGCTAGTGAGTTGGAAGTGAAATCCAACCACTAGTAGGGTTTCAACAACAGTGGAGGTGACTTCCATCCGTTGGCCCAAATCCCATGTACCTTATGTTCTAGACCAATATTGGATCTGAGAACCTTTCGTAGCTTGGAAAATTTGCATATACTCCTCTTCGGAGGTATGATGTTCATCTAGGAGGACCTGTGCTCTTTGACCATGTGTGGGATTCACGACCACACATACTTTGGATTACGTGAATTGGAGTTCATAGCCAAGTTGTCAAGCTATGAGTATACAGGTGAAAGCCAATTAAACTAAGATTATAATCCAACAAGCTTTCAAACATGGTAAGATTTTCTAATGCTAATACAAAAAATCATGAAACAACATCAAATAGTTTAGGGCTCACATTTAAAATTTAATATGAGATAATCACCATTGTATACCTTGTTTGCATAATAAAAGATAAATCTAGACACTAGGTACACCATGGTGGAGACATAGGGAGGTCAACAAAGGCTTAATCCTAATGCCAATGACCAAGCCCCACAAAATTCACAACAAAATGTGTCAAACCCTCACCCACATGCACTTCTCAAATGTCGTTCGACGAGCATCAGAGGAGACAATTCGACATGAGGGGACACCATTGAGCATACCCCCAATAGGGGAGCTTATATAAACTTGTCTAGACATAGGATAGAGCATGGAGCCTCTCAGCATGAGGGTGCTCCACTTAGAATCCATTACCGAGATTACAGTGCACACACATCTACAAGATCAGCCGATGAGTATGTCATACAAGGAGCCAAGTTGGTACCCCTACATACTAGGTCTATAGGAGGTTCCATGCCTCCAAATTCAAACTATAAAAGATATTGAGATTTGCCCATTCAGGGGCATGAAGATAGGCCAGCTTTTGAGAATAGGTTTGTTCACACTCCCATGCATAGTGAACCTCACAAGATCACTATCAACATATCGAAGGTGGGAGCCAACAATATGCCATCGTATGAGTCATGGTGATCCAAGTAGTTGGATGGTTTGGGTAGCATCATCAAGTAGTTAGGCTATAAACCTTTGGCTCCACCCACTCATGCTTTGAGTGAGAATACCAGTAGCATTATCAGGACTACCAAAGAATATGGGGAGGCTTCCAAGTGCCCTCATGGTTCGCATCCACCATCCGCCCATGGTGGCACATAACACAGGACTTAGCATAATGCCAATGTCATTTTTATAGACAAAGGAAAAAGTACAGTGAATCTACCAGATGGGTATAGAACCCATAATATCACTCACATAGAGCACACATATCAGTGGCCTCTTATGGTCGATCACATTGATAGATCACATAGACTGGTATCCAAGTAGAGATGGCAACTCTTCCAAGACCAATTGGAGGATGCCCATGTAGAGAGGTAGCGCATTGAAGATGATAATCCTTAGTCACAAATGCTCATTAGACAAAGATTATATGAGCAGGGTATGCATGAGGAATACATCCTTACCTAAAAGGAGTGTGTGGAACAAGAGGATAGGCTAGCCAGAGCTATTTTATTCACTCATGCTGAGCACAGAGAGTGCATTCATAGGAGGGTTTTTTTACAAGTTGATGTGCATCAGGAGCATAGAGACACTCACACTAATGTCAGTGCCCAACAGAGATAACAACAACCACCATTTGAAGATCAAAGGAAAATACAATATGAGAAAGAAGAGGGATATGGAGCCGATCAAGGATATCCTAAAATATCCCAGGTTGAGAAGGAGGAAGTGCAACATCCTCCACCTCAACAGAGGAATAACATACCTCTAATACCACCCCCATGTCAATTGAGGGAGGAGGACTTTCTATCCTCGTAGGCCTATAAGGCCTTAACAGAGAAATTAAAAGCAATCAAGAGGTAAGGTGTGACTTTTCAAAATCTAACATTGAGAAAGATTCATAATGAGCTTTTGGACCCCTCGGTGCCTACTCTAGCATATCTTGAGCATTTTTTCATGCTCCAATTCAAATGTGATGAAGACACGCAAGAGCATGTCATAATATTTTTGGATGTATGCTTCTATATTGTAAGCAAAAATGCCTTTCTTTTGCATACATTCATCACAACCCTCTTAGGCTAGGCCTGGAAGTGGTTTAATCAACTAAAGAAGGATAGTATCACCAAATTTGAGCAACTAGCTGATGCCTTTCTTGAACGCTTTTTTTTTGGTGTCAAGAAGCAAGCTAACATTTTTTATTTGGTTGTGCTAGCTTAGCGTGATGATGAGCCAATCCTATAGTATGGAAAGAGGTGGAGGAGATTAATGTTAAATTTTCCATTCCCCATTCCTAATATAAAATTGATCTGAATGTTCACAAAGAGTTGTTCTAAGCACATCTCATTATTGTTGCAACTATAGCAGTACCTGATATTTGAATAAGCTTTGGCACAAGCCAAAGTAATTGAGGATATCAAGCTGCAAGAAGACAAATTCAAGCTCAAAAATAGGCAGGGGCACAATAAGAGCTCTAAGAAACATAAGGTCAAGTAGGCCCACATCAATAAGGTGAGGTTAAACCTCCAAAGAGAGGAAAAGGGGTAACAAAAGAAGAATTATTAGGCCCAACCTCCTCTTGCATAATACAAGCAGTACAAGAATAATTACAAGGGCAAAAATAAGGAGCAAAACCCACCACGCTAGTTCATGCATTTCACGAAATCATTGACATAAATATTCCATCAATTATGTGAGGTTAAGACAATCAGGTTGCCCGAGATTAAGCTGGTCGATCCTAATCAGTCCAAGCCAAAGGTATATCAGGATGATCTATTTTGCATCTTTCATCATGTGAAAGGCCATGATATTAAAGTGTGTTGGTCCTTCAAACATATAGTGCAAAATATGATCGACAAAGGTGAGCTTATAGTGCTGAATAATCCACTGGTTCTCGACAACCAAAACATGGATATTTATAAAAATCCATTACCAAACCATGAGGCACCACACAACAACATTGTCTAGGTCAACCAAGTGCACGTCGAACCACCTACCCAAGGTTTTGTAGGCATGGTTAATGTTGTTACTAGACATGGGAGATATGAGCATCTAAATCAACCTCACACTCTGATTAGGATACAAGATACATTGAATCAATGGCCAGTTAAAAATATTCTAGGCCCACCAACCAGACTGGTGGTGACCATACAAAGTAGGTTGGTTCAAAGCCTGTAGACAACTCCTACAAAGTTGTCTATTTATGAGCTGATATAGTAGTCCCCTAAGCATAGGGAGACTCTCATGGACATTATGAGGTCCATAGAGGTACAATGCTAGGATGCTCAAGCATTCACCAATTTTGTGGGACATGTACAGTAGTTCTAGGAACCTATGATCCAATTCTACGATCATGAAATCAAGGCAGTTCCTACAGATATGTCTGAACCACCGTTACATATCATTACATGTTTTAATCACATGCCATTCAAGAGGGTATTGGTCAACATTGGTTCATCGATCAATATTATAATGACCAAGGTGTTAGGTACTTTAAAGCTACCCAAGTCACATATTGTTTCCACAACATTCACATTAAGAGCATTTAACGATGCACTATGCTCGACGGCGGGAACAAATGTCTTACCCATTCAGGTGGGCCTAAAGACCATCCTCGTTATGTGTCACATGATCGAAGGCACCATTAATTATAACATAATTCTTGGAAGACCTTGGATTTGAGAAATACATTGAGTTCCCTCTATACTACATCAATGTGTAAAATACATTCATGAGGGACGGGTTCATGTGGTGTTGTCAGACGAGGAGCACTTCAAATTCGTGAACCTAGCTAATTTTTCGAGGGGTTTTATACTCCCATAAATGCACTTGGACATCCAACCAACATCACCAATTAATAATCCATGAGGCAAACAAAAAGTGTGTGCTCAACCATCGACATCTATATTGCATAACTTTGAGCACACTACAACTTCTTTGAAACTGATTACATCAGCAATGCTTCGGGATGGAAGGAAGCTAAAGGTAAAAATGAGCGAAAAGGAAAAAAATCATGTGCCCGAAAGAGTCACCAATGAGGCTCCTACTCTCATGGAAGTGGAAGAAACCTAGTACAAATCCGAGGAGGTACCTCAGCCTACCTTTCTTGCATCATTAGCAGGATCATCCACACCATGGGTGACTATTCATCTAGCCAAAATAGGGTTTGGTGAATATATTATGCAAAACATCACCTTTGGACCAATCCTAGAGACTACACAAGTGATGGGCTGACCAAATGCTCATTGTTTTCTAGTTGGATCAATAGTGCCAATGGGATATCCACCCAATCAAACAAACTTCATCTACGCTGGGCTAGATCAGCTTCCTACTTGAATGCACATGGATGAAAATAATGACGAACCATTTGTAATGAATGTTTGTTACCTATCCAACCCTAAATATTCCATGCATATTTTTGAATTATATCATTGGCATGGGTATGGCCTTGGTCTTTTTGAGATAATATGTAGGACTCCACTTGAGCCACATTATTAGTTAGCAACTGATAGGTTTGGTCTAGGGTTACAAATTCGAGGACAAGATGATTTTCTTGCAGCATATTTAGATCGTCTATACCTTAGTCTGGGGGACGATGTGGATTTCAACCCATATCATCCTGATCCTTGTGTTCCAGAGGGATAGTCATATGGTGTCTTATGTCACCATAACACCACCTAAGATGTATCATGAGAATATCATGGTTGATAGTGAGTCCTAACCTGATAATTAGTCGAGGAATGGGGCTAAGACAGTTTATGAAGCAGTATCATATTTACGATATTTATACCTATTTTTATCGCATAGCAACGATAGTGATCAGGAAGTAGCCTATATGGAGCCACATTTGCTAGAACATCCCATTCTAGTGGGGGCAAATGAAGTATTGTATTACGATAGCAATGAATAAGATGATATGGAGAGAGCCTATCTAGGACCTCTCTACTTACATTATCGTAATGCACCTTATACGACTGAGGACATGCGCAAAGAAATCAATATCAATCCTTGCCTTAGGGGAAGACCATTGAAATTTGATGTGATCTATCACATGGTAATTTCTTGATCCACCTATGTACATAGAGATTGTTGAGCTGAATGATCCAATATTGCAATCAGTGCATAGAGAGGACCTAGTCATTCGTAGCACGTATAGAGAGGACCCATTTGTGCCTATGTTGATAGAACCCGATCTTGGGTATGGGAGCTATATCGGTGATGTAGATATTCATCCATATGGTCCTAGAGATCAATATCATTCCATCAATATGGTATCCATTTATTTAACCACTCCACTCCATAATCCATCTGATCCATCCAACCTATTATATTTAAATGTAAATGCTATCGATTGGGATCACGCTGACTCACTTATTGATCCTGAAGATTTTTTCCCTAACGAATAAATATTGCAACCATTTAATTTTGTGCCATAATGTGCTTATGATGTCTATCATGCTGAGGATTCTTCCAATACATAACGTATAAACCCAGACAATGACATCCATTTGATCCCTACACCTCATCAGCTTTAGGAGGGATCACACATGTTAGTAGAGGAAACCTTTGACGTGGATATCAGTAATGATACCACCAATCCAAGGAAGGTTAAATTTGGAGAGAGTCTCACTCCAGGTGAGTGTGCCACCCTCATTACTCTACTGAAAGAGAGACCTAATATTTTTTCTTGGACTTACAAAGATATGCTACGTCTAGATCCAAAATTGGTTACCCATAACCTTTCGCTAGATCTGTCAAAGAAGCCTATAAAGCAAAAGCTTAGAAATATACATACAAAAGTAGCCTTAATGGTGAGGACAAATTGCAAAAGTTGTTGGACATAGAGTTTGTAATCTCCATTGACTATCTGGAATGGGTATCCAATATGGTGCCTGTAGGAAAACCTAATGGAAGGATCTATATTTGTACAGGTTTCAGAGACCTGAATAAGGCAACACCAAAGGATTCACTTTCATTTCCAAATATTTATGCTCTTGTAGACGAAACCATAGTTCATGATATGATCTCCCTGATGGATGGTTTTTCTAGATACAATCAAATTCAAATTAATCTCGAAGACCAGCATAAAATTATGTTTATAATGCCATGGGGGAATTTTGCTATAAAGTTATGTCATTCAACATTAAAGAGGTTGGTTCCACATATCAGCAGGCCATGACATATATCTTTCATTACTACATGCACAAGATCCTATAGTATTATATCGATGACTTGTTGGCTAAGTCAGTGATGTGTTCTGAGCATGCTAAGGTCCTGAAAAAGGTCTTCGATTGCATGATAGAGCATAATGTCAAGTTGAATCCTAAGAAGTGCGTATTTGGTATAAATTCATGAAATATCTTAGGATTTATCATTTCAAAATGAGGCATCGAAGTTCACCCAGCAAAGGTCAAGGCTATTCTAGATATGTGTCCTCCCTCAAATATTAAAGAATTAAGAAGCCTAAGGGTAAAGTAGCATACATAAAGTGATTTATCACTTAATTATTAGATAAATATCGACCCATGAATCAATTTCTACACAAGGGGGTCCCATTAAATTAGGACAAGGACTGTTGAGCATCCTTTAAAGAAATTAAGCAATACCTAAAAACACCGCCAGTGCTAGCTCCACCAAGGCTAGATGTGTCATTTCTACTATATATCAATGATTGACTTTGCATTAGGGACCATGTTAGCCCAAAATAACGTGCAAGGCAAAGAGCAAGCCATATATTATATTAGCCAAACCTTGGTAAGTTATGAGCTAGGATATGCATATGTGGAGAAGTTGTGTTTAGCAGTAGTGTTCGCTACAAAGAAATTATGGCACTATATGCTAAGTCATATGACATATGTAATATCAAAACAAAATCCTTTGTAGTATATGATGAGTAAGACATATCATAATACATGTATTGCAAAGTGGATCATGCTACTGATGGAATTCGATCTAGAATTCATAAGCCAAAATTCCATTAAGGGACAAGTCATAGTTGATCAGCTGGCTAAGGTACCACTATCAAATAGTAGGTCTCTGACCATTAAGATTATGAATGATGTGGTCTTCATCGTATCCAAAGCTCCCAAACCTAAAGAACAAAAAAATAATACTGATATGACCTTTTTCTTTGATGGTTTGAAGTGCGAGCAAGGGGGTGGTGCAGGAATATTGTTTATCATGCTACAAGGAGCTCCAATGACCTTGTCATTCAAATTAGACTTTCTGTGCACCAAAAACAATGCTAAATATGAAGCCCTACTGCTAGGCCTCCACACAACCATCACCATGAACATTAAAATATTAAACATCTTTGGCAACTCCTTGCTCATAGTCAACCAAGTTAAGGGGATCTTTCAATGTCGATGTCCCATGTTAAAAGCTTATAAAGATATTTTTGTTGCATATTTGGCTAAGTTGGAATGGTATGCCATCAAGGAAATCCCTTGTTCATAAAATAGGTTCATAGAAACCATGGCATCTTTGTAATCTCTAATCCCTCAAAATCTATCTATCGATTTTACTACCATTCATGTTAAAAAACTCTCACATCTTGCAGTATAGCATGAAGCCTTTTATAATAAATAGCTAGTCAACATTATTAGCATGGAACCAAAAGCTAAATGGTTTTGCAGAGTTGAATACTTTCTAAATAAAGCACCCTGGGGGTCATTAACCTCTTAGAGTCCAATGGGGAGTGGTACCATTATTCAACACAAGGTTGTTTCCCAGTCTGCATTTGCACATGTAGATATATAGGGGGAGCAAGTCATATTGGCAGTCGAAGCTGAGGCTTACCAAAGTTGGATGTTGCAAATCCAAGACTTCTTAAAAATTGGTTTGATCCTAGAGGGATTGTCACGTTCCACAAAATGCACATTCATGTAGAAAGTGATTAAATATCTCCTTCTAGGAGATATTTTATATCGACAAGGCTACGATGGAGTTCTCCTTCGTTGTATAGAGCCCCAAGAGGCATCTTGGCGATTTTGCAAGCTCATGATGGTATATGCGGTGGACATTTTAGTGGCATGGCCATAATCAAGTGCATCCTTCGAATGGGTTACTATTGGCCCACTATGGATAATGATTGCAATGTGTATGTCAATAAATATGTCAAATGTCAACATCATGCTAATCTTACGCACTTGCCATCACAGGCCTTACAACCCATTCAAGCGGCTTGGCCATTTGCTTAGTGGGGATTAGATATTATCGATAAGATCTCTCCTCCATCATTGGGTTGACATACTTTTATTATTATGGCTACTGGGTACTTTACCAAATGGGTGGAAGCAATACCCTTAACAATTATGATTGGAGCTCGCATAGGAGAGTTTATACTCGAGCATATCATATATCATTTTGGGATTCCATCCAAGATAATTTTAGATAATGGAATGTCATTTAAGAAAAAAACTATGAGAGCTTTGATGTCTAATTATAGAATAAACCATAGTTTTGCAACTCCATACTATTTGTAGGCAAACGGGTAATATTAGGCCTCAAATAATATAACGGTGGCTATCTTGAAAAATACGGTCCATGAAAACCATAAAGACTGGAATATCCAGCTACCCCTTGCGTTATGGACTTACAATACTAGCATTCAGATGCCCACTGGGGCAACATAATTTTCACTAGTATATGGCACTGAGGCCATTATACGCTTAGAGTTGGAAATTCCAACGTTGCATGTCACATTGAAAATGATGACACTGCACAAAAAGATCACCTAGATCAATTGAAGTTGCTTGATGAACGTCACATGAATTCCCTAATCATATTTGTGTTATCAAGAGTGATTAAAATGATCTTATAATAACAAATTCCATCAGAGAGACTTTGAATTTGGAGATCTTGTCTTGAAAGAGAACCAACATAACTCCAATTTACCACCTGGTATGCGAGAAAAAATCATGACTAATTGGCTAGGACCCTATATCATATCTGAAAGGATTGGTCCGAGTACCTATCAACTAATGTCATTAGGGATTTTGAACAACTTGAACCTCTTAACATCATCCATCTTAAGGCGTTCTATGCTTGAGAGCGTAGCAAAAGGCACTGAGGGTTCCTAAAACCACTTGGTCATGTTAGTTAAAGGCCTCAATAGTTTTCTTACAACCACTCGGTCATCCCAAAAGGCTCTAAGGATTCCTAAGAACCACTTGTGACCCCTATAAGCTCCAAAGGTTCTCATAATCCCTTTGGTCAACCTAAAAGCCCCAAGGATTTTTTGAAAAATTGTTTGGTAAATTTAAAGGCTCCAGAGGTGTCTGTTAGCTCTTTGGTCAATCCAAAAAATCTCTAAGGGTTATTAAAACTACTTGGTCAAATCCAAAGGATTTGAAGGCATGTAATCACCATTTGGTCAAATATAAAGGATCAAAATCCATAAAAATTAAAAATAAAATCCAAAAAAAATGGTAAATCAATAAAATCCAAAAACATGTGCATTTGCATTATGCATTTTCATTTACACATGCATTCATTTCATCATTACATTGCATATAGATATTTTGTATCCATTGCATTCGGTAGTAGTATGGATTGTGTTTTTCAGTCTTGCAAGCGATGCCACTTTTGTTTTTCAATAATGTACCTCTGCATTTATCATAATCCATCATTCATGTGAGTAACTGTGTTTTTCAACATGACCCATAATGTTGCTATGAAGAATATACTAGGGTTTTCCAGTCATTCAACCATACCTAGAGGTCTTCTAAGGAGTTGATAGAAATATTTCTTTGATTTTTTAGTTGAGATCTAGTTAGTATAGCCCTTATCATATTAGAAGACTATCACTAATCAACAAATTAAACAATCCTAATAAGGACTAGGGGAATATGAAAGCCAAGAAGCAGGACCAGGTATCTTGAGTTGAAAAGAGTTATTCTTGCTTATCCCCCTATGTGGACGGTATGGGAAATTTTGGTAATTAGAAAAAGTACAAGTTCGTTCCTCACCCAGAATCCCTTGCTTACGATAAAATGAGTGATATCCCAGATTGATATACCATTCTGATATCATAGATCGATATCCTAAAATAGATATCCCAGAAATAGTTCCCTAAAGTAAAATCCCCAAAGGAAGTTTCTAAAGAAAATTATCAAATGTAAATTCCAAAAATTCAAGTCAAATGAAGATGAATTGTACAAAGGAAGAAAAATCGGTATCAAATCCCTTGTTCAAGAAAAAGAAAAGAAAGTACAAAATAAACAGTGATTATTGTCACTAAAGTACAAAAATAAACAATGATTTTTATCACTTTATATGAGCAAGTATCACCAAAAATTGAAGAAAATAAGGGAGTGAAATTGAATCCATGGAATTTCTAGCACTACTGTACCTTACGCATGATGATATGTCTAATGCGTTAACACCTAGATTATGTACAGACCAATGTTTGAATGTATAAGAGCTAGCTTCAGGTGTCTTGTATCGCCTAGTGGCTTAGTCCAACTAAAATCAGGATTGGATAAACATATGAGGATCCCCTATCTTAGCAATGGGTTGAAATAATACCACCTAAAATCGGGGTATGCTTATGCTTTATCTTAATATGTTCATTTGCACACACAGATATAATGAACAGTTAGGGCCTATCCTAGAAAAAGCCTTACATTTTAGAAGTCTAGTTTGGTCAGTATACAACTTTTGATAAGTCTACTAGGGTGTTTGAGTCTCATGGAAGACCTCAAAGATTTATCCAATAGAAAAAAATACCAAAAATCACAAACCATCAAAAATAAAAGTCATTCATTCATCAAAATTATAAAGTATCGAATTCGTGATACATCATTACATTAAGCACAATCAAGATATAGGATAGATACCAGATGAATATCAGAAATGATATTTAGAAGGCCACTAACTATATTTTGCATAGCTTTCAAATTTCAAAATGACTATAGAATGAAATATTATATCATTCACATAATATAGCTACATATCATTGCATTTCATATAGTGGAGATTAATTGATTAAATTATTGTAATGAGAATTTTCAATTACAGTCATGATTTTTACGCACTTTGTTGTGTCGTCCATTATTTTTTTACACACATATTGCATTCATTTCTTATGTTTTAAGTGATTAAAGCATACAGTTTCATTTACATTAGATTACCATCATGTAAATAATGCATTACATACATTGCACCAACATATCATGACATCATCATAAATTAAATGCATACAATACAAAAAAATTAAATATGCATTTAAAAATAAACATCGCATCCATATGCATCCATCATACATAACACATCTAAGCATCTAGATCACTGCATACCATCATCATCATAAAATTAAATAGCTATCTAGTGCATGTAATCCATACATCACATCATACAAGAATAGCATCAATATGAACATATGCATCCATGTGCATAACCTAAACATAAAATCAAAAATAAACCAAGTACACATAATGAGCCAAAATGATCAATATCATATATATATATATATATATATATATGTGTGTGTGTGTGTGTGTACAAAAATAGTACATCAAGAGTAGATCAAAATTTCCCACAAGCTAGAACTGTGTAGGTCCTCGACCTTACACTCAAAAATAGTACAAAATATCTCTAAGATCTATACTAAGGGCCTGCACCCCCAGCCTATGAGTCACCACCATCACCTCTGCCACCCCTATGAGTCTACTGAGAGCTAGCACCCTGAGTGTTCAAAGACCTATGCGTCCTCTCAGACCTGGGTGTCCTCTCGGTCCTGTGTCCTATGGCTCAAGTTGGCAATAGACCGTACTATCTCCCTGGTCCTAGTATAGGACCTGATCCTGTTGGTCCATGTGGTGCGAGTGTCCTATGGTACCTCCAAAATACTCAGTAAAATTTAGCCCTCCAGTTGGGACATGTGAGCTACATACCCATCCTGTCAATCGTTACCCTCCTCCATAAGGGAATGAAGCCTCTAGATCTTAGCCATAGGATCATGACCTCATGGCAGTAGAGCATATGGTACCGTAGGATGCACCATGGTAGTATATGTATATGAGGGCTCTTCCCTTACATCTGAATCCCCCCTTGTATCTAAGCTACTGTGAGATGTACCTACTATGTAGCAATATCTATATTCCTTTGGTGCATCTGGATCCTCAAAGTGCCAATCTAAGTCTATAAGCCCGCCACTTGAACCAGTAGTTCCCCAAACTCATTTTTAGGATGTACCTCACCCTCATTAGATGTGTCCTCCTCTACCTCAACTTGAGGATCCTCACCCGTGGTGGCCTCTGTGCCCCATCCACCCTTGGTAAACTAGCGCACATTGCACCCATCTAGATCAACCCATGCTTTATCATCTACCCAACTAAGGGGCCCTTCTCCCTAACACTATAGGAGTGACCACCAAGTGTCATACTATGTGGTGGTGCCATCCTATTCCATACCCAAATCTTATAAGTCATCAACCTCATCCCCTAGAGGTTTCGGTTGGACCCACTATAGATCTCTCTCCAAAACTAGGTGCATGTAGATAGTCGAAAGTGTCGAAATATCCTAAACCATCCCAAACAAGCGGAGGACATGTGAATAGAACTGGTACTCACAAATATTGGCCTTGTATTCAAACAACCACCTGTTCCTCCTCACCTAGCGTAGCCGCTCACTAGCCTCCTTCCACATGGGGCAATCCATGTACGAGCACCACTCTATATCGTTTGCCTGGAGTTGTGCAAATATAGCAATGTAATGGTCCAGGTCCCGAGCATAAGACCTGCTCTAAAACCTCTCATACTCACGAGGCCAATATTCCACATAGCACTAGCGTGTGACACAAATAGTAGTGATGCGGAGTGGTAAGTCCTTGGGCCGCTCGATCCGAATGTGTTGCCAACCCCAAATATGAAGCAGCAGGCTATAGTTGATATTGATCTGACTCCTATGGGTAACTTGATATAACTCATGGTATAACTAAGCTAATAGTGTGCTCCCCCAATCTAAGAGTAGTTTCTGCAATGTATAACTCTATGTAACTCTCCTGAAGATGGCTAGGAGGTTCCAGGGGATCGTCGCACCCGAGGAGTCTAGAAGCACAATCTAGATAACTAGATGGATGAAGACTTCCTATCGAACTGATAAGATGCCCTTAACCTACCAATATCTGAAGTGGATGCCTCCATGATAAATCTTGCCCTGGGCATCCTTGTTGTGGTCACAGAAGATAGCATCAAACATAGCTCTTATGCTAGCAAATGGAGTGGAGGTGATGGGATCCCCATCGATCAGGATCTTGAATATCTGATAGAAATCCTCCAGTTTCACTATCATTTCACCTATGGGAAGGTGAAATGTGTTGGTTTGTGCATCCCAGCGTTGGGCCAATGCAGTCATGTAGGCCTGATCTACCCTGATCATGGGTAGATTAAGCACATATCTAAAACCAACCACACTGAACCACGCTCGCTCCTAGTTAGTGATATATCCACAGAGGGTGCGGAGGATATCTGTCTCCTCGGCTCTAGAGGTCAATTTTTGAATAGAAGCAGTGCATAAGGGAAAGAGATAACTAAAAATAACTAAAAATATTTAAAAAAAATGACCTAAAAATGATAAAAAAATCTAAAAAATTGCTAAAAATAAAAAAAACATGCTAAAGGTAATCAAAAATTCCAAAAATGCATCTCATAAGTGCAATAAATGACATTAATTACCAAGAAAAATAAAAAATCAAATAAATTTGATTTTTTTTTCAAAAATTGCGAAACCGCGGGTCAAATTTGTGGTTCATGTAATGGTTAAATTTTTGACCATTGGAATTTGAATCCCGTCGTGGCTGACAGCCGCGGTCTCAAATTTGTCAATAGGGCACCGCATCTACCAGTTGTGGTCTAGTAACGTAACCCTAAAAGGGTCACTTCCTATCTTGGCACCCAAAAATATTTTATCCTAATCTAGCCTAAAACTATTGTGAGGTTCTTTACTAGCAATTTAGTGAAGTTAATTAACCCATTACTTAATGTGATCTATTTTAAATTGGTAAGGAGTGCGAGGACTCAATTTTGAGTTACCTTTCTTGCATCGATGCCTCAACTAGATGAAGGTTGCATAGGGTCTGCCATCGGGATGTGTAGGAGGTTGTAGGTAGCATTTTTGGTAGCGCTTCATGTCAAGTTTGCTTCCTCATCTCTTAGAGCTCTCTAGTTGCAATCGCTTTCAAGGAATAATAATGTAATTTTCAAAATGGAAATTTTTTTATACTTTTCCTAATTTTTTTGGACCACAGCTGACAATTACAGTCCCGAAATTAGGATTTTCCAATCGCAACTCTAAGCCACGGTTTCCAAAATTGGCAATTTCTAGCTATAGCTCATGAGCACAGTTTGCAAATAGCATTAAATGCACCAAAATCCCATCGTGGTAAGGTTTTAACTGACACATTAATTATTCCTAATGGATCATAATACCAATAAAAGTAATCAATTTAACAAATTTGGTGATTTTTAAGCACTATGATCAATTAAAAATTCAAAAAGTCAAAACAAAAATTATAAAACAAGTCAAAAGCCAAATGCACCTCATATTTTGTTATTTACCCTAGACACTCGATGGTTGCAGTGACTGTCATTCCATGTAATCCAAAGATATGAGTAAATAACCATAAGGACATTTGGGACACAATTGTCATCATTGATTTAATATGCTTCTTTTCAATCCTGAAGAAGGCCTTCAAGGTTGGACCGCTCCACGGGAACAAGGTGTTTCATGTCATTTCTCCTATGACATAATTTTAGAAGATCATCGATAAATTGATTCAACATAAATCTAATTGGCATTGTATTATTTTTATTTTCTAATAAGTGATATTCTTACAATGACACTGAGAGGGGGGGGTGAATCAGTGTAACTATTTAAAAACTTAAATCTGCAACTTTTAAAACTAATAGTGCAAGCTTAAAAATAGATAATGCAAGTTTCACACAAGAGCATCACACAACACAGGATTTTACGAGGTTCACCGATGTGGCTACTCCTCAAGTAATGACTGTTTGGACTTCAATCCAAATCCAGTCTTTGCAAGGATTCTCTCTTTACAAATAATTCTCCAGCACCCACTGGAAGGAGCACCAACCCCTGATTTTTTCTGCTGCAATACAAAGGAGCACCAACCCCTTTTACCAGGCACCCACTTGGATTTCAAATTTTTAAAAAAATAATGACATAAAAATGCCTTCTCTTTTACAAGACCCTCACTGGTCTAAGGCTCAAACAATCTATCTTACAGAAGCATAAAGAGACTTGTTAGAGACTCAATATCTTCTAATCAATTCAAAAACCTCTCTGTTATTTTTACAAAAAATATGCAGGTTTTTTGTTCTCTTGTTGTTGTTCATTCAGCACTATTTTCCACACTACGCCCTTTTTATGTATTCAATAATGCACAGTGCAGTTACCCTCTTCTGCGCTCATTCGAGTCCATTTATTTGTTTTTCTCGAATGGATCAATTTCAAACGGCTCAAAGTTTCCCTCCAATTTCTCATGCATTCTTGGCTGTAAACAACGTGTCGATCCTTTCTGACAAGTTCTGCCTTTTAGCCGCTTTCTTTCTGACTCACTCTGACATTCTGACAGCCTTTTTCTCTGCACATTCTGACTGGTATCCTGACAGTATTTCTGCGTATCTCGGATCACTGATGTTCTTCTTTCTGATCTTTTGAAAACTGTGTATCCTTTATCTTCTACGATCAACTATGACTTTTGATATACGCAACAGAACAATGCTTCTGCAATCAGTTCTCGATACAACCGTCCAGCTGTTATGTTCTGTCTTTAATGCTGTGTTTCGTAGCTCCCCTGTGAAGCTGTCACCTTTTCTTACCAATTGCATTACGGCCTTGCAACAGCCGTTCTTTTTCTTAAAAGCATTGTCTTGAAACTTTCACTTGAAACTCCAGTCGACTCTTGCAGTGTATTCTCTAATCTTTTGCCAACACCTGTCACTTGGAACTGCAGATCTGACCCAAGTTAAATTTACTGTAACTGGTTGCATGCTTATTCGACACCTGTCACTTTGCATGTATTTTTGACTTTTTCCCGCCAAAAACAGTTACCTGTCGCGATATCGCGACGTTTTCTGCTTTACTGCACTTTCCTTCGCTTACCTCCGCGAAATTGATACATGTCATGAAATCGTGACACATTTCGCTTTTGCTGACGTCATCCTCCATGTTGTCGTGAAATCGCGACATTTCTGGCTTGCTGAGGCTTCTCTGGAAACTTGTCGCGATATCGCGACATTTTTAGACTTGCTGACGTCATCTTCAAAGATGTCGCGAAATCGCGACGCTTCCGACTTGCAACGGCTTTTCTGGTGACTTGTCGCGATATCGCGACATTTTTAAACTTGCTGACGTCATCTTCAAGGTTGTCGCGAAATCGCGACGCTTCCGACTTGCAACGGCTTTTCTGGTGACTTGTCGCGATATCGCGACATTTTTAAACTTGCTGACGTCATCTTCAAGGTTGTCGCGAAATCGCGACACTTCCGGCATCCTGCGGCTTTTCTTTCAACTTGTCACGAAATCGCGACGCTTCTGGCCTCCGTACAATTCTTTCTTCATGCAGCCACGAAAACCTTACCTGTAGCGAAATCGCTACACCTTTCTGACTTAACATTTTTCTTTGTTGCATCTTCCGAAAATCTAACTTTGTTGGCTTGGTGTTTCCTCTTGCTTCGACTTGCTGATCTCAAGACTTGTAGCGCAATCGCTACCCCATTGTGTTTTGAGTTTTGCACTTGTAGCGAAATCGCTACACCTATGCCCCTTGCTTTTCAAACTTGTGTCAAAGTCGCTGCCCCTTTGCACCTTTTATTTCAAACCTGTAGCGAAATCGCTACACTTTTCGCCTTGCATTTCGAAGCTGTAACGAAATCGCTACACTTCTCCGCCTTACATTTTGAGCCTGTAGCGAAATCGCTACACTTTGCTGCCTTGCATTTCGAACCTGTAGCGAAATCGCTACACTCTTGCATTTTGTATTTCGGACTTGTAGCGAAATCGCTACACCTTCTTGACTTATCACTTTTTCTTTGCTTTAGCCAACGAAATTGCAACATGTAGCGAAATCGCTACGCTTTCTTCACTTTGCTGCTTTGCCTCCAACATGTCGCGAAATCGTGACAGTTTTTATGAACTTTCTCTCTCCTCCTTTTTGTCGCGATGTCGCGACACTTTGCGCCCTTAGTGCTTTTCTTCCGAAACTGTCGCGATATCGCGACACTTTCTCATGCACTTTCTCTCTCATCCTTTTTGTCACGAAATCGCGACAATTTTGCTTGCGCCTTCTCTCTCCTCAGCCATGTCACGAAATCACGACAATTTTGCATGCATTTTCTCTCTCCTCCGTTATGTCGCGATATCGCGACAATTTGGCATGCATTTTCTCTCTCCTCGGCTTTGTCGCGAAATCGCGACAGAAAACATGTCGCGATATCGCGATAGTTTTCTTCCTTGTATTTTTCTGCAAATTTCTGGATCTGGGTCCCCTCTGTTTTTCTTGAAATTTTTTGCACTTGATCTGACTGACCTCTAAACTGCATCAACTGCATCAATCTGTCTGTGTTGACAACAATTACAATACTTTTGCACTGCTTTCTCTGCACCTTGCTCAACAATCTCCCCCTTTGGAATTGTTGGCAACACACTGTAACCTTGCTCAAATTCTTCTCCCCCTTTGCCAATAATGCCAAAGGGCTACTGCAGACTCCCCCTGAGTCTATGCACAACATTCTCAGGCATAAATAACTTGAATGCTCCCCCTGAGAATGTATTTCCCATAGCTAGTCAGTGCTTGGGAAGTGTGACTACTCCCAACTTCTTTCGAAGGTATTCAAATACTTCCTTTGGTAAAGGTTTGGTGAATATGTCTGCTACTTGCTCTGTAGTGGGAACAAACTCCAATCTGACCTCTCCTTCTGCAACCTTATCCTTCAAGAAGTGATACCGGATTGCAATATGTTTGGTGCGGGAATGCATTACCGGATTCTTTGAAATGTTGATTGCACTAGTGTTGTCACATTTGACTGAAATGGGCTCATTGAAGTGAATTCCTAGATCTTTCAATGTTTGTCTCATCCATAGTATTTGTGTGCAGCATGTTGTTGCTGCAATGTATTCTGCCTCGACTGTGGATAGAGAGACTGATTCTTGCTTCTTACTGTGCCATGCTACCAATTTATCTCCAAGAAAAAATGCTCCTCCACTTGTACTTTTTCTGTCATCAATGCATCTGGCCCAATCTGCATCAGAATATGCAAAGAGAGTGAAGTCTTTTCCTTTTGGATACCACAGCCCATACTCCATAGTACCCTTGAGGTACCTGAAGATCCTTTTCACAGCTGATACATGAGTCTCTTTTGGACTAGCCTGAAATCTTGCAACCATGCAAATAGCTTGTAAGATATCCGGTCCGGTTCTTTGTCAAATCTAGCAAGCTCCCAATCATTGATCTGTACATTGTTTGATCAACATTTGGAGATTTATCATCCTTGCTCAACTTGCAACTTGTTGTCATGGGGGTGCTCACCGGCTTACTATCTTCCATAGTGAACTTTTTCAGCATTTCTTTCACATATTTAATTTGAGAGATAAAAATCCCCTTTTCAGTTTGATTAACTTGTAATCCAAGGAAATATGAAAGTTCACCTATCATTGACATTTCAAACTCTTTCTGCATTTTGTTTGCTATGTCTTTGCATGATTCATCATTGCTACTCCCAAAAATTATATCATCTACATAAACAACTAGGACAATGAAATTGCCATTTTTAGTTTTCACATATAAATTGCTGTCCACCATACCTTTCTTGAATCCTTGCTTAGTGAGATAGCTGTCCAATCTTGCATACCAAGCTCTAGGTGCTTGTTTCAAGCCATACAATGCTTTCTTCAGCTTGCAAACAAATTTAGGATTATCACAAAGTTGAAAACCATCAGTCTGTTCAATATATACTTCTTCTTCAAGATTTCCATTCAGAAATGCTGATTTTACATCCATCTGATAAACCTTGAAATTCTTATGAACAGCTAAAGCCAAAAATAGTCTTATTGCTTCAAGTCTGGCCACAGGTGCAAAAGTCTCTTCAAAATCAATCCCCTCAACTTGAGCATATCCTTTGCAGACTAATCTTGCTTTATTCCTTACAACCTGTCCATCTTCATTCAATTTGTTTCGAAATATCCATTTAGTACCAATTATGTTTTTATTTTCAGGCCTTGGTACTAATTCCCAGGTTTTGTTTTTCTCAATTTGATCTAGTTCTTCATTTATTGCTTCCATCCAGCTTTCATCCGTGCTTGCTTCAATAATATTCTTGGGCTCAATACTGGATAACAGAGAATAGTTATTTACTACTCTTCTTCTTGTCTGAATGCCAACTGTAGGGTCCCCAATAATCTGCTCTTTGGGATGATTTTTCTGCCAGCTGCCTGTTCGAATTTCCTGTTTTCTTCTCTTTCCAAATCATCTGAATCTGATTTTTGTCTCTCTTCCTTTTCTTGATCTTCATCTTCTTCAATAAATTCTTCATAGGTTGGGTAGTTTTCATTATTGCTGATTTCTTGTTTCCTGCCTTCATCAACCTTCACATCCGCACTCTCCACAATTTTCTTTAGTCTTTTGTTGTAGCATGTGTAAGCTTTACTTTTTGTTGAGTAACCAAGAAAGATACCTTCATCAGCTCTATCTTCGAATTTGCCAAGATTGGCTTCAGTCCATTTAATGTAACACTTGTTGCCGAACACTTTGAAGTATTTTGTTGTAGCCCTTTTGCCAAACCACAGTTCATAAGGTGTTTTGCTTTCATGCGGCCTTAACATACACCTATTCTGAATATAGACTGCAGTATGGACTGCCTCTTTCCAGAACCTGTCAGCAATTTTGCTCTCTGTTAACATGGTCCTTGCCATTTCCTGTACAGTTCTGTTCTTTCTTTCAACTACTCCATTCTGCTGAGGTGTTCTTGCTGCTGAGAACTGTCTTCTTATTCCATGTTTTTCACAGAATTCAGCAAACTCATTTGAAATAAACTCTCCTCCTCTATCTGATCTCAAACATTTAATTCTTTTTCCAGATTGATTCTCAACAAGATTTTTGAAAGTTTTAAACATCTCAAAGGCTTCAGATTTCTGTTTCAGAAAGAGTACCCATGTCATTCTGGAAAAATCATCTATACACAGCATAAAATATTTGTATCCATTTATGCTTTCTGTCCTCATGGGTCCACACAAATCAGTGTGAATTAGTTCTAATGGCTTGCTAGAGAAATATTCTTTTGCTTTGAAAGTAGATCTGGTTTGCTTCCCTTTTTGGCATGACTCACATATACTATTTGATGGTTTACCAATAGTGGGTATGTCTCTTACAACTCTTTTCGAGCTGATTTTTACCAGATTATCAAAGCTTATGTGACCGAGTCTTTTGTGCCACAGCCAGTTTTCTTCTTCTTGACCAACCAAGCAGGCTCCTTCAGAAGTCTCAGAGAGAGTGTACAAATTTCCAGAAGTTCTCAGTCCAGTGGCTATTAACTTTCCATTTCTTGTCTTTCTTACTTCACAACCCTCCTTCTTGAAAATTACTTCATGACCTCTGTCACAAATCTGACTTACACTCAGTAAGTTGTGCTTCAGTCCTACCACAAAAAGAACTTCCTTAGAGTTGATTTTACCGTCACTTAACTTAACGAGATCCTTTACCCACTATTTTTGCTCCATCATTGTTTCCGAATTTTACAGAACCACCTTCGTATGTCTGTAGCTTGTCAAACTTCTGTTTGTCTCCTGTCATGTGACTGGAGCATCCACTGTCCAGAATCCAAGGAGCAGATTTATTCTGTGCTTTGAGAGCTGTTTGAACAATCAGAGATTCCTTGTCTTTCATTGGTTGTTCCTTTTCTTTCCACTCGAGATTTAATAGCGAGATCTGGTCACTTGTTTTACTTTCTCCCTTTCATTGGCTTGTGACAGTTTTTCGAGAAATTTTTTGTACTGTTTTGATCCAATTGAGTGATATTTTCTTTCCTGGTATTTATTTCCTGCAAAAGAGCTACGACAATTCCTTGCAATATGACCGAAGTTATGGCAGTTATAACATTCTACAGCATAATCTATCAAGGGAGAAAAAATATTTCTACTAGTAAAATTTCTTTGTTCTACATTATATCTACAGCTTGAAATTTTATGACCATATGCATTGCACTTAAAACAATAACCAGAAAAGGAACGAGTGTACCTGGGAAGTGGTTGTTGCCAGGTGGAGGTAGGAGCCCTGGGTCTTCTTCTTCTTTGATGAGTGACTTTGATGAATCTATCATTTGCAGCACTCCTTTCAAGCTTGGACTTGTTGTTTTCTTTTGCATGATACGGCTTATCTTGGTCAACTTTAATCTTGTCTTTAATCTTTATTGGTTCTACAGTTACAACCTTTGAGTTCTTTGAGGTTTCTCCTTCATCAAAGCCCAAACCAAACTTGATACCTGTGGGCCTTTGATTATTCAACATTTTATTCAGTTTCTCAAAACTGTCTTCAAATTTTTGATGACAACTCAGTTTCCGATTCATCCCTTCTAGTTGCAACCTTAATCCAACTATATCTTCTTCTAGCTTGTTGCACTCATTTATTTTCACGATTAGTCTGTGCTTCAAAATCTTCAGACTTTTTCTTATGCTCTTCGGTTTGTACTTTCAAACCGATTATTAAATTGTTGGCCTCCTCAAATTTTCTTGTAATCTTTTTATTTCTTTTCCTTTCGCACTTAACTCTTCAAGAGCAGCCACCAACTCACCTTCCGGATCTACCTCGGCCTCATCGTCTAATTTTTCTTCACACTCCTGGGTTTCTTCGGTTCTTTGTTCTTCGAAGGCCATGAACAAGGCTTCACCGGTTTCTTCTTCGAGTCCTCACTGAACCTGTCTTAGAAGAATCAATGTTCTGAGAAATGAAACTTTTCTTCTTGAAGTTCCTTTTTCTAAAATGTGGTTTCTTTTTCCAGACATTTCTTTCTGGATGTGTTCCTTCATCATTTTTATTTTTCTCCTTCATTGGGCATTTTGCTGCAAAGTGCCCGATGCCTCCACAGTTAAAACATTTGAACGACAGCTTACCTCTGTACTTTCCTTTTCCCTTTACTAACTTCCTAACAAAGTTTGCTTCAGTCTCATCTGCAGATTCTTCTTCCTCAGATTCCTGTTTAGATTTTATAATTTTCTGTGCTTGGAAAGCTGCTTCTCTATCTGAGGGCTTAGTTTGACCAATCCTCATTTCATATGCTGTTAGAGAACCATGCATTTCATCCATACTAAAAAAATTTAAATCTTTTGCTTCTTCTATGGCAGAAACCTTTGCATCAAACCTTTTATTGAGGGTTCTTAGTACCTTCTTTACAACAACTGCATCTTCCATTTCTTCCCCGAGTCCTCTTATTGCATTGATGATTCCATTTACTCTCAGCAGATAGGCTTCAATGTTCTCATCATCGGTCATCTTTAATGCTTCAAACTGGGCACGATGTGTTTGCAACTTAGCTTCCTTGATTTTGTTATCTCCTTCATGAATGCTTTGCAGTTTGTCCCATATGTCTTTAGCAGATTTGCAGTTCATGATTCGTATCAACTCACTGTCGACCAATCCACACATAATAGCATTCTTGGCTTTCGAGTTGTTCTCAAACTTTTTCTTCTCAGCCGCATCTGTTGGAGGAACAGTGGGAGTGGTGTATCCATTTTCAACAGATTCCCAAATGTCATAACCCAATGCACATAGATAGGTCTGCATCCCGAGCCTCCAGAAAGAATAGTTTGTTCCATCGAAAAGAGGAGCTTTGTTAGAAGAAAAACCTTCACCACCGGCCATTGTATATCTCCCAAGAACACCTTAGCCGATTAAGCTTGTGCGAGTGCCTTGCTCGATACCAATTGATATTCTTACAATGACACTCGAGAGGGGGGGTGAATCAGTGTAACTATTTAAAAACTTAAATCTGCAACTTTTAAAACTAATAGTGCAAGCTTAAAACTAGATAATGCAAGTTTCACACAAGAGCATCACACAACACAGGATTTTACGAGGTTCACCGATGTGGCTACTCCTCAAGTAATGACTGTTTGGACTTCAATCCAAATCCAGTCTTTGCAAGGATTCTCTCTTTACAAATAATTCTCCAGCACCCACTGGAAGGAGCACCAACCCCTGATTTTTTCTGCTGCAACAGAAAGGAGCACCAACCCCTTTTACCAGGCACCCACTTGGATTTCAAATTTTTAACAAAATAATGACATAAAAATGCCTTCTCTTTTACAAGACCCTCACTGGTCTAAGGCTCAAACAATCTATCTTACAGAAGCATAAAGAGACTTGTTAGAGACTCAATATCTTCTAATCAATTCAAAAACCTCTGTTATTTTTACAAAAAAATATGCAGGTTTTTTGTTCTCTTGTTGTTGTTCATCCAGCACTATTTACCACACTACGCCCTTTTTATGTATTCAATAATGCACAGTGCAGTTACCCTCTTCTGCGCTCATTCGAGTCCATTTATTTGTTTTTCTCGAACGGATCAATTTCAAACGGCTCAAAGTTTCCCTCCAATTTCTCATGCATTCTTGGCTGTAAACAACGTGTCGATCCTTTCTGACAAGTTCCGCCTTTTAGCCGCTTTCTTTCGACTCACTCCGACATTCCGACGACCTTTTTCTCTGCACATTCCGATCGGTATCCTGACAGTCTTTCTGCGTATCTCGGATCATTGATGTTCTTCTTTCTGATCTTTTGAAAACTATGTATCCTTTATCTTCTACGATCAACTATGACTTTTGATATACGCAACAGAACAATGCTTCTGCAATCAGTTCTCGATACAACCGTCCAGCTATTCTGTTCTGTCTTTAATGCTATGTTTCGTAGCTCCCCTGTGAAGCTGTCACCTTTTCCTGCCAACTGCATTACGGCCCTGCAACAGCCGTTCTTTTTCTTAAAAGCGTTGTCTTGAAACTTCCACTTGAAACTCCAGTCGACTCTTGCAGTGTATTCTCTAATCTTTTGCCAACACCTGTCACTTGGAACTGCAGATCTGACCCAAGTTAACTTTACTGTAACTGGCTGCATGCTTATTCGACACCTGTCACTTTGCATGTATTTTTGACTTTTTCTCGCCAAAAATAGTTACCTGTCGCGATATCGCGACGTTTTCTGCTTTACTGCACTTTCCTTCGCTTACCTCCGCGAAATTGATACATGTCACGAAATCGCGACACATTCCGCTTTTGTCGACGTCATCCTCCATGTTGTCACGAAATCGTGACATTTCTGGCTTGTTGAGGCTTCTCTAGAAACTTGTCGCGATATCGCGACATTTTTAGACTTGCTGACGTCATCTTCAAAGATGTCGCGAAATCGCGACGCTTCCGACTTGCAACGGCTTTTCTGGTGACTTGTCGCGATATCGCGACATTTTTAAACTTGCTGACATCATCTTCAAGGTTGTCACGAAATCGTGACGCTTTCGACTTGCAACGGCTTTTCTGGTGACTTGTCGCGATATCGCGACATTTTTAAACTTGCTGACGTCATCTTCAAGGTTGTCGCGAAATCGCGACACTTCCGGCATCCTGCGGCTTTTCTTTCAACTTGTCACGAAATCGCGACGCTTCTGGCCTCCGTACAATTCTTTCTTCATGCAGCCGCGAAAACCTTACCTGTAGCGAAATCGCTACACCTTTCTGACTTAACATTTTTCTTTGTTGCATCTTTCGAAAATCTAACTTTGTTGGCTTGGTGTTTCCTCTTGCTTCGACTTGCTGATCTCAAGACTTGTAGCGCAATCGCTACCCCATTGTGTTTTGAGTTTTGCACTTGTAGCGAAATCGCTACACCTATGCCCCTTGCTTTTCAAACTTGTGTCAAAGTCGCTGCCCCTTTGCACCTTTTATTTCAAACCTGTAGCGAAATCGCTACACTTTTTGCCTTGCATTTTGAAGCTGTAACGAAATCGCTACACTTCTCCGCCTTACATTTTGAGCCTGTAGCGAAATCGCTACACTTTGTTGCCTTGCATTTCGAACCTGTAGCGAAATCGCTACACTCTTGCATTTTGTATTTCGGACTTGTAGCGAAATCGCTACACCTTCTTGACTTATCACTTTTTCTTTGCTTTAGCCAGCGAAATTGCAACATGTAGCGAAATCGCTACGCTTTCTTCACTTTGTTGCTTTGCCTCCAACATGTCGCGAAATCGTGACAGTTTTCATGAACTTTCTCTCTCCTCCTTTTTGTCGCGATGTCGCGACACTTTGCGCCCTTAGTGCTTTTCTTCCGAAACTGTCGCGATATCGCGACACTTTCTCATGCACTTTCTCTCTCATCCTTTTTGTCGCGAAATCGTGACAATTTTGCTTGCGCCTTCTCTCTCCTCAGCCATGTCGCGAAATCACGACAATTTTGCATGCATTTTCTCTCTCCTCCGTTATGTCGCGATATCGCGACAATTTGGCATGCATTTTCTCTCTCCTCGGTTTTGTCGCGAAATCGCGACAGAAAACATGTCGCGATATCGCGACAGTTTTCTTCCTTGTATTTTTTTGCAAATTTTTGGATCTGGGTCCCCTCTGTTTTTCTTGAAATTTTTTGCACTTGATCTGACTGACCTCTGAACTGCATCAACTGCATCAATCTGTCTATGTTGACAACAATTACAATACTTTTGCACTGCTTTCTCTGCACCTTGCTCAACAATAAGGCTATTACAACCCGACTGCTCCATGGGATAGAAATGTGCAATCACTATTAATAGTTGCAATCATAAGTTGAACTAAGCCTAGCCAAGTAATTAAATGCTCAATTCTAAATTTTTTCAGATCATTCATTATGGTCAAGCGACCTCGTCGCTTCATTCAATTGTCATTACCCTCATTGAATCATCACTTGAGGGGGTAGTCATACTTTCATAATCATAATCAAAATTAGCAGAAGATCCCTTGATCGTAGATACCTTGATCTTGTCAAATTGTGTTCATCCTTTTGAATTATTATCAACAACTATCATAAGCTTACCCCTTTGCTTGGGTTAAATAGCATATATAAAAGTTAGTTTGTAGCTCTCATCCTTTTGGTTATATAGGCCTAAATCCTATTGTAGCAAAAAAGCTACCCGAATGCCTTATGATGAGTGCAAACTCTTTCAAATTTAAGCCTTTCATCCAGTTGGAAGTAATGATTCCAGGATGCACGTCCTTTTACAATACTTGGGGCATCTAATTTTGATCATACAAATTACCATCATGCAACCTTTGACATCATTTTAGGAGGTCTAGTTTTTCTCAGTGTTGTTCAAAATAATAACACATATCAAAAGGGGCATTTGCAGACACCTAAAATGCATCATGTCGATGACGACTACTCATATGGGACATGCTACAATACCATATGGAATATCTTGGATAGAATCCAAGATAGAGTAGTGGTTTTAACCACTCAAGTTGGGCTCCTTGGCCTAATTAGTCTGAACCATAGTTGAGACCTACGGTCTACAGCCTGAACCGTAGCTGACACCCACAGTTCATAGTCTAAGTCGTAGATGTCACTCACGGTCTAAAACTGAAGTTCAGTTGGCCTTCATCCAAGCCAAATCGATTTGAAAAACCATTTATTCTAGAAGAGGGTAGTTTAAGGATAGAAGATTCTAGAGGCTTCCAATCCAACTGTCCCAACCACCTCTTCTTGATCTTGGCTTCTCCATGAAGCCACCCCTAGCCCTTGGGTAATCCTATAAGTACCCCCTCAGAATTAGGGCAAATGATCAAGTGAGCATTGGAGATTAGAGCATCAAAGCCCTATCAAATTGTAGACTCATTAGAGTGCATTGAGAGAGATTTGTTGCCATTTCACTTGCTAATTTCATCGAGAATTATGTCAATTTGTGCCATGGATGCCCTAAGGATATAGAATGCCAAGAAATGCTAATTCAAGAAAATAGAGGCCCAATTGTGAAATTCAATCGCCAAACAAGTAGGAGGACATCAAGGTGACCCTTGATCATCAATTATACAAGGAGGATCAAGCCCACAACCTTGGATTTGGATGGTAAAGCTATTCAGTTGCTTGTCATGGATGACAGCCTTGGTGTACAGTGCAGATCGCTCATCCGAGCTATGGTAGTAATTGGTGAAAGATCTCCTTACTATTCTTTTTGTAGTGTATTTTATTAGGTTAGATTAAGCATATTAAGTGGTTTTATTGACATTTTAGAGACTCTAACCGATAGAAATATGAATTTCATTAGGTTTACTTCATTATGGCAAGTAGGATATAATTAGCTTATTTTCATGTTATCATGTTTCATTTCATGTAATCAATATGCTAAATAGATAGTTATGCTTTCTATTTACATATTCCCATTAATCGTTTCAAGCATTGCATAGGTTTAACATGTTTTAGTTGCTTTCTTGATTTCATTAGTGTTATGGCATATTTATGTTCACATTCCTTAAAGGGCCTCATCATGGGAGGTTGCCTATGCTTTTAATGCTTTTGTGTTGTTTCTTAACCGTAGGAAAGCAAATTCAAAGGAGATTCAACCATCCAATTCCTTCCTCAACGCGGAGAAGAGGGTCAACTCCACCCTAGAGAAGTTTGTGAAAATTTAGAGAGCCTTAGTATTGTGCCTAGCCTGTTGGGGGATTTCAAATTGTATCAATTGTATCAACATTTGGGTGACCCTAAGAGGGGCATGATTGTAACCGAGATTCGTTTCCAATATTAATAAAAGAAACATCCATTTTATTGTTATATGTAATCTTGTTTATCATTTTATGCTTTGATGTTGATTCTGATTGATGTATTAGATAGGTGCATGCTTTTTGGATAGATCAAAAAATCTATTAAATGTTATTTCCTTTCATTAACTTAAAATCTACCATTTTAGCTAATGAAACTATATTAATGATTCTTTCCATTCATTAATCTAAAATCCACCATTTTATGTAATGAAACTATATTAAAGATTCTTTCCTTTTATTAACCTAAAATCAACTATTTTAGCTAATGAAACTATATTAAATATTCTTTCCTTTCATTAACCTAAAATCTATCGGTTTAGCTAATGAAATTATATTAAAGGTTTTGTCCAGCAAAACATAATATACGTTCCCTCCTATGCAATGATTAATCAATGACCGACTCTAGCGAAAGGAGAACAGAGCATGGTGTAGAATCCTTACGAGGCACTCACCGAATAACATATAATCTATTTCTACCACATAACAATGCTCATAACATGAATATAAGACATGCAATTGATGTAGCAATATGAATGAGAAATGCAAAAATGGTTTACCTCTTGAGGAGGGCAATTTCCCACGTTGAAGGTAAATTTGCGAAATTGCTGATAAAGAGATTAAAAATATGATAGATAATTTATTCCCTTGGATAACTAACTACCTATATAGTAATTTTATAAAGTGAAATATAAATACAACCGACGTATTTATATTTGGATTGTAGCATGACTCCCCTCCTCGGAAAGCTTTGTCCTCAAAGCTGGAAAAGACTAGAAAATACTTTCAGATTCCCAGGTTGCATATTCTTTAGCTGAGTCCTACCACTTTATGAGAAACTCCTGGATGTGATGAGATCTTAGTCTGCATGTTCTAGTTTGTACAACTGCTTTTGGTTGGAGATAGATACACCCTTCTTCATCTAGCACTGGTAATTCTGACTGAGATTGTACTTTCTGGCCAATCACCTTTTTGAGATAGGAGACATGAAACATGGGTAACTCTAGTTGATATGCTACTTCCCCAATGTGATGAATAATTACGTAAGGGCCATAAAATTGTGGTGCCAACTTCTGACTAGATTTGATCTTCAATGATAACTACTTGTAGGGCTGAAGATGTAAGAATACCATATCACCAATATTGAATGCCCTTTTCGAATGATGCTTGTCCTATTGCTGCTTCATACGATTTTGTGCTTGGACCAAATTGTCTTTCAAAATAGTGAGCATTGCTTGTCGCTTTTGCAACCAATCATCTACTTGGGCCACTTTGGAAGATCCTGGTACATAATCTGCTACTGTTGGTGGCTTCATTCCATATAATGCTTCAAAAGGAGACATCTTAGTGGAATAATGGTAAGAAGTATTGTACCACCATTCTACCAATGACAACCATTGACTCCATTGATATTGTTTATCTTGTACAAAACATCTTAGGTAAGTACCCAAACATTTGTTAACTACCTTTGTTTGACCATCTATTTGTGGATGGTATGCGGAAGACATGTTTAATTTGGTACCACTAAGTCGAAACAATTCTTTCCAAAATTTACTAGTAAAAATGGGATCTCTATCACTTACAATATTTTTTGGCATTCCGTGCAATTTAAAAATTGAATCCATAAATACCTTGGCCACTTTGCTTGCTAAAAATGGATGTTGTAAGGCCTGAAAATGAGCATATTTGGAAAGGCGATCAACTACCACAAAAATTACTGTTTTACCTTTCGACTTAGGAAGTCCTTCAATAAAATCCATGGATATATGTTCCCACTGACGATCTAGAATAGGTAATGGTTGAAGCAAACCTAGTGACTTGAATGTTTCTCCCTTATTGCATTGGCACACTTCACACTCTACTACCCATTGCTTAACCTCTGCTTTTAACCCTTTCCAACAAAAGGATTGTTTGACCCGCATGTAGGTTTTCAAAAACCCTGAATGTCCTGCTGATGGGGAAGCATGTGACTCCTCTAGAATCTGTGATTTGATTGTTGAGTTGTGTGGGATGTAAATGCGACTCTTCTTACATAATATTTGGTCATCATATGTGAAAAGAGGGTACTTAGAGGAACCCCTAGACAATTCTTGAATTATTTGAGTTGTTTCACTGTCGGACAACCATTCTTCCTGCAACTGAGACACCCATTGCGAACAAGGTCCTAAAATGGCATTAATGACTACTTCATCTTCGTATTTTCTAGATAGTGCATCAGCTACCACATTTTATTTTCCTTTCTTATATTCAATCACAAAATCATATCCCAATAATTTAGTCAACCACTTATTTTGTTCGGGATAAGAAAACCTTTGTTCTAGAAAATGCTTGAGACTATTGTGATCGGTTTTAATAATAAAACGACTATTGATTAAGTAGTGCCTCCATTTTTCCACTACGTGTAGAATAGCCAACATTTATTTTTCATAAGTGGATCTACCCAAATTCTTCCCTGAAAGTTGTTTACTTTCAAATGCCAAGGGATGACCCTCCTGCATTAATACTGCCCCAATACCTGTTCCTGAGGCATCACATTCAATGATAAATGGTTTTTGAAAATTTGGAGTGGCCAAAACTAGAGTCGTACACATTGCCTCCTTGAGAGCCTCGAAGGCTTGAGTAGCTATGTCGGACCAATGAAAAGCATCCTTCTTAGTGAGCGCTATGAGAGGACCCACAATTTTACCATAGTTATGCACAAATTTGCGATAATAGCCAGTGAGACCCAAAAAACCATGAAGTTTCTTGATATTTTTAGGTAAAGGCCAATCTTGAATTACCTTAATCTTATTGGGATCCACTTTAACACCTTCCTGAGATACTATATGACCGAGGTACTCAACTTCTTGAACACCAAAGGAGCATTTAGATCGTTTGACAAACAACTTTTCCTTGTGTAGGATGTGAAGAACTCTTCCCACATGTGATAAATGATCCTTCCATGATTTACTATAGATGAGTATGTCATCAAAGAAGACTAGAACAAATTTACGTAGGAATGGATGAAACACCTGGTTCATGAGACTTTGGAATGTAGATGGTGCATTAGTGAGACCAAAGGGCATGACCAAGAATTCATAATGACCTTCATGAGTTCAAAAAGTTGTTTTGGGGATATCTTCTTCCCTAACTCGGATTTGGTGAAACCCTGAACGTAAGTCTAATTTGGTAAAGAATTTGGCACCATGTAGTTCATCTAGTAAATCATCAATGATAGGGATAGGAAATTTATCTTTGATCATGATTTTGTTGAGAGGGTGAAAATCAGGACACATACGCCAAGAATTGTCTTTTCGATGAGCTAAGACTACTGGTGAGGAGTAAGGGCTAGTACTATGATGGATGACACCATGGTCTAATAGCTCTTGGACAATCTTCTCAATTTCTATTTTCTGGGGTTGGGGATATCGATACGGATGACCATTGGGTGGAAGACTACCAGGCACTAGATGTATGGCATGGTCATGAGATCTTTTGGGGGTAGTCCTTTTGGTTCTTGAAAAACCTCCTCATAGTTAGCCACAATGTTTTGGAGATCTTCTTCTTTGATTTCAGGTATATCTTGGTCTAATTTCTCTATGCAATTGATTCGGGCTATGAATCCCCCACCATATTTTCTTAATATATTTTCCATGCTATGTGAACTTACAAATTTTGATGGAGGTGTGGGTAGTCCTTGAAGATGAATGGTCCTCCCATTGGCTTGCCATTCCACAAAGCGATGTTTGTGGTTAAAACCCATGGTGGTTTCCAATTGTTCCATCCATGCAACGCCTAAAATAACTTTTGAATTTCCTAATTCCATAACAAAAAGAGGACCTTGCCAAGTATACGTACCCATTTGTAATGAAACTGAAGATGTCTTACCTAGACATTGAGAAATTTTCCTGCTTGCAGTTCTAACTTGAAACCGATCTTGACTAGAAGAGAAGATGTGCAAGCCCAATGTCCTTGCAAGTTTTGCATCAATGAAGTTGTGAGTACTTCCTGAATCAATTAATACGGTCACCCTCTATTTTCGAATGAAACCTACCACTTTGATTGTATGGTGAGAGGATAACCCCATAAGAGCATGTACTAAAATAGTCATGGTATCTTCCTCAGCTACAACCTCCTCGTGTTCACTTTGGTCATCAACTATGGGATCCTCAGGTGTGTTGTATTCCTCTGTTTCTTCATCTTCCTTGTCGGCATATTCAATTTGAAAGTTTTGGTGTGGTTCACATGCTTGATATTTTGGGTGTTGATTGCGATATTTGTAGTAGAAGTACCATGATGGTTGATCATTTCGATGGAAAGAGTTGTTGCGGAATTGAGGTCGACCATATGAATCGCGTCATGTGGATGAGCCTAATTGCAACTTCGTCTCTACCAAATTGGCAATCCTTATACACTCATCCAACTTGGATGGATTTTGTAGGTCCACTTTGACTTTAATATTCACTTTCAATCCATTTTGAAAAGCCGCTACCACCACGTCCTGTTGTAGGTCTTGTGCATAGTGAAGCATACTGGTGAATTCTGAGATATAGTCCGCTACTGATCCTCTCTGCTTAAGTGACAACAACCTTACTGTGTATGAACCTATGGGACCTTTGTCGAATCTATGAAGAAAGGCATCCTTGAATATAGACCAAAAGAAGGCCCGATGGGTGTTCTCCCATTTATACCATGTAAACCATTGATAAGCTTCAGTGCCTAATTTGGTTGTTGTAAAAGGGACTTTGTCCTCATCCTTGAATTTGTAGAACTCTAATATGCCTTCCATTTTGGCTATCCACCCACGTGGATCCTGACCTTCAAAGGTAGGCATGTCAATGCATGGATAATTGACTCTAGTAGGACCTCTTGGTTGGTAGTGAACATTGTTTCTATCTTGTTCCTCGTTATCCCTCTATCATTGGTTGTTATTTTGGTAAGGTCTATTAGAACCCCTTTGTTGCTCCAAAATTTCTTTGTTACCCCAATCCTCATTATTTTGGTGACCATTGTGATTTAGGGACTGACTATTTTGACCTCTGTGGTGTGTATAGTCATCATAGTGAACGTCAGTACTCCAGTGATTGGGATTAGGAGGATTTGGTTGGGGTTGTTTGTTGACTGTTTGTTTGAAGCTGGCAGTCATCATCTTAAGGTTGTCTATTAATTCTCTTAACAAATCATCATTGATCATGGGACGACTATTTTCTACTTGAGTGAGGTTCTCTTGTGAGGAAGTTGGAGAGGTATTGGATGCCATTGGGCTGATCAATGGATGACTCGGATTATAACTACCAATTTTGAAAGGAGAAGGAGAATTTTTTGTACCTTGGCTTCAACGAGGTCTTCTTGCATCTTTGTTGGGAGTCTCCGAGCTTGATAGTCGACCGTCAGATCCTTTGGTCCACTTTTTTCTCATGCACTTTCTAGAATCTCCTGCTTAGAAGCTTTTGAGCTTCAATTTCTACAAAATTTTGTTAAATTTGGCAAAAAATTGTAGTCTGCTTCAACTATCGCTCCAACTGTGATGCGGTTGTGAGATTTGAGCTTTCCCCTCATCTTCTTAGAATTAGCAAATTTTGACAATTTTGGACAATTTTTTTTTTATGACCATTTTTTCAAGCAATTTGTTTGAAAATATTGGGTTAGCACGATAATTTTGTGAAAACCTATGGTAAGCACTTTTTCACCTTATGAAATTTTTTTGATGCAGTAACTCTAAGAGGACACGACAACTAGCTACCAGACCACTGACCACTAAAGACGACAATAGAGACTCAATTGGAAACAACAATGAGACGATAGGAGAACCGGACAACTGAAGACCCAACACTCGATACTCAACTATTGGAAATGACAATGAGATGAAGAAAAATAGTGAGGTGAAGGACACAAAGGCTCGAATTGAGAGCAGCTCACACGAAGTGATAATAGAACAACTGACATAGAGCAAGACATGAGGACAAAACTAGGATGCATAGAATTGAAGATGACATAGACAACACACAAACCAACACCCATGGTAAGCCAAATGAACCAATACATAAATGACACGTGGTGCGTATAATGAAGACTTTGGGATAGCAAGCTCATGAGGAGGAAGGCTCGTGTGGACGAAGCCACGTATAGCCTATTGAGTGTGGTGGCTTATAAAATATCTTTACGCTATACCCTGGTAGATGTGGGATAATACCAGCATAAGTTTTTTTTTTTTAAACTTATAACATGCCCATAACTTTGTTTGAATTTTAATACTCACTTTTAATTGGTTGCCGATAAACATCGTTTAAGGTTTCCACCATCTGTATCCATGAACTAATTTCTTTTCACCATGTTCTACTGGTTTGTTATCTTATTGATTTCCTCCCGCCCGATAGGTGATGCTCAGTACTTCTGCCTGGTAATGAAATATGGATCATGCTCATTTGATGGTGTTGTAATGTTCTACCATGAGTGTCATGCCTGGCCTGGTACATCCTACACTTAGCAGATTTCTCTATTAAATCCGAGCTGTGTAAATTCCACAAATTGTGTAATTTTTGCAATGTTGTGTATGGACCCCCCAAGACCTGTCTTGTCAGTTTTGGAAACGTCGTAGGTGTAAGGCTTGTGATATTATACACATTCAAGAAACTTGATCGATTTTTATTCCATCATAGTGTTTTTTGTTGAGTTTGAGCATCAGGTGAAAAAAGGAGCAGTGGATGTGTGACTATATTCAAGATCAAACCGGGCAATACCACTTGGTGTAGACTCCTTACGGGTCAGTCACCAAATAACATATAATCTATTTCTATCACATAAAAATTCTCATAACATAAATATAAGAGATGCAATTGACGTAGTAATACAAATGAGAAATGCAGAAATGGTTTACCTCTTGAGGAGGGCAATTCCCCGCCTTGAAGGCAAATTGCAAAATCGTTGATGAAGAGATTAAAAAGATTATAGATAATAAATTTCCTTGGATAACTAACTACCTATATAGTAATTTTATAAAGTGAAATATAAATACATCCGATGTATTTATATTTGGATTATAGCAAAGCACCATAGAGTATATTACAACATAGAGGGTGATAAGGGCACGACTTTGATGACTTCTAATCCACAGTAAGCCAGAGTAAGGGTGGAGTGTTTAGGGGGTATCCATGATGTTAAAATATAGTAGTGGTGTGATTAGATCATCCTAGCACTAACGTAGCCTAGTGGTACTAACTTTCTATGCCCAAGGATGGCTATTAGGTGTGGTTACAAACCTAATGTGCAATCCTTACACAGTTGTGAACATCAAGGAAGGGTTATCCCTAATGATCAAGTGGATGAATTACTTGAGGTAATCCTACTCTAAGTGATGTCTACCCTTACCAGTAATAGTTTAACATCAAGAGCAATGATAACAATGATGAACAAAGTTCGGTACAACCAACCAACTAGAAAAATAGTGCTACCATAAACCAGCCATCCCACATGATATCTAATTCATAGACGTAATGTTCTAAGGCTTGGTAAAGGAGGTTAAACATGGCCATGAACTCACAATGGTTTCATAAGCACTAAATAGGATGACAACTAGAGGACCACCTCACTAGTCTTAGCATTACATGCTTAAGGAAGTAGTTTTACCATAGTTTAAAGGAGTCAATGTAAATAGGTGAGAACCCATAGTCTGGAAAATATTTAAAAATGGTGAAATAAAAACATTAAACACATCTTATTTAGAGTGATCTCATGAGTCCAACCTAGTATATTTGATGTTGGTTGTCTACCTACGTTGCAGTCAAAAATGTCTGTCGCCCACTTTCTCTTCTTCCCACTGGGATTCTTCTTCCACTTTGTGGTGCTTCATCCACACTTACTCAGTGCTCTTATCCATTTCCTAGAACACTCTTCCCTTCTCATTCATGCCTCTCTTAGCACTCCTTTCACATCCTTCTCCTTGGATTTCATTTACCGCCTACTCGCCATAACTTCCCATCTACATCCGTTAGGTGGTAGAGGGAGAACATTCCTTCTTCCACCTTCCCAAGATGCTTGCCATAAAGAAGCCATCCCTTCACATCAGAGGAAGCTTTACATAGATGGTCCGATCATATTTTCTAAGGGAGGTCTATCCAATTCTCTGAAGGGTGGTCTTATCATATTTAAAACCAACATTAGTTGGTCATTTTTATTAAGCGAATTCCCCAATTTTCAATAGTAAAAGTCTTTTCTCTATAAGTTCAATGAATTATGTTTATCATTACAAATAGAGTAGTCATTTTCTTATAATGGGGTTCTTTTATTTCTTAATATAAAAAAACCATTTCTTTTTTCTTTTAAAAGAGGTTTTCTTTATCAATCTAAAATAAATCACATATTTATTCAAAATGAAAACTCTTTATCACTATAAAATAAATCAACCATTTATTTAAAATGATATTTCCTTAACATTCTAAAATAAATCAACTATTTATTTAAAATGAGATCTCTTTACTATTTAAATAAATCAACTATTTATTTAAAATGATATTTCCTTATTATTCTAAAATAAATCAACTATTTATTTAAAATGATATCTCTTTATCATTCTATTTACCAAGGCATACAAGGAGTTATGAAGACAACCTATTCATTCATAGTTCACAAATTATTAAGGCAAATAGTGTTGAAGTAAAAGATAATCATGCATGTGCAATAAACAAAGAGGGAGTCTTTCCATCAATCTAGTCACCTATCTCAACCTCTAGAACTTATGATAGCTACTAGGCTATCAGTCTTGGGCTCAAGGTGGCTAGCTATTGATGATTATCCCTTAATCGAATGCATGATATGAAGGTATCCATCCTTGTTACCTTCGATTTGCCTTATCATCACTTCCCCAACCTCAAGTACCCTCATCTTCGATGGATGACTCAACTTCTTCCACTTACGAGTGCACCTGATCCTACACATTGGCAATTTGTTAGCAGTATCATGCTCTTCAATATCTATTAATATCGCATAGCTTCTTAATTGCACAAAATCAAGTATTAAAGCATCATCAATTAATACATTATTTTTCATATCAAAAGGTCCATCTGGGAGGGTCATGACATCCTCCCCCACTAGGACTAAACATCATCCTGGTGTTTCTCAGTTTTACACAAGCATACATAATCAAAAGCAAATTATTACAATTTTTAGATCATCAAACAAAAAGAGAAATATTTTTGCATATCCACCACTTTCTCCCAAGTGGCATTCCTTTTCGATAAATGGTCCCACTGGACCTTACATTGCTCAAGGGTCCGATTCCTCATAGTCTTAGAGTGGAATTCAAGAATCTTTACTAGCATTACTTCAATTGCCTCTAGATTTACCATCTACAAATTAGAAACATCCCACACATGTTCAGGGTCAGCAATATATTTTCTAAGCAAATATATGTGGAAAGTATCATGGATTTTTGATAGATTAGGAGGTAAAGCGAGTCGGTATGCAATCGGACTAATATTTTTAGTGATCTCAAAGGGTCCTACAAACCATGGATCCAATTTTGTGGACTTGATCACACTTTTCATTGGTTTGACCCTTAGGAACACTTTATCTCCCATCGAGTACTCTCTTGGAGTTCTCTTTAAATCAACATAACTCTTCTACCTATCAGCAACTTCCTTGAGTCTTTGCCTGATTACCTTTATTTGCTCTTCCATTTCTCTGACCATTTTTGGTCCAATCACAATTCTATCCTCTAGGTTGTCCCATGATAGTGGTGTTCTACACTTTCACCCATACAAGGCATCGAAAGGTGCCATTCCCAGAGATGAGTGATACCCATTATTGTAGGTAAACTCTACCAAAGGTAGGTAGTCTTCCTAGTGAGACTTGTGATCCATACAATACATGCGGAGCATATCTTCTAGTACTTGGTTTACCTACTTTGTTTGATCATCTATTTTAGGGTGGTATGCTGAACTCATGTTCAACTTTGTGCCTATTGCTTGATGAAGGGCTTTCCAAAATTTAGAAGTGAACTTGGAATCCCTATCTGAGATGATTATCTCAGGAAATCCATGCAATCGAAACACTTCCTTGGAAAATCTATTAGCCACCACCTGAGCATCATCCTTGGTGCTCCCAGGTATAAAATGTGCAACCTTAGTCAATTTGTTGACTACTACTAGAATTGCATCATGTTAGTACCTAGTCTTAGGTAAACCTACTATAAAATCCATAGATATGACCTACCATTTCTGTGTAGGTATACTATGTGGATACAACTATCCTACGGGATGCTTGCATTCTACCTTAACCTTCTGACATTCAAGGCATCGAGTGATAAAATCGGTAATATCCTTCTTCATTCCTACCTAGAAGAAGGTTCTTTTCATATTTTCCCTCATATTTACCCCTTCGGGGTGAGTTGTATAAGGAGATCTATGGGCTTCTTGCATTATTAGCTTTCTTAAATCCCCTAATTTTGGTATGATGATTCTACCTTTGTAGCACAAAAGGTTATCTATCACCCCAAACTCCTTATTGCCCTCAGGGTCTCTATCTATTCTAGCTCAAATTTCTTGGCAATATTCATCCTGATATTGCTCCTACCTCACTTGGTCCATGAGCTTTATGTGACTCCTGGTTATGGTTGCTATGTGTCTCCTTCTACTCAAGGCATCAACAACCTTATTCTCTTTTCCCTTTATGTACTCAATTTCAAAGTCATACTCAGTGAGAAACTCGATCCACCTTCTCTATCTCGCATTGAGTATTGGTTGGGTAAATATGTACCTTAGACTTTGATGATCTGATTTTAACTCAAAAGGTCTTCCTACTAGATAATGGTGCTAGACCTTTAGAGCATGCACCACAATGGCTAGCTCTAAATCATGAGTAGCATAATTGACTTCATGCTTTTTAAGTTTCCTTGAAGTATAAGCTACTACTAACTCTTCTTGCATGAGTACTCCTCCTAACCCTTCCAGTGATGCATCAGTGCATACTAAAAAATCTCCTTGAGGATCTGGAATCTTCAATATTGGTGTGGTAGTGAGTTTCTACTTCAACAAAGCAAAAGTGGTTTCACACTTTTCCATCCATTTGAATTCCTTCTACTGATATGATATGCCCTAAATATCACACCTCTGAAACATAGAAATCACTCTTGGCTAGATTTTCGTAGAGTTGATTTTCCCTTAGTAACTCTAACATGATCTTGAGATGCTTATCATGCTCTTCCTTGTTTTGAGAGTATATTAGGATATCATCTAGAAATACAAGGACAAACTGGTCCAGGTGCCTTTTGAACACACTGTTCATTAAATTCATGAAGGTGGTTGGGCATTAGTTAGTCCAAAGGGTAGGACTGTGAACTCATAATGCCCATACCTAGTCTTAAATGTCATCTTGTGAGTATCCTCCTCATGTATTCTTAACTAGTGATACCCTGACCTTAAATCTATCTTAGTAAACATCATGGCATCTCTCAATTGATCGAATAAATCTTTGATTCTAGGTAGGGGATACCAGTTCTTGATTGTAGCTTTATTCAGCATCCTGTAGTCAATACACAATCTTAAAGAGTCATCTTTCTTTTTCATAAATAAAATAGGTGCACCCCAAGGTGACACACTTGGTTTTATCAACCCTTTCTCTAATAACCCTTGCAATTGTACCTTTAATTCCTGCATCTCGATAGGTGACATCCTATACGGAGATCTATGAATTGGTTCCACTCCTAGCATAAGATCAATAGTGAAATCAAATTCTCACATAGGAGGGAGCCCAGGTAAATCCTTAGGGAATACATCCTTGAAATCCTATAAAATTGGATGTGTCTCCAACACCTCCTTCTTTCGGTCTTCTCCAACTTCATTTAGCTTTATTACATAGACTATCCCTCCTTTTTTAAGGGCTTTCTTCAACTACATAGCTGACAACATCTGGGGTTTGAATGCCCCCTATTCGCTATGAATTCATAGCCTTTCCTTACCTCCTTCAGAATATTCGATCCATCTATCTTGGAAATTGATTATGACTTTATGGGCCTATAACCAATCCATCCCTAGGATCACATCGAAGGCATGAAGTGGAGCTACATATAAGCAACCTTTCATGGCTCCATTAGCTAAAGTAATTTCCATCATCAAGAAACACTGGTTTACGGAGTAGGTCTATCCAGAACCATACTCAACCTTCCATCCATGAGCCAAATACCCTAGCCTTTCTGGCATATCATTTTCTAACTTACAAGAAATAAAGCTATCAGTGGCTCCACTATCAATTAAGATATTCACTTGCTTATCAAAAATCTTACCTTTTAAAATCATTGGGGTGGCTTGCCCCTCAAGCTTCTGACTCCCAGTTGCAACGTAGATCTGATGCATAGGTTCCTTTCCTTTAATGTTGGATGTACTTGGCCCTGGTTGATGGGCACTGGTTAGAAAAATGTGGCCCTCTACAATGGTAACACCCATCCTTGGGCCCTTGTCACTTTTTCAGTTTTTTCTCCTCACCCTTGATCGTTGGAACTAAAACTTATGGTTTCTGTGGTTGAGGCTTAGCATTATTGGGTTTGCTACCTTTCTTATAAAATTTCTTCTTGAACTTCTTCTAGCTTCCATTAGATTTCTTCTCTAGATTTTGAGGGTTCTTAGCCTTTCAATCTTGTTCAACCTCCCATTTTACAACCCCATTGCTATTCCTCTTCTTTAGTTCTTGTTGATCTTGCTCGGACAAGGTTTCATATTTATAATGGAAATGTGACTCTACTTTCTTTGCTAGGTCATATACCTTTTGCAATGACTTAGGTTCTTGCATCTCTACATCATGCTTTATCCTAGATTGCAATCCATGAGTAAACTTATGAATCTACATTTTCTCATTATAGGTAGGTACATACTTCAACAATTTTACCAACTTCTTGTAGTATATCTCCACTAAGTTGGTTCCTTGCCTTAAACTGGCAAACTCCTCAAATTTTAGAGCATAGAAATGCTCTGTGAGGAACCTCTTCTTGAAGATGACTATAAATTCCTTCCATGGAATGTCTATTGGTTCAATATTAGTTTCCTCATAATAAGTTTCCCACCAATATAGGGTAGCTCCTTCAAGGTAAATAGTAGCCCAAATAGTTTGGGTCCTTGAAGAATATCCCTTTACCATGAAGAAAACTTCTAGTTCCCTTAACCAAGCCTCAGTTGCATCTCCCTCTCCTTCTCCATCGAACTTGGAGATACAAATATTCTTTAGATCTCTTACCATTTCCTTCTCTAAGAGGGTTCTAGCTTGTATCTACTCCACAGTCAACCCCTCAACTTGGTTAACTTCTGAACCTCTAGCTTGTGAATTTTGGTTTGCAATAGTTTCTAACACTTGTCTTAACTGATCTTGCATTGTGAAAACTGTGGTAGTGAGATCTTCCATTCCCATATTGGGAGTTTTTGGACCCTCATTCTGGATCCCTTCTTCGACATTACTTTGTTGAGTTTGTCTAGGTGGAGGCCTTTCTCTCCTGGCCTTAGGTGGCATCTTGATCTGATTTCAACCAAGAAAAGAATTAGATTACAACTTCATCTTAAACTGAATCACTAACTCAAACCACATTACAAAGTTCTTCTTGCCAAATCATTAGAAATCTAACTAGGATAATGTTCCAAGATTATGATGTATCATTAATACCAAAGCCCATACTGAGGTATCATAACATTCATCTTCCCTTGGGATCAACTCCATTAGATTCTAATAAGTAGACTCTAGGTCATCCCATATTTTAGCTTAAACTTAAGCAAAGCCTTCATTGGAGACTTCCAAATCTCTTTCAACACATAAGAAGCTCTATACCCTCGTACCTAGAGCTCTGATACCAAATGTAATGACCCAAAAATCAAGAAACAAGAAAACACACAAAAAGAGAAATAATTTTTTTGACTAAGGAGAGGGATTCATAAACCCCTAACCAACCTTAGATCGACTTAATGTTTAACAACCCCTAAGTTTCTCAAGAACTATACCACACAAGATTCCCCTCATGCAAGTCCCTTCTACGTAGGCATATCTCATGTTATGCACATAAGTCCATCCATCTCATCAATCTTGATGAGCTAGACTTACCACCTTCAATCATTAGAAGGTGTACATGCATCTCCATATTCCACACAAGCCATTATGCATGGGTATGCTACATGTACTACGAGTTAAGCTATCAATATTGTCCTCTGACAAGCTATCTTAACTCTGGTATGATCTTCTAAACCTAGTTACCAATCTCCCTAAGGGGGTCTCAAGCCCTTAGGTTACCCTCTAAGTTCACCCTAGAACTTACTACTGATTTTTATAAAAATTATTCAAACAAGAATATAAAGGATAGATCTAGATACTAAATCTAACAAAACATGAATCATTAAACAAGCAAAGGATAACTAAAACATGAAGCAATAATTAAAGGATGAACATGCAATAGAAAGGATTTAAATACAATTACATTCAATTGATAGAATACAAAGGTACATCAACCATATTGTTCATTTATTACATAAGTATGTATGGTAAACTCCATACCTTCAAACAATACATTACATCAATTTCATCGAGGAAATCTCCCCACAAATCTAATCTATTTGCATAAATAAGCAAGATGTAAGGTAGAGAGCAAACTTGTGCATCGGTCCATCTTATGACTTTGGTCCTCCCACTCTTCCATCGATCAAGTGAGGATAGTAGGGGATCAAGACACTCATAGTTCAGGATAGACATGCTTCTAAAATGCATTTATTCATTTTATTACCAAATTGCAACTATACAAATAACCCAAGCAATTCAACTTTCTAATGCATAGTTGACATCATAGAAAACTACTCTTTCTATTTCCCCTCTCATCTTCCTATGAGAGTTATTCAACCATGCATCAAGATCATATGCTCTACTTGTAATAAATGATTTAACCCTTATTCAACAATCAAAGTCCCATACCCTTAATTGCTAAATAATCTAGGTTCACATTTATTTACTAAATTAAAGTCAACTACTTTAATTCATAAATAATCCTTCCCTTCATTTCATAAATTAAAGTCCCATACCCTTAATTTACAAAACAAACCATATTCACATTCATTTATTCAATTAAATCCAACTACTTTAATCCATGAATAAACCTTTTTCTTCATTTCATAAATTAAAGTCCCATACCCTTAATTTACAAAACAAACCATATTCATATTTATTTATTCAATTAAATCCAACTACTTTAATCCATAAATAAACATTTTTCTTCATTTCATAAATTAAAGTCCCATACCCTTAATTTACAAAACAAACCATATTCACATTTATTTATTCAATTAAAGCCAACTACTTTAATCCATGAATAAACCTTTTTCTTCATTTCATAAATTAAAGTCCCATACCCTTAATTTACAAAACAAACCATATTCACATTCATTTATTCAATTAAATCCAACTACTTTAATCTTCAAATAAACCTTTTTCTTCATTTCATAAATTAAAGTCCCATACCCTTAATTTACAAAACAAACCATATTCATATTTATTTATTTAATTAAATCCAACTACTTTAATCTATAAATAAATTTTTTTTTCATTTCATAAATTAAAGTCTCATACCCTTAATTTACAAAACAAACCATCCATATAATTAATTATTCAAGTAAATCCAACTACTTTAATATTTAGATAACTCTTTTTTGGTTTTCATTTCATTAATCTAAAATCTACCATTTTAGATAATGAAATTATATTAAAGATTCTTTCCTTTCATTAACCTAAAATCTACCATTTTAGATAATGAAATTATATTAAAGATTATTTCCTTTCATTAACCTAAAATCTACCATTTTAGATAATGAAACTATATTAAAGATTCTTTCCTTTCATTAACCTAAAATCTGCCATTTTAGATAATGAAATTATATTAAATATTCTTTCCTTTCATTAACCTAAAATCTACCATTTTAGATAATGAAATTATATTAAAGGTTCTGTCCAACCAAACATAATCTATGCTCCCTCCTACGCAATGATTAATCAACGGTTAACTCTAGCGAAGGGAGAACATATCACCATAGAGTGGCTTATGACATAGAGGGTGATAAAGGTATGACTGAGACAACTCTGATCCAAAATAAGTTAAAGTAAGGGTGGAGTGTTTAGGGAGTCTCCATGGTTTTAGATGATAGTTGCAGCATGGTCAGATCATCCCAACACCAATGTAGCCCAATGAAATTATGTTATCTATACCCAAGTATGTCTATCGTGCATGGTTATAAACCTACTATGCAATTCTTACACGATTTTAAACATCAAAAAAGGGTTATCCCTAGCGATCAAGCAGATGACTTACCTAAGGCACTCCTACTCTAAGTGTTGTCTACCCTTACCAGCAACAATTTAACATCTAAAGAAACAGTCACGGTGGTGAACAAAGTGTGGTACAACCATCTGACCAAAAAAATGGTGCTACCATAAACCAACCATCCCACATGATATCTAATTCATAGAGGTAAGGTGCTAAGGCTTGTTCAAGGAGGTTAAACATGGCCACAAACTCACAAATGGTTCCATAAGTGATCAACAAGAGGATGACCATAGGACCACCTCACTAGTCTTAACATTACATGCTTAAGGAAGTAGGTTTACCATAGTTTAAAGGAGTCAACGTAAATAGGTAAGAACCCATAGTCCGACAATAGTCTAAACCAATGAAATGAAAATATTAAACACATCTTATTTAGAGTGATCTCATGAGTCCAACCTAGTATATTTGACACTGGTTGTCTACCTGGGTTGCACTCTAAAATGCTTGTCACCCACTTCCTCTTCTTCTTGTTGGGCTTCTCCTTCCACTTCATGGTTCTTTCTCCTCACTTACTCAGTGCTCTCTACCTTTTCCCAGCACACTCTTCCCTTCCCATATATGCCCCTCTTAGCACTCCTCTCACATCCTTATCCTTGGATTTCATCCACCATCTACCCGCCATAACTTCCCATCTACATTCATCAGGTGGTAGGGGGGATGTTCCTTCTTCCACCTTCCCAAGACGCTTGCCATAAAGAAGCCATCCCTTCACGTCAGAGGAAGCTTCACACAACTAGTCCGATCGGATTTTCTAAAGGGTTGTCTATCCGATTCTCTGAAGGGCGGTCTTATCATATTTAAAACCAACATTAGTTGGTCATTTTTATTAAGTGAATTCCCCATCATTTCAATAGTAAAAGTCTTTTCTCTATAAGTTCAATGAATTATGTTTATCATTACAAATAGAGTAGTCATTTGCTTATAATGGGGTTCTTTTATTTCTTAATATAAAACAACCATTTATTTTTCTTTTAAAAGAGGTTTTCTTTATCAATCTAAAATAAATCACATATTTATTCAAAATGAAAACTCTTTATCACTATAAAATAAATCAATCATTTATTTAAAATGATATTTCCTTATCATTCTAAAATAAATCAACTATTTATTTAAAATGAGATTTCCTTATCATTCTAAAATAAATCAACTATTTATTTAAAATGATATTTCCTTATCATTCTAAAATAAATCAACTATTTATTTAAAATAAGATTTTCTTATTATTCTATTTACCAGGGCATACAAGGAGTTATGAGGACAACCTATCCATTCATAATTCACAAATTATTGAGGCAAATAGTGCTGAAATAAAAGACAATCAAGCATGTGCAGCAGACAAAGAGGGAGTCTTTCCATCAATCTAGTCACCTATCTCAACCTCTAGAACTTATGATAGCTACTAGGCTATTAGTCTGGGGCTCAATGTGGCTAGCTATTGACGATTATCCCTTAACCGAATGCATGCCTATATGAAGGTATCCATCCTTGTTACCTCCAAGTTGCCTTATCATCATTTCTCCAACCTCAAGTACCCTCATCTTTGATGGATGACTCAACTTCTTCCACTTATGAGTGCACTTGATCCTACACATTGATAATTTTATAGAAGTATCATGCTCTCCAATATCTATTAATATTGTACAGTTGTTTAATTGCACAAAATCGAGTATTAAAGCTTCAATAGTTAATGCATTATTTTTCCATATTAAAAGGTCCATCTAGGAGGGTCATGATAAAAACATTGAATAAATGCTAAGAAGACAAAGCAAAAAAGAGTTCAAATGATACCATCAACAAGGAATACATATGATTTGTACCTTGGACTAGACCATCTCTTTGTAGTATTAATAAGAATGATGTATCAAACAAGACACATGTACCATTATAGGAGATGGACAACACACTATAAAATGAGGCTGACACAATGTATCAAACAAGATATATCAATCACTATAATGGGATAAGAAACCATAATATAGTATCTAGCAAGTGTGATATATTGAACAAGACATGCTCACCATTATAATAGAGGTGGACTAAAGTGAGTCCACCAACAAGGAATGTAGGTGAGCTATACCTTTGCCCATGAACACCATATAGTATCCAACAAGTATGAAGTGTCAAATAAGACATATTCACCACTATAGGGGAGATAAACACACTTTAGTAACTAATAGGTATAATATTTCAAATAAAGCATACCAACCATTATAGTAGTAAATGACATCCATAAGAAAGTATTTGATAAAAATGATGTGTAAAACAAGACACGTTCACAACTACATTGGGAAAGACAAATTGTAAATAGTATTTTGGTGAATATGATGTATCAAACAAACATATACACCACTCTTGTGGGAGACCAAGAGTATATCACCAACATAGATATGCATAAGTTAATTATCTCTTGGTTCAACTTACCCATGTTATATCTAGTAAGCATGATGTATCAAATATGATATACCCACAATGAAATATGGAGAACAAAACAAGAAAAGAGTAGAAGAAAATAGATGTGCAAAATACACACTATAATGCACCTAGAGTAAGAAGTTTTTATGAAGAATAGAACCCACATATCTCTACTATAATGGTCTAAGCTCACACACTATAGTATCTAGTAAAGCATGATATATCAAACAAGGCATGCTTGCCACTATAGTGGGGGATAATTGTGATTGATTTTTAACAATTTAATGTGCATGATAAATAAAATGTTGCCTTAATACTCATATCATGTATCGTATGGAAGGTAGCAGAGGTTGAACTAAGGAAATTTATTTTATGGTACTTAAAACATAATACTAACAAATGGAAGGTCAAGTAAAACAAAAGGAATTACCTTGAAGACCATATTGATGCCCCCTATTAGCAATAGTGGTATCATGATGGGGAAAATAAACACAATCAAAAATAATAATTTTTAGCAAAAAAGAACAAAAACACCAAGGAACTAGAAATAAAATGTAAATTAATTACGCATATGGAAGAAGAAAAAATAGGAGGATGATGATATTATTGTTTATTAGACCAAAATTGCTAAAAATAATATTATCATTTAAAGTGATGATTGTGGATAATAGAAGAAGATGCCAAATACATCATCATAAAAACACAAAATGATGTTTCAATAGTAAATAATATATAGAATAGACACAAACAAAAACACAAAAGGCAAATAGGTAAGGTAAACAAAGGCTAAAGGGCAAAACAAATTCAATAAGCAAACTAAGGAATCATAAAGACATATAAGCAAGACAAAGGGATATGTGTAAATGTATTTGAAATGCATGGAATTAGTGGGTTCCTCCAACTCAATTCCATTTACTATTTGTAGTTTTATTTTCCCAGACCCATTATGTTTTTATATATACAGACCAAGTCAATTTTTAATATACTTTCCCTTGCACTTTTTATGCACATTATCCAAGTTGAAGACAAGGTCCCCAACACTAAATCATTATGATAAACTTTTCTATTATATTATTTGGTAACATATATCTTGTAAGTCTTGTTCTCAAGAGCACAAAGACACCTCTCATCAAAATTAGTGAGTTCAACAATATGAGCTTCCCAATGCTTTTGATGATATTCATCATGACTCAACAAATTCTTTAAAAAAAAACATAAGGCAATTCAATTTTAAGGGAAAAATAGTTTTTATATTATTTAAAAAGAAAAAAATTATCCTTGTAACATTTGTATATGGTGTGAAACATCCACAATGTAAGATATAACTTCAAGTGCTAATCTCTTTTTTATTCTTTAATAATATTTTTCAATTTGATAGTTCTATTATGAATAGTAAGACAAAAAATGGTGTTGAATATTTAACTCTATGGTAAGTTCCCTCATTTATTTATTTTTAAAGGGTATGCAATTATATGGAATGATAATAGAGATAACACCAAAGGGGCACACAACGTAATTAAAGAGAAACTTATAAACATTGAGAGATATCTTATTAGTGAGAGGCATAGCCTCCATCCACTTTGTAAATATTGTATAAATATGATAATAAACATATGTCCATTAGAGAACATAGGAGAGAGTGATCTTACAAGGTCAATACCTTAATTAGGAAAAGGCCAAGAAGACTCAACTAGATAAAGAATTGGGTAGGTCCATGTATCTCATATTTATATAACTAACATTTATGACATGATTTAACATAGTTATTAGCATCAACTTCCATTGTGGGTCAAAAATGGTCTATTTGAAAAATCTCACAATCCATGATATGGTCACTAAAGTATGCACTACAATCACCATTATGCGCATTCGATAGGACTTTGGGGACCTCTAACTCAATAAGGTATTGTAAGGAAATACTATTAGGAGTATAAGACTCCATCAAGAACCATATATTTAAAGGCTACCCTAGAAATATTTTTTCGCTACTTAGCATTAGCCTCAGGTGGGTAGGTTTGATTGTTAAGAAAATACAAGACATCACTATACCAAATATCCTTATAAGGAACTTGGAAAACAATGAAATTAACCTTGATTACCTAAACATACACTAGGCCTTTAGTGATAGAAACAATAGGTTTACCATGAATATTTACAACACCATTATTTCAATGATATTTTCATGTGTAAGGATTTACTAGCCAAAGTGGCTAGAGAGTCAACCTTGGTATTTTTCCACCATGGGGAATGCTTAATTAAAAAGGACTCAAAAGCATTAAAAATATTTTTAGAAACTTGATGGTAAGAGATCATACTTTTAGCAATTTTATAGCCTTTATGTAAAAACACATTAAATTTTGAACAGTGCATCAAAAACCCTAAAATCTACAATCATCAATCATGGCACCATTAATCACAAAAACATGCACTTTAGGGGACACTTGTAAACATGTCCCTTGATTGCACCTATATTGTTATTTTAGCATTTTGGGAAAGTTAGTGAGTGAAACAACAAGGAAATGATGGTAGAAAGATGACAAATTGGGTGTTAGAGGGGAACTGAACCATTGGTTAAACTAGCTCACCACCATCTCACTCAAGGACTAATAAAATTGGTCCATCCCTATCACATATTGGGAGGACAATGCTCTCCACCACCTAAAAGTAAGTTGTTAGTGCTCTTTTTACAAATAAAAAATTATTGAAAACCATATTGAATATAATGCACCAAATTTGAAAGAGGATTAGTGTGTGCACTTAATGGATGTGAGCAAGCCCTAAAGTGATCATGGAGGTGATTGAGAGTAAGTATAATTTTTAGAGGTGCTTGAAAGTAATCACAATGTTTAGAGGTTTTTTAAAGTGACCATATTCATGGATGTTGTCAAGATTAACCACAAAATATAAAATTGGTTGAGAGTAACCATGAAGCATAGAAGTGATTGAGAGTAACCATCAACATAGAGGGGGTTAGTAGTAACCACATGAATAGATATGGTTGAGGAGAACCACAAAATACTAATGTGGTCAAGGAAGATCACAATGCAATTTAGTGATGATCATGTCTTAAACATATGAAAATCTTTGATGAGATGTTCAAGTAACTAGTTAAAGCTCTTAGTTTGATGAGGAAGGAGAGATATCCTAGGAATGTTGTAAAGAGATGAAGTTAAGTGGAGCCTACATAGAGAAGAAGTTAATTTTAGATGATACATAAGGAGGCATCCTAGGTGTAGGATGGAGAGACGTCTAGGGTTGTACAGGCATCCTAGGTGTAGGATGGAGAGACGTCTAGGGTTGCAGTTATTGTAAACGTATGAACAATGCCATTGTAGGGGTATTATGGCATAGAAACATGAGATAAATAATGAATAAAGACCCATAATGTAAATAGAGTATATAATTAGTATGAATATCCAAAGAGGTAGTCAAATATTGCTATGTTATGTTTGTGAGGGGTCTTCAAATATTTAACAAAACAAATTTATGGTGATATTAAAAAATAAGATAAATCAAGAAACTCAATATACCCATAAAATTCATTATGAGATGGTTGTAACATTATAAAGAAGGAGCATCTAGAAAGATCCATCATCAACTAGTTGAACTCTTTAAATATGAGTCCATATAAAAATTGGATTTATATAAACTTTTAGGATAGATTTGCATCAATATACATACTAAATCTTGTGATATATACTTGTATATATATTTATATATATATTTGTTATTATTATAATACTAATCCAACCATTTGATATTAAATATTTATTAAAAACTTTTTTATTAGTTCCTCTTTTACGTCCAATATTTTTAAATTCCACATCAAATAAAATTCCCCTTCGTTGTTGTGGATGGAGTAACTCCACTACCTACTATTAATACTAAACTTGAAGTAAGTTTCATTTCATAAAATATTTATTTCCACATATTCCTAATTTTACAGCATGCAAAGATTCGAAGGATGCTGGCCACCAATTTCCGTTCTGAAGGGAATTCTCTCTCGTTACGGTTCAGAAATTTTCTATTTTTTTAAATCTTTAGATAGCGGTTAGATACCGATTAACAGTGAACATAAGGTTTTGGTGCAGCAATGAAATGTAAGGATATTTGGTTGTGCAGAGATCGAGGATATAAATAAAATTGTAAAATTATTTAGATTCAACTTTCTTCAACAACAGTAAACAACGTTATATAGATTAATGACGTTGGATAGGTAAAAAATGTTAACCAATTGTTGCCATTTTAACCATGTTATGAAATGCCTCCTTATAACACTCAGATGTTTAGTATCCACGGAACTGCATTTGGCGACAAATGGCTATAAATTTATGGAGAACTTTAATAATCTTTCATTATTTATAGTAGAGAATCATTATGATTTGCGTAAGTAGTGCAAATCGTCATCACTTTAATTATGACAGGAAATAAAAACAAACATTTGTGCACAGGCTTCAGCATTAATGGATGTTGCAATCTCCTTTAAAGATTTAAAATATTCTATTTTTTTTCATTCTTTTAAATTCTCATAGAACAAAGGTACAAAATCTTTGCTCACTCACAGACACCAACAAAAACCAGCCGAACCCAGACACGATAGAACTTAAGATCTTTGCTACAGTATACCGTCTGATGACCCAAAAAAAAAGTTCTAAACTTGCAGTGCTTCCAAACAGCACGTATAAGTTAGAACTTCTAAACTCGCGGCGCTTTCAAACACCATGTTTACGGTAGACGAGGTAAGAGACTTTATTATAGGAATATCAGCTACCCCAAAAATACCCCCACATAAAGGATCAGCTACCACATCAACTACCCTACATATACCAAAACTTGACACACCTAAAGATTAACTACCCGAAAACTTGATACATATACCAAAACTTGACCTTAATAAGGTAAGGAATCTCATTCTGAAAGCTTATTGAAGAATCCCATTCCGAAGGCTTAGACCTCTAAGCCTACCACCTGCCAAAAAAAAAAATCACTTCCCTAGTTATATAAGTCTGTCCTATGCAACGATTAAACAATATGTAAAGAAAACAAGATTCCTTCTGTGGGAAAAGCAATTCGAGATATGTAAAAGAAAATCAAAGGATTTCTAACCTCTATGTGATGAGAAGTTAAAATGGCCTGCGTATCCTGATGGTCTGGTTAGGAATTATGACATCAGGATTCCTTATGTGAGGATTCAAGGTTGCAAGTTCCTTCCACCTTTTACCGTCTCCGGTAATCTTAGCAGATAAACTCCATAGAGTATCCCCGGGCTTCACTTTCATCTTGGAAGTTGGCACTGGTAATTTTTTCAGCACCGGATGCTTACCACTCTTGCCCATCCCGCTTGCAATATGCCACCGGGAACCCGATTGCTGCGTGATTTTGTTCTTCTCTTCCAATTCTGAAACAGGAACCTCTGTGATTTTGATCTTTGTGACCCGTGACTCCTCAGACTTATTATAATCCTGAGGTTCAGATTCATCAAATTCCTCCATTTTCCTCTTTACTGACAGTTGCCTTCCCACTTTTATCTTAGAAGGAACTGGAACCCTTTCTGCTTCCACCAGAGCCATCAATGGAGGACCCACTGGTTCAAAGTTTCTTGAAGAATCTCGCAATTGAACTAACAGTTCTATTGTAAATGTGTTTCCTATGGAACCCCATCCTCTGCTATATTTCCCTTTCCTCTTACGCCTCTTCTCACCACCAACTGAGTCTGAACATACATCAAGGATTTGTGAATGTCTATCACCTAATATTCCTGCACCTGATTTCATCCACTGATCTAGTGCAACTGTCAGACCCAATAAGGCATCATTGTTACTACTTTCTTTGGAATCCAACATTCCCATGAAAGCTGCTGCATCTCCTAGAAAAGGTGCATCATAATCTTCCATACCCATATCTGGTCGTATTTTCAATACCTCGATCGACAAAGCTTGTGCAGGATCCTCATGAAATGAGATGTGTTCTGTAATCATATTAGCCATGGAAGAGAAGTTAGAGTTCCGATCACAGAATTTGATCCTGCCCACTTGCCAATCTAAAACACTATACTTGATCTGCTGTTAAATAATGGCAAAACCGCGGCATTTTCTCCACATATTTTAGATAAACACATCATCCTAATCTTATGGAAATTAAAATTAAAAACTATTTCTGGTGCACATCCAAAATCATCTCGGTTTGTTTTTCTTTGGCCACCTGGGTGTTTTTCCCTTCAAGAATATAGCCGAACCTCTTGTAACTAATGCTAAATATATAACGTGAGTGACACGGTCAATATGGTATAGCGAAGGCCATTTGGCATTATGAGGAATCGCAGGATCTGACCAAGCCAAATTATAGCAGAGACGTGTTAATATCCTTTCCTATGCTACAGATTGCCCTGCATGCAGGACACAGCTATATTGTGCTTTGAACACAATCGGTGAGACTACCTAAGTATGGAGACTGTATGCTCACTCCCACAAGTGGTATTATATTACCGGTCTATTAGTTACAAATTTAGAAAAGGCTTCGAACTTAAATTTTCTTTTCTTGCTAATTTCGTTTTATGGTTTAAAAGTTTGACACTTAGATTAAAGTTAGTCTTTAAAAATTTAAGATTTTAAACATTTTAATGTATTTTGTTTTAAGAAAGGTTGAAACAAATAACAAATCTATAATATAAAACAAAGAGAAAATAGGTGAGATTAACATAAATTTATTAGTGGATATTATGGTTAACCCATTTCATAACAGACTAATAGTTTTAAAAGAAATCATAGGGTCCTTAAAATACAAAATGTTGGAATTGATGAAAGTCATGAAGGAACAACAAAATCTCATCATGGAACAATAAAAAAAGATTTTAGAACAAGTTGTTCAAATCAATTTGTTGGAGACATCATTGGTGGAACTAAAATTCTCCACTACCATAGGCTTGTGCAGTAGTAATGATTTTATAAATGGATTTCATCTTCAAATTGAGTTGTAGATCAATAAAGAAAAAGAAAATGAAGACAATCTATTACAAATAAAAGAAATTTAGGCAACAATTACAAACATGATGACAAAAAAATAAGAACCATGAAACAAATTAGAGGAGACTAGATCACGAGCACAAGTGCTAAGAGATCCAACAATCAAGCCAAAGGAACATAGAGATTTAATAGAGAAACAAATCAGAATGCAACTATTAGAAGAAAAGGAAATATAAAATAGGTCAATAAACATCATCATTAAGAAAATAAAAGAGCATGGAGAACAAGAAAATACAACCAACTTAACAAGGGATTTTCTTTTTGATAAACTTCCTTGGAGTAGACAAATTCATCAAGCATGCAGACTAGAAAAAGTAAGGGAAGACTTGGGAGCTAGACCAATCCAAGTTACAATGTTCAATATAGGAGATAAAAGCCAAGTTCTTCATAATAGAGACTTGTTGTGGGGGTTAAATTTTTACCTAGATGAGGATCTTACTCCTATGCAACAAGAAGAGATGTAGAATGAAAAAGGTAAATATATCAAGTAATCAAGGTAAAAAGGTATGGTTGAAAAATAGGAAAGCATGTATTATAAATAGAAAAAACTAAAATAAATAAGAAATTGGGGCCCGTTGAGAAAAAATAACATTGGTGAGTTGGAATTATCATGGATATCCTTGGAGAAGAGGTCCCAATTTATAGCCCATATGTAAAGCAAATGATGTAATTATACTAGTAGAAACACATGAACATGATGGTTGCAAGATTCCAATTGTGATGGATATTAAAATATTTTAGTGTGGAATGAAGCAACAAAAAATGGAAAAGAATATGGAGTAGCAATACTAATAAAAGACTCTTGGGGTAGACTCATACATGTTGGTAAATAAGACCCAAATAAACTGTATATATGGATTAAAATCACATATAATGATAAATTTATTAGCATTGCAACTTGTTATTTTGCTCCATAGCAATCAAATTTTTATAAGAAATATTGTTTAGATCATGAGGATCCATATATGGCATTGGAAAAAGACATCAAATAATACAATAAACTTGGAGAGGTGGTTTTAGTGGGTGTCTTTAATAATGCCAAGACATCAAATAGATAAACAAACTCTTTAAATATCAATGAAGGCATAGATGATAATCCATTATGGCTTCAAGAAGAGGTGGATCACCATTGGTTAAGATCCTCAAATGACACTCAAGAACCCATCACTCATTATGAAGAACTTCTTAAATTATGTAGCATAGAGAAATTAATCATTTTTAATGGCATAATGGCATAAACATGCAGTAAAAATATGCAAAATATACTTGTCAAACACATAATGGACACAATGTAGTTGATTATGCTATTTGCTCACCAAACTTCATTTCAAGGATAAAATATCTAAAAACTAAAGCAATTCCCATGGAGCTAAAATCTAATCACAATCCAATGTACATAAAGATCCAAATGCAAGAAAGTGGGTAAGAAGAACATCTTCAAGTAAGTAAATGAAAATAAAACAAGAAACTTCTCTATAAAAAATAAAATTTAGAAAACTTTTAAAACATCACTCAAGAAGATTATGCAAAGAGATAAAAATAAGAGGATGGATATTTTTCAAACTTATACTTTTTATAGTAGTAGATCGATGGATATAATCAGAGAAGCCTTGGAATCATGTGAAAATTTAAAACCCAGGAAAAGAAAACATTGGAATCATGTAAAAAATTAAAACCCAGGAAAAGAAAACATGAAAGATTCTTTGTAAATGTATGGTATGATGAAGAATGCAAAGCAGTAAGGATAACCTTGAAGGAAATAGATAAAGAGAAAACAAATAGCAAGATATGCCTTATAGGGAAGGAGTTGATATATCTTGCAAAGAATAGCCCAAGACAATTTTTAAAAGAGCTACAACAAATCTAAAGGTACACACAAAACAATATCACAAGAAAACAATGGTTGTAGTGTGTTAAGCAATTATATGAGAGAAACTAAGAAAAGGATACCCCTCCTATAATTGACACAATTGAGAAGCCTCTTTCTTAGAAAGATGTGAAGGAGGGCATTAATAAAGTAAAAACAAGTAAATCTCAGGCTATAAATGATTACAAGCTTGTGGTTGAAATTTTAGCACCACACATCCAAGATATTTTTAATGACATCATTAAAGGATACTTTCTACTAGAATGGATAACCAACCTAGTCATACCATTGTATAAAAATAGATACATTAAAAATCCTTCACATTATTGTACCATCATGATTAATCCTTTTTTGTAAACATTTTTGGTAGCATAGTAGAAAGCAAAATCAATCAATGGGTAAAAAATAAAAGAAAGAGAAAAAGAGGTCAAGTAGGGTTTAGATAAAAGTACTCAACAATAGATCATTGTGTTGCTTTAAGACACATAATAGAGAGGATATGGAATGAGAAAGAATAAGTTTATTGTTGTTTTGTGGACTTTAAAAAATATTTTTATACATTACCTAGAGGTAAACTATGGAAAATAACGGAAGAAATTGGTATACCAACCAACTATAGAGCAACTATACAAGGGATTTATGAGTAGGTGGTGGCAAAAATTAAAACTCTAGAAGAACTATCAAAGAGTTTTGGGATTGATATTGGGTGAAATAGGGTTGTTCATTGTCACTTGCTTTATTTATCTTTTATATTGGCAAATTAGAGGAATTCATAGAAAGGATAGGAGGAGAAGGAATATACTTGGCTAATTATGTAGTGGAGCTTCTTATCCGTGCCAATGATCTCATATTGATTGGCAAAGCACTTGAAAGTTTAAAAGAACATCTAAAATCTTTAGAGCATTTTTATAAAGAAGTTGGGATGTAGGTAAATACTGGCAGGACTAAGATTATGGTCTTCTCTACTTGGAGAAAGCAAAAATAACCATGTATTTATTTGAATAAAATCCTTTAGATATAGTAACATAATACAATTACATTGAGTTATATTTTCAAAGCAAACTCAATTTGAGAATATGTAGGATGAAACAAATACAAGCATGATGGAGGGCACTCTCCTCATTGCTAAATAAGGGCAAAAAATCAAAGCTATAGGATTGAAAAACCATTAGGATCCTTTACGGGTTATTATTTATTCTAGTGGTGCTATATGGGTGCCAGGTATGGCTAGCAATGAATCAAATTTTAAATGGAGAAAAATAAAAAGAATTTAAAAGTGACTAATCACAAATTATTTTAGAATTAAAATACCAATCCCATATGAGATTTTACTTACTAAAACAAGGACTTTTCCACTAGAAGTAGAAGATATAATAATGCTATTGGGGTATCTAAAAAAATTATAAAGAATGGAAGATAGTAGGTTGCCAAAATAGGTAATTAAAGAAGCATTGAATAGAAGAAAACACATAGGGATCAAACAAAACAACAAATGGATGAAAAATGAAACATGAAATTTTATGAGGTCCCAAATTCCAATAAGGAAATTAAATATGTGGAAAATTTTAAACTTGTCATGTGGACTGAAAATTTAGGAAGAAAAAGGAGCATTGCATCATCAGGAATGAGTGAGCTGAGGTTTAGCGGGTGAGGTGGAAGTGAGGGTTTGAATTTTTTGGGTAGAAATCTCAGCCAAGGTGGTAGAGGTAGAGTAGGTATGGAAGGGGTAGGTGAGAATCTTGAGCATGGATCAAGCGAGGATCCAGAGGAAGGCGGTCAGGTTGTGGTAGATTTGGAGGTGAGCATCATGCGGGGGCCCGACCCTCCTCAGAAAGACCCCGACAAAAAAGATACGAAGGAAAATATGGGGCCCAAGAAGTGGTTGTCTTTTGCTCAGACTCTTACGGGAAAAAGAAAGGAGGTTCTCTCTCTTCCACCCCTAGTTCCAGTAAATAATAAAATTTTGGCCCCGACAAGTTCCATGAGCCCTTTTCTTTCAATGGAAGAATTCTCCTTGGTAGGCAAGTTTTTGGGAGGTAGGCTGAACATGGAGACTATTAGGGCTTGGGCGATGGGTAAATGGCGATCGATAGGCATCTTGGAGTCCGTAGCTCTAACTCAAGGGTTCTTCATTATTCGTTTTAATAATATGGAGGATGCTAACCACATTTTAACAGGAGGTCCTTGGTTATTGGGAAAAAAGGAACATTTTGCTCAGATGATGGGGTGAATATTTTGACCCTAAAAAGCAAAATATTAACATTGCCCCTATTTGGGTTCGTCTCCCGAGTCTACCTACCCAGTTATTCAATGAATATTGGCTACAAGGCATAGCCAAAACTATAGGGGACCTGATCTCCATTGACCATGCGACCTTGGCCAGGATAAGGATGACTCATGCATGAATCTACGTAAATGCTAATTTGGATAATGAATTTCCAAGGTTTGTGGAGCTAGAGTATGGAGAATACTATCAAAAATAGCTGGTAGCTGGTAGAATACGAGAACAGATTGGAATTCTGTATAGAATGCAAAAATCAAGGACATCTATGCAATCAGTGCCCTAACCTAGCAATGAATAGAGAAAAGTAGAAGCAAGGAATGCTAGATAGAGGAAATTTTAGGAGTTTCCTTGGAAGAGGTGATTTCAATCAGGCAAACTATGTCTACCAAAAAAATAAAAGAGAGGGTGTAGGGTCCCAACAAGACAAAGGAAAACAACAGGTTGTTGGCAACCAAAATACTCAAGTAAGTTCCAATCCTCTAGTTTCAAATAAATTTTAAATTCTATACAATATGAGAGTAGGAAGATTATTGAAATACATGGAAGCCCAAAAACTTCAGGCTAACCTTTCGAACTCTCTAGAATCCCCATCCAAGTCAATATCCTCAAACCCTAATGCTAAAATTATTGTAAGCCCCGTGGGCATCACAAATCCAAACCCTAATGCCCAATCTCTAGAATCCCCATCCAAGTCGAGATCCTTAAACCTCAATTCTAAAAATACTTCAAGCCCAATGGGCATCCCAAAGCCAAACCCTAATGCTGAATAACTTAGGAAGAAATTTGAGGCATTGGAAAATAAAAACTCTCATCTCCCTAACATCATCACTAGGAGCCAAGTGAATCCTACTGAGGGGTCATCCCGCAGACCAGAGGAATACAAGAAAAAAAGAGAATATTTGGATGTAGTGGTGGAGATATGTGAAACTCTTCAGACTGATGAATATGGTAGTCCGTTTCTGCAATAAATTGCCTCCTCCCAGTTTAGTCCTAAAAAAACCAAGAGCACTATAAAGTCTCCTATAGATTTTGGTAGTGAAAAATAAGAGGAAGAATATCAAATGTTGAGCATCAAAAAATTAAAACTGATAATGACATTGCCAATGGAAAACAAAGAACCTTGTTTCAACAGGTTATTTCAGGTTCTGAATATAACAAATTAGGAAAACCTCCTCAAGGGAGGGGGAGAGGAAGAAATACCAAACAATCTAAATGAAGTTTCTCTATGGAACGTGAGAGGCCTCAATGGCCTGCCCAAACACATGGAAATCAGTGCAATAATAAATCAAGTGAATCCAACTATTATCATGTTGCAAGAAAAAAACTAATGAGATTCAGTCAAAAAAAGTAGCAAAAAAATCTGGAATCAAGGGGAGATGGTTTGCAAATCAGCCAAAGGAGCGTTTGGAGGCCTTATGACTTTGTGGGATCCCTAGATAGTAGAAGGCACCATTATTCAAAAATATGACAAGGTTATTAGTGTTTTATTTAAGGAAATAAACAACAACAGGCCATGGATCCTTTCAAATATTTATGCCCCGACTTCAATTCAAGGGAGAGCTCTACTATGGGAGTACTTAGGCTGAGTGAAATATTCCATAATGTCCCCTGGATTCTGGCTGAGGATTTTAACACTCATATTTACCCTTTAGACAAAATGGGTGGAAATGGACCACCTATTAGGAGCATGGATGAGTTCAATGACTTTGTGAACTCCAACATGTTGATGGATGTAAAAATTAGAGGAGCAAATTATACCTGGAGCAATCAGTGGATAGGGTGTCATATCATTCAAGAAAGGCTTGACGGATTTTTTTTATCAAAGGAGGCTACAACTCTGTTCAGTGATTCTACCCTGTAAGCCCTTCCTAAAATTACCTCTGATCATAATCCCATTTTTTTGGAGATCCCTAACTCTCTATCCTTCAAAAAACCTTTTAGATTTCAATCTATATGGATCAAACATTCCAATTTTAGAGATAACTTAATTTAGTGGTGGCAGCAGCCTATCAGGGGTAGTGCAACTTTTAAACTTGCTGGCAAATTACATTTTGTTAAGGAAAAGCTTCGAACTTGGAGCAAAGAGGTCTTTGGGAACCTCTTTGAAAATAAAAAATAGGTTTTTAAAATTTTTAAGATAATTGATCAGAGGATTCAACATGGTGATGTTGATGAAACTACTAGGCAGGAGGAACGGACAAAACTAACAGAGTTTCATAACATTTTGGCCTGTGAGGAAATATATTGGAGGCAAAATAAAGGGCTCTTTAGGTGAAATATGGAGATTCAAATTCCAATTTTTTTCACATCACTACGCTTAGAAACAGAAGCAATAACAAGATAATTTTTTTTAAAAAATCAGATGGTTCTATTACTCGGGACTTAACAGAAATCAGAAAGGAGACAATAACTTATTTCAATTATATACTTGGTCAGGAATCGCAGTGCAATGAGGAGGCCAAAGATATTCTCTTGAAATCCATTCCTAGCATAATAAATGAGGATATAAACCTTAAGCTTATAACTCCATTTTTTGATGAGGAAATTAAGGAAGCCTTATTTAGCATGGAGCCAGACAAAGCCCTAGGACCCGATGGCTTTCCCCCTCATTTCTATCAAGCTTTTTGGGACATCGTAAGTGAGGATGTAATTTCTACTATCATAGAATTCCAAGCAAGCAATCATATCCCAAAAGGTCTCAACTCTACTTTTATTTCTCTAATTCCTAAGAAGCAAACCCTTGAATCTATGGTTGACTTCAGGCCAATTAGTCTATATAATGTTTCTTACAAGATCCTAACTAAAGTCATTGCAAATAGAATGAGAGATTTTATGCCCCGCATCATAGACTAACAGGTCTATTTTTGCCCTCAATCTTGATATGAACAAAGCATTTGACAGACTAAATTGGTACTTTCTGATTTTTGTCCTCCTTAAGTTTGGTTTTCACCACCAATGTGTTAATTTGATCAAAGAATGCATTTCTAAAGCATGGTTCTCGATTCTGGTTAATGGAACAACTGCTGGTTACTTTCAAAGTCATAAAGGAATTCGGCAGGGGGACCCTATCAGCCCCATATTATTCATCATTGTGGCAGAAGCTTTAGGTAAAACCATCAAAAATACTTGTATTTCAATGCTAATATCAAGAATCAAGGCAACATCTCTCACTAGGGCTATTTTTCACCAATAATTCATCGATGATATCCTTCTATTGACTAAGGCTTCGGTGGTTGACGCCAAAATAATTAAATACATCCTATAACTCTACGAGGACGTTGCTGGTCAGAAAGTTAATTTCAGTAAAAGTAAGTTATATTTCTTGAACAACCCCATCGATGATATCCTTCTATTGACTAAGGCTTTGGTGGTTGATGCCAAAATAATTAAATACATCCTATAACTCTACGAGGACGTTGCTGGTCAGAAAGTTAATTTCAGTAAAAGTAAGTTATATTTCTTGAACAACCCCATTCATATGCAAGGAAGGATTGCAAAAATTTTAGGGTGTGATATAGAAAACCTCCCCACTTCGTATCTTGGTCTCCCTCTTTTCATTGGTTCTCCGAGAGAGTCAATGTGGGATAGGGTTATTGAAAGAATTCAAAAAAAACTTGCTAGATGGAAAGGTCATCTTCTATCTCAAGCGGGGAAAGTTGACCCTCACTAAGGCCTCTCTTCAGAGCATTCTAGTCTATTTCCTCTCCGTTTTCAAAGCCCCTGTGAAGGTTTTCCAAAAAATTGAGAAACTCCAAAAATAATTTTTATGGACTAGATCAGAGGAGAAAAAAATGATACACCTTGTAGGATAGACCAAAATGTGCAGACCCAAGGAAAATGGGGGCTTAGGTCTGAGAATAATTGCTCATATGAATTTAGCTTTACTAACTAAGCAAACATGGTGCCTCATTTATGGTGAAGAAAATGAATGGACAGCTATCATAAAATAAAATTATCTTCAAAATATGGAATTTCTAAGTGACTCAGTTTCAATCAGAGGTTCTACTTTTTGGAAAGCAATTCTCAATTGTAAGAAAATCATAAAAAAAGGTTTAAGATGGTTTTAGTCAATGGTGAGAGGATAAATTGCTAGAATGATAGGTGGTCTAAGGACGAACCACTGACGCAATATCCTAACTTAGCATGAATCAGAGATATCATGAAAGAACTCATTGGTAGAAAAGTCTCTAATTATATGGTTGAGGACAGAGGCAGAATGAAGTGGAAACAAATAAGGATTTAGGGATTTCAAGTAGAATCAAATGATCTTTGTAACATTCTCAAGCAATAGTTTATCCCCATGAGACCCAAGGAAGATTAAGTGACCTAGGCTCCTACGAAAAATGAGTAGTTCATTATTAAATCAACTTACAAGCTTTTGCTTGATGACGAGGATTTTGTCCTCCAAAAGGACATAGTTTGGATAAAAAAATTAATTCCAAAAATTGTAGTCTTTTCATGGTTGGTTATCCAAGGAAGAATTCTAATCATTGATAATATGATACGTAAAGGTATTTTTATCACTAATCGTTGTTATCTATGCAGGGCTAATTAGGAGACCATTTATCACATTTTCCTTGAGTGCCCTTTTTCCTTGACTATCCTAAGTGGGGTTTTTCAAGCCTTCAATATTTCTTGGGTTAAACTAGCCATCGTACTTGATTTATTCATCCAGTGGCCTTACCCCTTTTCAATCCAAAGACTTAGATACATGTGGAAAATTTGTCTCAATCACTATCTTTAGCAGGTGTGGTTAGAAAGGAACCATAAAGTCTTTAATGAGTCTATCCATGATCATCAAACTATCATTGCCAAGATCATATCCTTTGCCAATGAGAATGTGAACCTTAATCCTTTTGATAGCCATAAACCTCATCTGTAGGAGACCATGATTGTTCAATATTTAATCTTAACCTTGTTAGATGAGTCTGTGCCTAGGGTAGTCAACCCCAGAGCCAATGTTAACTGGTCCCCATCCCCTACGGGTTGGTTTAAGCTTAAATTTGATGGAGTGGCTAAGGACAATCCTGGAAGAGCAAGCACTGGCGGTATTGTGCGAGATCATAATAGGAATATGATGCTTGCATTTTTTGAATATTTGAACAAGGACGAACAATGAAGCTAAAGCTAGAGCTATGTGGAGAGGCCTTCAAATGACTCAAGACTTAGAAGGTAATTTTATCATAGAAGGAGACTTTATGCATGTTATAAATCTCCTCAATAATTGGAAAACACCTCCTTGGAGGAATAAAACAATTTTTGAAGAGGCTAAGATCCTTTTCCAGGGAAGACAAGATAGAAAAACCCAACATGTCTTTCGGGAAGCTAACAAAGTTGTTGATAAGCTAGCCAATTTGGGTGTCGATGGTGACAGACTTTCCAAATGGGAACACGGTGTCCCGAGTGAAGTAGAGGAGCTTATTCAATAAGAATGCCAAGAATGATAGTCAAATTTACCAATAGGGAAGACACTATAAGTTCGAAGGCTATGAGTATTCTCGTCTCTTTTTTGAAATGGACTCACAATAAAAATTATCCGAGTTGTCAGTCTTGGTGGATGTTGCTTGGAAATACCACAAATACTAATGGAGATAGTCACATGTCATATAACATGGCTCCTAGTCGTCTTAGTAATTTGATTTTGGTTGATAATCGCAGGGAAGGAAAGAAACGACAATATAAGACTTCGAACTAGAGCCATGTGGACCACCAGATAGCCACCGCCATAAATATAGCCAGTAGGTTCACTTCTCCAAGGCTGATTGGCCAAGATGGGATGTGGTCCCAAAGCATGTCATATACGAAAGAAAGCAATTACCAAAGAATTATTAAGAGTAACTGTCAATACAGAGATTTTGGGAGTTTTTTTTAGTACTCTACTATGTGTGTGCAGCTTTTTGTTTCTCCATTGTTTCAAGGAAGGGATCTGTGTCTGTTTTTTTTTTGTAATTATGATGCAGGTGTGTTTTCTTGGGGTATACCCAAAATTTTGTATGGAATTTTTCTTTTTTATAACAGGCTATGTGCCTTACCGGATGTAATGGCTTTGGTGGTATGTAGATTTTACATATATAGGATCCTTAGTATAGACATGTTCATCAACAAACTTGTGTTGATTTTTGTAAAATGTTTTGGATCAACCTGTAAAACCCGGTATTAATGCTATAGTATCTTATCTACCAAAAAAAAAAATTAGGAAGAAAAAATAGTTATACATTAATGAGTTCAATGTAAACTATGAATACAACCAAAATAATTACATAGATGCAAAGATCAAATGGAATGAAAAATGTTTATAGCCCAACTAAGATCTAGTTCATACCATCTTAGATGCAAAAATGAGAGGTGGACAATTCCTCAAAAGGTATGGTTAAAAAATATATATGTCTTTTAGATAGTAAGAGTAGTAGTGAATACAAAAAGACATTTTGTCATGGAATGTAAATCCTATAAGGACATCAAGATTTTATATGAGGAAACTCAAAAATTAAACTCATTAATGAAATTTTTTGAAGAATTGAAAATAGAAAAAATAATAAACCTTATAATCAAAATCAACAATAGAAAAATACCCTCCAAAAAATAATAAAAGGATGTTGAACATTTTGAATTTATTGAACAATCTTTTTTTTAAGATGTTTTTTTTTACTTTAAACTCTAAATAAAAGATTCAAAGTATAATTTTTTACTGAATGCCAAGGTTTAAATCTAAAATTTGTGTTGAATCCTCGTGAAATGAAACGAAATGTATTTTGTAATCATATTAGCCATGCAAGACAAGTAGAATTCTGATCACACAATTTGATCCTGGCCACTACCCAATATAAAACACCATACTTGATCTGCTAGTAACTAATAGCAAAATCGTGGCATTTTCTCCATATATATTGGATAAACACATCAACCTAGTCTTATGGAAATTAAAATTAAAAACTATTTCTAGTGCACATCCAGATTCATCCTGGTTTGTTTTACTTTGGCCACCTAGGTATTTTTGCTTCAAGAATATAGTCGAACCTGTTGTAACTAATGCTAAATATATAACATGAGTGACACAAACAATATGGTATAGTGAAGGCCATTTGGCATTATGATTACTTTGATTAATTCATGGAATCACAGGATCTGACCAAGCCAATGTCAGATAACTCAGCAACATTTCATTAATCAAATGATAATTAAATAGTACAATAATTGCCTGGATTAGTCCGTAACAAATGGAACTAACCAAACGGACCAAGCCCTTATTAGGCCAGTTCAAACAGAATAGATACGCCACCTCCTAATAATGTAATAAATAGACATACGCTAACATCCCCCCTTATTACATTATTTGGGTAATAATATAACTACTAGCTACACTATCATCCCCCCATACAACATATTTGGGTAAAGTATATAACTACCCTAATACAGTAAAAAAGAATAAGAGAAATGAAAGAATGGTGGCTCATGCTTTGTCTTCGACTCTGGCTCTGGCTCATGGCTCTAGCTCTGGCTCTAAGCATACCTCTGGAATTGTACCTTTGGGTCTATCTCGGGATCTGCCTGTGAATCTGCCTCTAGATCATTGCCTCTGGATATGCCTATAGATCTGCCTCTAGAACTGTGTCTCTAGGTCTATCTTTAGGTCTATCTCTGGGTCATTATCTCTATGACTGCCACTCGGTCTGTCATTGGATTTGCCTCTGGGGTCTACCATAGGTTTTACCTTTTCGGTAGAAGCCATACAACATTTCTTTCATCATGGTCCATTGTGTGAGATCTGTCCATCCACAATCAATATGAACCTTGTTGGCCATTTTCAGTTTTTACCAACAACTTGAATAAGAGTGATTCGTACATCCATAAGAATTACAAGGATGTAATCTCCAACACTTAGCTACAACATGTCCTGTCTTTCCACAGTGACTACAACAATGTTTTTTAGGAGTTGTAGGATATTTAGGTTTTACAAACATAGAATTACTAGTACTTGCATGTCCAGTATAGCCAAGGCCTTCATGCTTTGCCCTAACATTTAGCATTATTGGAGATTTAATGCTTTGTTCCTGTTTACCTAATCTCTCACCATTGAATCCCATTTTCTTCATCATTTTGGAACCAAATCCTTTGGTGTGTTTTTCAAAACACCCAATTTTATCATCTTCATCAATGCTTTTAACAATATTGCATTTGTCACTATTGATGAGATTATGGAGCTCTTTTTGAGGAGGTTCAGTTTTTAAGTCACTAGTGTCACAAGCAAAATTTGCTACTAAAATGAGATCACCTGTGCTACAACTGATATCTACCATAGAAGGTATGAGGTCGCCTGTATCACAACAAGCATGTGCCACAATGGGCTGAAGGTCACTCGTGTCACAACAAGCATTCACCACAATGGGTTGAAGGTCACTTGTGTCACAACAAGCATTCGCCTTTAGGACCTCACTTTCCTCACTAATGTCCCTTTTCTGTTGTGCTTTGTCAAGAGCATAAAATGACATGAATATGCCCATTATAGCACCAATAGGGATTAGAACACCATTTTTCTGCATGTCTCCACAAGACACAGAATCATTGATTATGGCATTTACACCACTCCTTAGTGTACAAAATGTGCCATCTTCATAATAATCTATCCCTTCCAGGTGTGGGGAAAAATATGGGCCTTTAACTGATTTTGCAACATCATCAGTTTGTTTTGGGATAGTTTTCTTCTTTGATCTACCCATTCTTAAGGTGTCGGTCTCTGCCGAAAATGCACCTTTTACAATAAAATTTTGCAAAATAATTTGACTAAGGTGTCGGTCACTGCTGAAAATGCACCCTTATAAGTCTTCCCCCCTTTTGTTTGGCAAAATTATATGCTCCTTTTAATGCAAAAATAGGAGATAGTGGAGGGAGAAAAAATGTTATCCCCCCATTTTGAGCAAAAAAAATGCAACAATTAAACCTAAAAAGGCTCTTACAAAGCTTGCCCTGTAGGCAGATTAGCACAATATATCACCAAAAAAATCCCCCCTATGTGAAGTACTTCAAACAAAAAAATTTCTATTTATGAAGTCTAAAAAACAGGTTTGGAGGTTTGATGATTTTATTCCTCTTTAATTGCTTTGATGGTGGGGAGAAAAAAATGCCCCCCTTTTTTAAGTTTGAAAAAATTTCTTTCCAATGTTTTAAAAAAATATATTTAAAGTTTAATTAAATTACTTTTCCAAAAAGAAATATTTAAAAAATAATAATTCTTTTTAAATAAAATAATTAAAATTTTAATTAAACTAAAAACAAATTTTAAACATTAAAAAAAATTGAACAAAAAAATTGTACTACCTTGGGGGGTGTCGATGGGGTTTGAACCCGTGACCTGCCTTTCGACAGCGTCCTATCTGGTGGCGTCCAAAGACCCCAACTACTACTGTCGGTGAAGATCTATCAAAAAGAACTTCTATTAGAAGAGGCCACACCCTAGCGACCTTCAACGGGTGCCACTGCCTTTGGGCGGTGCTTCTCCTGCACACCCTTTGAGCATCTCGTCCACCACGGTGGCTCTGCTGATGGCACGCACCTATCTATTCGCTGGATCGCAGCTCCCCTGAACAATACGTCAAAGCAAAAACTTCATCTCTCAGACCAAAAAATGGCCTATTTCCCTCATCGTCTATGCTTGTGTCGCGACTTTGAATGTGAAATTGCAAATTTTTAACAGCATTCAAATCTCCTAGAAATCATCTCTTTTTCTCTCGAATTGATGGTAGAGACAATAATGTTGGAAATTTTGTAGTTTCGTGACCTGCATAGACCACTCCGAGATGAGCTCCACGTCTCCGCGCATGATCATGCTTGCAGAAGGATTAATTTGTAAAACCTTTGCTTGCTGTAACTAGCTCTGCTGCATACACAATGCAGCTCTACAGCATCAACCTTGAGCGATGCATCGTCGGCTGCTTTGTCGTAGACGCTTTGTATATTTAATGGGATACTATCCCACATGGAGAGGATAGAGATTTTTGGCGTGTTATAAAAACTCAAACGCATAATAAAGAGGATGACTACCTTTGGGTAGTCTATGCCACCCATAACCCTCTTTCGCACGTAACCAGCTCATGGTCGAGTCTAGTTGGTGTTTTGTCTACATCACTCCAATTTTTCCCTTGCCACGTCCACTTAGTTCGCCCACTCTACCAGCTTGTTGTAGTCTGTCCATGTCATGCATATGTGTCGGCTCTGCCACATCATCCAGGTCGGCTTAGCTTGTACGCCAAACGTAGTTCGGTCAGCTCTATATTTTCCAGATCCATAGTCCTGATCAACTGTATCCAACTGTTTGCCATGTTTGTAGTGTAGGTGAACATGGCACAGGCCCACGTCCTCCAGATCTCCAGTCAAAGTAGCATCAGTGGATGTTGTCTGCCACATCAGCATCAGTCACAGGGTTATCCACCTGTCGTCTTGGTCACGTCTCACTACAGGTCGTAGTCACACGTAGTCCAATGTCCTGTTATAGGTTGTATTCGCACATAATCTAGTGTCTGTCATAGCCTACGTCCAAGGTCTAGATCGCCCATCAGTGTGCAGTTCAGATCATATCTATTTTGTGTCAATCGAGCATCCAACATCTCCAATCTAGAAATTATTGGGCACTCAGAATCTAGCAGCTCACTGTGATTCAGCTACAATCCAGGATTCGGGGCATAGTTCAACTAGTCAGCAGGGCTGATTGATAGCCCAATCCAACCCAAATCATATTTGCGGAGCGAAGCGGTATTCCTGCTCTGATACCATGTCAGATAACTCAGCAACATTTCATTAATCAAATGATAATTAAATAGTATAATAAACACCCGTATTAGTCCGTAACAAATGGAACTAACCAAATGAACCAAGCCCTTATTATGCGACAGTTCAAATAGAATAGATACGTCACCTCCTAATAATGTAATAAATAGACATACGCTAACATCCAAATTATAGCCTATGCTACAGTTTGCCTTGCATATAGGACATAGCTATATTGTGCTTTGAACACAGTCAGTGAGACTACATAAGGATGGAGACAGTATGCTCATTGTTACATTACTGGTCTATTAGTTACAAAATTAGAAAAGCCTTCAAACTTAAATGTTTTAATTATTTTTTTATGGTTTAATATTTTTACAGTTAAATAAATACAAAGTTAGGGTTTAGTGTATTTTTGTTAAGAAATATTGAAATAAATGATAAATTTACAACACAAAAGAGATAAAGAGAAAATAGGTAAAATTAACATGAATCTATTAGTGGATATTATGACTAGCCCATTTCATAATAGATTAATAGCTTTAGAAGAAAGGATAAGGTCCTTACAATATGACATGTTGGAATTGATGATAGTCATGAAGGAGCATAAAAAAAGGTTTTAGAACAAGTTGTTCAAATCAATTTGTTGGAGACATCATTGGTGGAACTAAAATCCTCCACTACCATAGGCTTGTGCAATAGTAATGATTCTATATATGGATCTCATCTTTAAACTGAGTTGTAGATCAAAAAAGAAAAAGAAAATGAAGACAATCTATTATAAATGAAAGAAATTAAGGCAACAATTACAAACATGATGACAAAAGAACAAAAGTCGTGAAACAAATTAGAGAAGACTAGATCACGAGCACAAGTGCTAAGAGATCCAACAATCAATCCAAAGGAACAAAGATATATAATAGAGAAACAAATTAGAATGCAACTACTATATGAAAAGAAATAATAAAAAAGGTCAATAAACATCATCATTAATAAAATAAAAGAGCATGGAGAACAAGAAAATACAACCAACTTAATAAGGGATTTTCTTTTTGATAAACTTACTTGAAGCAAACAAATTCATCAAGCATGGAGACTAGGGAAATTAAGTGAAGACTTGGGAGCCAGACCAATCCGAGTCACAATGTTCAATATAGGAGATAAAAGCTAAGTTATTAATAATAGAGAATTGTTGTGGGGGTCAAATATTTACCTAGATGAGGATCTTACTCCTATGCAACAAGAAGAGACAAGGGTAGAATGAAAAAAGGTAAATATATGTAAAAAGGTATGGTTGAAAAATAGGAAATCATGCATTATAAATAGAACAAACCAAAATAAATAAGAAATTGGGGCTCATTGAGAAAACATAACATTGGTGAGTTGGAATTGTCATGGATATCCTTGGAGAAGAAGTCCTAATGTATATCCCATATCTAAAGCATATGATGTAATTATACTAGTAGAAACACATGAACATGATAGATGCAATATTTTAATTGTGATGGATATTAAAATATATCAGTATGGAATGAAGCAAAAAAAAATGAAAAATGACATGGAGTAACAATACTAATAAAAGAGTCTTGGGGTAGACTCATACATGTTGAGAAAGAAGACCCAAATAAACTATATATATGGATTAAAATCACATATAATGATAAATTTATTAGCATTGCAACTTGTTATTTTGCTCCATAGCAATCAAATTTTTATAAGAAATATGGTTTAGATCATGTGGATCCATTTATGGCATTGGAAAAAAATATCAAAAAATATAAAAAACTTGGAGAGGTGGTTTTAATGGGTGACTTTAATGCCAAGACATAAAATAAACAAACAATCTCTTTAAAGATCGATGAAGACATAAATGATAATCCATTATGGATTGAAGAAGAGGTGGATCACCATTGGTTAAGATCCTCTGATGAAACTCAAGAACCTATCACACATTATGGATAAGAACTTCTTAAATTATGTAGCATAGAGAAACTAATCATTTTTAATGGCATAAACATGTGGAAAAAATATGGACAATATACTTTTCAAGCACATAATGGATACAATGTACTTGATTAAGCTATTTGCTCACTAAACTTCATTTCAAGGATAAAAGATCGAGAAATTGAAGTAATTCCCATGGGGCTAAAATCTATTCACAATCCAATGCACATAAACATCCAAATGCAATAAAATGGGTAAGAAGAACATCTTCAAGTAACTAAAGGAAAGACAACAAAAAACCTCTCTATGACAAAGAAAAATTAGAAATTTTTTAAAACATCACTCAAGAAGATTATGGAAAGAGAGGAAAGAAAGAGGATGGATATTTTTCAAATTTATGGTTTTGATAATAGTAGATTGATGGATATAATCATAGAAGCCTTGGAATCATACCAAAAATTAAAACTCAGGAAAAGAAAACATGAAATCTTCCTTGTAAATCTATGGTATGATGAAGAATGCAAAGCAGTAAGGAAAACCTTGAAGGAACCAAACAAAGAGAAAAAAATAGCAAGATATATCTTATAGGGAAGAAGTTGATATATCTTGCAAAGAATAGCCCAAGATAATTTTAAAAGGAGGTACAACAAAGCAAAAGGTACACAAAAAACAATATCACAAGAGAACAATGGTTGTAGTGTGCTAAGCAATTATATGAGAGAAACTAAGAAAAAGATACCCCTCCTAAAATTGACACAATTGAGAAACCTCTTTCTTAGAAAGATGTGAAGGAGGGCATTAAGAAAATAGAAAAAAGTAAATCTTGGGATATAAATTATTACAAGCTAAACATCTAAAGTTGGAGGTTGACATTTTAGCACCACATATTCAAGATATTTTTAATGGCATCATTAAAGGAGAATTTCCACTAGAATGGATAACTAGCCTAGTCATACCATTTTATAAAAATGGATACATTAACAATCCTTCACATTATTGTATCATCATGATTAATCCCTTTTTTGTAAAATTGTTTGGTAGCATAGTAGAAAGCAAAATCAATCAATGGGTAAAAAATCAAAGAAAGAGAAGAAGAGGTCTAGTAGGGTTTAGATAAAAGTACTCAACAATAGATCATTGTGTTTCTTTAAGACACCTAATAGAGAGGATATGGAATGAGATAATTTTATTGTTGTTTTGTGGACTTTAGAAAGTATTTTGATACATTACCTAGAGGTAAACTATAGAAAATAATGGAAGAAATTGGTATACCAACCAACTACAAAGTAACTATACATAGGCTTTATGAGTAGGTGGTGGTAAAAATCAAAACTCCAAAGAACTATCAAAGGGTTTTGGGAGTGATATTGGGTGAAATAGGGTTGTTCGTTGTCACTTTCTTTACTTGGATTTCACATTGGCAAATTGGAAAAATTCAGAAAGAATAAGAGGAGAAGAAATATAATTGGCTAATTATGGAGTGGAAATTATTCTCCATGCTAATGACCTCATCTTGATTGGCATAACACTTGAAAGTTTAAAATAACATCTAAAATCGTTAGAGTATTTTTATAAAGAAGTTGGGATGTAGGTAAACACAAGCAAGACTAAGATTATGGTAGTCTCTACTTGGAGAGAGAAAAATAACAATGTATTTATTTGAATGAAATCCTTTAGATATAGTAACATAATACAATTACCTTGGGTTATATTTTCAAAGAAAACTCAATTCGAGAATATGTAGGATGAAACAAATACAAGAAGGATGGAGGGCACTCTATTCATTGCTAAATAGGGGTAAAAAATCAGAGCTATAGGATTGAAAAACCATTAGGATCCTTTATGGGTTATTATTTATTCTAGTGGTGTTATATGGGTGTGAGGTATGGGCTAGCAATAAATCAAATTTTAAATGAAGACAAATAAAAGGAATTCAAAAGTAACTAATCACAAATAATTTTCAAATTAAAATATCAATACCATATGAGATTTTACTTACTAAAAAATGGACTTTTCCACTAGAAGCGGAAGATTTAATAAGGCTATTGGTAATTAAAGAAGCATTGAGTAGAAGAAAACATATAGGGATGAAACAAAACAACAAATGGATGGAAAAATGAAACATGAAATTTTATGAGGTCCCAAATTCCAACGAAGAAATTAAATAGTATATGTGAAAAATTTTAAACTTATCATGTGGACTGAAAATTTACGGAAAAACATCAACAAGTTCAATGCAAACTATGAAAACAACAGAATAATTATATAGATGCAAAGATCAAATGGAAGGAAAAATGCTTATAACCCAACTAAGATCTAGTTCATACCATCTTAGATGCAAAACTGAGAGATGGACAATTCCTCACAAGGTATGGTTAAAACAAATATATGTCTTTCAATAGCAAAAGTAGTGTCATGGAATGAGAAGCCTATAAAGACATCAAGATTTTATATAAGAAAACTCTAACATTAAACTCATTAATAAAAAAATTTGAAGAATTGAAAATAGAAAAAATAGTAAACCTTCTAATCAAAATCAACAACAGAAAAAATACACTCCAAAAAATAATAAAAATATGTTGAACATTTTAACTTTGTTGAACAATCTTTTTTAAAACATTTTTTTTTAGAATCCAAAATTTAAATTTAAAGCTTATGCTAAATCCTCGTGAAATGAAATGTATTCTGTAATCATATTTGCCATGCAAGACAAGTTAGAATTCCGATCACACAATTTGATCCTGGCCACTGCCCAATCTAAAACACCATACTTGATCTGCTATTAACTAATAGAAAAACCGTGGCATTTTCTCCGTATATATTGGATAAACACATCGACCTAGACTTATGGAAATTAAAATTAAAAACTATTTCTGGTGCACATCCAGATTCATCCCGGTTTGTTTTACTTTGGCCACCTAGGTATTTTCGCTTCAAGAATATAGCCGAACCTGTTGTAACTAATGCTAAATATATAACGTGAGTGACACTAACAATATGGTATAGCGAAGGCCATTTGGCATTATGATTACTTTGATTAATTCACGGAATCACAGGATCTGACCAAGCCAAATTATAGCCTATGCGACAGTTTGCCCTGCATACAGGACACAGCTATATTGTGCTTTGAACACAGTCGGTGAGACTACCTAAGGATGGAGACGGTATGCTCACTGTTACATTACTGGTCTATTAGTTACAAAATTAGAAAAGCCTTCAAACTTATATGTTTTAATTATTTTTTTATGGTTTACAAGTTTTACAGTTAAATAAATACAAAGTTAGGGTTTAAAAAATTAATATTTCAAATATTTTAGTGTATGTTTTAATTATTTTTTTATGGTTTAAAAGTTTTACAGTTAAATAAATACAAAGTTAGGGTTTAAAAATTTAATATTTCAAATATTTTAGTGTATTTTTGTTAAGGAATACTGAAATGAATGATAAACCCACAACATAAAAGAGATAAAGAGAATATAGGTGAAATTAACATGAATCTATTAGTAGATATTATGGTTAGCTCATCTCATAATAGACTACTAGTTTTAGAAGAAAGCATAAGGTCCTTACAATATGACATGTTGGAATTGATGATAGTCATGAAGGAATAGTAAAAAAAGATTTTAGAACAAGTTTTTCAAATCAATTTGTTGGAGACATCATTGGTGGAACTAAAATCCTCCACTACCTTAGGCTTGTGCATCCGTAATGATTTTATAAATGGATCTCATTTTCAAACTGAGCTGTAGCTCAACAAAGAAAAAGAAAATGAAGACAATCTATTACAAATAAAAGAAATTCAGGCAACAATTACAAACATGATGACAAAAGAACAAGAGTCGTGAAACAAATTAGAGGAGATTAGATCATGAGCGAAAGTTCTAAGAGATCCAACAATCAGGCCAAAGGAGCAAAGAGATATAATAGAGAAACAAATCAGAATGCAACTATTAGAAGAAAAGAAAATATAAAAAAGATCAATAAACATCATCATTAATAAAATAAAAGAGCATGGAGAACAAGAAAATACAACCAACTTAATAACGGATTTTCTTTTTGATAAACTTCCTTGAAGCAAACAAATTCATCAAGCATGGAGACTGGGGAAATTAAGGGAAGACTTGGGAGACCAATCCGAGTCACAATGTTCAATATAGGAGATAAAAGCTAAGTTATTAATAATAGAGAATTGTTGTGGGGGTCAAATTTTTACCTAAATGAGGATCTTACTCCTATGCAACAAGAAGACATGAGGGTAGAATTGAAAAAAGGTAAATATATCAAGGAGTGAAGGTAAAAAGGTCTAGTTGAAAATAGGAAAGCATGTCTTATAAATAGAACAAACCAAAATAAATAAGAAATTGGGGCCAGTCGAGAAAACGTAACATTGGTGAGTTGGAATTATCATGGATATTTTTGGAGAAGAGGTCCCAATTTATAGCCCATATCTAAAGCAAATGATGTAATTATACTAGTAGAACCACATGAACATGATGGATGCAAGATTCCAATTGTGATGGATATTAAAATAATTAAATATGGAATGAAGCAACAAAAAATGGAAAAGGACATGGAGTAACAATACTAATGAAAGAGTCTTGTGGTAGACTCATACATGTTGAGAAAGAAGACCCAAATAAACAGTATATATGGATTAAAATTGCATATAATGACAAATCGATGAGCACTGCAACTTGTTATTTTGCTCCATAGCAATCAATTTTTTATAAGAAATATGGCTTAGATCATGAGGATCCATATATGGCATTGGAAAAAGACATCAAAATATATAATAACTTGGAGAGGTGGTTTTAGTGGGTGAATTTAATGCCAATACATCAAATAGACAAACAAACTCTCAAAAGATCGATGAAGACATGGATGATAATCCATTATGGTTTGAAGAATAGGTGAATCACCATTGGTTAAGATCCTCATATGACACTCAAGAATCCATCACACATTATGGAGAAAAACTTCTTAAACTATGTAGCACAGATAAATTAATCATTTTAAATGGCATAAAAATATGGTAAAAATATGGAATATATACTTGTCAAACACATAATGAACACAATGTAGTTGATTATGCTATTTGCTCACCAATATTTCAAGGATAAAATATCGAGAAATTGAATCAATTCCCATGGATCTAAAATCTAATTACAATTCAATGCACATAAAGATCCAAATGCAAGAAAATGGGTAAGAAGAACATCTTCAAGTAACTAAAGAAAATACAACAAGAAACCTCTCTATGAAAAAGAAAAATTTAAAAATAAATTAAACATCACTCAAGAATATTATGCAAAGAGAGAAAAGAAAGATGATGGATATTTTTCAAACTTATACTTTTGATAGTAGTAGATTGATGGATATAATCATAGAAGCCATGGAATCATGTAAAAAATTAAAACCCAGGAAAAGAAAACATGAAAGCTTCCTTGTAAATGCATGGTATGATGAAGAATGCAAAGCAGTAAGGAGAACCTTGAAGGAACCAGACAAAGAGAAAATAAATACCAAGATATGTCTTATAGGGAAGGAGTTGATATATCTTGTAAAGCATAGCCCAAGATAATTTTAAAAGAAGGTACAACAAAGCAAAAAGTACACAAAAAACAATATCACAAGCGAACAATGGTTGTAATGTGCTAAGCAATTATATGAGATAAACTAAGAAAAATATACCCCTCCTAAAATTGACACAATTAAGAAACTCTTTCTTAGAAAGATGTGAAGGAGGGCATTAATAAAATAGAAAAAAGTAAATCTTGGGATATAGATGGTTACAAGCTAAATATCTAAAGTTTGGGGTTGACATTTTAGCACCACACATCCAGTATATTTTTAATGACATCATTAAAGGAGACTTTTCACTAGAATGGATAACCAGCCTAGTCATACCATTGTATAAAAATAGATACATTAACAATCCTTCACATTATTGTACCGTCATGCTTAATCCTTTTTTTTGTAAAATTTCTGGTAGCATAGAAGAAAGCAAAATCATTCAATGGGTAAACAATCAAAGAAAGAGAAAAATAGGTCAACTAGGGTTTAGATCAAAGTACTCAACAATAGATCATTGTGTTTCTTTAAGGCACCTAATAGAGAGGATATGGGATGAGAAAAGATAAGTTTATTGTTGTTTTATGGACTTTAAAAAGTATTTTGACACATTACCTAGAGGTGAACTATGGAAAAGAATGGAAGAAATTAGTATACCAACCAACTACAAATCAACTATACATAGGCTTTTTAAGTAGGTTGTGGTAAAAATAATAACTCCAAAAGAACTATCAAAGAGTTTTGGGAGTGATATTGGGTGAAATAAGGTTGTACGTTGTCACTTGCTTTATTTGTATTTTACATTGGCAAATTGGAGGAATTCATAGAAAGAATAAGAGGAGAAGGAATATAATTGGCTAATTATGTAGTGGAACTTCTTCTCCATGTTAATGACCTCATCTTGATTGCAAAAACACTTGAAAGTTTAAAAGAACATCTAAAATATTTAGAGTATTTTTATAAATAATTTGGGATGTAGGTAAACACTAGCAAGACTAAGATTATGGTCTTCTCTACTAGGAGAGAGCAAAAATAACCATGCATTTTATTTGAAGAAAATCCTTTAGATATAGTAACATAATACAATTACCTTTGGTTATATTTTCAAAGAAAACTCAATTCGAGAATATGTAGGATGAAACAAATACAAGCAATATGGAGGGAACTCTACTTATTGCTATAGAGGGGTAAAAAATCAAAGCTATAGGATTGAAAAACCATTAGTATCCTTTATGGGTTATTACTTATTCTAGTGGTGCTATATGGGTGTGAGGTATGGGCTAGCAATAAATCAAATTTTAACTGGAGATAAATAAAAGAATTCAAAATTTACTAATCACAAATAATTTTAGAATTAAAATATCAATCTCATATGATATTTTACTTACTAAAACGAGGACTTTTATGCTAGAAGCAGAAGACATAATAAGTCTATTAGGGTACCTAAAAAGAATACAAATAATGGAATATAGTAGGTTGCTAAAATAGGTAATAAAACAACATTGAATAGAAAAAAATACATAGGGATGAAACAAAGCAACAAATGGATGGAAAAATGGAACACGAAATTTCATGAGGTCCCAAATTCGAATGTGGAAAAATTTAAAAATTGTCATGTGGACTGAAAATTTAGGAAAAAAAAAATAGTTATACATCAACAAGTTCAACCTAAACTATGAACACAACCAAAATAATTACATAGACGCAAAGATCAAATGGAAGAAAAAATGCTTATATCCCAACTAAGATCTAGTTCATGTCATCTTAGATGCAAAACTGAGAGATGGATAATTCCTCAAAAGATATGGTTAGAACAAATATATGCCTTTCACATAGCAAGAGTACTGAAGACAAAAAGACATTTTATAATGGAATGTGAAGCCTATAAGGACATCAAGACTTCATATGAGGATACTCTAAAATTAAACTCATTAATTGAATTTCTTGAAGAATTGAGAAAAGAAAAAATAGGAAACCTTCTAATCAAAATCAACAACAAAAATAACACACTCCAAAATATATAAAAGGATTTTGAGCTTTTTGGATTTGTTGAACAATATTTTTTTAGATGTTTATTTTAACTTTGAACTCTAAATAGGAGAGCCAAGGTTTAAATCCAAAAGGGAGTAGGGTTTCCCCATCTTGTATTAAAGCTCTTGGTCCCATAGACTATTTTGGTCCTATGAACATAATTAAAATCATTTCAAGTGGGTTTAAAAGTTAAGGTATTGGACCTCCAAATAGGGGGTTCAATTTTTGATATGGAAGCATAAAGTTAAATATTTATTCATCATAGTAGTGTAAATAGACATGAAGGAAACCTTTGTTACAACAAATAATATTCACCAGATACTAAAAAAGAAACTTGACCTAATAATATGCTAACAACAAATAATAGATTGCTAACTTAAGTAAATTCTAACAACTAAGCTAACAAACTATATCTAGAAATCAACGTGAGCATTTGAGGCTCACATGTTATATAATAAGATAAACTAGGAAGAAAATAATTCTAGGAATAATCCTAACTAAGACTAGCTAAGCTAATACATCATGTAACTTCCTCATCATTCCTCCCTACAATAGAATCATTGCACTTTAATACTTTCAAGAAAGAAGGAAATGTTGGACATTTTGAGTCCTTAAGTCAAAGTTGTCATTGATGTCACTGGATGAAGTCATCATTAATGTCAAGGACTTCGTCAAGAAACAAAGTTGTCAAGGTTGTCATTTGATATCCAGGAAGAAGCTTCAAATAACGCCAAAGGTCAAGAGAATCAGTGCAGAGGTTAAAGGCAAAAGGGCTCCATAATATTTCAATATTATATGGAAGCATAAGTTAAAAGGTTTTTCATAAAAACCCAAGGAGGCTTATTGCAAAGTTAAAAGGAGGTCTAATATTTATTTTATAAAATATTTAAATTCAATGTGAATTTAAATTTTATAAATAAATGTTATTTATACCAAGTTGTGCAATAAGAGAAGGTCTTAATAAAACCAAAGGGTTTTATTAAATTAATTTATAACATTTAAATTCAAATGAATTTAAATCATTTACAAATCAATTCGAGCGCCGACGTCTAATAAGGTTGGAGGAGCGTCGACGTGTTTGAATAAAGGAGGAAAGGCACTATATATACCATGCCTTAGGAGGCATTCAAATTATCCTTGCTCGAATGATTATTGCATGCGAATTGATTTAAGTGGAGCTCGTGAGAAAAGACAACGAAATTTGTGTTTAATGTGACAGCGATTGAGAACAATTCGAAAGCACCAAAATTTTGGGAGCCAGCTGGGCAGCGTGGCCTAGTGGCAAGGAGGCATTGGTTAAAGCATTGAGGCATCGAGTGGCCTACGTTCGAAATGCGGAAACAATGTTTGCGTTGGTGTTGGAAGCGCCAAGGGAACGACGCACGTTTTGCTTGGAAGAGAAGGGAGGTTCTTAGAGCACGTGGTGCTCTCCACTCCCCAAGCGAGCGCTTAGCTCACACGGTGGTTGGAGCCATGGCTAAGGCATTGGTCGAGGGCTGCGTTGGGAGTTCGAATCCCTTCCAAGGCAAGGTAATATTTTTGATAATTAATTTTTGGTATTGCCTAAGGTTTGGAGCTAAAAGGTTGTTGAAAGGGTTTGTTAATTGAAATTTATTTTTCAATAAAGTTTGGAGTTAAAAGGTTGCTTAAAGGGAATGTTAGTTTGAAATTTATTTTTTAATAAAGTTGGGAGTTAAAAGGGGTTGTTAGTTGGAAATAGTTGAAAGGGTTGCTAGTTGAAAATTGGTGTTTGTTGGAAATTGTTTTTAATAAAATTTGGAGTTATAAGGAGTTTGATTTTATTTTTAAATAAAGTCTTAATTATTATATTTGCATATTGGAGGAGTAAGAGTGTTGATTTTATTTTTAAAGGGACTTTTTCCAAAGAGATTATTATGAAGGTGTTGGATATTATTTTAAAGTTGGAGTGATAAGGTGTATTTTTGTTTGATATCATTTTGTATTGTGATTCATTGAGAAAATTATTATCTTCTAACCTTTCTTTGAGATTGGCATAGAAGTTGTTGTGGTTGTGGCAGATTTATGAGATCCCTTCATCATCAAGAAAAAGGTATGAGCACATTCTTCCTTGGTTGAGTTGATTGGTTGGTTTTCTGGAAAATAAGTTTGGAGTGAAAAGGATTTGATTAGGGTTTCCTTTTCGAGAGTGTTTGAGTTAATGCTTCAAGGTTTTCTGGAATAAAGAGTTGTTGTTAAAACCTTGTTTTATAAGCATTGTTGTTGAAGCCATTGGTTGTGTGAAGAACTTGAGTTAGGGTTGTGCAAAAGAACATGAGTATCATTGTTATGTGAAGATTGATTTATAAGCATTGTTGTTGAAGTGAGTTGTTGTGCAAAGAACTTGAACTAGGGTTTGAAAAGAACATGAGTATCATTGTTATGTGAGATTTGTTGTTGAGCATTGTTGGAAATATTTTGAGTTGGTGGTTATATGCTTGGACTAGGGTTTGTGAGCAAGGGTTGTTTCTTGAGTGATTGGTTGAGTAGAGTTGGTTGAGCCTAGTCAAGTGGGTGTATGAAGTGATTGTTCAAGTTCCATAAAACAAATTATCCTATATTTTGATTTGAGTTGAGAAAGTGTTTGAGCATTGAGTTGAAACATATTGGGTCTCTAACAATTCTCTTTATGTTTCTATGAGATTGGATAAGTTCTGAGTGAACTTATTGAGCAGATTTGGACAAGTTCTGTGTGAACTTGTTGAGAAAATTTGGACAAGTTTGAGTGAGCTTGTTGAGCAGATTTGAGCAAGTTCTAAGTGGACTTGTTGAGCATATTGAGCAAGTTTTGAGTGGACTTGTTGAGCATATTTGAGCAAGTTCTAAGTGGACTTGTTGAGTATATTTGAGCAAGTTTTGAGTGGACTTGTTGAGCATATTTGAGCAAGTTTTGAGTGGACTTGTTGAGCATATTTGAGCAAGTTCTGAGTGGACTTGTTGAGCATAATTGAGCAAGTTCTGAGTGGACTTGTGGAGCAGAGTTTGGTGCAGATTTGAGGATAAGTTTGTGCCAGACTAGAGATAGATATTGAGCATATTTGTGCTAGATCGAAGGACTATGTTTAGTGTATATTTGAGATAGAGCTTTGGAGGTGATAGAGTAGAGAGGATAGTAGTCTCTAGTGGATAGAGATCCATCAGCCAGGGTAGTGAGGATAGGTCTTCTGAGTGGGGATAAGAGTCTTCAGTGGAGAGAGATCCACAAGCCAGTGTAGTGGAGGCAGTAGTCTTCTAGAGGATCACCAGCCAGAGTAGAGGAGAAGGAGTTCTCCTATGGATAGAGATCCATGAACTTGATTTAGGGGATCAGCATCTCCTTTGGATAGAGGTCCATAAACATTGTAATTGGGAAGGATTCCCAAGAGATTGATTGAGAAAATTTTAGTGAAATATTTTCTCCGTGGAGTAGCCCACATTGGGTGAACCACGTAAATTGTGGTGTCTCTATTGTGTATGGTGTTTTGTGCATTGCTTTGATTACTATTATTGATATTGCTATCTATACATTGCATAATATTGATTGGGAAAGAAAAGTTAAAAAGTGGTCTTATACTGTTCACCCCCCTCTCAGTATAAGCTTGTGTTCTTCAATTGGTATCAGAGCGGGTTCCTTCAGAAGAGTTTAACAGCTTGAAGGAAAAGCTATCAAGAACACAATGGATCCTAAGGAAGTGTCCTCAAATAATTCAACACCAGTATTTGATGGAAGTGACTATATGTATTGGAGTATGATGATGAAGATCTACCTGATGGCACTTGGCAATGAAATTTGGGAATCAGTGGAATTTGGATATGATCCCTTAGTCAATCCTCCTACAGATAAGGAAGGTAAGCTTCTACAACACTATAATTCAAAAGCAATGAATGCACTTGTGAGAGGTTTGCATAGAACAGAGTCTATGAAAGTTATGCATTGTCAAACTGCAAAAGAGATGTGGGATAAATTGCAAAATATATATGAAGGAGATAAAAGTGTCAAGAAAGAAAATATGCAAAATCTCAAAGGACAACTTGAAGCATTAAGAATGAATGAAGAGGAAAATATTAGTGCTTATCTAATTCGAATTGATGAGGTTGTTAATGATATGCAAGGACTTGGAATGAAGATTGATGAATCAGATATTTGTGATAAAGTCTTAAGAACTCTTCCAAAAAGATTCAGTGAACAGGTTTCTTCTATAGAAGTATCAATGGATGGTGATACTTTGACAAGAGATAAGTTGCTTGGTATGCTCACAATATTTGAGATAAGAACAAAAGATCCTATTCCCCAGAAGGAAGCAACATTCAAAGCAATCAATAAGACAAAGGGTAAGAAGTCAGAATCAAGCAATGAGTCATCTAGTGATGAAGAAGCTAATTATGGTAGAAGAGATAAAGATTATAGAAGATCCAGAGATCTAAGATCTGTTAAGTGTTTCAATTGTGGAAAGTATGGACATTTTGCAACAGATTGTCAAGAACCAAAGAACAACAATGGTGAAGAAAAATAGGATCACAGGAACAGGGAATCAGAAAGATATAGGCATCAGAAGAAAAGCAAGGATAGACAAAGCGGACAAGGAAAGAAGTTCTTTCAAAGACATAAGAGGAGCTACTATGCGGATAATGCAAGTAAGTACTCAAGTGATAGTGATGCTAGTTTTTCAGACAATGATAGAGATGAAGTCCTATTTATGATTGAAGAAAAAGAGCAAGTTAAGAAAAAGACTCCAGTTATTCTCAAGTGTTTTAGATGTGGTAACTTTGGACATCTTGAAGATGATTGTACAAGGGATGGTTATAGTTTCAGTGATGATGAATATGAGAATGCACTTGAAGGACTAGATGAAAATCTTCTAATGGCTTTAGAAGAAGAAGTAAGTGATCCTATAGAAGACAAGCCAAAAGAAAATAAAGATGTGGACAAAGGTAAACAAATAGAGGAATATTCAGAAAAGGATGGTTATGATCTAAAGGGAGAACTTATCTATGCCCTTGACATGGTAAATAAGGTAAGGAAGCAACACTCTAAACTTGAAATTCAGTTTCAAGAATGTGATGAAGAGAGAAGATTGCTCATAGAGGATTTAGAAAAATCAAAGGCTAAGGCAAAGAGGTTCAAAGATAAGTTAGAAGCAAAGATCTTGGAATGTGAGAAGTTAGCACAAGAAGTGGCACTACTAAAAGAAGATTTAGAGGACTCCAAGATCAAGATGAAAGGGTTTAAAAATAGCTCAAAGAACTTGGATAAGTTCATCAAGACACAAAAGACTACATCAAGCAAGACAGGTCTCGGATTTGAACAGGTTCAAAATAAATGGGAAGGAGAGTCAACTTCAAGTTTTGGAGGAGAAGAAACTTCAGATGAAGATACTTCAGAAGAAGATAGTGTAAAAGAAAGTGAGACATCTAAGGATGAGTTGGACAATAGAGAGTTCAACAAAGATAAGAACAATGCACAAAGAAGATATATATGGAACAACAATCAGAATAGGAGACCAATGAGGTCAAGACAAGGAAACTTCAATGGAAGATGCTTTTCATGTCACAGGTTTGGGCACATGGCTTCACAATGCAGGACACATGAAAGATAGGAATATGGGAACAAATAACTTTTCCATGGGTATTGCTACTCATGTAATCAGTTTGGTCACAAGGCAATGAATTGCAGGGTTCATGATAGAAGAGGATATGGCTTCACTAGGAGAAATCCTAAGACATTTGCACCTCCAAGGAATAATAACATTAAGTGTTATAAGTGCAATAATGATGGTCACACAACAAAATGGTGTAGAGCAGATATTCCAGAAATATGTATGAACAGGAACAGGAACATGAATATGAAATATGAATATGAACAGGAATAGGAATAGGAACATGGATATGAATAGGAATAGGAATAGGAACAGGAATGTAGACATGGATAGGAACATGGACATGGATAGAAATAGTCAAAGGAATCAAAAAATTTAGATAAGAAGAAAAGAGGATAAAGGTAAAGAATAATGCTTTTTGGGAGTAGAAATACTCCCACCCTAGAATTAACCACCTCAAAAGGAGGTGGGGGAGGGGCTAAGCTAAGAGGCTCATTCTTAGCCCCGAGCCCCAAAGGTGACCCTTTGCCATTGATGTCAAAGGGGGAGAGATTTGATATGTTTGAGTAAAGGGGAGAGATTTGGTATTTGAGAAAGCATTGAGCCAGGGGGAGCAGAACAAAAGAAAAGTCAAGTTTTTGGTAAAAATAATTTGGGTTGCCATCAATGACAAAGGGGGAGATTGTTGGACATTTTGAGTCCTTAAGTCAAAGTTGTCATTGATGTCACTGGATGAAGTCATCATTAATGTCAAGGACTTCGTCAAGAAATAAAGTTGTCAAGGTTGTCATTTGATATCCAGGAAGAAGCTTCAAATAACGCCAAAGGTCAAGAGAATCAGTGCAGAGGTTAAAGGTAAAAGGGCTCCATAATATTTTAATATTATATGGAAGCATAAGTTAAAAGGTTTTTCATAAAAACCCAAGGAGGCTTATTGCAAAGTTAAAAGGAGGTCTAATATTTATTTTATAAAATATTTAAATTCAATGTGAATTTAAATTTTATAAATAAATATTATTTATACCAAGTTGTGCAATAAGAGAAGGTCTTAATAAAACCAAAGGTTTAAATTAAAAAAAGGTTTTTATTAAATTAATTTATAACATTTAAATTCAAATGAATTTAAATCATTTACAAATCAATTCGAGTGTCGACGTCTAATAAGGTTGGAGGAGCACCGACGTGTTTGAATAAAGGAGGGAAGGCACTATATATACCATGCCTTAGGAGGCATTCAAATTATCCTTGCTTGAATGATTATTGCATGTGAATTGATTTAAGTGGAGCTCATGAGAAAAGACAATGAAATTTGTGTTTAATGTGACAACGATTGAGAATAATTTGAAAGCATCAAAATTTTGGGAGCCAGCTGGGCAGCGTGGCCTAGTGGCAAGGAGGCATTGGTTAAAGCATTGAGGCATCGAGTGGCCTACGTTCGAAATGTGATAGCAGTGTTTGCGTTGGTGTTGGAAGCGCCAAGGGAACGATGCACGTTTTGCTTGGAAGAGAAGGGAGGTTCTTAGAGCACGTGGTGCTCTCCACTCCCCAAGCGAGCGCTTAGCTCATACGGTGGTTGGAGCCATGGCTAAGGCATTGGTCGAGGGCTGCGTTGGGAGTTTGAATCCCTTCCAAGGCAAGGTAATATTTTTGATAATTAATTTTTGGTATTGCCTAAGGTTTGGAGCTAAAAGGTTGTTGAAAGGGTTTGTTAATTGAAATTTATTTTTCAATAAAGTTTGGAGTTAAAAGGTTGCTTAAGGGGAATGTTAGTTTGAAATTTATTTTTTAATAAAGTTGGGAGTTAAAAGGGGTTGTTAGTTGGAAATAGTTGAAAGGGTTGCTAGTTGAAAATTGGTGTTTGTTGGAAATTGTTTTTAATAAAATTTGGAGTTATAAGGAGTTTGATTTTATTTTTAAATAAAGTCTTAATTATTATATTTGCATATTGGAGGAGTAAGAGTGTTGATTTTATTTTTAAAGGGACTTTTTCCAAAGAGATTATTATGAAGGTGTTGGATATTATTTTAAAGTTGGAGTGATAAGGTGTATTTTTGTTTGATATCATTTTGTATTGTGATTCATTGAGAAAATTATTATCTTCTAACCTTTCTTTGAGATTGGCATAGAAGTTGTTGTGGTTGTGGCAGATTTATGAGATCCCTTCATCATCAAGAAAAAGGTATGAGCACATTCTTCCTTGGTTGAGTTGATTGGTTGGTTTTCTAGAAAATAAGTTTGGAGTGAAAAGGATTTGATTAGGGTTTCCTTTTTTAGAGTGTTTGAGTTAATGCTTCAAGGTTTTCTGGAATAAAGAGTTGTTGTTAAAACCTTGTTTTATAAGCATTGTTGTTGAAGCCATTGGTTGTGTGAAGAACTTGAGTTAGGTTTGTGCAAAATAACATGAGTATCATTGTTATGTGAAGATTGATTTATAAGCATTGTTGTTGAAGTGAGTTGTTGTGCAAAGAACTTGAACTAGGGTTTGAAAAGAACATGAGTATCATTGTTATGTGAGATTTGTTGTTGAGCATTGTTGGAAATATTTTGAGTTGATGGTTATATGCTTGGACTAGGGTTTGTGAGCAAGGGTTGTTTCTTGAGTGATTGGTTGAGTAGAGTTGGTTGAGCCTAGTCAAGTGGGTGTGTGAAGTGATTGTTCAAGTTCCATAAAATAAATTATCCTATATTATGATTTGAGTTGAGAAAGTGTTTGAGCATTGAGTTGAGAACATATTGAGTCTCTAACAATTCTCTTTATGTTTCTATGAGATTGGTTAAGTTCTGTGTGAACTTATTGAGTAGATTTGGATAAGTTCTGAGTGAACTTGTTGAGCATATTTGAGCAAGTTCTGAGTGAGCTTGTTGAGCAGATTTGAGAAAGTTCTGAGTGGACTTGTTGAGCATATTTGAGCAAGTTTTGAGTGGACTTGTTGAGCATATTTGAGCAAGTTTTGAGTGGACTTGTTGAGCATATTGAGCAAGTTTTAAGTGGACTTGTTGAGTAGATTTGAGCAAGTTTTGAGTGGACTTGTTGAGTAGAATTGAGCAAGTTTTGAGTGGACTTGTGGAGTAGATTTTGGTGTAGATTTGAGGATAAGTTTGTGCTAGACTAAAGGATTGTGTTTAGTGTAGATTTGAGACAGAGATTTGGAGGTGACAGAGCAGAGAGGATAGTAGTCTCCAGTGGATAGAGATCCATCAGCCAGGGTAGTGAGGATAGGTCTTTTGAGTGGGGACAAGAGTCTTCAGTGGAGAGAGATCCACAAGCTAGTGTAGTGGAGGCAGTAGTCTTCTAGAGGATCACCAACCAGAGCAGAGGAGAAGGAGTTCTCCTGTGGATAGAGATCCATGAACTTGATTTAGGGGATCAACATCTCCTTTGGACAGAGGTCCATAAACATTGTAATTGGGAAGGATTCCCAAGAGATTGATTGAGAAAATTTTAGTGAAATATTTTCTCCGTGGAGTAGCCCACATTGGGTGAACCACGTAAATTGTGGTGTCTCTATTGTGTATGGTGTTTTGTGCATTGCTTTGATTACTGCTTTTGATATTGCTATCTATACATTGCATAATATTGATTGGGAAAGAAAAGTAAAAAGTGGTCTTATACTGTTCACCCCCCCTCTCAGTATAAGCTTGTGTTCTTCAGGAATATTATGATATATTTGTTGGTGAGGGAAGCTAACCTCATTTGAAAACAAGGTAGGAAATGGAAGAACACTAGTGTATCTGGCAAGTATTCATGTTAAACACTTGATGAGAATCTAGTGAAAGCTAAAAATCAAGTACCATATTTGTAGGATGATTTATCACAAGTTTTGTCTCCAATGTAGATTCATTATACAACCTAAGAAGATCAACATTGATGATATCATGGATGTCAAGATGTGTTGGAAGATCAAGGTGAAAGGCTTTTTGACACTTTAAAAAATAGTGTAAGGTTCATAGCTTAGTGGTTTGATTTTACTATGTTCTTTCTCTACAAAATGATTTTTCTCCAAGTATAGCCAAACTCTATCTCCAACCTAAAAATGATGAGGAAGGTGATGATGATTCATGGTTTTTTTACGTTGCTACTTAGATATTTGTAAAATATAAGCTACCTTGGATTGAATATTATGTAAGTTTTGAATGAATAAGTATGTCTTCTATTGTGCTTTTTTTATGTGCATGATAGATGAATAAGGCAAAGATAAGGGTAACTCATAAGGATACAAAGGCTAGAAGCCAAAACATACTTCAAAAGGTGAGTCTTATGGAGAAATGAATTGCTTGGTTATATGCATGCTCAATGTGGGTTAGGCTCAAGTCCCACTTAGTTGGAGAAGTATGGTGGTAGATCCTCAAACTCTACACAAGGGTGTGGTTCACCACTCTTGTCTAACCATCTAATTGAGGATGAAATACAATGGAGGAGTTAAGATTTACTCCTAAAACCTTCTACAAGAAGCACCAAAAGTGACCCATAAAGCATGAACAAATACAATTATGGTATTTAGACCAAAGGAGAGCCATATAGAGTAAAAAATAGTTAGGCTAATTTAGACATAGAACTTGTCTTGTGATATGGAATAGACTTAGCTATCTTTTTGAACTTATCCATAACCAAAAAAACACAATAATGTTGTATTGTCATCAAAAAGCCACTAAAAAAGTCCATAGATATGCTCTCCCAAGGATAATAAGGAATGGAAAAATGAAAAATTAAACCCAAATTCTTATTGGTAGATTTGAAGTGGCAAAAAACAATACACTACCTCAAGAATATCAAAATATCTCATTGCATGTAAGGCTGTTAAAAGAAGCACTGCAAATGATTTTGTGCTTACCAAAATGACCACCATAACATGTAGAATGTGTCTCCTTAAGAAGATTCAATGGATTCTCACATGGGACATAAATTCTATCCAACCTATACAATGACCTCTCCTTGATATGAAAATCCTGAAAAAGACACAAATTGGAAGAGGCAAGATGTTGAAGATATTGGTAAACTTATGCAAAATCTGGATCATGAGCATACCATGAAGGCCATGTCTGAAAACCCATGTGTGATATGGATACAATAGTTAAGATATGAGCTATAGGAGGTTGACTCGAGTAATCTACCATAGTGTTGTGATTTCCCTTTTCGTAGTTGATGACCAAGTAGAACTATTGTAAGTATGATACTCACTTCATATGCCTAGCTTCTTCAATTTTATTTTTGATTGAATAAAGTTAATAGGTAAGTGACCCATGTGGTCAATGGTTTCCTTACCCAAAATGTAGTATCTCTAGTACTTTATGGCTTGAAACAAAGCATACAATATATTATTGTAGGTGGAATAATTCTATTTTATAGCTAAAAATTTTCAAAGTGATAGATCACTCAATGTTAATTTTTCTTCAAAAAGGCACCAAGAGCAAACTACAAGGTATTTTTTCAATATCAAAGGAATGAGAGATATCTAGTAGAACAATAATAGGTGTAGAACATAGTTTTTGCTTCAATGTACTAAAGGCATGAGCATGGTCCTTTGTCCATTGAAACATAACTTTGGTTTTTTTCTAGTGCAAAGGAGTGACAGTGATGGAATATTGAGGAATGAACTTGCACAGAAGTTTGCAATTCTAAGGAAAATCTACAATTCAATGAGAATAGTAGAGGTTTGCCACTTGAGTAGAACTTCTATCTTAGCTAAATCTATTTTAATACCATATTCATTAATGACAAATCCAATATAATAAAATTATTTTTGTCTAAACGAGCACTTAGGAAGGTTGGCATACAAACTATTTTGTTGGAGAGTACATAGTACATGTTTCAAAATCTCAAGGTGAACCTTTCAAGTGTAGGAGTAGACAATAATATCATCCAAGTAGATGATTACAAATTTATCTAGATAGTCTTTGAATGCTTCATTCATCAGTATCATGAAGGTGAAAAGAGCATTGGTGAGACCAAAGGACATTGCAAGCCACTCAAAAAGGGCTATTTGGTCTTGAATGTTATCTTTTGTGTTCCTTCTACTTGAATCCTAACTTTATGATATCTACTTTGGAGATTTATTTTAGATAAAACTTTACACATTGAAGTTGATCTAAGAGAGCATCAATGCATGGAAGTGGATAATGTTTTTTTATAGTTATTTTGTTTAATGCCTAGAAATAAATCCAAAGTTTTCAAATCACATCCTTCTTGAGCTTAAGTAGAATTAGTGATGCACAAGGGGATGCACTTCACTTAATGAATCCTTTGAACAAAAATTCTTGGATTTGTCCTTTGATTTCATCATTTTCAAGTATTGATTATTTATACATTTCAACATTAAGAAGAGATGCATCAAGAATTATATCAATGCTATGATTGATTTCTTAGATTGGAGGAAGTGTTTTGGGCTCCTACAACACATGAGAGTAAGATTGCAAAAAATTGACTTGTGTAGCATTCCAAGTTGACTTAGTGATATTTTCTTGTGATTCCTCATGTTGTTCCCTTATGAAAATTAGTGAAACTTTTTATGTTTGAATTATTGCTTTTTGTGCTTGCCTATAACTAAGAACCAAATTTGTGGTATTCTTGATGTATTTGATTAGAAATATTTTGTTTTCATGTTTCAAATTTTATGTGTTGTTATATGCATCATAGTGATCCTTCCTATCATATTGATAAGGTGTACCAAGAAACAATCCACAACAATCCATAGGGGTAGGGGTCACATCATAGGTGACCTGATCCACAAATTTAGGGCCAAATGTAAAATATATAGTGCAAGTGTGTGTGATTTGTGATGTGGTTCTACTATCCTTCCATACAAGTGAATATATATGAGGATGTAGTTCCATCGACAACTACAATTTATCAACAATAAATCTTGCAATTGATTTTTTTTGCAAACCATTATTAATGATACAATCCATAGAGAAGTCATGTGAGGTGAGCATGCATGATGAACAAAATGTCATGGTAATTTTTTGATTAATAATGATTAATTAAGGTGAATTTGCTAATTATACCTTTGAAATAATTATATGCCTTATCCTCTCTTTATGTATCTATGGGAACATTCCTTGTTTCCTCATCTCAAGACCATATTTTTTCTTTCTTAATTTAAAACACTTCAAAAAAAAATTTCCCTTATTTTTGTAATAAGCATAATATTTTTAAGATATATTTACATTAGAATAAAAATATTGTTTTTGATAATAATGGAAATAATAGGGATAGAAATAGATATATCTTTTCACCTTCATAACCTATCGTTGCTGACTTGAAGACCTGAAAACTCCTAGTGAGCTAGATTGTTGCAAGCCCCTTGATTATGCAACAAGATTCTCCTCAACAAGTTATACCTAATTAAAATATTAATAAAGTGTGGAAGGAGAATTATATTTCATCCTCCTGAACAATTTTTCTTATATGTCACTCTTGAAATTGATTATGAGAGTAGAAATTGAATCCTCAATGTTGAGTAGTATCCTCAATCAATTGAATTTGTAGATGTAATCCTGCACAAACATTTGATTTTCTTGTCATAAAAAAATTCACTTGATAATTAGATAATATTCATAGTTTGAAGTATAACACGTTTCCCTTTATGAAACATGTTAATTTTCTCTCCAACGCTTGGCTTAATAATTTCGAATCATTGGATAACATGTTGGTAGGTTTGATAGCTTTGATAATTTGATCCCAAGTTTTAAGGGGATTATGAGTATCTTGGAATTTAGTAACTAAGACATTAGCCACTCCAATAAGTTTTAACTTAGAAAAAGTAACTTTCTCTTAATTATGAAATTGTCTATATGCAAACTAAGTTTCCATGTCTAGCATACAATTATTGAGGATGTTTGGATTCCCAGAACCTTCATAAATTTTGACCTCACATTTAGCCTTAGAGAAAGTATCATTATTGTATATTTTATATCAGGTAGCAAGGTTTAGATACTAATATCATTTATTTTATCATCCAAAGCACTAACAAATAAGGCCAACTCATTCATTGTTCCAACCAAATTGGTAGCCTTGGCACTACAAATTAGTGCCAGGGGTAACTAATGGTTAGGTTGAACAAATGCTATAAGAGGATGGATTTTGGTAATAGGACTAATTCACTAGTTATTTAATTAATTATGCATTAAATAAATATCCTCTTTTAATATTTATACCTTGATCAAACATCCTTTTTAATCGACATATGCTCTAATTTTCAATCCCTAAGTGGTCAATGCTCATGTACAAACTTTGTAGGGAGAGTTATTTATGCCATCGATTTGATATCTCATTATGTTTATCTAGGAGTTGAAAAATGTAGACCAATTATGAAGTCATTAATGATTCAAATATCTCCAAGAATGGTGCGGCTATGCAAATGGGAAGGTGGTAATATTTTTTTAGATGAGCAATTGGTGCACTTTAGGAAAAAATAAAGCTATGGTTTTAAATACCATGTGAAGCATTTCATTCTTGGTAGGATTATAAATGCCTTGGATCACTAGATGTAGGACTTAAAGGAGTTAATATAATCAACAATACATGTCTATAGGATGCAAAAAAAAATTGAATGACACCTAAATGATAAGGTGGCATCTGTTATCTATGACATGGACATGAATAGAGATGACACTATAGTAGCGTAAGAAAAATCTCTATAAAAGCATATTTTCATCCTTTGGTGTTGGATGAATCCTTCTTCATTTTGCATTGGATACATAGGAAAATTTTAAATATTGTGATAGCAAGAAGGCAATAAAATATGGGGTATTTTTATTACAAATTGCTAGAATTTTTCAATGTTGCATTCACAATTTGGCACAATAATATCTTGATAGGCCATGAGTTGACAATAATGCCTAGGTGAAATAAATATCATAGAGTAGTAGGGCATGAATCAGTGATGGAGGTGGCTAATACTAGACCATGATATTGACATGATGGATTTATTTGACTTTGATGGTGGTGTTTAATCCTAATAGGAAAAACAATAGGCAGTGTGGTTATGTTTTTCATGACAAGGATGATAATGGTTTTTCCAATATCTTGAGAGTAGTGGAGCATTGCTTCTTAGTGGCATGACCACAATGAAATGTACATGTGGCCATTAGTCACTAGCATGTTTCCATAGTTTTATTGTGTATACCCTTTTATTGCATAGGTTGTATGTTATCTTTATCAATGACCTCTCCAAAACACTCCAAGAAGAAATATAATTGAGAGTAATAACTCATGATCAATGAGTTGATTCTCAAAATTCTCAAGATGAGAGTGTTAAGGTCAATTCATACTCTTAACCTTGTGAAACAACTTTATGGATGTCCAAATGAAGGATGATATATTAGATCATGAGCTCAAAAACAAATTGAAATCAAGATATTAGAAGAAGAACCCAAATCCTTGATTGAAACCTACTCTAATACCAACTAATACGAGAATAGAAAACTAAAGTTTTATTCATAATAGAAGTTTAAATGAACATGGATAAATCCTTTGTTACAAAAAAATATTCACCACATCCTAACAAAGGCATTTGACCTGATAATATGCTAGCAACCAAAAGATTGCTAACTTAAGTATTTTTTAACAACTAGTTTTGGAAACCAATATGAGCATTTGAGGTTTATGTATTACATAATAAAATAAACCAAGAATAAAATAATCCTAGGAATAGGCCTAAATAAGACTATAGAATTTATTACATCATGTAATTTTCTCATCAAAGTTGAGGTAAGGTTATACACAATACTTTGTGTAGGTAAATAAACACTTGATAATTATATCATCTCATATAAACTATGATCTAATACACATCAAAATTTATTTACTTCGATGTAAGTTTTAGATAAAATAGGCTTCAATACTTATTAAGCCAATACTGGATGCAAATTATTAGTGTCGTAGTAATTAAGCCATATAAACAAAATTGCACATGACAATAGCCATCTATGATTCTCATATTGCACACCTTGGCCTATGTTGTCTGATGCTTTCAAAAATTGTTTGATTCATAATGGTATAGTGGATATGAATTAATTAACTTGCAATTGCTATTGATGGTGGAACCTAGATTAGTAGGAATGTGTGTCTATATGTGTGTTGATTTTTATCATTTTAAAGTTGATATCTAGTTTTATAACCCCATATTTTCATTCTATGTTATAAGTTTTTTAGTTGTTTATTTTTTAGTATATTCTTATGATAGAATTGTGTTCCATTATATTTTTTGGCAAGGGATGATGTTTTTAAGTTGTCTTATTATTTTAAAACTAAAAATAAATATATTTTATTTTCATCTTAATTTTTTAATTATGTATTTTTAAATTTTCATGGTATTTTAAGAATATGATTTTAGTTTTCATTAGCTTTCCAATTAATTGTAAGCATTAGTCAACATTACAAGAATGAGGCAATAATTGATTGATCTATCAATATTCTATTTTTCAACTATATTTATTTGTTGCTCACCAAGGCCCTAATTCCTAATCATGTAAGGCTTTGTAATTTGTTACTTCTATCAAATTTAAATAGAAATAACTCTAGGATAAGATGTAAACAAACAAGTTTCTATGTTTTGTTTCTTTGTATGTGAATGGTAAAGCATACTTCTGAACAATGTAATAAGTTAAAATACTATTTAGAGTATATTGTACTTAAATTTCATATTGTGCTAACTAAAAACTTTTGTTTCAAGAATTTTAATAAAAAGTATTCATATTTTCAACTTACTAAGATTCTTATACTTCAATGTTTCCAAACTATGTTATAAAAGCAAATTCAATTTACTTTATTAACTCATTATACTTTCATTTTTATATGATTTCTCCTTTTTTAAATAAATCATATGCCACCAAAGGCACCCCTTTGTATAATCCTAAGCTTCTACGTTTAATATAGCTCACAATATTTAATATTTTAAGTACATTATTGTAGGCCCAAAATGGCCACATCCTTAGAAAACATTGAAAATTTTATTCTAAGACATGAAATCTCTATTTTGCTGAGGACATCGAGTATTTTGGAGTGGATCCACAATGAGAGTTCCTGATTCCGCTCAACACTTAGTGTTTTTTCACCTCAATAAGCCAAAATTCCATTCCTCTCGATTCACAATGTATTTGAGAGCGGATTCCAGGCGAGTCCCAATTTCACAAAAAAAATTGGCAAATATGACATCGGCATAATTTTTGTTTGGATTGTGATTTGTTTGAATCCAAAGAAGATAAAAGGAAGGCTAGGTAGTGGATTAGTAACAAACTTCATTTCACTCGCTCCTTAGTGCATTTTATGCCAGAATCTGATTTCGTAGAACTAAAGCCACTAAAGTTGATGTCAGCAATTTAAAAGTACAAAATGACATCTTATTCCTTCCTCACCAGTTTATAGAGAATTTTGAATGTTTAATCACAATCGTTCATTGGAAAGCATCGACGGTTGAGAAGATGCTGACATTGTTGAAGTATTTAAAGGTAGATTCTCATCGGATCAGAGAACAGTCAGTTGGAAGGCAGGAAGATGAAGCGTCGAAGGGTTTCAAGAACAAGAACCAGAAGTAGTTGTAGATCTATGGTGGAACAGATATTCCAAGAATGATCAATGGATCAGATGCAGTTTTCAACCGCCTAAACTCCAACTACCACAACAAGTTGCAGAGCTAAGCAACTATGGCGGATTACTCACAATGGATTTCACAGATTTCTCCAGCTAGTAAGATAATGCCAACAAAACTCTCTACTGAGCTATAAATTTGTAATCTTTGTAATGTCTCCTTAATATTATTTCATTTTACAAACTATAAATAGAGGTCGAACCCTCATTTTTAAGGGTTGGCTCTAGTGCGTTTGCTTGCCCTACTGTAAATATTCTTGTGGATTAATGGAAGGAGCATTACTCTGATTTTTGACTCAAAATTTGTTATCTTCACTATCTTTGTGCAAGAGGTTCGAAGCTTTGAGCTGCATTTCTATCAATACTTTAGTGGTTAGTTCATTCCATCTTATTGGATTACTAGTTGTGAGAGTAATTGAAATCTGCTCATAGTTAGATCTGTGTTGTTAGGAAGTTTATTTCTGTTAAATCTAACTATTGGTCTATTCTACTAATTTGGATTATCAATATTAGATGTTGGAATTGCTTTCTGCAACATATCTCTATTTGTGCTTTCATGTATGAAGATTTCATGGGTTTGGGTGCTGTTAATCTTGAGTGATGATATACTAGAAATAGTTTGTGGGAGATTTTTGCTGTAGTTGCCTATGTTGTTAGCCTATCCGACCACTATTTTTCATAATATCTCTAACCCTAAACCTTTTCTAACCCTTTTCTCAAAACCCTAATTGAGCTTTAATTGTGTCAACACCATTCTAAGTTGACAAGGAACCAACCTACTCTAGAGGTTGGATTGAAGTTGCCTTTGGTCCATCCAATGTTGAGTGTCGAGCTATGACTATCGGGTGCATGCCTGGATAGAAAATTGGAAGATAGACAGTCACAGTGTCAAGTAAAACTTGATGTCAATTCGGTGCCCAATAATTTTTGGCACGCCCGGTGGGACCAGTTTACAAGAAACATAAAAATCCATCATATGAGTTATTGTTTTATCTCTACCCGAAGGAATCAAGATTTGGTGAATTATCTTGACCTTGTTAAGTGGAGAATAGCAAATTCACCTGGTGACTCCCTGGTCTTGAAACCCAAAAAATAATTATCCCTGTAGACCATTGTTCTTTCATGTATACCAGGTCATTCAAAAGGAATAACCCTGACTCATTTTTCTATTGTGAGCTACCTTATAGAGGGTCTACTGTTATAAGAAATTTGAATCAATATTTTCATTCAGAAGAAGAGCCTCCTGAGGAAAATCCTACAGTTAATCCAATAGCCCCTCCAGTAGGACCTACACCTAGAAACATGGTAGGAAATGCAGCCCCAAATCAAGGAAATGTACCCCCAAATCAGCCTTTACAAAAATACCCCAGTTGGAACACAATTGGTCCCCTTAGATTAGCCCATATGAATGACATTCCTCAAGCTGTGTCCAAGGCTATTCCCACTTATGATGGATCTGGAAAGACTGCATATGAGCACTATCAAGATATTTTGAATCTGGCAGCAATTCACAATATAAAGAATGAGGATGTTATTGTGAGAATCCTAGCCCTATCCTTTAGAGGAAATATTTTGCATTGGTTTAGGACCCTTGAGGATAACTCCATCACTTCATGGGAAGCATTGGTTGAGCCTTTTGTGGAAGAATTTAATGAATCTGTTGACCCTTTCTCCTTGCTTAATCAGTTCACATCTATGCAAAAACATCAGCAAGAAACTATCTCAGATTTTAATTTGAGGTTTAGCAGAACCTGGAAGAGAATTCCCCCTGTAGCTAGACCAGTTGCATGCCTTGCTTATATGTATTATATCAGAGCTCTTGGATCAGATCTAGGCCTGCAAACCCAACAATATAGGGTGGAAACCTTTCCACAAGTTTATAATGCAGTAGTTCATGCAAAAAATATCCTAATTAATGTGGGGAGATTACCTCCCAAAGTTGTGCTACCTTACAATTTAGAAACCACTAATGTCCAAATCCAAGCTACTACTTCATCTTATATGGACCCCCCTTCATTATCATCCCCATTTCCACAAATGACTCCCATTCCTCAGCCAAAAGCACCATCTGCTATAGTTCCTTTCCCTCCACTTCCTTCTCAGACTCCTCAAGAGTTTTTTGTCATCCTTGATATACATAATACTTTGAAAACTCTTAGCAACAAAATGAATTCAATGGAGAAGAGAGATATGGAGAGGTCTCAACAAAGGATATTTCCATATGTGAACAAATATCAAAGACCTGGTCCTAGTAACAATACTAGGGTCAGAGTAAATGTAGCATATGAAGAGCCTGAGTGTTCTTTAGAGACAAGTCTGGTAAATATCTGGTGTTTGGTATGTAATGATCCTCATGATTCACAATCTTGTGTTATGTACCAACACCATGTTCAACAAGCTATGGATCAAGCATAAAGGAATCAAAAGGGAAGAGTAAATATGCTATGGCAACCTGACCAGATCATGGTTGGGAAAGAGTTGGATGAGGATGGCCCTATTGTTGTTATGACAAGGTCAGGGAAGAAAACCTTGCAAGTTGATCCATAGAAGATGGGTCAATTTCAGGTTCCTTCTCATAAAAAGAATGACCCACCTCCCTAGAGTAGTGACACTTTCCCTATTCCCCAAGCCAAAGAAAAAGAGAAGGCAATCAATTTTCCCAAAAGATTTGAGAAATAAACTGAGGGAGAAAGGATGAGGTCCAAGGATGAGGCTCAAGAGAGGCTTAGATTCCCTTCTATTACCAAAATATAGAGAATAGAGGCCACTCAACAATATAAGAGAAAATATGGTGAGCCAGAAAGAAGGCTTGAGAGACCCACTTTGGCTAAGTCTGAATACAATATTATGGAAGAGATGAAGAAGATACCATCAAAAGCTAGTTTATATGATACTCTCTTCATTCTTGGCTAGATAGACTTGCTTAAAGCTTCTCTCAACAAGTATCCATAGGATAGGTAGGCCACCACAATCCTTAGTATGCCCTCTAAAAAGAAAGAAATATCCCCTACTATTTTAAAGAATAAACCCCCTCCTTTCTATATCTCTTTGAGGATGGAAGGTTGGGTAGTCTAAAATTGTATGATTGACTCAGGAGCATCAACTACAGTTATGCCTAAAGTAGTCTGTGAAGAGATGGGTATGGAGTATACCCGATCCTACCTTGGAGTACTATAATTGGATGGAACACCTATGAAAATAGTGGGAGTAATAAAGGATGTTTTGATGAGGCTACATAGAGCCCCTGAGGTGACTATAGTACAAGAAATAGTAGTGGTTGATCTAGAGCCCTACTTTGGCTTATGCCTTTCAAGAGAGTTCACTGCAAAGTTAGGTGGATGCATGTATATGGATTATTCCAGCATGGTTATTCCCTTCAAAGGAAAGAGGATAAGGATAACACCTGAAAAGCCTATGTCTTACCACATAGAAAAAATTGAAGAAGACATGTGCAATCTCACCCCTCTTGAAGAATTTGAAATTGTGGATAAGTTTGAAGAGCTAGAAATAGAAGATGAATTACCTTTCAGGGAGGATTACAGTCAGTTTGGGATAGGCATGGGCACATATAGTATTTTTGCAGAATCAGAGAAGAAAGTTCCTGCTATATCTAATCATTCTCTGAGAGAGATAGAAGTATGGACCATGCACTTTGATGGTGCCAGATGTAGAAATGGTGTTGGTGTTGGTGTGGTATTACAATCCCAATCAGAAGGGACAAAGAGTTTTGCCTACATATTAACATGGTCATGCACCAATAATGTTGTAGAATATGAGGCTCTATGCCTTGGATTGATGCAAGCTAAAAATATGGGCATTAAAATCCTGAACATATATGGTGACTCTGAGTTAATCATCCATCAGGTAAGAGAAAGGTGCAGTAGTAAGCACCATTACCTAAAAGTATATAGAAATAGGGTATGGGATCTGATGGAATCCTTTGATGCCCTAAACATAAACTTTATTCCCAGAGAAAAGAATACTTTGGCAGATTCCTTAGTAGCAAGGGGAGCTAACTTCAACCCTTCTACAGACATAGGAGTCAAGAAAGACAAGGGAATCAAAATGATTTTCAGGCCTATAGTGCCAGATAAGCAGATTTTCTGGTAGGTCTTTGAAAGTGATGAACAAATCATTGATTTTCTGGTAAGAGAAGCCTGTCTCTCCACTGTCCAAGAGGAAAATCTAGAGGAAATTGATCAACAGGATGTCATTCAACTTAAGAACAATCACATACCTAGAGGTTTGGTTACTCTAGAGAGCCTGTTTGACAATGAAGATAGGAAAAATATCAGATCCATGGAAGTCAATGAGAAAATTTATAAAGAAGTTGAAGTTGGAACTGAAAAGAAGCTCAAGGTTGGAATCTAATGTTCACCAGAGGAAGAAGAGGATATCAAGGCTTTATGCCTAAAGTACCAAGACATTGTAGCTTGGTCATATGAAGACCTCAAGGTATATGACAAAAGGGTTATCCAACACACCATTGAGCTAGAGCCCAATGCAAAGCCTTTTAGGTAGAAGCAAAGGCCTATAAATCCAAGGATCGAAGCCATAATGAGAGAAGAGCTCTTAAAGTTACTAAAGGCTAAGATCATCTATCCAATAAAACATTCAACCTGGGTAGCCAACTTGGTACCTATGAGGAAAAAGAATGGTGATATTCACTTGTGTGTAGATTTCAGAAATCTTAACCAAGCGTCTCTTAAGGATCACTACCCCCTTCCACATATTGATCAAATCTTACAGATAGTGGTAGGGGTAGAAAGGTTCTCACTATTGGATGGCTTCTCTGGATATAACCAGATTTGGGTGAAGAATGAAGATCAGTATAAAACATCATTCACCACAAAATGGGGCACATTTGCCTACCAGAGAATGCCTTTTGGGTTGTCCAATGTGAGAGCCACATTTCAGAGAGCCATGGACTATGCCTTTGGGGAACTAATTAATAAGGTCATTCTGATCTATTTGGATGACATGACTATGTTTTCCCACAACAAGCATGACCACTTAGCACACCTAGAACAAGTCTTCTAGAAGTGCAGAGAATTTGGCATCTCCCTCAATCCTAAGAAGTCTTTCTTTGCAGTCCATGAGGGAAAGTTGCTAGGTCATGTGGTCTCAAAAGAAGGTATGGCCATTGATCTAGATAGAATCAAATCCATTCTTGCTCTTCCACTGCCTATGAACAAGAAAGCCTTGCAATCTTTCTTTGGTCAAATAAATTTTGTTAGAAAATTCATCTCTAACTTTGCTCAGAAGGTGAGGCCTATATCTGAACTGCTGAAGAAAAATGCAGAGTTCAAATGGACTGAGGTAAGAAAGCAAGCCTTCAAAATAATCAAGTAATCCATTGCCATAGCTCCAGTGCTAGTAAATCCAAATTTTAGTAAGGATTTTATTCTTTACGCTTATGGAGCTGAGGAAAGTTATGCCTCAGTGCTCACCCAAAAGAATGATCAAGGCGAGGAGCACCCCATATTATTTTGGAGCTAGACTCTCCATGATTACTAGGTTAAGTATAATTTTATTGAGAAACAAGTATTTTTTGTGATGAAGTCATTGAAGAAATTTAGGTAGTATTTGGTTCAAAGCAAGACCCTGGTTTATGTTGTTCATCCGAATGTAAGAAGCTTTATTCTACAAGGTGAACTAGGAGATAAGAGAGCTAGTTGGATCACCAAGATCCAGGAATATGATGTGGAGATCCATCCCACCAAGTTGGTGAGAGGTAGGGCCCTATGCCAAGGTCTAATAGAAGTAGTAGTATCAACTGAAATGATAGCTTGTCAGGCAACAGAAGATGATCAGACTGAAGAAATATAGTCAGGTGACTCTGATTGGGTAGATCAGATGATCAAGTACTTTCAAACTAGGGTATGCCCTCCTGATATTAATGCATCATAGAGAAGAAGATATAGACTTCAGGCTTTGAAGTATGTCTTATTTCCATAAGGTCTGTACAAAAGGAACCTTGATGGAGTTCTCCTTAAGTGCTTAAAATATGATCAACAACAAAGGGTCATAGAGGAGTTCCATGGAGGACCATCTAGAGGATATTTCTCAGGCAGAGTTACAACTTTGAAAATCATTAGAGCAGGCTATTATTGGCCTACTATATTTTCTGACACCTTCAAAGTCACTAGAGCCTATGATAAATGCCAACGGCATGTAGGGAGGACAAGGAATGCTTCATTCCCCCTTAAGCCAATACAAGTGGAAGAGCCCTTTCAGCAATGGGGGTTAGAATTTATAGGGGTTATCAACCCTCATTCTTCAGCTGAGCACAAGTACATTCTAACTGCTACAGACTACCTCACCAGATGGGTAGAAGCTATTCCTACCAAGAAATCAGACCAGGAAGTTGTGATCAATTTTATGGAAAGCTTGATTTCAAGGTTTGGTGTTCTGGAAGCCTTGGTGAGTGATAATGGACCAACATTTATAGGAGCCAAGTATATTGAGTTTACCTAGAAGGTATGGCATCACCATTAAGAATACTTCAAATTATTACCCTCAAGGGAATGGACTTGTAGAGTCTACCAACAAAAACCTGTTAAGGATTTTGAGGAGATCACTAGAGGGGAATAAAAGAAGTTGGCACCTAATGTTGGAGCAAGATTTGTGGGTAGATAGAATTACTATTAAGAAGTCCATCAAGACTTCTCCTTATGCTTTGGTGTATGGCAAGGAGGTAGTGTTACCTATCCATTTGGAAATTCTAGCACTCAAACTGATAAACACATAAGAAGAACTAGAGGAAAATCCAGTGGAAACAAGGCTGACACACCTACTATAGTTGGAAGAGAAAAGAACTTAGGCCTATGAGGACTTTCAAAAGCATTCAGTGGACATCAAGGTATGGTTTGACAAGAAGGTAAGGTTCAAAAAATTCTAGGTTGGAGACTTTGTACTCAGGTGGAATGTTGAAAGAGCTAAACTAGGACATCATCAAAAGTTTGACTCCTTTTGGGATGGCCCTTTCAAGATAGTAGAGGTTAAAGAGACCAATGTTTTCTAGCTTGAAGATCTGGAGGGAAACATACAACCAATTTCGGTTAATGGTTTTCATCTTAAACTCTATTTTTATTGAAATATAAGCTCATTGTAATATATGTATATACTTTGTATCATATTCTTTTTTGCACTTTGTATCAAGTTTTGTTTTGATAGCATGTTGTATAAAAAAAGAGAAAGAAAATTTTTTGCAAAATAAGCTAAGTGTTCCCAAGGATGCAACAAGTTTTTATTCCACACTCAAATGTACTAAGAGGGCAAAGAATGATGAGCGACCTCCAATCCACATTTAAATGAACTACAATGCTAGTAGAATGATGCATGCATTATATTCCATGCTTAAAAGGTCTAAGGTGGTAGCAAAATAATGAAGGTTTCCAATCCATCGGTTTCAAGTCTACTTTTTAGTGAAAAATGAATTCCGCATCGTACCACTTCCTAAAAGTAAAATCTCACAAATAAATGCTCAAATTTCCTATGCTCAAAAAGAGAAAAAGACAAAGTGATGTCGTGAGGGTATGGAGCATGTTTGAATTTTGACCAATCAAAAATTAGAATGCCACCTCCAAGCTACCAAAGGGAATGAGTGTGATTTGAGAAGCGTGCCAATGGGTAATTCGCATAGTGGCCACATTAATGGTAGAGGATGTGCATGCATGAGAAATTAAAAGTTTCAAAAATATAGAAATCTACTCATTCAATAAAAAGCAATGTTCACTAAGTGAAAGAAAGTAGAATGATAGTTGAACATCTTCTATGAATTCCAGAGAAAATTTTTGAAAATTGCTTGTAGAAATGGCCTCTGAAGACACCCAATAAGATGATAAAATAGTGAAAGAGGTAGTTAGGCACTATATCGATAAAGCAAAAGTTGTGGTAGACATCAAGCTAGTCAACACAGAGAGAACCAAGCTTAGAATGAATATTAACAATAGATACAAGAAAGGTATATGTGACGTTCTCTCCTTCTTGTCCTTTTATATTTGTGATTTCGTTCATCCTTGTCTAGAGTTAATAGTGGCTATCATTAAATTTTATGACCCGATGGCAAAAGTAGTAAAAATCACTAGGGGTAAAACCCTATTTAGTATCACTACCATAGATTGTCACAAGTTTTTTGCCATAGGAGTAGAACCACCCGTAAGGCCAAAAGAGTTCAAAATGACCACCTAGGCTGGGTATTACTCTCTGTAGAAGTGAGCTCATGATGGTGAGCCTTTCAGAAAATGGGTCTATAATCAACTCAAAGACACTAGACCCAGAAAAGGGTTGCCCAAGGTCCCAATTCCCATTGAGTAATTTGTTCACCTAGAGCTATATTCAATGTTAGCTTGTATGGAGGGTTTGGACTCTGATAAAATGGTGAATGATTGGCAAATAGTCATTGCATATTGCATTTCAAATGAAAGGATGTATGATGAAGATGCAGCTAAGAAGGGCATTAGGGTTATTTTCTTTGATTGGCTGACTTTCCTTGCTCAGAGAATACATGAGCAATTAGTGAGAATGAAAAGGAGTTCTGATGCACCTTGTTTTAGGCATTGCTCAAGCCTAGTCTGGATGTTTTTCGCTATTGTAAGGGACATGATGCCCTGGATTCCGATCAAGGACAAGACCAATGAAGGAGACCCCATTCTTGTTTACTATTGGACTTCTCATCTGAGAAGCACTGAGTCCTTTTATAAATTCAACTTGGAATTTTTAGGGCCAACATTAAAGATAATGTATGGGGAATGCCCTAGGTTACCTCCTCTGGAAAAGAAATTGTTAAGAACAGAAGGTGTCGAGGAAGGATATTGGTACCTCCTAATAGAGGGCACAATCATTAGACTGTATGGCTTCACTGGTAAGCCTTTTCTGCTACCCCATTTTGTTATAGATAGGCTATTCACCTTAGAATACTTGAGCTAAGCAGATTTTATAAATTTGAACTATGGTTCTGGGAGGAAAAGGAGGTGTTTGTTGACTTACCGTAATATTGATGATATAACTGTTACCAAGAAGTGACAAGGTGAACAAATTGACCAATATTTGGATAGGTTGGGCCTATTTTACATTCCTCAGAGATGGAGTTATGACCCAGATGATGTGTTCTATAAGAGGAATATAGCCCTGAATGGAGAAAAGGCCTACAAATTTGAGAAAAAACCCAGGCCCCATTTTGAACAGGGTAAAAATAACAAGGAAAATGCTCTTTTGGACTGGAATGTTTCCAATATGGATCAACTTCCTCCATGGTTAGACTTCTATGAATAAATTTTTGATTTTGATCCAGATAATAATGCAAAACATCGATTGAAGGAGTCTATCATCAAAGAAGTTGAAGATAAAATAGATAAGAAAGGAGACCCTCAGTCTCAAGAATCTACTAGTAATGAGGTAGAGGAAAAGAAGAAATGGAATGAAGCCAAGATATCAGACTGGTGGAGGATGAGAGTCGAGATTGGTAAAGAGAAATCCAGGTTTGGATTGAAAATTGATGATGAATTTTCTAATAAGTATGACAAGAATGTCACAACTTGGAAACCAAAAGACCCAAGGAATATAGTGCTAATTTATAACAAGTCACAAATAGGGTCATATTCTCCCTCCCCACCTTCAGAAGAAGAAGTTCAAGAAGAGGAACTTGATACTCCATTAACTATTGCCAAAGTTCTAAAGACTTTTCAGCCTTCAACTGAGCAAATAGAGAAGTTTCCAAAAGGCGCGAATTTGATGAGTAAGATGCACTATTCTGATGAAAGGGCTATCAGTACACCAGTCATTGAGACAATAAGTAGGCCCAAGCACCTAGCCCTGGGTGGACAACCCCTGGATACACATGTAGATTGGAATCAGAAGGATAAGGACTTTGTGTTCACACCCTTGAGTTTTACCACTACAGCAATAGTGGAATTAAATCCTATTTTTGAACAGAGTATTATAGGAAGAACCAGTATAGGAAGGATTATCTGAAGAAGACATAGAAAATGAGAAATCAGTCCCCTTGCAAGTTTTTCAGAGAAAAGCCAAAAGGGCACCAGAAAGAGCTGAGAAGGAAATTTCCAAGAAATAAAAGTTGGATAAGGAGGAAGTTGTTAAAGAAACCCCTATTTTAGCTATAGAAGAATTGATTCAACAAGTACAGTAGCAAAACACAGAGACAACTCCAGAACACCCTACATCAGTAGGTGAAGGTATGGTCTCTAACCCCTCTTCTCCTCCTCCTCCTATGGATTCCCCTAAGAAATATCCCTCCCTTTTTGAGCATGAGATTGAAACAAAGGTGCCTTCTCCCCCTCATAGTTCTCCCCTTGTTTCATCAGTCAATACCGAGGGGTAAACTAATCCATCTCCTCCAAGGTCACCTCAAATTCCTGCTTCATCACCTGATATCCCCCCTTCATCATCTCCCATAGTTCCATCCTTGCCATTGCAACCACCTCCATCATCTGAGAAACAAACTATTATGAACACACCCACTCACCCTGCTGTAAGTTTTGCTTTAGTTTCCATGAGTCTGCCAATTGCAATAGTAGTAGTGGTCATAGATTCCACTATGGTCACAGATTCCACTATAGATACTTCTTCTCAGCCATTATCAACTATTGATTCTACTCTTGCATACCTTGTAGCCTCTTCTCCTCTTCCTGTGAGTTACCCTACCCAAGCAATTTTGCAAAAGGAGCAGGAAGCTTCATAGAAAATTCAATATTTTTTTGTAGATAAGCTATCCAAACCTTCCAAGATAATGGCCACAAAGAGGAGAAGCATGTTTGTTGATCCAGTTTCAAGGCAAAGGACATCTAGATCCATGATTCCCCTGGTGAGCAAGCCTGAAATTGAGATGACTATTCAAGATTATCGCATAGAAGAATATACAGAAGATATTGAACAACTTCCTGCAGAAGATGAATTGGTCATGGCCAAAGCTCACTTGGACACTTTTTATGTGAAGAATGATATATACAAAGAAAATGTGGACAAGCTGGAAAAGAAAATAGAAAAGCTCCAAAATACCATTGACAATCAAAAACAAGTGGAGAAGGCTCTAAAAAAGAAGCAAAGAGCTGGCAAGACAAATTCCTAGAGGCTAATAAGCTCAAGGAGCAAATAGAGGAGCAGAAGGAGAAAAATGAAGAACAAGCTAAGGAAATATAGAGTTTGAAGCAGCAACTTCAAATTGAAAAGGCTAAGTCTTCAGGTTTCTCCAAGACTGGGCTAAAGAAAGTGAGAAATGAATTGCTCTCTAAAGTTCTAGAAAAATGCTCAGAGCTACAGCCTATTATTGATTATCTGGATGATGCTAGCCACCTGCTCCAAAATATTCAGAAGGATCTGGATAGTTTCACTGGAGAGCTACAACCCATGGTGATTCTGACTGAGCAAATTTACAAACTGGTAGATAGTAGGCTCAGTGACTCTACTAAGCCAATTCCTAATAAGGAGTGGAATATTGCTAGAATTGCTACTAGAATTATGGTGAAGAAGCATAGAGCCCTCCAAAAGGCTTGGCTGTTATTTGATAAAGTGGAAAATATGATCAAGGATGTGGTGGATATAAATAAGGAAATGATTCAGAATGGTTTCAGAGGTCTATGGATGGAAGATAACTCTTTGTTATCAGTAGAAGAAATTAAGAAGAGTACTAATGAGAGCTTGCAAGATGAGTCTGAGATTGATGCTCTGGAAGAGCCAATTGATCAAGAGCAAGCTTCATAGATGATTATTGATTTTACCAGGCTCAGAGATCTAATGGAAGACCTGGTAAACAAAGGAAGTGCTGCAAACTATGAAGACATCGGTGAGCTATAGTACATTCATAAGTAGCTAAAGGAAACTTCCAACCCCTCTGAAGCAGTTTGAAAACAAGCCTTGCAAACCCTAAAATTGATGGTTCACAGTGTATTTGAGAGTGGATTCTAGGCGATTCTTGATTTCGTAATTTTTTTTTGGTAAAGATGACGTCAACATGCATTTTGTTTGGATTATGATTTTCTTGAAGCCGAAGAAGATAAAAGGAAGGCTACGTAGCGGATTAGCAGCAGACTTAATTCTACTCACTCAGTGTATTTTATGTCAAAATATTATTTCGTAGAACTAAAGCCACTAAAGCTGATGTCAAAAATTTAAAAGTGCAAAATGGCATATTATTCCTTCCCTGCCAGTTTGCAGAGTATTTTTAAGGTTTAATCATAATCGTTCACTAGAAAGCATTGATGAATGAGAAGATGTTGATATTGTTGAAGTATTTAAAGGTAAATTATTGCCAGATCAGAGAACTCTCAGTTGGAATATGGGAAGACAACATCGAAGGGTTTCAAGAACAAGAACCAAAAGTAGTTGCATATCTATGGCAAAATGAAGATTCCAATAATGATCAATGGTTTGGATGTAGTTTTCAACCACTTGAACTCCAACTACCATAGCAAGTTGTAGAGCTAAGAAACTATGGCAGATTACTCATAGTAGATTTCACAGATTTTTCTAGCCAGTAAGATAATGCCAGCAAAACTCTCTGTTAAGCTATAAAATTGTAATATTTGTAATGTCTCCTTAATATTATTTCATTTCACAAACTATAAATAGAGGTCAAACCCTTGTTTTTAAGGGTTTTCTCTAGTGTATTTTCTTTCCCTACTGTAGATATTCCTGTAGATTAATGGAAGGAGCATTACTTTGATTTTTTAATCAAAATTTGTTATCTTCGCTATCTTTGTGCAAGACGTTCGAAGCTTTGAGATGCATTTTTGTTGATAGTTTAGCAGTTAGTTCATTTCAACTTATTGGATTACTAGTTGTGATAGTAATTCAAATCTTCTCATAGTTAGATATATGTTGTTAGGAATTTTATTTCTATTAAATATAACTATTGGTCTATTTTGCTAATTTGTATTATCAATATTAGATGTTGGAATTGCTTTCTGCAACATATATTTATTTGTGCTTTCATGTATGAATATTTCATGGGTTTGGGTGTTGTTAATATTAAGTGATGATATACTAAAAATAGTATGTGGAAGATTTTTTTTGTAGTTACCTATGTTGTTAGCCTATCCGACCACTTTTTTTCACAATATCTCTAACCCTAAACCTTTTCTAAACCCTTTTATCAAAACCCTAATTGAGCTTTAATTGTGTCAACACCATTCTAATTTGACAAGGAACCAGCCTACTTTGGATGTTGTATTGAAGTTGCCTTTGTTCCATCCAATGTTGAGTGTCGAGTTGTGACTATCAGGTGCATTCCTAGATAGAAAATTGGAAGATAGACAATTGCAGTGTCGAGCTATGACTATCGGGTGCATGCCTAGATAGAAAATTGGAATATAGACAGTCACAGTATCGAGTAAAACTTGATTTCAATTCAGTGCCCAACAATTATTTATCTTATGGTTGTATTTAATCCCTTGTATCTTGAGAATTAGTCAAGTCACCTAAGGTAAATTTGAAAATAACCAATTAGTATACAAATTAAAACACATTCAATAATTTTCATTTAAATTATTATAATAATTATAAACTAAATTTTTTCAATAGTTAAATAGACAAATTTTGGATATATTGATTCTATATATTTCCTTAAGCCAAAATCCTTTGTTTCCATATATCATCCTAGTTCATGACCATTTAAATATATAAAATGTCTTGATGCCAAAATCTAGCTGATTTTAAAAGATTATTCAAATATTATTTTATTTTTTCTCCATCCTAAACTAAAACAAACTACATAAATTAAAATTATTGTGGTTTCCATAGTCTTTAAAATTGTGTAAAGGAACAAAAAATTGATATTATCTCAAGTATTCTAATATATATATATATATATATATATATATATATATATATATATATATATATATATATATATATATATAAACATGGTGGAATTGGTAGCCGCCACGAATCCGGGTAGGCTGTCCAGATTTTATGGCCATCATAGTATTCTGCGTTGTCCACCTCGAAAGCCACCACACAGATCTTCGTGCAATCCGCCCCTATAACCACCATGCCACAATCATTTTAAACCTTTTACGCCACTAAAAGCACCAAGAAAGGGACAAGTGTTCAGTCCGATGAGGCCCGAGATTTTAACCTTGGACCTCCGCCCCCTTATGGGGTTTGGATGAACCAATTGGTCTACACCTCGGACCCCAAATATTCTAATATTCAATATGTAGTTTACTAAAAATAAATAATATAAAGAGAAACAATAGATAACCATACCCATTATAACCTCAAAATATCCCTACCCTTATATGCAACAATTTAGATAAGTCTAATCTAAATGCATGAGCTTATTCCAAGAGATCAAAAACACATTATTAGTCCATTTATATTTTTGATGTTTTTGTTGAGTAATCTATCTTTCATATTTTCATTATTTAATATATTTTATACCTTCGTTCTATAATAGAAAAGAAATCATTCATTTTATAGAGCATCTTAATCTTATTCAGATTTTTATAGACTAAAGTCATATCATCTAAGTTCCTTTTAATTCTTGCATTTTAGATATCAATAATCTATATGAAGAAAAGGATTGCACCTAAAATATATATTCAAAATTTGTTTTTTTTTTAACTCCTAGAATAGGAGTTACTTGGATAGAATAGTAGTATATAGAATTAATTTATTTTTTTCAACCTTCACTTTGTCCACTTATTCATTAGGCCCTTCATTTACTCTTTGACTTCCGTACACACTACAATGTGTTTGAATTAGATAAAGGATACTTCAATGATCTTCATTTCCCATGTATGGAAATATTTCAAAATAACTTGATTTTATTCTTCTTTTTTATTTTATTTTTAAAACAAAAAGCATTTTAATCTAACTTAAAATTCAATTTTATGCAATAAAAATTTCCCTACATGTAAGTTGTAATATTGGCCAAGTTACCCACTAATTCTTGAATCCATCAATTTATCATTATTTGATCAGTACTCAAAATCAATATCTTTACTCAAGTCCTATGAATCAGGATGATTAAAGGGTTGTTTGATTTATTTTTCTTGGGTGTCTAATCACTTTATATTTTTGAATTTTTTGAAGATTGATCTTATGTGAGAGTACTATCATAACTCTTTTTCTATACATTTTTCCATTTCCATTTTTAGAATTGATTTAATTATTGATGAACCTTTGCTACCTCCAAAAAAATTAAAAAATGATTGCATCTCTTGGATTTTTGCTTATGTACTTCTCTTATTATGAATTTACTCTATTGCTTGTTTGTTTTTTGTACATTAATGTGTGAGACTAAAATATTTTTACAAGTTCTTTTCCCTAGATTTGAGTCTTCACTTGTGGGTAGCTAAATGAAGTAATATGAAGATGCTATAAAGGCTTCCTAATAATGACAAATGGTGATCAATTAGGACTAGGATTGGAAGGGATAACTTTATACTTAATTATATGTCTTTATATTCCATAACCTACTTCCACTTGGGTTAACATAATTGAAGAACACAAGCTTATACTGAGAGGGAGGGATGAACAGTATAAGACCACTTTTTACTTTTCTTTTCAATTCAATATTATGCAGTGTATAGACAACAGTATCAATAGCAGTAATCAAGCAATGCACAAAACACCATACACAATAGAGACACCACAGTTTACGTGGTTCACCCAATGTGGGCTACTCCATGAAGAAAATATTTTACTAAAACTTTCTCAATCAATATCTTTGGGAATCCTTCCCAATTACAATTTTTATGGATCTTTGTCCAAAGGAGATGTTGATCCCCTAATATCAAGTTCATGGATCTCTTCCACATGAGAACTCTTTCCCCTTATGCTCTGGCTAGTGATCTTCTAGAAGACTCTGTCTCTCTACTGCATTGATTCATGGATCTCTCTCCACTTGAAGACTCCTCACTCAGATTTGTATTCAACTATCCTGGATACTGGATATCTATCCACTGAGACTCTTCTCTCTATACTTTGTCACCTCCAAATCTCTATCAATAGGCTCACTCAGAACCTACTCAATAGGCTCACTCAAAACCTGCTCAACAAGCTCACATAGAACTTGTCCAAATCTGCTCAACAAGCTCACAAAAAATTGTCCAAATCTACTCAACAAGCTCACACAGAACTTGTCCAAATCTGCTCAAGCAATCTCACCAAGAACTTGCCCAAATCTGCACTAGCAAGCTCACAAAGAACTTGCCCAAATATGCACTAGCAAGCTCACCAAGAACTTGCTCAATAATTCAATCTCATAGAAGCATAAAGAGAATTGTTAGAGACTCAATATGTTCTATACTCAAATCCCAATATCAACTCAAATCAATATTATAGAAGCATAAAGATAATTTTTAGAGACTCAATATGTTCTATCCTCAAATCTCAATCTCAACTCAAATCAATCTTATAGAAGCATAAAGAGAATTGTTAGAGACTCAATATGTTCTATCCTCAAATCTCAATCTCAACTCAAATCCAGAATATAGAATAGTTTGTTTCATGGAACTTGAACAACCACTTCACACAATCACTTGACTAGGCTCAAACAACTCTTCTCAACCAACTACCACAAGGAACAACTCTTTCTTACAAACCCTAGTCCAAGCATGTATCAACCAACTCAAATATTTCCAACAATGCTCAACCACAAATCTCACATAACAATGATACTCATGTTCTTCTCAAGTTCAAGTTCTTTGCATAACCAATGGGCTTTAACAACAATGCTAATAAAACATTCTTCACATAAAAATGATACTCATGTTCTTCTCAAACCCTATCTCAGGTTTTTCACACAACTAATGGCTTCAACAATAATGCTTATAAAACAAGATTTAATAGCAACTCTCAACCCAAAAAACCTTGAAGCATTCAACCAACTACTTTCGAAAAGGAAACCACAATTAATCCTTTTCTCTCCAATGATATTTCAGAAATCAACCACCATAAACAATCAATAGGAGAATGTGCCCATACCTTTTATGAAGATGAAGAAGCCTTTTGGTTGTCCACAAAATCTGTCTCACTCAACACACTTTCTTTTTCAACTTTCAAAAAGGGTTAGATATCTTGATTAATAACACAACAATAACATCCAAATAACACCTTATTACTCCTACTCAATAACATACACCATGTCACTTCATAAATGAATTAATCTCTTTTGAAAAAGAACAAAGCAACCTTCACTTTTGAACCTCTTTACAAAATTAGAAATATCTCTTTACACACATCTTATTTCTCCCTCTAAGTAAGTTAACAAAATATCCCTCGGAATAAGCTTTCCAATGATATATAATATGATATACTTATAAAAAATAAATCACCAGAAATCTCTCTTTTTCTAAACATGCATCACAACCCTTATTCCTCCTAGGGCACTTTAGAAAAATAAAATATATTAAAATATTATTAACTTGCCTTTGTCCCTGATGGGATTCGATCTCGTGACCCTCCTTGCTCAGTGCCTTAACCACAGCCAACCTTCCATTGGGCCACATGCCCTCACGTGCTCAAAAGGAGCACACAAAAAAACCTTATGCCACTAATATCTACGCCCTTCGAAAACAAAACGTGCTTCACGCGTTTCAACACAACAAAACACCTCCGAAAAGAATCGAACACAGGACCTCCTACTTCACACATAGTGCATGAACCACTAGGCCAAGGAGGCCTATACGTTTGGCTTTACTCCACAATAGTCTCTTCAACAAACGTGAAAATCGTAAGCCTTTTAAAACCCTTTACACACACACTTTGACATGATGCGCAGGATCTTTTACCATTCGAATCCAAATATCAAATCGAGCGCTTAGGGAAATAAATCAAAAATTTGGGCATATATATATGTCCTCCTCCTTTCCTTTGACGTCGGTGCTATAATTTAAATATTATTTTTATGCCTTTTCCTTTCTTTGACGTTGGTGCTATAAATTAAATTTTAATTTTAATTTTAAATTTTAATTTTAAATAATTTTAAATAATTTTAAATTTAAACTTAAATATTTAAAATTAAGTATCTCCATCACAGGGGCACCTCTTTTGACAAAACGAAAATCTAACCTAGGTTTTAAGAAAAACCCATTTTAAATCTTCAATCCATGGTTTTAAATAAAACTTTTTATTTTGCTTGCCTTGGTTTTCACAAAAATCATGTATATATCCATGCTCTCCAAAATATCATAAATGCTTATTTATGAAATGCTTTGGCCACCAAAACTCAATGTGATCCATGTGACATCAATGACAACATAAAATCACTCAAATTTCAAACAATCTCCCCCTTTGTCATTGATGGCAACACCTCTATTGTAAATCACCACAATCACTGCAAAAACCATCTCTGAGAATCAAAGCTGCTCCCCCTGACTCAATACTCTCTATGGAGGCTGCTCCCCCTAACTCAATGCTCTCTTTGGAGGCTTCTCCCCCTAACTCAATGCTCTCCCCCTTACTCAAATCTCTCCCCCTTTGACATCAATGGCAAAAGGGACACCTATGGGGCTAAAATATATGACTCTTAAGCTTAGCCCCCTCACCACCTTCTCTCTTGAGGTGATTAATTTTGGGGTGGGAGTACTTTTACTCCCATATTACATTTTTTCTTTCCTCTGTCAACTTCCTTCCATATTTTTATGATATCCTTCTCTTGATGAATTACTTGATCTTCTTGTCTTGAACCTGTTTGACCTTCTTGCCTTGAAACTGCTTGATGGAATTGAGTCCTACACCATTTTGCAATATGTCCAAAGTTATTGCAATTAAAACACTTGATATTGTAGCCTTTGGATGGTGCCCATATCCTGAATTATTTCTTGAAATAATTTCCATATCCATTCCTTTCTTGAACCCTGTATTGTGAAGTTGTGTTTTCATGACCATTATGACCATGACTTCTGATTTGTGTAGCTCTAAAACCAAAACCATGTTGCTCATTTTCTTTGCACTGAGAAGCTCTATGACCAATCCTATTGCATAAGAAGCAATGTCCCTAAAAACCATACCTTCTTCCTTTGAATTTTCTTCTAGCAAAATCAAACTTCTTTGATCCATGGATCCTGCAGTGTATAGCCCTATGTCCAAATCCATTACAAGAAAAACAATGTCCTTGAAAAGCCCTTTGTTCATGCCTTGGTTCCTCATACCTTTCTTGATCATTATCTTTGTAATCATCTTTGACTTGTGCATTGTATCCTTGAATGTTCTTTGTAGCATCTAAATCCTCTTCCTTAATTTCTTCCTTGCTTTCCTCTTCAAGAATTTCTTTTCCTTTTGAACTTGATTCACCTATCTCAAAACAAGATCCAAAATGGATGTTTGGAGCCATAGGAACTTTGGAAATTTCTTCATAAATCTTAGGTGCTTCCTTGCTTTCATATTTTAGAACTTCCTTTCCTTTTGAGTGTGACTTTTCTTGGAAATAAGATACAACTTTAAAATAAGTTTCCACTCCTTTTTGAACATTTTCATTTAATGTGTCATGTCTTGTCATTATTGTCCTTAATTATTCATTCATTCTTTCCTCTATCCTTTTTGCATTTTGAAGCTCATCTCTTAGATCACTGTTTGTTTGAAGTTGTTCTACTCTAATTTTTACATCTGTTCGAATCTTGTTTTCAAGATTCCTAATTTCTTCTTTTAGCCTTTTGACTTTTATTTTTTGTTTTCTTGGCTCATCCTCTTCTTTTTCTATTACCAAAAGTGAGACTTCTTATGTTTCTTTTATCCCATAGAAAAATCCTTCTTCATCTTCACTATCACTAAGATCATTATAATCTTCTATAGCAAACAAACTCTCATGATTTCTTTGACCATACTTGTTTCCTTGATGTGTCATCTCATCTTCACTATCATTGAAGCCATTGCAATATCCCGATCTGTGATCTCTTTGACCACACACAAAGCATTGTTCTCTTTCATCTTCTATTCCTAGGAATAGATGTTCTTCCTTTTCATCATCTGACTTATCTCTATCATTGTGATCTGAGCTATCACTTGCTTCTACAATGTAGAAGGTTTTCTTTGTCTTATGAAAACTTTTCTTCTTCTCATACTTGCTTTGCTTGTATTTGTCATCTTTGTCATGCTTATGCTTTCCATATTCTTTTCTTCTATGACCCTATTTTTCATCATCATTTTTTTCTTCATGTGGACACTTGTATGCATAGTGACCAAAATCACCACACTTGTAGCATTTGAATTTCTTCATATCCCTATAATTTCTTAAGTCCTTTTTCCTTTTGATGAAGTTAGCTTCCTCATCATTATCTGAATCTCTATCTGTCTCTGGAACTTTCCCTTTATTTTTCTCTGAGGCCTTGAATGTAATTTATTTTATTGGAACCTGATGCTTACTTCTCCTCATCTCATAAGCTATGAGAGTTCCTTGTAGTTCTTCCATTGTTAGCTTGTTGATATCCATTGTTTCTTCTATTGCTGAAACATTTGCATCATACTTCATGGGAAGTGATCTCAAAACCTTTTGAGTAACATCTTATTCTTTCATCTCAAATCCTAGACCTCTCATGGTGTTAGCAATCTCATCAACTCGAAGTAAAAACTGTGCAATATCTTCAAAATCTTCCATTTTCAATTCCTCAAATATTTTTCTATGAGTTTGTAGTTTTGCCAACTTTACCTTGGAATATCCTTCATAGGTATTCCGTAAATTGGTCCATATTTCATTTGTTGAATTACATACCATGACCTTTGCAAAATTTATCTCACGTAGCCCACTCAAAATACAATTCATTGCCCTTGCATTGATCTCAACCAATTTCTCGATAGTCTTATCTACCTAAGGATCACCTTCAATCTTATACTCTTTTGCAACCATCTGCCATACCTCATATCCTTGTGATATCAAGTAGTTCTTCATTCTCATGCTCTAGAAAGTATAATTGTTACCATCAAACAGTGGAGCCTTATTTGTAGATGATCCATTTTGTGAAGCCATCTGTGTTCTTGTAGAATCTACCCTCAAGCTGTTAGCATTTTTGAAGGAACCCGCTCTGATACCAATTGAAGAACACAAACTTATACTGAGGGGGGGGGGAACAGTATAAGACCACTTTTTACTTTTCTTTTCAATTCAATATTATGTAGTGTATAGACAACAATATCAATAGCAGTAATCAAGCAATGCATAAAAAACCATACATAATAGAGACACCACAGTTTACATGGTTCACCCAATGTGGGCTACTCCATGGAGAAAATATTTTACTAAAACTTTCTCAATCAATTTCTTTGGGAATCCTTCCCAATTACAATGTTTATGGATCTTTGTCCAAAGGATATGTTTATCCCCTAATCTCAAGTTCGTGGATCTCTTCCATAGGAGAACTCTTTCCCCTTCTACTATGGCTAGTGATCTTCTAGAAGACTATGTTTCTCTGTTGCATTGATTGGTGTATATCTCTCAACTTTAAAACTCCTCACTCATATATCTTCAACTGTCTTGGCTACTGAATCTCTATCCACTGAGACTTTGTCCTCTGTACTTTGTCACCTCCAAAGCTCTGTCAATAGGCTCACTCAGAACCTGCTCAATAGGCTCACTCAGAACCTACTCAACAAGCTCACATAGAACTTGTCCAAATATGCTCAACAAGCTCACATAGAACTTGTCCAAATCTTCTCAACAAGCTCACACAGAACTTGTCCAAATATACTCAAGCAAGCTCACCAAGAACTTGCCCAAATCTGCACTAGTAAGCTCACCAAGAACTTGCCCAAATCTGCACTAGCAAGCTCACCAAGAACTTGCTCAATAATTCAATCTCATAGAAGCATAAATAGAATTGTTAGAGACTCAATATGTTCTATACTCAAATTCCAATCTCAACTCAAATCAATCTTATATAAGCATAAAGAGAATTGTTAGAGACTCAATATGTTCTATCCTCAAATCTCAATCTCAACTCAAATCAATCTTATAGAAGCATAAAGAGAATTTTTAGAGACTCAATATGTTCTATCCTCAAATATCAATCTCAACTCAAATCCAGAATATAGAATAGTTTGTTTCATGGAACTTGAACAACCACTTCACACAATCACTTGATTAGGCTCAAACAACTCTTCTCAACCAACTACCACAAGGAACAACTCTTTCTTACAAACCCTAGTCCAAGCATGTATCAACCAACTCAAATGTTTCCAACAATGCTCAACCACAAATATCACATAACAATGATACTCATGTTCTTCTCAAGTTCAAGTTCTTTGCATAACCAATGGGCTTTAACAACAATGCTAATAAAACATTCTTCACATAACAATGATACTCATGTTCTTCTCAAACCCTATCTCAGGTTTTTCACACAACTAATGGCTTCAACAACAATGCTTATAAAACAAGGTTTAATAGCAACTCTCAACCTAGAAAACCTTGAAGCATTCAACCAACTACTTTCGAAAAGGAAACCACAATTAATCCTTTTCTCTCCAATGATATTTCAAAAATCAACCACCATAAACAATCAATAGGAGAATGTGCCCATACCTTTTATGAAGATGAAGAAGCCTTTTGGTTGTCCACAAAATCTGTCTCACTCAACACACTTTCTTTTTCAACTTTCAACAAGGGTTAGAGATCTTGATTAATAACACAACAATAACATCCAAATAACACCTTATTACTCCTACTCAATAACATACACCATGTCACTTCATAAATGAATTAATCTCTTTTGAAAAAGAACAAAGCAACCTTCACTTTTGAACCTCTTTATAAAATCAGAAATATCTCTTTACACACACCTTATTTCTCCCTCTAAGCAAGTTAATCAAATAGCCCTTGGAATAAGATTTCCAACGATATATAATATGATATACTTCTAAAAAATAAATCACCAAAAATCTCTCTTTTTTAAACATGCATCACAACCCTTATTCCTCCTAGGGCACTTTAGAAAAATAAAATATATTAAAATATTATTAACTTGCCTTTGTCCCTGATGGGATTCGATCTCGTGACCCTCCTTGCTTAGTTCCTTAACCACAGCCAACCTTCCGTTGGGCCACACACCCTCACGTGCTCAAAAGCACACAATAAAACCTTATGTCGCAAATATTTGTGCCCTTCAAAAACAAAATGTACTTCACGTGTTTCAACACAGCAAAATACCTCCAAAAAGAATCGAACGTAGGACCTCCTACTTCACACACAATGCATGAACCACTACGCCAAGGAGACCCATACATTTGGCTTTACTCCACAATAGTCTCTTCAACGAACATGAAAATCGTAAGCCTTTTAAAACCCTTTTCACACACACTTCGACACACGATGCGTATGCTCTTTTACCATTCGAATCCAAATATCAAATCGAGCGCTTAGAGAAATAAATCAAAACTTTGGGCATATATATATATATATATATATATATATATATATATATATATATATATGTCCTCCTCCTTTCCTTTGACGTCGGTGCTATAATTTAAATATTAGTTTTATGCCTTTTCCTTTCTTTGACGTTGGCGCTATAAATTAAATTTTAATTTTAATTTTAAATTTTAATTTTAAATAATTTAAAATTTAAACTTAAATATTTAAAATTAAATATCTCCATCACCGGGGCACATTTTTCGACGAAATGAAAATCCAACTTGGTTTTTAAGAAAAACCCATTTCAAATATACCATCCATGGTTTTAAATAAAACCTTTTATTTTGCCTGCCTTGGTTTTCACAAAAACCATGTATATATCCATGCTCTCCAAAATATCATAAATGCTTATTTATGAAATGCTTTGGCCACCAAAACTCAATGTGATCCATGTGAAATCAATGATCCATGTGACATCAATGACAATATAAAATCACTCAAATTTCCAACAATGATTTTGTTATATGTATTATCCAATCCAATGTTTTAGTATATTATTTATATCATAAGATTATATAAGGAGATTTATGGAGATTTTTAATTGGTTATATGGTATTTAAACATACCCTATATAATACATAATTACCATGTTTTCGTAACATTTTAACGAATTCTATAGTAGTATATGGCACTTATGCATATATCATTTGGTAATATTTGAATTTGGGTGTCTGCTTTGAAATTCCATATTTGTGTCCACTTGAGCTCATGTCATTTAAAGGATCTATAAATTTCAATTCGATAAAATATTTCAAGTTTATATTATAGAAATCCTTCTCCATAATATCTATTATATCCTAAGGAATTTAACAATGGAGGAAGGTGACAAGGATACTGGTGTTGGAAACCAAGGTTTGCAGGGCTTATAACAAGACCATAGGGCTAGTATTTCAATGATGCAAGGTAGACAACAAACCCTAGAGGTTTTATAAAAGCCTTTTGACTTGGGAGCACGATCATGTTTGAATATTGTGAAAGGAAACCTGAAGGGTGTGGATTTTTATTTTGATCTTTACCCTGAACAAGGAAAACTTTGCATCTCATTTGAACTCATGGTCTTAACGATGGCTCATAGTGTTTGGAATTTTGTTGGGAAGTTTATAGGTGTCTGTCTATATTTTTATGCCATTCAAAAATGGGTATTCTTGGAGTGGCATCCATAGGGTAACATGGAGATAAATACATTACCTCAAGGGTTTTTCATGATAAAACTTAACTATGAATAATATGTTGATCATATCCTCTAGGGCATCCATGGTTTTTTGGTGATGAAGCATATTTTTAAAAAAATGGGGACCAAATTTTAATCCAAATACTTAGAGCATCCATAAATATTTGATATGGGTAAGCCTTCTAGGCTTACCTGTTCATTTTTGGTATGAGGAGGTTCTAGGTATTGCAAAAGAGACAGGGGACTTAGTTACCATAAACCCAACAATGAGAGCCAAGTCAAGGATGATCCTTAAAAGGATGTGCATGAATATTGATTTGGAGTTAGACCTTCCTAGTTCCATTGAATTTATATCATATTTGATAAAATGGAAACAGGATATTGAGTACAATAATAGGATTCCCTTTTGTAATCTGTGCAAAAAACAAGGCACTTGATAAAGTAATACCCTAACAAAAATAAGGAAAGTAATTTGCATCGAGTGTGGCAACAAAAGGAGTCCTCTAACCCAAAAAATAATTAGATGGAAGAACCTAACTCTTCAAAGGAGAATATTTTGAACCATATTGAAACCCAAGAAGTCCCACTTGAAGTTTTAGAGCCTCAAACAATAGAGGAGGGAGAAATCTTGGAAAACATCACTCGGGTAAGTCTTCTTGATTCAAACCCTTTTAATCCTAAGAATGATATTCCTCAATAAAATTCCTTTGCATGTCTAGGGGATGAGTTATATGATTCTATTGATGTATATTTCAAAATCCATAAAGAGGTTATTGAATCAAATAAATACCTAGTTGCTTCAAATATCCATTATAATTTAAATCCAAAAAAAGGCCTTGAAATACCCCTAGGTGGGGATAAGGAGATACCTTTGTTTTATCCTAGAAATAAAAAGGGAAAAAATATGCTACTTCTAGTAGAGTTACTAGAAATTAGAAAAATGGGTTGATAGATGTAGGATATGAATCCAAACATGGGAGACCTTCTAATCAAGAGATCAAATTGAGAGAAGTAGTTGTAGATATTGCTAATGGCACCCAATCAAATCTGGATCTAGGTGGGGGGAAGAAGCAAAAATATAAACCCAAAAAATGAAGGTTATCTCTTGGAATGTGCAGGGTCTTAATGCCCCCTCTAAGAATAGAATGTTGCAAGTGTTGAGGAAATAGGTCAACCCGTAGGTTATCTTGTTACAAGAAACAAATCTTGATGAACCACATTCCAAAAGCATTAAGCAAATAATATGGAGAGGTGTTGATTTTATAGCATGCCCTATAGTAGGGGCCTCTAGAGGTCTTCTATGTATTTGGGATCAAAACAAGATTGAAGGAAAATTGATTATATCAAATGAAATATTCATAGCTATCCATTTTTATGTAAAGAAGGTGAATCAATAGTGGGTAGTCACTATAGTTTATGATTCTAACATAGTGATGAAGAATACAAGATTATACTGAGAGGGGGGTGAATAGTATAAGACCACTTTTTAATTTTCTTTCTCAAAAATTATTAATCAATATAATCAATAGCAGTATCAATAGCAATAACCAAAGCAATGCACAAATCATCATACACAATAGAGACACCAATTTTAACATGGTTCACCCAATGTGGGTTACCTCCATAGAGAAAATATTTCTTCTAAATATTTCTCAAATAATATTTTGGGAATCCTTCCCAATTACAATGTTTATGGACCTCTATCCAAAGGATATGTTGATCCCCTAAATTTGGTTTATGGATATCTATCCATGGGAGAACTCCTTCTCCTCTTCTTTGGCTAGTGATCCTCTAGAAGAATTGCTTCAAATCAGCTGGGGATATGTTGATCCCCTAAATTTGGTTTGTGGATATGTATTCCACAAGCCTTCTCAAATAATTGCCTCAAATCAGCTTGAAAAGTCCACACAGAACTTGTCCAATCTCATAGAAGCATAAAGAAAATTGTTAGAGACTCAACATGTTCTATACTCAATGCTCAATCACTTTCTCAACACAATATCATAGAAACATAAAGAGAATTTTTAGAGACTCGATATGTTCTATACTCAATGCTCAATCATTTTCTCAACTCAATATCATAGAAACATAAGGAGAATTGTTAGAGACTCAATATAATCTATACTCAATGTTCAATCACAACTCAAATCAGAATTTAGAATAATTTATTTTAGGGAAATTTGAACAACAACTTCACACATTCACTTGACTAGGCTCAATCAACTCTACGCAACCAAACACTTCAAGAAACAACCCTTTCTCTCAAACCCTAGTCCAAGAATGTATCTCCCAACTCAAAATGTTTTCAACAATGTTCAACACAAATGTCACATAACAATGATACTCATGTTATTTTCTAACTCAAGTTCAAGTTCTTTGCATAACCCATTGGCTTCAACAACAATGCTAATAAAACAAGGTTTTAATCACAACTCTCAATTTAGAAATCCTTGAAGCATAAACTCAAAGTACTTCACTCAACCAATGGTCTAAACAATAATGCTTATCAAACAAGGTTTAATCACAACTCTCAATCCAGAAAACCTTGAAGCATTAACTCAACCACATTCAAAAATGAAACCCTAATCAAATCCTTTTCACTCCAAACATAATTTTCAATCAAGCCAATCACCTAACTCAACAAAGAATAATTTTACCCATACCTTTTATTGAAGAGTAGTTGCCCTTACAAATCTGCCACACTCACAATTACTTCTTTGACAAACTCAATAAGGTTTAGAGGATAATTTTTATATCATAAAAATATCACAATTACACCTTATCACTCCAACTTAAACAATAAGCAATATCCTCACAATAATCACAAAACCCTTTATTCAAAATAACATACAACCCACAAAGTATTAACCTTTCAATATTCCACAATAGCAAAATTTAATACTTGAAAATAAAAATAGAATTCTCCTTATAACTCCTAATGGTATTTCTCAACTACCAACCTTTATCACAATGCAAAGACTTCAACCACCAAATACCTTATACCTCCAAGTTAGGCATTAATAAAATAAAACATAAAAATGTACCTTTACCTTTGAAGAGTTTCAAACTCTCAACGCAACCCACACAAACATCTTTGCTCATGGTGCAAACCACCACATAAGCTACAAGCTTGTTGGGAAGGAAGAAGCACCACGTGCTTCAACACCCCTTCCTTGCCTTGAAAAATGTATGTGCCTAACGATTGGCACCTTCAACACATCCACCAAAAGCTTCCGTGGGATTCAAACACTATCCACCATGCACACCAAAACGTAAGCTTGCAGCCCACTTGCCACTAGGTCAAGGTGCATTTTTGGATTCCAACTAATCAACGTGCTTGCTTTTGTTTCCTTTTGTCGTCAAGTCAAACATGAGTTTTGCAATTCTATCTCACAAGCTCTACATTTAATTTGTATGCTTTCTCTTTCTAGTTCGAGCAAGGATAATTCAGAAATCAACTTTGGGCATGGTATTTATATGCATTTCCACTAAATAAAAAATATTGGTGCTTCCCTTTGGCTTCTATGACATCGGTAGAAATAAAATTTTCCTTGTTTAAAAAATTTAAATCCAACCTTTGGATTTATTAAAATATTCTTTGGTCTTAAACCTTTAAACCCAACCTTTGGGTTTATTAAGATATTTTTAGAATTTATAAACCCACTTTTGCAATATAAAATATTGTAATGAAAATTACAAATATTTTATTTTGGTTTTTCACCGTGGCACTTCTAACCATTATAATATTTCACCTTTGATAAAGTACCTTTTAATATTTATTTATAAAATTTAAATTCATCCTGAATTTAAATAATTTATAAAATAAATATATAACTCCTTTTTAACTTTTGCCTTTTGCACTATTTCACTTGAACTTATGCCTTCTTGTTGAATATCAAATGACCATCTTTGTCACCTTTATTTCCTATTGAAATATTTGGTATTAATGATGACTCCATCTGGTGGCATCAATTGTGACATCAATGACAACTTTGACTTAGGGACTCAAAATGTCCAACAATCTCCCCCTTTGTTATTAATGGCAACCCATATCCTTTTACTGACCTTTCTTTTTCTTTTTCTCCCCCTGGGACATTGTTCCCCTTGGCTCAATTCTCTCTCAAATATCAAATCTCTCCCCATATCAAATATCTACCCCTTTGAAATCAATGGAAAAGGGTCACCTTTGGGGCTCAGGGCTAAGAATGAGCCTCTTAGCTTAGCCACTCCCCCACCTCCACATGAGTTGGTTAATTTTAGGGTGGGATTATTTCTACTCCCCGAAAGCATTGTTCTTTACCTTTATCTTTTTCCCTTATTTTCTAAGTTTTTTGAATCCTCTGACTATTTCTTTCCAAGTCATCATCCCTGTTCATGTCATCATTCATGTTCCTATTCTTGTTCCTATTCTCATCCATGTTCTTGTTCATGTTCTCATCCATGCTCATGTTCCTGTTCCTGTTCATGTTCCTTTTCTTGTTCATATTCCTGTTCATGTTTATGTTCTTGTTTATGTTTATATTCCTGTTCTTGTTCATTCCTATTTTTGGAATATTTTCTCTACACCATCTTGCTATGTGACCATAATTATTGCACTTATAACACTTAATTTTATTATTCCTTGGAGGTGCAACTGTCTTATGATTTCTCCTAGTGAATTCATATCCTCTTCTATCAAGAATCTTGCAATTTATTGCCTTGTGACCAAACTCATTACATGAATAGAAATACCCTTGGAAAAGTTGTCCTTTCCCATATTCCTATCTTTCATGTGTCCTGCACTTTGAAGCCATGTGCCCAAACCTGTGACATGAAAAATATCTTCTATTGAAGATTCCTTGTCTTGACCTCATTGGTCTCTTGTTCTGATATACATGTTTCCTGTTCCATTTGATCCTTACTTGTGCATTGTTACTTTCCTTGCTAAACTTTCTATTTTCCAACTTATCCTTAGAAGTATCACTCTCTCTTTTACTTACTTCTTTTGAATTTTCTTATTTTTTGGTGTTTGAGCTTGACTCTCCTTTTTTTGCTTCTTATTTTTCCTATTCTTATTTAGAACTAAGTCTTGTTATGGTGACTGATGACCTTTGTGCATTGATAGTCCTTTCCAAGGCCTTTGAATTTTCCTTAAACTTGTGTAGCTTATGCTTAGAACCTTTTACTTCTATCCTTAGTGAAACTATCTCATGATCTAATATTTCACACTCTAGATCTTTTGTTTTTAATTTTTCAGTCATACCTTCTTTAATTTTTTTGTCTCTTCAACTTTGATTTTGAAGTTAGTAAGTTCCTGTAGAAACCTTGATTTTTCTTTCTCATCTTCTTGAGTTTGAATCCTTAATCCTGAGTTATCCCTTTTTAATTCTCCAAGAGTAATCATAAGCCTTTCACATTCTATCTCTTTTGCCTTTGACTGTTTAATCGTACCTTCTTCAACTTTTCTTGCTTTTTCAACTTTATCTCTCAAGTTAGATATATCCTGTAGAAGCTTTGTCTTACATTTCTCATATTCTTGTATTTGAGTCTTCAATTCTAAATTCTCTATTTTCAATTCAATAAGCTCCTTAAGAGTGGCTTTCCCTTTTTCTTTTTCTGAATCTTCCTCTTCTCCAATTTCTTCTATTGTCCAAAGTGGAGTTTCTTCTTGATACCTGCTTCGACTATTCCTGTTATCTTTTTGTAACTTATTCTTTAGAACTTAAAATATGAGAGAATCATATTCATCTTCACTACTATCAAAACCATTGCAATAACTTACATCATGACCGAGTTGACCATAGAGAAAACATTCTTCACATTTTTGTGAATAATAAGCTGCATGATGACCTATCTTTCCACATCTGGTACAAAACTTTATCATTCTGGATATTTCTCCATTACTTGATCCATATCTTGAATCTATTTCCATTTGTCCTCCCAAAACAAAAATATTAGACTCATCTTCCTTTTCTCTCATGACCATAGGTGTTTTTTTTTCTTGTGTCTTATGCTTCTACTTTTGCTTTTATTTGTCATTTATGTTCTTATAGGATCTTCCTTCAAGCTGTTAAAATTCTTCTGAAGGAACCAACTATGATACCAAGTGAAGAACACAAGCTTATACTGAAATGGGGGGTGAACAATATAAGACCACTTTTTACTTTTCTTTCCCAAATAGTATTAATCAATATAATCAATGGCAATATCAATAGCAATAACCAAAGCAATGCATAAATCATCACACACAATAGAGACACCAATTTTAATGTGGTTCACCCAATGTGGGTTACCTCCACAGAGAAAATATTTCTTCTAAATATTTTTCAAATAATATTTTGGGAATCCTTCCCAATTACAATGTTTATGGACCTCTGTCCAAAGGAGATGTTGATCCCCTAAATATGGTTTGTGGATCTCCCACAGGAGAACTCCACCTCTGCTCTAGCTGGTGATCCTCTAGAAGACATTGTCTCTACTACACTGACTATGGATCTCTCTCCACTTGAAGACTCTTGTCCTAACTCAAAATACCTATCCTCAATGTCCTGGCTGATGGATCTCTATCCACTGGAGACTCTATCCTATTTTCTCTATCACCTCCAAAGCTCTATCTCAATACTGTACTAAACACAGTCTGGTTAGTCTAGCGTAGCTTTGCTTAATATATTCACTCAGAACCTTATAAAATATGCTCAACAAGTCCACTTAGAACCTACTCAAATCTTCTCAACAAGTCCACTTAGAACCTGCTCAAATCTTCTCAATAGGTCTACTCATAACCTGCTCAAATATGCTCAATAGGTCCACTCAGAACCTACATAACTCTGCTCAATAGGTCCACTTAGAACCTACTCAAATCTTCTCAACAGGTCCACTTAGAACCAACTCAAATCTGCTCAACAAGCTCACATACAACTTGTCCAAATCTTCTCAACAAGCTCACACAAACTTATCCAAATTTGCTCAACAATATCACACAAAACTTGTTCAAAACTACTCAACAAGCTCACACATAACTTGTCCAAAACTGCTTCAACAAGCTCACACAGAACCTGTCCAAATATGCTCTATAATTTCTCTCTAGGACTTGCTCAAATTTGCATTGCAAGCTTTCACAAAATCTCACACAAAAATTAGTCCACAAGCCTTCTCAAAGACTTACCTCAAATCAGCTTAACAAGTCCACACAAAACTTGTCCAATATCATAGAAGCATAAAGAGAATTGTTAGAGACTCAATATGTTCTATACTCAATGCTCAATCACTTTCTCAACACAATATCATAGAAACATAAAGAGAATTTTTAGAGACTCAATATGTTCTATACTCAATGCTCAATCACTTTCTCAACTCAATCTCATAGAAACATAAAGAGAATTGTTAGATACTCAATATGTTCTATACTCAATGCTCAATCACAACTCAAATCATAATTTAGAATAATTTGTTTCATGGAACTTTGAACAACCACTTCACACATTCACTTGACTAGGCTCAATCAACTCTACTCAACCAAACACTTCAAGAAACAACCCTTTCTCTCAAACCCTAGTCCAAGCATGTATCACCCAACTCAAAATTTTTCCAACAATGCTCAACACAAATATCACATAACAATAATATTCATGTTCTTTTCCAACTCAAGTTCAAGTTCTTTGCATAACCCATTGGCTTCAAAAACAATGCTAATAAAACAAGGTTTTAATCACAACTCTCAATTCAAAAATCCTTGAAGCATAAACTCAAAGTACTTCACTCAACCAATGGTCTAAACAATAATGTTTATCAAACAAGGTTTAATCACAACTCTCAATCTAGAAAACCTTGAAGCATTAACTCAACCACTTTCAAAAATTAAACCCTAATCAAATCCTTTTCACTCCAAACTTAATTTTCAATAAATCCAATCACCTAACTCAACAAAGAAGAATTTTACCCATACCTTTTCTTGAAGAGTAGTTGCCCTTACAAATATGCCACACTCACAATTACTTCTTTGACAAACTTAATAAGGGTTAGAGGATAATTTTTATATCACAAAAATATCACAATTACACCTTATCACTCCAACTTAAAAAATAAGCAATATCCTCACAATAATCACAAAACCCTTCTTTCAAAATAATATACAACCCACAAAGTATTAACCTTTCAATATTCCAAAATAGTAAAATATAAGACTTGAAAATAAAAATAGAATTCTCATTATAACTCCTAATGGTATTTCTCAACTACCAACCTTTATCACAATGCAAAGACTTCAACCACCAAATACCTTATACCTCCAACTTAGGCATTAATCAAATAAAACATAAAATTGTACCTTTGCCTTTGGAGAGTTTCGAACTCTCAATGCAGCCCACACAAACGTCTTTGCTCATGGTGCAAACCACCACACAAGCTACAAGCTCGTTGGGAAGGAAGAAGCACCACATGCTTCAACACCCCTTCCTTACCTTGAAAAATGTATACGCCTAACTATTTGCGCCTTCAACATGTCCACCAAAAGCTCCCATGGAATTCGAACACTATCCACCATGCACACCAAAATGTAAGTTTGCAGTCCACTTGCCACTAGGCCAAGGTGCCTTGTTGGCTTCCAACTAATCAATGTGCTTGCTTTTGTTTCCTTTCACCATCAAGTCAAAGATGAATTTTGCAATTCTATCTCACGAGCTCTACATTTAATTCGTATGCTTTCTCTTTCCAATTCGAGCAAGGATAATTCATAATTCAACTTTGGTATGGTATTTATATGCATTTCCACTAAATCAAAAATGTTGGCGCTTCCCTTTGGCTTCTATGACGTTGGTAGAAATAAACTTTGCCTTGTTTAAAAACTTTAAATCCAACCTTTGGATTTATTAAAATATTCTTTGGTCTTAAACCTTTAAACCCAACCTTTGGGTTTATTAAGATATTTTTAGACTTTATAAACCCACTTTTGCAATATAAAATATTGTAATGAAAATTACAAATATTTTATTTTGGGTTTTCACCATGGCACTTCTAACCATTATAATATTTCACCTTTGATAAAGTGTCTTTTAATATTTATTTATAAAATTTAAATTCATCCTGAATTTAAATAATTTATAAAATAAATATTATAACTCCTTTTTAACTTTTGTCTTTTGCATTGTTTCACTCGAACTTTTGCCTTCTTGCTGAATATCAAATGACCATATTTGTCGCCTTTATTTCCTATTGAAATATTTGGTATTAATGATGACTCCATATTGTGGCATCAATGGTGGCATCAATGGTGATATCAATGACAACTTTGACTTAAGGACTCAAAATATCCAACAAGTGATTGGTAGGAAACACATTTGGATGGACTTAATCCAAATTAGAAATGCCTTTTTTGGCTTACCTTAGGTACTAGCAGGAGACTTCAATTCCACCTATACCAATTATATAGGAAGGGTGAAAGAAACCTGATGTTCTTATGTAAATTTGATAAATAATTTAATATAAAATGTAATCACAAGCCACTTAAATGGGGATCCCTTGTAATCGCTTTGCCGCTATAGGGGCTCCCTATTTAAAATCTATGCTTCTTATTCTTCTTATTGGATGATTTATGTGAATGACCAACCTAATATATATATATATATATATATATATATATATATATATATATATACCCTAAAGCTATGTTGGTGAAGAGACGTGATGGTTCACGTTGTGAAGAAATACGATGGTTCACTTTATGAGTTAATAATATAATAATTAAATGATTAATAATACTAAATAATAATGTTAGTATGGAGGATCCTAACAAAGGGTGACATTTCTTCTCTTTTAGAAGGAATGATGGACTTTACCCAATTTGTGAATGACAATGAACTTATGGATGTTGAACTGAGAAGGGCCAAGTATACCTAGAGAAATAGGCAACTATGGGATCAATTAATTCAAATCTGATTGGATCGATTTTTCTATCTAAGGAGAGTCTTCTAATTTTTGGGGACACAACCCTTATATCCCACCCAAAAATAGGATCTGATCATAACCCCTTGGTGTGGAAGATAGAGGAATAGAGGATAATATTCAAAAGATAATTTTATTTTGAGAAAATATGGTTACTTCATGAGGGATTAGAAAAGAAAAATATCTGAATGGTGGAAATAGGATTTTACAAGTAGCAAATTAACCCAAGTTGCTAAGAAACTAAGATACATTACGAAGAACCTTAAAACATGGAACATAGATTTTTTTGGTAACCTCCTTAAGATGAAACTAGATCTAAAGCAACAATTATCAAAAATTTAACTAGCCTTGCAATCTATAAACCTGACCAGTGGATTTATTAAAATATTCTTTGGTCTTAAACTTTCAAACCTAACCTTTGGGTTTATTAAGATATTTTTAGACTTTATAAACCCACTTTTGCAATATGAAATATTGTAATGAAAATTACAAATATTTTATTTTGGGTTTTCACCATGGCACTTCTAACCATTATAATATTTCATCTTTGATAAAGTATCTTATAATATTTATTTATAAAATTTAAATAATTTATAAAATAAATATTATAACTCATTTTTAACTTTTGCCTTTTGCACTGTTTCACTTGAACTTCTGCCTTCTTATTGAATATCAAATAACCATCTTTGTTGCCTTTATTTCTTGCTGAAATATTTGGTATTAATGATGACTCCATCTTGTGGCATCAATGGTGGCATAAATGGTGACATCAATGACAAATTTGACTTAGGGACTCAAAATATCCAACAAGTGACGGGTAGGAAACACATTTGGATGGACTTAATCCAACTTAGAAATGCCTTTTTTGGCTTACCTTAGGTACTAACAGGAGACTTCAATTCCACCTATACCAATTATACAGGAAGGGTGCAATAAACCTGATGTTCTTATGTAAATTTGATAAATAATTTAATATAAAATGTAATCACATGCCACTTAAATGGGGATCCCTTGTAATCACTTTGCTGCTATAGGGGGCCCCTCCTTGCCACTTATAGGGAGCTCCCTCTTTAGAATATATGCTTCTTATTCTTCTTCTTGGATGATTTGTGTGAATGGTCAACCTATTATATATATATATATATACCCTAAAGCTATGTTGGTGAAGAGACGTGATGGTTCACGTTATGAAAAGATACGATGGTTCACTTTATGAGTTAATAATATAATAATTAAATGATTAATAATACTAACTAATAATTTTAGTATGGAGGATCCTAACAAAGGGTGGCATTTCTTCTATTTTGTAAGGAATGATGGACTTTACCTAGTTTATGAATGACAATGAACTTATGGATGTTGAACTAATAAGGGCTAAGTATACCTAGAGCAATAGGCAACTAGGGGACCAATTAATTCAAATATGATTGGATCAATTTTTCTATCTAATGAGAGTCTTCTAATTCTTGGGGACACAAACCTTATATCCCACCCAAAAATAGGATATGATCATAACCCCTTAGTGTGGAAGATAGAGGAATAGAGGATAATCTTCAAAAACCAATTTTATTTTGAGAAAATATGGTTACTTCATGAGGGATTAGAAAAGCAAAATATCTGAATGGTGGAAATAGGATTTTACAAGTAGCAAATCAACCCAAGTTGCTAAGAAACTAAGATTCATTAAGAAGAACCTTAAAACATAGAACATAGATTTTTTTGGTAACCTCCTTAAGATGAAACTAGGCCTAAAGCAACAATTATCAAAAATTGAACTAACCTTGCAATCTATAAACTTGACTAGTGAATTTATTAAAATATTCTTTGGTCTTAAACCTTCAAACCCAACCTTTGGGTTTATTAAGATATTTTTAGACTTTATAAACCCACTTTTGCAATATAAAATATTGTAATGAAAATTACAAATATTTTATTTTGGGTTTTCACCATGGCACTTCTAACCATTATAATATTTCACCTTTGATAAAGTGTCTTTTAATATTTATTTATAAAATTTAAATTCATCCTGAATTTAAATAATTTATAAAATAAATATTATAACTCCTTTTTAACTTTTGTCTTTTGCACTGTTTCACTCGAACTTCTGCCTTCTTGCTGAATATCAAATGACCATATTTGTCGCCTTTATTTCCTATTGAAATATTTGGTATTAATGATGACTCCATCTTGTGGCATCAATGGTGGCATCAATGGTGATATCAATGACAACTTTGACTTAAGGACTCAAAATATCCAACAAGTGATGGGTAGGAAACACATTTGGATGGACTTAATCCAAATTAGAAATGCCTTTTTTGGCTTACCTTAGGTACTAGCAGGAGACTTCAATTCCACCTATACCAATTATATAGGAAGGGTAAAAGAAACCTGATGTTCTTATGTAAATTTGATAAATAATTTAATATAAAATGTAATCACAGGCCACTTAAATGAGGATCCCTTGTAATCGCTTTGCTGCTATAGGGGGATCCCTCCTTGCCACTTATAGGGGGATCCCTCTTTAGAATCTATGCTTCTTATTCTTCTTCTTGGATGATTTGTGTGAATGGCCAACCTAATATATATATATACCCTAAAGCTATGTTGGTGAAGAGACGTGATGGTTCACATTATGAAGAGATACGATGGTTCACTTTATGAGTTAATAATATAATAATTAAATGATTAATAATAGTAACTAATAATGTTAGTATGGAGGATCCTAACAAAGGGTGTCATTTCTTCTATTTTGAAAGGAATGATGGACTTTACCCAGTTCGTGAATGACAATGAACTTATGGATGTTGAACTAAGAAGGGCTAAGTATACCTAGAGCAATAGGCAACTAGGGGACCAATTAATTCAAATCTTATTGGATTGATTTTTCTATCTAACAAGATTCTTCTAATTTTTGGGGACACAACCCTTATATCCCACCCAAAAATAGGATCTGATCATAACCCCTTGGTGTGGAAGATAGAGGAATAGAAGATAATCTTCAAAAGCCAATTTTATTTTGAGAAAATATGGTTACTTCATGAGGGATTAGAAAAGTAAAATATTTGAATGGTGGAAATAGGTTTTTACAAGTAGCAAATTAACCCAAGTTGCTAAGAAACTAAGATACATTAAGAAGAACCTTAAAACATGGAACATAGATTTTTTTGGTAACCTCCTTAATATGAAACCAGACCTAAAGGAAAAATTATCAAAAATTGAACTAGCCTTGCAATCTATAAACCTGACCAGTGAAGTTTGAGATAAAGAAAAGAATTTGTTGGTTGAGTATCATAACACCCTAGCCTGTGAAGAGATTTTTTGATGCCAAAAAACCAGAGTAAATTGGTTAAAGGAAGGTGACTCGAACAATAATTTTTTTCATGTTTCTACTTTAAGGCATAGAATTTATAATTGAATTAAAGTTGTCAAGATGCATGGTTCAGTCATGACCCACCTTCGGTAGACCTCAAACTTGATAGATTTTTCTTAGCTAATATGTTTTTCTTCAAGGAAAAATTGATATGCTATGTTATAATTATGGATGATTTGTAGGAAATAAAATATTTAAATGAAGAAATGCTTGTCAATATATGGATCATTGTTTCAAGTAAGTATTTTCATCAAAGAATGTAGTGTTGCTAAGAGACTGTGTGTTTGGGAAAAAAATAGGGTTCTTGTGGGTGCAGAAAGAACAAGCCATAAAGAATATGAATGCTTGGGAGAAATTATGTGATGGGTTAATTGTTAGAATAATTGGGAATAAACATGAATGAATGCTTCACCCTTGATGATGATGCTTTTCATTAAAATTTTCACATGATAAATAAATTTAGTCTTGTGATTTCTTGTGTGATTTGTTGATATTGTGTTATGATTGGATTGATGGGGATATGATCTAGATATATGTATTATATGCATGATTTATTTATCTTCCCTAAAAATAAAAAAAAGTTATAAATATATATTTGTATGTGGTAACATCACCATGGAAATAAATTGTGTAAGTGAAATCTAATAGCTAGCATTAACTGAGAAAAGTGCACTAGCGGTAATGGCTTGCACTTTGAACTTGAATGTTAAAGGAACACACTAAAGAAGGATGTGGGATTTATTAAAAACATCAGTTGAGGGCCACATGGAAAAAGGAGGCTCTGAAATTCCATCAAGGAGGTTGAAAAACATGCTCAAGCAATGAGAGAGAAGAGAATTATGGATAGAACGAGAGAAGGAGAGCATAGAGAAAAATGCTAGTGGCTGGGAAGAGGAAGAACGTGATAAAAAGATATCGTGTGGAGTTTTTAATATAAATGTGACTGATAGGTAAATGGATATGATATGTTGTCTTACCATTCGTTATGTGGAAACACTCTTGTTTTATGTGATTTCTTCCAAGAATAATTCTTTGTGTTTATTTTTAATAGTGTGAAACTGTACTGCAGTTGACTACCATAGGAATTATCGAAGTATAGATTACTTGGTGTTGATTTAATCATGATTTTCTAGAAGTAGACGTAGATGATATAGGAGTGCCTTGGTTGAACGTATCATCTTCTTTGGATGAGTTTTATGGTCGTACTTATAATGGATTGATAACTAGCAATGCAACTTAATTTTATGACTACATGATATATGGTTAAAATCGTTAGTAGCCATCTCAAACATAGGGAAATTTTATAGAATTGTACCTGAAAGATAAAACATGTATTTACCATATCTTCTATTCTTTTTTATTAATATAGTGTTTCACTTCATATGGATTGGTTGTGATGCTTGGTTAAAGTGTGTGTGTATCTTTTATATAGAATGTTTGATCTATAGATATATGAATGAAGAATAACCTAATTTCTCTATGAAAACTTTTGGATTAATGGTAAATGATTGATGGTGTTTCATAATTTTTTTGGAAAACATAGGGAAATTTTATAGAATTGTACCTGAAAGATAAAACATGTATTTACCATATCTTCTATTCTTTTTTATTAATATAGTGTTTCACTTCATATGGATTGGTTGTGATGCTTGGTTAAAGTGTGTGTGTATATTTTATATAGAATGTTTGATCTATAGATATATGAATGAAGAATAACCTAATTTCTCTATGAAAACTTTTGGATTAATGGTAAATGATTGATGGTGTTTCATAATTTTTTTGGCTATGTGTAGCTATTGTAGAAGTCATAGTTTTTGACATCCTAGGTTTATCGGTAGAAATGATGAATGTAATTGTAAAAATAGATAGCACGTTGTGGATTATATGAGCTTTAAAGAATTGTTGAAATCTCTATTTATTGGAAATGCATGGGTATATAGAACATAAAAGAACTTGTTTAAAAACCCTGTGTATGAATTGGTTTTCAATTATGCAATTGTCTATTGTCTGGAATGTGATTGTGTACAAATGGAAAGCATAAAAGAGGGAATGGTGCAAGTTGGAATTGACACAAAAAAAAATTGAGATATTTTTTATCCCCAATAGATGGCAATCACTGTTCTTGATCAATTTATTATGTAAATCGTGGAATAGGTGCAGGAGGAGCATTGTACCAAAACATTGACAGTTCAGAAAATCCATGCTACAATATATGTAACACTAAAGAAACTAGGCATATCCAATTTGACTGGATATCCTATGCTATAGAGCAATGCAATTCAAAGATATTGTAATATACTTATAGATATCTACTCCCTATATATTGATGTGATGTAGAAGTGAGACTGTGGTTATGATCTTCAAATTATTAATGGTGAATGTATGTAATCTATTCACATAATCAAATGAATCTATTGAGAGTTGTTTTTACTGACAACTATATTTATCTAGTTCTCCTCCATGGTATTGATTAATCTAGATGTGTTATATTTTAATGAATGCATGCTCCATTGAAGTAATAAGTGGGTCTAGATGGTTTAATATCACCAAGGAATCTACATATCTATTTTTTGCCTCCTTGTTAACTGTAGTGCTATGAATGGAAGACCTTTATATGGACTTGGAGAGTCATGTAAGCATGGGTTTACCATTAGAAGTCAATCCAAATTTGCATTACTCCTAATGTAATGCTGATTAAGCTAGTTTTTGGTATCAATTCATGGATTCTACTATCATGAAAACTGAGCACTTCATAATAACGAGTGAGTTTTTCTATCTAGAGGACCTCGGGTATGATGTCCACTGACCTCATTAAAGAAATGGAAGTGCTACCTTCCTAAACTGAAGCATAGTGAGTGTGTTTAGGGAATAAAATTTAGATGGTGATGTCTTCACTGAAGTATGGGTGAATGGTAAATGTTTAAATATGATAGAATTCTATATGCACCATGCAGATGGACTTTCATGGATGTGTGAGGATTAGCATATTACTTTTAAACAAAATGAAAAGTGAAAGCCTTTACAATGGACTATAAATGAGTTCTCTTTCAAAATGAAGAAAGGGGAAACCTATCTATGGATTGAAGAGATACAATTCTTTCTATGGACTAAATGGAATAGAAGTCGCTAAGTGGAAGTAGTTGAGTGAAGTACTTCTTAAGGCTAGTGTCTAGGAAGTCACCTTATAGATTACGGGTTGGATATTAGTGATGTGTTACCTTGTTTGTTATAGATAGTGAGGATGACACCTTCTTGTGTTGAAGGAGTTTCCTTAATTTTACTATATTTTAAGTTGAAGGGATTACCTTATCTTGGCTTGCTTAGAATTAGTTAAGTATATAAAAAAAATATCTCTCAACTTCATTCAAGGTTAGTAGAAGCTTGATGGGTCGTCACATCTAGTATCAAAGCATGGTTCATAGTGGAATAGGTTCACTGTGCAAGAATTTGTCTTTGGTATGTGGCAAGAAACTTATTAGATAATAGTGAATAGAGGACACTAATAAAAACAAATCTAGTTGAACTGATTTGGATGCTATAGGTAATTAGTAACTAGTAGGAAGAGAAAATCAGAAGTTTAAATGCTAATGAATACCTATTGTCTCTTTTGGTGCATGGCCAGGGAATATGCTGCCCAAAATAAGAAGAGGAAGTGTTGCCCCAACGACATGCAGACATGAGGAACCAATGTAGAAAATAGATCACCTGATGTTGGTTCAAAAAATCCCAATGAAAGATAAAATCTTATTGAAATAGTGGCTCTACTTAGTGAGTAGGTGGAGACCCAAAAATAGTTCTTGGATGATGTATTAAGTTGAGATACACAATCTGGTAACCCAAGGAGAGAGCAAGGAAATGAACCTCTTATAGAGGTGCAAATGGAAAGAGTTCGACTCAAGATTGAGATGGGTAAGGAGATGAAATATCTAAAATCTTCTAATTTTAATGGAGATGAAGATGGGTATAAGGCCAAGGCTTGGTTAAAGGAGATAGAGAATATTGTAACATGAAGATTTTTTCCTTAGAAACTCAAACATCTTATGCTACATTACACTTGCAAGGATATGGTATAGCTTGGTGGGAAGCCCTTAGCGAAGAACGAAAGCTAGCAGCTACAGTTGACTTAAAATGAGAAGAATTTATAAAATCTTTTAAATAAATATTTCTCAAAAAATAATTCTATTCCTAAAAATTTTATGAATTCACTAAAATTCATCACAGAATAAGAATAGTAGAGAAGTATAATTAAAATTTTGTTAAGCTAGTGAAGTATATACCCGCTTACATCAATAAAATGAAGTTCCATAAGTTTATAATGGGAATAGATCCTAGGATAGGTGAAGAAGTAGACATGCAAGAACTTGAAACATTGTAAAAGGCTTATGAGCTAGCGAGGAAAGCTGAAATGTATCTCAAACCCTAATTTGATTATGATGGGTTAGATGAATAGGGCAAGGAGGCATTAAGGAAAATAAATAGTGTAGGTTTTGTGAAGTGGGAATGTGATCAAATGATTAAAAGCAATGTAGGACAGGATGAGAAGGAATACAGGAAGCAAGGAAAATTCAAAAGAAGATTTTGAGGAAGGAATCGTAGATGCTATAATCATGGCACTAATGGGAATAGATCACCACAAAGACAAAACAACCTACCAAAATAAGGATTAACAAGGGGTATGAGATGAAAAGAACGTCCTGGACCAAAATAAGGGTGTTATATTTGCAAGGGATCGCATTACACAAACAATTGCCCACATAAAATAGGAATGAGTGTTAGTCTCACAATGACACTGAGAGGGGGGTGAATCAGTGTAGCTCTTTTAAAACTTAAATCTTCAACTCTTAAAGCCGAAACAATGAAAACTTGAAACCAAATAAAGCAAGTATAACAAGAGAACATCACACAACACAAGATGTACCGAGGTTCACCGATTTGGCTACATCCTCAAAATGACTGTTTGGACTCCCATCCAAATCCAGCCTTTGCAAAGCACCAACTTTACAATCAATTTACCAGCACCCACTTGAAGGAGCACCAACCCCTGATTTATCTGCACCAACAGAAAGGAGCACCAACCCCTAATTTATCTGCACCAATAGAAAGGAGAACCAACCCCTAATTTATCTGCACCAACAAAAAGGAGCACCAACCCCTAATTTATCTGCACCAATAGAAAGGAGCACCAACATATTATGGCCTCTTTGAATGGCGTATTTAAAACCTCTAAAAAAAATTGTTTCTCCTTCCATGACTGTTCATTTTCTCCTTCCATGATTGTTCGTTTTCTCCTTCCCTATTCGTTTTCTCTCTTCATGACTGTTCGTTTTCTCCTTCCCTTGTGCATGCATGTGTTTTGGTTTCCAAAAAGGCTTTTCATTTCTATTTTGTGGCCCTTCATTTCCTTTTCTCCACATGGGCATGCGTCCACTTCTTTCCATGTGTAACGACCATCTTAGATGATTTCAAATCATTAAATATTCCTTATGTAACGTTTTGTCTTATTCATTGAATTTTGTCCTTATGTGACAAATTACCTTATTCAATCTTTGATTTATTCCTTATAGGTCCACGTCACTATGCAGTCTTCAGTTTCACTATCCTGGTGTTCATCACTAATATCAGATGCACTTGTCAACTACTCTGTTCCTTTGGCAAAAATGCAACATGTCACGATATCGTGACACTTTTGTTTCTCCTCCTGCCTTTTTGAGTCACGAAAATGCAACATGTCGTCGATATCGTGACACTTTTGTTTCTCTCCCTCTTTTGAGTCTAAAATGTTTCTTTTAAAATGCAACATGTGATATCGTGACACTTTTTCCTTCTTGCTCTTTCTCTTTGCTTTGGACCGCTGAAAATGCAACATGTCGCGATATCGTGACACTTTTTTCCCTTAGCTCTTTCTCTTTGCTTTGGACCCTGAAAAATGCAACATGTCGCGATATCATCACACTTTTTCTTTCTTGCCTTTTCTCTTTCTTTGGACCGTGAAAATGCAACATGTCGCGATATCGCGACACTTTTTCTTCTTTGCTTTCTCTCTCTTCTCTTTTGGGAAAAATGCAACATGTCACGATATCGTGACACTTTTTCTTTCTTGTTCTTTCTCTTTCTTGGCCATGGAAAATGCAACATGTTGCGATATCGTGACACTTTTTCTTTTCTCTTTTGGCTGTGAAAATGCAACATGTCGCGATATCGCGACACTTTTTTCTTTGCGGTGTTTTGCTTTTTCTTTGATCTTTAGCATATGGGCCACTTCGGTCTTCTTGGAAAATATGCAAAAAGGTGGGTCCCCAATTTTGGGGTACGTTGTGGAGCAGCCACAACATGACGATTTTTTCAACTTTGCACAAACAACCTTTAACAACTTCACCCAAACATCAAAAACATCCTCATAAGCATTTAACATCACTGTACATACTCTGAATAACCTCTGAACTCCTGTCCACTGCATCAACCGATCTATCTGACTGTGTTGACAACAATGACAATACTTGTCGCTGCACCTTGCTCAACAATCTCCCCCTTTGGAATTGTTGGCAACACACGTGCAATTTCCTGTAACTCTTCTCCCCCTTTGACAACAATACCAAAGGGCTGCTACAAACTCCCCACGAGTCCATGCACAACATTCTCTAGGCAAAAATTATTACACTTAGCAAAAATCACAAACATGAGCAAAAAGATAAACAAATACACAAATGCTCCCCCTGAGAATGTGGTCCCGATAGCTAGTCAATTCTTGGGAAGCGTGACCACTCCCAATTTATTGCGAAGGTACTCAAAGACTTCCTTGGGCAATGGTTTTGTGAAGATATCCACTACTTGCTCTATTGTTGGAACAAAATCCAACTTAACCTCACCTTCCGCAACTTTCTCCTTCAAAAAGTGATACCGGATAGCAATATGTTTTGTGCGAGAATGCATAACCGGATTCTTTGAGATGTTAATGGCACTGGTGTTATCACACTTAACTAAAATTGGCTCACTGAAGTTAATACCAAGATCTTTCAGGGTTTGTTTCATCCATAATACCTACGTACAACACGTTGTCGTTGCAATATATTCTGCCTCTATTGTGGATAAGGAGACTGACTCTTGTTTCTTACTGTGCCACGCGACCAACCTGTCTCCAAGATAGAATGCACCTCCACTGGTACTCTTTCTGTCATCTACACATCCTGCCCAATCTGCATCTGAATACGCAATAAGGGTGAAGTCCTTACCTTTCGGATACCATAACCCATACTCCATAGTACCCTTGAGGTACCGAAGAATCCTCTTCACTTGCTGTCACATGAGTCTCCTTGGGACTAGCCTGAAATCGTGCTACCATGCATACTACCTACAAAATATCTAGTCTGGTAGCTGTCAAGTACAGTAAGCTCCCAATCATAGATCTGTACATGGTTTGATCAACATGTGGAGATTTGTCATCCTTGCTCAACTTGCAACCTGTCATCATGGGAGTGCTAACTGGCTTACAATCCTCCATTGTGAACTTTTTTAGCATCTCTTTCACATATTTAATTTGAGAAATAAATATGCCCTTCTCATTTTGATTAACTTGCAACCCGAGGAAATACGAAAGTTCACCAATCATTGACATTTCAAATTCTTTCTGCATCTTATTTGCTAAATCTTTACATGACTCATCTTTCTTGCTGCCAAATATGATATCATCTACGTATACAACAAGAACAATAAGATGGCCATTTTCTATTTTGACATACAAATTACTATCCACCATACCTTTCTTGAACCCTTGTTGAGTAAGATAGTTGTCTAGCCTTGCATACCATGCTCGGGGTGCCTGTTTTAAGCCATATAATGCTTTCTTCAACTTGCAAACCAAGTTGGGATCATCACCAAGTTGGAAACCATCTGGCTGCTCAATATAAACCTCTTCTTCAAGTTTCCCATTCAAAAATGCTGATTTCACATCCATTTGATAAACTTTGAAATTCTTGAAAACTGCTAAAGCCAGAAACATTCTAATTGCCTCTAGTCTAGCCACAGGTGCAAAGGTTTCCTCAAAGTCAATACCTTCAACTTGTGCATAGCCTTTACATACCAATCTTGCTTTATTCTTGACTACCTGTCCATCTTCATTCAATTTGTTTCGAAAGACCCATTTAGTACCGATTATATTTTTATTTGCAGGTCTTGGTACTAACTCCCAAGTTTTGTTTTTCTCGATCTGATCTAATTCTTCATTTATTGCCTTCATCCAACTTTCATCTTTGCTTGCGTCAACAACATTTTTGGGCTCAATGCTGGATAATAGAGAGTAGTTACTTACTACTCTTCTTCTTGTCTGAACACCAACTGTGGGGTCTCCAATTATTTGCTCTCTAGGATGATCTTTCTGCCAGCTACCTATTTTGAATTTCTTATTTTCTTCCACTTCTGAATCACTGTTTGAATCATCTGAGTCAATTTTTTGTTTCTTTTCCATTTCCTTTTCCTCATCTCCTTCAATAACCTCTTCATAAATTGGGTAGTTCTCTTCATAGCTAATTACTCGTTCCCTACCTTCATCAACTTTAACATCGACACTATCCACAATTTTCCTTAGCCTCTTGTTGTAGCATTTGTAAGCTTTGCTTTTTGATGAATAGCCAAGAAAAATACCTTCATCCGCTCTATCTTCAAACTTACCAAGGTTTTCTTCAGTTCTTTTGATGTAACACTTGCTGCCAAAAACTTTAAAGTATCTTACTGTTGCCTTTTTACCGAACCACAACTCATAAGGAGTTTTGCTTTCATGCGTCCTCAACATGCACCTATTTTGGATGTATACCACAGTATGGACTGCCTCTTTCCAAAATATGTCTGCTACTTTGCTCTCAGTCAACATAGTCCGTGCCATTTCCTGCACTGTCCTGTTCTTTCTTTCTACCACACCATTCTGCTGAGGTGTCCTGGCTGCTGAAAATTGTCTCCTAATACCATATTTTTCATAGTACTCTGTAAAATCCTCTGAAATGAACTCTCCTCCTCTATCTGATCTTAAACATTTAATCCTTTTTCCTGTTTGATTCTCAACTTGGTTTTTGAAAACCTTGAACATCTCAAAAGCTTCTGATTTATGCTTCAAAAATAGTACCCATGTCATCCTGGAATAGTCATCTATACACAACATAAAATATTTGTCACCATTTATGCTTTGCATTCTCATGGGTCCACATAAATCGGTATGTATTAGTTCCAAAGGTTTGCTTGTGTAGTACTCTTTTGTTTTAAATGAGACTCTAGTTTGCTTCCCCTTTTGGCATGAAGCACAAATGCTATTTGATGGTTTTCCAATGGTGGGAATATATCTCACTTGCCTTTTTTGAGCTGATTTTTACTAGATTGTCAAAACCGATATGACCAGAGCCTCTTGTGCCACAACCAATTTTCTTCTTCCTGTCCAATCAAGCAAGCTCCTTCTGAAGTCTCCGAGAGAGTGTACAGGTTGCCGGATGTCCTCGATCCGAGTTGCTATCAACTTTCCACTATTTGCTTTTCTGACTTCACAACCCCGCTTCTTAAAAATCACTTCATGACCTCTATCACAAATCTGACTTACGCTCAACAAGTTATGCTTCTGACCAACCACAAACAAGACTTCTTTTGACTTGATTTTTCCATCACTGATCTTAAGCTGAACCTTTGCCAACTATCTTAGCTCCATCATTATTTCCAAATTTCTTTGAACCACCTTCATATTGTTGTAACTTCTCAAATTTTTGTTTGTCACCTGTCATATGATTGGAGCATCCACTATCAAGTATCCATGGTGCAGATTTATTCTGTGCTTTAAATGTTGTTTGTACGATCAGGGATTCCTTTTCTTCCTTAGATCGCTCTTTTTCTTTCCACTCTGGTTTGATTACAGTTTTGGGCTCTTGTTTTGACTTTTCTTTTTCAGTAGCTTGTGCATGTTTTTCGGGAAATTTTCTATTTTGTCTCATTCCATTTGGTTGAAATTTTCTTCCCTGAAATTGATTTGATGCAAATGTACTTCGACAATTTCTTGCAATGTGCCCAAAATTATGAGAGTTATAACATTCTACTGCATAATCCATCAAAGGTGAAAAAACATTTCTCCTGGTAAAATTCCTTGGTCCTACATTATACTTGCAATCTGAAATCTTATGTCCATAACCATTGCATTTAAAATAGTAACCAGAAAAGAGATGATTGAACCTGGGTGATGGTCTTTGCCATGTTGTCGTAGGAGCCATAAATCTTCTTCTTCTTTGATGTGTGACATTGGTGAATCCATCATTGTCAATTCTCCTTTCGTGCCTTGCATTATTGCTTTCTTTTGCATGAGTCAATTTTTCTTGATCAACCTTGTTTCTTATCTTCATTCTTTATGGATTCTTCATTTATGGCCTTTGATCCATTTGATGATTCTCCTTCATCAAAGCCCAAACCAAATTTGATGCCTGTAGTCTTTTGGTTATTTATGATCTTATCCAACTTCATAGAACTTTCTTCACGTTTGTGATAACAACTAATTTTACGATTCATCTCTTCTATCTGCATCCTTAAACCAACAGTCTCTTCTTCTAGCTTGCTGCAATAATCTATTTTCATGGTTATTTGCACTTCGAGATCTTCGAATATTTTCTTGGATTCTTCTATCTGTACTTTCAAACTGGTTATGATTTCATTTGCATCCTCAAGCTTTCTTGAAATTTTCTTATTCTTTTTTCTTTCTATCTTCAATTCATCCAGAGCTGCAATTAGTTCCTCTTCCAAATTTACTTCTGCATCAATTTCTTCTTCATCACATTCCTGTTCTTTTTCTATTTTTTCTTCTTTGAGTGCCATGAAAAGAGCTTCACCTGTTTCCTTTTCAGAATCCTCACCGCAGTTGTCTTCTGATGAACTGACATTCTTGGAGATGAAACTTTTCTTCTTGAAGTTGCCTTTTCTGAAATTTGTTTTTTTCTTCCAGTCACTTCTTTCTTGGTGCGATCCTTCATCACTTTTGTTCTTCTCATTAAGTGGACATTTAGCTGCAAAATGCCCAATGCCTCCACAATTGAAACATTTAAATGGTAACTTTCCTCTGTATTTTCCTTTTCCCCTTTTTAGTTTTCGAACAAAGTTTGCTTCCATTTCATCTGATGTCTCTTCTTCCTCGGATTCTTGTTTTGCTTTCATATTTTTATGGGCTTTAAAAGCAGCTTCTCTATCTGTGGGTTTAGATTTTCCTATTCTCATCTCATATGCGAGTCAAAGAACCATGCATCTCATCCATACTAAAAGAATTTAGATCTTTAGCTTCTTCTATAGCTGAAACTTTAGAATCAAATCTTTGGGGAAGAGATCTTAATACCTTTTTCACGATGACAGAATCTTTGATTTCCTCGCCGAGTCCTCTAATCGCATTAATGACTTCATTAACTCTTAGCATATATGCCTCTATGTTCTCATCGTCATTCATATTTAATACTTCGAACTGAGCTCGATGTGTTTGTAACTTGGCCTCCTTGATCTTAACGTCTCCTTCATGAATGCTCCTCAGTTTGTCCCATATTTCTTTTGCCATTTTACAACTCATAATATTTACCAGTTCATTGTCCACTAATCCGCACATGATAGCATTCTTTGCTTTTGAGTCATTCTCAAATAGTTTCTTATCGACAGCATCGGTTGGAGAAGTGGTGGGTATTGTGTATCCACTATCTACTGAATCCCAAATGTCGTATCCCAAAGCACAAAGATATGTCTGCATCCCGAGTCTCCAAAATGCGTAATTAGTTTCGTCAAACAATGGTGCTTTGTTTGATGAGAAGCCTTCACCACCTGCCATTGTGTCACTTCCAAGATCACCCTAGCCGGTTAAGCTTGTTCAGGAACCTCGCTCTGATACCAATTGTTAGTCTCACAATGACACTGAGAGGGGGGGTGAATCAGTGTAGCTCTTTTAAAACTTAAATCTTCAACTCTTAAAGCCGAAACAATGAAAACTTGAAACCAAATAAAGCAAGTATAACAAGAGAACATCACACAACACAAGATGTACCGAGGTTCACCGATTTGGCTACATCCTCAAAATGACTGTTTGGACTCCCATCCAAATCCAGCCTTTGCAAAGCACCAACTTTACAATCAATTTACCAGCACCCACTGGAAGGAGCACCAACCCCTGATTTATCTGCACCAACAGAAAGGAGCACCAACCCCTAATTTATCTACACCAACAGAAAGGAGCACCAACCCCTAATTTATCTGCACCAATAGAAAGGAGCACCAACCCCTAATTTATCTGCACCAATAAAAAGGAGCACCAACACCTTATGGCCTCTTTGAATGGCGTATTTAAAACCTCTAAAAAAATTGTTTCTCCTTCCATGACTGTTCGTTTTCTCCTTCCATGACTGTTCGTTTTCTCCTTCCATGACTGTTCATTTTCTCCTTCCCTTGTGCATGCATGTGTTTTGGTTTCCAAAAAGGCTTTTCATTTCTATTTTGTGGCCCTTCATTTCCTTTTCTCCACATGGGCATGCGTCCGCTTCTTTCCATGTGTAACGACCATCTTAGATGATTTCAAATCATTAAAGATTCCTTATGTAACGTTTTGTCTTATTCATTGAATTTTGTCCTTATGTGACAAATTACCTTATTCAATCTTTGATTTATTCCTTATAGGTCCACGTCACTATGCAGTCTTCAGTTTCACTATCCTGGTGTTCATCACTAATATCAGATGCATTGTCAACTACTCTGTTCCTTTGGCAAAAATGCAACATGTCACGATATCGCGACACTTTTGTTTCTCTGCCTACCCTTTTTGAGTCATAAAAATGCAACATGTCGCGATATCGTGACACTTTTGTTTCTTTGCCTCCCTTTTTGAGTCATGAAAATGCTACATGTCGCGATATCATGACACTTTTGTTTCTCTGCCTGCCTTCCCTTTTTGAGTCATGAAAATGCTACATGTCGCGATATCGTGACACTTTTTCCTTCTTGCTCTTTCTCTTTGCTTTGGACTGCAAAAATGCAACATGTCACGATATCGCGACACTTTTTTCTCCTTGCTCTTTCTCTTTGCTTTGGACCGTGAAAATGCAACATGTCGCGATATCGCGACACTTTTTCTCCTTGTTCTTTCTCTTCGCTTTGGACCATGAAAATGCAACATGTCGCGATATCGCGACACTTTTTCTCTCTTGTTCTTTCTCTTCTCTTTGGCCATGAAAATGCAACATGTCGCGATATCGCGACACTTTTTCTTTCTTGTTCTTTCTCTTCTCTTTGGCCGCAAAAATGCAACATGTCGCGATATCGTGACACTTTTTTCTCCTTGTTCTTTCTCTTCTCTTTTGACCGCGAAAATGCAACATGTCGCGATATCGCGACACTTTTTTCTTTGCGGTGTTTTGCTTTTTCTTTGATCTTTAGCATATGGGCCACTTCGGTCTTCTTGGAAAATATGCAAAAAGGTGGGTCCCCAATTTTGGGGTACGTTGTGGAGCAGCCACAACATGACGATTTTTTCAACTTTGCACAAACAACCTGTAACAACTTCACCCAAACATCAAAAACATCCTCATAAGCATTTAACATCATTGTACATACTCTGAATAACCTCTGAACTCCTGTCCACTGCATCAACCGATCTATCTGACTGTGTTGACAACAATGACAATACTGTCACTGCACCTTGCTCAACAATGAGTTCAAAGGGAAAGGAACCAATATACAAGGAAAATACACCTAAGGAACTAGTACACAGGATTTACGTGGCAATCGAAAGCTAGAATTTGGAAGGTCAAGCTACACCATTAGTGATCAAAGGTAATATTTTTGGTAAAAATGCTAAAATCCTATTTGATAGTGGAGCTACAGATAGTTTTATTTCCACTATTTTAGTTAAGGATTTAACTGAAAGGCCAAGAATCTTGGCACATGGGTGGAAGGTTGAGTATGGTTCAGGATAAACCTACTCTATGAATCAATGTTATCCTATGGTAGAAGTTGATTTACCTAGTGGGATGATCTTAGGATATCTTTATGTTGCACCACTACATGCCTTCGACATAGTTATAGGAATGGATTGGTTGCATGAGCATAAAGCAGTGATTAATTTCCAATATCGATGGATAGAATATATGGATGTTGAAGGGCTTATTCATAGAGATAATAGCTTGCAAGGATATTTTCAACCTCAAATCCTTTCGGCTATGCAACTCAAGAAAGCCATCAAAAAAAGGGGAAATGTATATATTGTTAAGATAAATGAGTTAGAGGAAGAAAAAAATGAGGAAATACTTGGGAAATACCCTATTCTTCAAGATTTTAGGGATGTATTTCCAAAAAAATTACCAAGATTACCACCTAGAAGGGAGTTTGACTTCTCCATTGAACTTGAACCTAGAATAGAGCCTATCCATAGGGCTCCTTATAGAATGAATCCCATAGAAATGCAGGAACTAAAGATACAACTATAGGGATTACTGGAAAAAGGACTAATCAGACCAAGTGTGTCACCATGGGGTGCACCAGTGTTATTTGTGAAGAAGAAGGATGGATCCTTAATATTGTGTATCGACTATAGAATGTTGAATAAGGCAACTATCAAAAATAGATATCCTCTGCTTAGAATCGAAGACCTCTTTGATCAACTCAAGGATGCCTCAATATTTTCAAAAATTAATTTGAAGTCAAGATATCACCAATTGAGAATTAGATAAGAGGATACTCATAAGACAACTTTTAAAACTAGATATGGACATTATGAGTTCATTGTCTTACCTTTTGGACTAACAAATGCTCCAACAACATTCATGAACCTAATGAATAGTATCTTCAGGAAGTATTTGGATAGATTTGTTCTGGTATTTTTGGATGACATATTGATATATTTCCAAAATAGGACAGAGCATGATGAACACCTCATAATAGTATTAGAATTGCTAAGGAAGAATCAGTTATTCGGGAACCTATCCAAGTGTGAATTCTATGTGACAGAAGTGCAATATTTGGGTCACATTGTTTCAGCTCAAGGAATCATCATAGATCCTAAGAAAATAGAAGCCATCATGAGTTGGTCACCACCAACAAATGTGACTGAGGTCAGGAGTTTCATGGGCTTAACTAGGTATTATAGGTGATATGTAAAGGATTACGCCAAGATCACTTCATCAATAACCAACCTTCAAAAGAAAGGAAAGGAATTCAAATGGATAGAGCAGTGTGAGAAAGCATTTGAATTTCTTAAATAGAAGCTTACTACACCTCCTATATTGAAGATACCTGATCCACAAGGAAGTTTCTCTGTGTGTATAGATGCATCACTAGAAGTATTGGGAGGAGTGCTTTCACAAGAAGAAGCGGTAATAGCCTATGGATCTAGGAAGCTAAAAAAGCATGAGGTTAACTATGCAACTCATGACTTAGAGTTAGCAGTTGTGGTTTTTGCTCTCAAGAATTGGTGACACTACCTAATTGGTAGACCCTTTGAGCTAAATATGGATCATCATAGTCTGCAATACGTATTCACCCAACCTTTACTCAATGCTAGACAGAGGAGATGGATGGAATTTCTCGTAGAGTATGATTTTGGCATTGAATATATTAAGGAAAAGGAGAATAAATTTATTGATGCCTTAAGTAGAAGGAAACACATTGTAGTATTATCTCATGTTCATGTTTATTTTATGGATAAAATCAAGGGAATGCAAGGTCAAGATGCCTACTACAGGTAAATCTAAGAAAATATGGAAAGGAAATTAGAATAAAAATGAAGATTTTAACATCAAGGATGAATTCCTATGCTTTAAAGATAGGATAGTAATACCTAAGAATAGTGAGCTAAGGAGGATGATCATGAATGAAGCACATAGATCTCCCTATTTTGCTCATCTAGGAGGAGCAAATATGAGAGAGAATATGAAAAAGATATTATTTTGGCCAGGAATGAAGAGAGACATAACAGAATTTGTTGCTCAATGCCTCGAGTGCCAAAAAGTAAAAGCAGAGCATAGACATCCTACTGGGTTATTATTTTTACATGATGTGCCTACACAAAAATGGTAGGTGATTTCGATGGAATTTATAGTAGGGCTACCTAAGACCAAGTTCTAGCATGATGCAATCCTAGTAGTGGTCAATAGACTGACCAAGGTTATGCACTTTATACCCGAAAGTACCAAGGATGATGCTGTAATTGTGGTAAACAGATTTTCCAAAGAGATATTTTGACTTCATGGTTTTTTAAAGGTAATTATATTGGATAGGAACTCAAGGTTCACCTCTGAGTTTTGGCAAGCCTTACACCGAGCCATTGGCACTAGGTTGAATATCAGTTTAGCCTATCACCCAAAAACTAATGGACAAATGGAAAGGGTAAATCAAGTATTAGAAGACATGCTTTGCATGTACTACATGGATCAGAAAACTTGTTGGGAGGAGTATTTGCATCTAGTAGAATTTACCTACAATAATGGTCATCATTTTGTTGGGCATGGCTCCGTTTGAATCCTTGTATGGCAAAAAATGTAGGACACCATTGTCATGGGATAATCCAGAGGATAGGATTGTGCTTGGACCTAACATGGTTAAAGAAATGGAGCAACAATTAAAGGTAATCAAAGAAAGATTGAAGGAAGTGATAGACCATCAGAAAAGTTATGCCGATCTTAAAATATTGTCCAGAGAGTTTGTTGTTGGGGATAAAGTGTTTCTGAGGGTGAGACCAAAAAAGAGTGCTATCAAGTCCACAAAGCTTGATCCTCATTTTGTAGGACCCTTTGAAATCATAGAAAGGATCAGTCCTATGGCATACCGACTTGCCTTGCCACCCAATATGTCCAAGATTCATAATACCTTTCATGTTTCTTTACTTAGAAAGTATGTTGCTAACCCTAAGCATGTATGGAATTTTTATAATTTACAAATGGTGAACCTAGAGGCTATAGAGGTTTGACCAATAAGAATCCTTTAATTTCGATCTAAATCGATGAGGAAAGGAATTTTGGAGTAGTGCAAGGTCCAGTGGGACCAGTATTCTGAAATAAATGCTACTTGGGAGAAAGTAGCTGATATGCAAAAGCATTTTCCTTTTCTTTTTGAAAATACATTGTAATGTTATTTTGAAACTATTTTTGAAAGAAACTACTTGTATGAACACAGAGGATTGTGTTAAGCCTAAGGGGGGAGTATGTCATGACCCACCTTCGACAGACCTTGAACTTGATAGATTTTTCTTAGCTAAGATGTTTTGCTTCAAGGAACAATTGACATGCTATGTTTTAATTCTACAAGTATGGATGGTTTGTAGGAAATAAAATATTTAAATGAAGAAATGCTTGGAAATAAATGGATCATTGTTTCAAGTAAGTATTTTTCATGAAAGAATATGATGTTGCTAATAGACTGTGTGTTTGTGTAGAAAAATAGGGTTCTTGTGGGTGGAGAAAGAATAAGCCACCAAGAATAGGAATGCTTAGGGGAAATGATGTGATGGGTTAATTTTTCGGAATAATTGGGAAGCAACATGAATGAATGCTTCACCCTTGATGATGATGCTTTTCATTAAAATTTGCACATGATAAAGAAATTCTAGTCTTGTGATTGCTTGCATGATTTTTTGATATTGCATTATGATTGGATTGATAGGGATATGATTTGGATATACATATTATATGCATGATTTCTTTGTCTTCCCTAAAAGGAACAACTAGTTATAAAGATCTATTTGTATGTGGTAACATCACCATGGAAATGAATTATGTGTAAGTGGAATCTGATAGCTAGCATTAACTAAGCAAAGTGCATTGGTAGTAATGGCTTGCAATTTGGACTCAAATGTTAAACAAACCCACTGTAGAAGGACATGGGATTTATTAAAAACATCAGTTGAGGATCACTTGGAAAAAGGAGGCTTCGAAATGCTAGCAAGGAGGTTGAAGACATGCTCGAGTGGTGAGAGAGAAGAGAATTATGGACAGGACGAGAGAAGGAGAGCATAGAGGAAAAATGCTTGTGGTTGGGAAGAGGAAGAACGTGAAAGAAAATACATTGTGTGGAGTTGTTAATCGGAATGTGATTGATAGGTAAGTGGATATGAGATCTTGTCTTACCATTCATTATGTGGAAACACTCTTGTTTTATGTGATTTCTTCCAAGAATAATTCTCTATGTTTATTTTTAAGAGTGTGAAACCATAGTGCAGTTGACTACCATAGGAATTATCGAAGTATAGATTACTTGGTGTTGAAGTTAATCATGATTTGCTAGAAGTAGACGTAGATGGTCTAGGAGTGCCTTGGTTGAATGTATCATCTTCTTTGGATGAGTTTGATGGTCGTACTCCTGATGGATTGATAACTAGAAATGCAAGTTAATTTTATGACTACATGATTTATGGTTAAACTTGTTGGTAGCCATATGAAACATAGGGAACGTTGATAGAATTGGACCTGAAATATAAAACATGTATTTTCCAAATCTTCTGTTCTTTTTCATTAACATAGTGTTTCACTGCATATGGATTGGTTGTGATGCTTGGTTAAAGTGTGTGTTTACATTTTATATAGAATGTTTGATCTATAGATATATGAATGAAGAATAACCTAATTTCTCTATGAAAACCTATGGATTAATGGTAAAGGATTGATGGTGTTTCATAATTTTTTTGGTTGTGTGTAGCTATTGTAGAAATCGTAGTTTTTGATATCCCAGGTTTATGGGTGGAAATGATGAATGTAATTGTGTGAATGGATAGCACGTTGTGGATTAGATGAGCTTTAAAGAATTGTTGAAATATTTGTTTATTGGAAATGCATGGGTAGATAGAACATAAAGGAACTTGTTGAAAACCCTGTGTGTGAATTGAATTTCAATTATGCAATTGTATGCTATCTGGAATGTGATTGTGTGCAAATGGAAAGCATCAAAGAGGGAATGGTGCAAGTTGGAATTGATGCAAATAAGTTTTGTTGGAGCCATCTCTGATCCCCAATAGATGGCAATCATTGTTCTCATCGATTTATTGTAGAAATCATGGAAGAGGTGCATGAGGAGCATTGTACCGGAACATTGATAGTTCAAAAAATCCATGCTACGGTAGATGTAATGCTGAAGAAACTAGGTATGTCCAAGTTGATTGGATATCCTATGCTACAGAATAATGTAATTCAAAGATATTGTAATATACTTATAGATATCTACTCCTCCTCTATATTGATGTGATGGAGAAGTGATACTGCAGTTATGAGATTTGAATTATTAATGGTGAATGTATGTAATCTACTCACTTAATTAAATGTTTTTATTGAGAGTCATTTTATTGACAACTATGTTTATCTAGTTCTCCACCATGGTATTGATTAATATAAATATGTTATGTTTTAATGAATGTATGTTCCATTGAAGTAATGAGTGGGTCTAGATGGTTTAATATCACTAGGGAATCTACATATCTATTTGTTGCCTCATTGTTAACCATAGTGCTATGAATGGAAGACCTCCAGATGGACTTGGGGAGTCGTGTAAGCATGGGTTTACCATTAGGAGTCAATCCAAATTTGCATTACTCCCAAGGTAATGTTGATTAAGCTAGTTTTTGGTAGCAAGTCATGGCTTCTACTATCATGATAGTCGAGCACTTCATAATAATGAGTGAGTTATTTCTATCTAGAGCACCTCGGGTATGATGTCCACTGACCTCATTAAAGAAATGGAAGTGCTACCTTCCCGAACTAAAGTATAGTGAGTGTGTCTAGGGCATAATATTTATATGGTGATGTCTTCACCAAAGGATGGGTGAATGGTGAATGTTTAAATATGATAGAATGCTAAATGCACCATGCAGATGGACTTGTGTGGATGTGCGGGGATTGGCATATTACTTTTTGATAGAATGAAAAGTGGAAGCCTTTACGATGGACTATAAAGGAGTGCCCTTTTGAAAGAAATAAAGGGGAAACCTCTCTATGGACTAAAGAGGGACAATCCTTTCAATAGACTGAAAGGAATAGAAGTCGCTAAGTGGAAGTAGTTGAGTGAAGTACTTCTTAAGGCTAGTGTCTAGGAAGTCACCTTATAGATTATGGGTTGGATCTTAGCGATGTGTTACCTTGTTTGTTATAGATAGTGAGGATGATGCCTTCTTGTGTTGAAGGAGTTTCCTTAAATTTACTATCTTTTAAGTTGAAGGGATTACCTTATCTTGGCTTTCTTAGAATTAATTAAGTATATATAAAAAAATATCTCTCAACTTCATTCAAGGTTAGTAGAAGCTTAATGGGTCGTCATAGGTTCAATCACTAAATATTCCATTCAAATAAAATAAGAGGTAGTTAAATTCTTTCTCAATACAATAGGATCATAGACTCCTACTAATAATTATTTAGATATTTACATGTTGCAAAACATTCCATGCCTAGTAGTAAATTAGCTTAATGACTACCTTCTCAACCCCTTCAAAGAGGAGGAAATTAGGAAAGCAATTTTTGACATGCACGGGGTTAAATCTCCAAGTCTAGATGGTTTTCTAGTTGTATTCTTTCAAATATTTTATCTTATAGTTGGGGTGAAATTTACTTAGGTTGTTATGGAGTTTCTAAGAACTTTGCTTATGCCCTAGGATTTTAATTTGACCTTCTTGGATCTAATGTCAAAGGTGGTAGGTGTGAGGTCTTTTTCAAACTTTTGATCTATAAGCCTTTGCAATACCTTATACAAGATTATTTCCAACATTCTAGCCATTAGAATTAAAATTATTCTTCCCTTTATAATTTATCCCTAACAAGGAGGATTTATAAAGGGTTGCTAGATCCTAGATAAAATTATTACTATCCATGAGGTAATTCATTCCATTAATAGAAGTGGAGATGAAGGGATGTTAAAATTTGATATGAACAAGGCTTATGATAGGGTATAATGGGATTTTTTAATTTGAACTATGTCTAATTTTGGTTTCCATCAAGAGTAAATCAATCTTAGCAAGGCTTGTATCTCTTCATCCATGTTGAAGCCTAGGACTTCATCAGGGAGACCCCTTGTCTCCCTACCTCTTCATTATCCTTGTTGAAGCCTTGGAAAGAGTAATTTAAACTGATATAGTAAATAAGAAGATTTAAAGCATTAAACATGCTTATCTTATGTTTCTTGTCTTCCACCCACAATTTATGGACAAACGATCATAACCAAAAAATCCTTCATTCCACATGCTAGGGAGTTGAAGTTGATCTTGGAAATATATAAGTAGGTAACTGATAAAAAGGTGAACTATGATAAAAGTAAGGTTTATTTTCTTAACACTCCTGGCCCCAAATAAGTAAGAATATCAAGACTCTTTTTTTGTAGTATTAAGGACCTTCTGACTACCTATCTTGGGATGCCCCTTTTTAAGGGAAGGATGACTAAAGTACTATGAAATTCAATGATTGAATGATTAACAAGAAATATTTCAGGATAGAGAAGCTATTTGCTTAGCTATGATGGTAAAGCCCAACTAGTAAAGTTTTAATTACAAAATATTCCAATTTATTTTAAGTCTTTAATCAAAATGTAAGCTAATATTTGTAATGAAATAGAGCATATTTAGAGAATTTTTCTATGGTCTTGGATAGAGAATAAAAAAATAATGGTGCTATTTGCATGGGATAAGGTTTGTACAAGAAAGGAAGTGGGAGGTATTGGATTGAGGAAGATAGGGAGAATGACCATATCCCTGATGGGAAAATTAAGATGAAAACTTGTAACTAACAAAAACCTCAATTGGATTCATATACTAAAGGTAAAATACCTTACGCATGTCTCTAATTTTATTGGGGAAGAGGACCATCCAAGAGGGTCAAATATTTGAAATAACCTTTAGCTTATCATATTGTTGCTTAAACAAGGTAAATGTTGGAAAATTTTCAATGGCTCCCAAGTCCACTTCTAAAATAATAAATGGTTGAAAAAAATCCTTTTTGTAAGGATCTGGAGTTTTTTGGGTTAAAACAAATTGTGTCTACTCGATATGGAAACTTGGTGCAATACTCTATATTTTTTGATGAGTTTGGAAAACATTGGAGACTCCTCTAGGTGGATGGGTTAGATTTAAGGAACCAATAGAGATTGAGAAAGCTTAATAGGCTTCTATAGGTCTAATTTCTTAACAACACAAGACATTTTGATTCCCTCATCTAGAAGAACCAAAAAGGTGTGTATTCAGTTAAATTGAGCTACTGCTTGCTAGAAGAGGAGGTCCTAGGATGTATACTCGCCTCAAGAGTATGGATCAAATATTTAATGTAACAATACAAAATCCAACCAACTTGAGAGAGATTTTTTTTGTAATTGCTAGGGATCTATATCACCCCACCTTACATACATCATTCTATGAAGGTGTACACCCATCCCTACACCATGCATAAGCCCATCTACATAGGTGTACTAAGCGTAACTACAAATAAGTTTATATTTCTCATCTTTGTGAGGATATCACATATCCCTTTTAATATATCAAAGGGTATTCCCATCTCCATACCATACACAAATCTATTTGTTTAGGTATACTATGCATACTACCTATAGGTCATATAATATTTCTTGGTACACCCATCTCCATACCATACTCAAATCCATCTGTGTAGGTATGCTACGCATACTACACCTATTTCATTTTAATATTTCCTAGTACGTCCATAACCATACCATACACAAATACATCTATGCAAGTATACTATGCATACTACACCTAGGTCATTTTAAGGACACATTGTGAAGCTAGATTTTGCCCTAAGTTTCCTTCTCAACGAGGCCCCATAATCCCTTTATTCAACTCTCTCTAAAACTCTAATGAGTAGAAGTCCTTTTTACTAACTACAAGAATATTAGTATCATTAACATGTGTAGACACTTTTCATCCTAGTAGGGCACTTCTACTCCTTGAGCATACGTTTAATGGATGCCTTCTGTAATCATCCATAATTCATTAGATCACTCATGACGATCACTTGATCTTTCTTTATTTAATAGGGATGCAATAAGTCTATCTATTTGAGTTGATAAATCAAATAACATTTATAACAAGTAAAATATATACTTCATTCATCTAAAATTTATTAACTACAAGATTAAAGAGGAAGATATTTAAACACACACAACACCTCATATATCCTTGGAAAAACCCTTACAGGAAAACCCAACCTCGAATATTTCTTTTATTACATAATTTTATTTATCTATAATATAAGGAATCATATAATTCCTTCTCCCAAACATACACCAATAAAAATATATAAAAATCCTATAGTTTTCAAATCTCCACCATGAATTGCTCTTTTAATCCACATGACAAAAACAATGAGGGAATCCCATAATTCCCCCAAACTAGTTTTGCATTTGTTCTTCTAAGGATAAATTCTTACTTCTAAGAATTTAAAGGAATAACATTCTTCTAAAGGTCTAATGTATCCATAACATTAGTACCAAAATAATACATAAGAATTATTTCATTAATTCAGTTAAGAGTCCATACTCTTAATCAATCAACCACTTATCAAACCACTTTCCTTAACTAATTAAGAACCCATACTCTTTTTTAATCAAGTACTTATCAACCACTTTTCTTAACCAATTAAGAGCCCATACTCTTACCTAGGTTTTATAGGTGAATTGGAGAGGAGAGGGCAATCCTCCAAGGGAGGTCTCAGGTTCGAATCTCCACCCTACCAAAAATTTGAATTGGTTACCCAAAATTCAATTGATAATTTTGGTGAAGGTAGGGCCAAGTGCGACTCCTATGTGACTTTGATGGTTTAGAACCCCTTGTTCATAGTCTCTCAGAACAAGGCGGCCCCGCACAAGATTTTTTGCTTAAAAAAAAAGAGCCCATACTCTTAATCAATCAAGTACTTATCAAACCAATTAAGAGTCCATACTCTTAATCAATTAAGTACTTATCAAACAATTTCTTTTAATCTAAGACTAAACAAAGGTCATTTTCACTTAACTAAAAATATATATTCCTTCTCTCATTTAATCTAAGAATTTTATCCTTCCTACTTCAAACTTATTAAAACAAATCTGCTTTTAAGGTATAAGTTTATCTTTTAGAACTTCATAATCCAATCTAATATTTAAGACATATGTTTATCCTTCAAATTTCATAAATCACATCTACCTATTTAGATATACGTATAACATTTAAAACTTAATAAATCAATTTACCTTTTAATTAATTGAAACACCTATTTTTTATATTCAAACATCTATCCTTCCATTAATTTAAACATCCATCTTTTGATATTTAAACATATATCCTTTCATTAATTGAAACATCTATATTTCGCTATTCAAACGTTTATCCTTTCTTTAATTTAAACAACTATTTTTTGGTATTCAAACATCTACCCTTTCTTAAATTAAAACATCTATCTTTTGATATATAAAACTCTTAAATCATTATTTAATTCAATAAAAGAAGTCTTATTCTTTCAATACATAAAACTCTTAAAACATTTATTAATTCAATGAATGAAGTCACAAAACTCTTAAATCATTCTTTAATTCAATAAACGAAGTCTTATTCTTTCAATACATAAAAATTTTAAATCGTTTATTAATTCAATAAACAAAGTCTTATTATTTTAATGCATAAAACTCCTAAATCATTTTTTTAATAAATTACATATTAAATCATTCTTTAAATAAAATACATATTAAATATTTATTTAAATAAAATAAATTTTGTCCTTTGATTAATAAAAAGTCTATCTTCCAGTAAACCAATCTTTCACATAAAATATATATTAAATATTTCTTTAAATAAAATACATATTACATCTTTCTTTAAATAAATATAATCTATCCTTTCATTAATAAAAAAATATATCTTCAAGTAAACCATTTTTTCAAATAAAATACATATTGAACATTTATTTAAATAAAATACATATTAAGCATTCTTTAAATAAAACACAATCTATTATCCGCCCATGTAGAGGAGTTGGAGAGCAAGTGGGTAGTTAAAACTCTCCAGTTATCGAGAGGCCCAGGTTCAAATCTCTCCCCTCACATGTTGCGGATATGTTGTATATAAAAGGTTCCTCATAAAAAAAAAAACACATTTATCCGCCCATGTCGAGGAGTTGGAGAGCAAGTGGGTAGTTAAACCTCTCTAGTTGCTGAGAGGCCCAGGTTCAAATCTCTCACCTCACATGTTGCGGATATGTTATGTAATGGTTCCCTCGTGGTCACAGTCTGTTTCTATCCTTTGACTAGTAGAAATTCTATCTTGGAGTAAACCATTCTTTCAATTAAAACACATATTAAATATTTCTTAAAATAAAATACATATTAATTTTTTCTTTAAATAAAATACATACTATAATATATATATATATATAAATAAAATACATACTATAATATATATATATATAAACACCGAGAGTTATCAATCTCGAGACGTCTATCTCATTTCTTGGGGCACCATTTTAGTTTAAATAGTTGAAATATTTTTAAATATTTTAAATCCACTGTAACCCGTGTAACCCGTAATGTCGACGAATAATTTTCTTAATGTCAGCTTTTTAAATAAAATATTAATATTATTTACGGCATGGCTGACCTTCCTGGTTGCCATTGTAGGACGCCTATCGGCGTAATTAAAGCATTCTTGAAATAAAATACAGTCTATTTTTTTTTATTAATGGAGAGTTTATCTTCCAATAAACCATTCTTTCAAATAAAATACATATTAAATCTTTCTTTAAATAAAATACATATTAAATCTTTCTTTAAATAAAATACATATTAAATATTTCTTTAAATAAAATACATATTAAAACATTCTTTAAATAAAATGCAGTCTATCTAATGGAGAGTCTATCTTCCAGTAAACCATTCTTTCAAATAAAATACATATTAAATATTTTTTTAAATAAAATACATATTAAAGTGTTCTTTAAATAAAATACAGTGTATCCTTTAATTAATAGAGAGTCTATCTTTTAGCAAACCATTCTTTCAAATAAAATACATATTGAAATGAAATGAAAGATTTTAATTACGTCTGCGAGACCCAAATATTAAATCTTTCATTAAAATAAAATACATATAAAAGTATTCTTTAAATAAAATATAGTCTATCATTCCTTTGATTAATGGAAATTCTATCCTCAATAAATCATTCTTTCAAATAAAATACATATTAAATCTTTCTTTAAATAAAATACATATTAAAGCATTATTTGAATAAAATACTATCTATCCTTTGATTAATGGAAACCCTAATTTTTTATTTAAAGAAAACAAAATCTAAAATGAAAACCTTATTTTCATTTTCAAATTAGGGTCCATCATAGTTTAATTAAAAATCTCATTTCCAATTATTCAATTTGTAGTGGAGGAAGAAGCACTAGCAGTTGTGGGAGGGAATCAAACATATACGTAGGCAAAGTTGAACATGTCCACTAGAGGATTTACAAGGGCTTTTGTGGCTTTGTTAAACTATTTAAGGGGAAAAAAACTACCTCTCAAGAACCTCTTTCAAGTGTTGTTACAAATGCAGGCAAAAAAGTGTAGAGAGACTTTGCAGGAACGAAAGGGATAAACCGCCATAAAAAGGGTCTATCAATCAAGGGGGAGAGTTTTAAAAGGGAGAAAAATGTTTCTAGGTATAAGCTAACTTACAATCCAATGCAGCAAGCAATCGCCTTGTCAAACGACAATAAAGAGACTAAATTAAGTGATGCTCTAATTGCTACAATTGGGTCTTTAAAGGATATCAATATCCAAAAGAAATAAGCCAAGAAACATTTGAAGCTCAGCATAAAAATACCATCCCAAAGCCACGAAAGGAAGGAATCACAGAGAGTAAAGACAATATATTTATTAATTTACAGCGAATATGAATGAAGTATTCGATAACAAATCAAACTATGATATCCTCCAACTTGTTGCTCCAAACAGGTTAGTCTTTCATTCGATTTACTCCCCCCTTCCAAAAATCCAACCATTCCTCAATTTTTGCCTCCCCAAAATTTTAGTGCTCCTTCCCATGGAGGCCCATCCTCCCCGTTCAAAAGGTCTTTTGCAAGCTATATAAAATAATTTGCTTCTATTGTCACTCACCAAGAGATGAGAAAGATTTTATTCTTTATGTTATAAAACTCAAGCCCCAACTACCAGAAGTAAAAGCTCACCTACCCAGGCAACAAGGGGCAAGATATTTTGATATAATATTATTCTTCTCAAAATATCTCCTTTCAATATTTTAAAATGATTATTTTATATTTAAACAATAATCCTTATTTCCTTTGCATGCCTCTCTTATTTAATATAATGGTCTTCCATTATAAAAATAAATAAGCATTCCTTTTTATTTAAAAAAAATGGTCTTTCATTATTAAAAATAAATATTCTTTTCTATTTGAAATAATGGTATTTTATTATTAAAAATAAATAAACATTTTTTTTTATTTAAAATAATTGTCTTTTATTATTTAAAATAAAAATATTTTTAAAATAATTCTCTTTCATTATTACAAATAGGAGCATTCTCTTCTAATAAAATAGAAATATTCTTTTGTATTTAAGTTAAAAAAAAGACCCTTTGATTATTAAAAATAGAAATCAATTGTTGCTTTATCTTACCAAAAAGGTAAAAGAATGAATTTAACTAGAACCTTGAAGCATTAATATATAATAGTTCCTAATTAATTAATTCAATCAATTAAATGCATCATAACTAAGTATTAATCCTTCTTTATAAATGTGCACTTTTATAGAAAAAGTCATGCTGAGGTAATGTATGATATTTAATTCCTAAGACTGTATACTTTTACTTGCTCTTAGTCCAAAACAAGATCATAACTATGGACAATCTTTGCAAAAGGAGGACAACACTTCCAAACAAATGTGTGTTGTGTGAAAAAAATGAGGAGGTTACATATCACCTTTTTTAGAGTGTCCCTTCACTATTGGTCTCCTAAATTGAGTCCTTCACAATTTTTAGGTTGCATGGGTTCTCCCCAAGTCACTCCTAGACCTTTGTATCCAATGGGAATCCCCCTTTAGTAGTAAGAGACTAAAAATGTTGTGGAAGTTAAGCCTTCCCCATGCTCTATGGGGAATTTAGAAATAACATAACCATAAGATATTCAAGAATAGGAGAAGATATTGTTCCTCAATTGAGATCAGATCTACCAATGTTGTGATGGAAATTCTCAAAATAATTAAGTTTAAAGATGCTTGGGTGTTTGATCTAGATAAAGAGATAGTGTGTGGTTAGGGCTTGGATTTCAAAGCTCGTAGTCTAGTGCCACCCCCAAATCCTTCAAAGACTCAATCAATATGGATGCCACCTCTCCCTAGCTGGTTAAATATAACTTCAATGGAGCAGTGAAAGGAAATCCTAGTCAAGTTGAGGTAGGTGGGATATTTTGTGACCATAAGGGCATGGTAGTCTTGGCATATGTTGAACACCTAGGGGAGCAAACAAACCATTTTGCTAAAACCATGGTGACTTTTTTGGGACTATTTCTCATTAAGAGGCTTAATGTCAAAAATATGATTATTGAATGGGATTCACAAAATATTATCAATATTCTAAAAGGTAATCAACCTCCTAGCTAGAATATTGTAGATATGATCTTTGAGGCTAAATGTAAAACTATCCCCTTGGATAATGTTCAATTCAAATATGTATTAGGGAATAAAATACGATAGGTGATTGTCTGGAAAACCTAGGAGTATTTTTGGATGGATATTAGAGGTGGGAAATGAATTTTCATAGTCAAGTCTAGGAGCTGGTGAAGGTGGAAGCTAGTATCTATGAAGATCATAATAAGAGTAGGAGTTGGTTGGTTTGTGGGGCTCATCAAGTTTTTGCTAATGAAGAGATATTATATACCTAGAGGGAGAATGTAGGGATTATTAGTATATTTTATGGATGATTTTTGTGTTTATTTTTTTTCTATTTTTTGGATTTTGTGTCATGTAATGGTTGTTCTTATTGTTAGTTCCTTCCATTTGTGAGCTCTTTCTATCTTTCTAGTAGGTTTAGATTTTTTTTTCTTGCTTCTGTTTCAGTTGTAAAGCTTAATGGAAAATTCTTGAAAAATATGTAAAAGGTTTGGGGAACTTTTCAAAACCCCTTCCTTCCAATATAATAAAAAATATATATCCTAAGGAATTTATTAATCTTATAATACATTTCTTTAAATGTTGTCATAAAAAGTCATATTCCTTCTCATGCCTCCTAATTTATGGGCACTTATTTTTAGAGAAAATGTAATTTATGCTATCTAATAGGAACAACAAAATATTCTAACAACCAAATTTTAAGGAAATTATTTGAGAATATGTGACCCATCACATTTTGTAATATATCTTCTTTGTTATTTTCTAAATGATTTACTCAATTTCCTATCAGTATACCTTGACATGGGTAACTAATAGTAGTACATCCTCATGCATGCGAACATTCTATTTTGTTACATTTGCTTAGAAATCAAGTTCATGGTTTTACAAAGGATCTACTACAAAATTTATATCAAATACGAACACATTCTAACAATTAAAATCTAGACATGTTTTGATATTTTTTTACATGGAATGATCATTTCCTATGTAAAATCTCAAAGGTAAATTTTCCAATATTTATATTTTTGCATAGACAAAAATAAAAATCTTCTACGTACATATATATTAACAAATCAAAACTATAAAAATAAAGAGTCATGTACAAATCTAGATAGAATTATCTTGGGGTAAATCCATCCTATTTTCTTTCATTCTAGCAATTAATTTATATAAGAAGCTTTATAACAAATTTGGGAAGGTTAATAGATATTATGGTTGCTTCACTCTCAAAATAGGTTTGTGTAATATTTTTTATTTATTATTAATAATTTTTAACTACTATGTCAACCATACCTTCCTTATATTTTATATTTTAGTGTTCAAAAACTATTTTTCTTCCTTTTAGTTGCTTAAGCTCATTTGGTTATGGATTTTAGATCTGGATCTCTACATTCCTACTCCAGACTATGAATATTTAGGATTCAACTTTTCTTAGCCCTTATTTTAGGATCCAAATCTTAAATTCTAGCTCTAAGATCTACATAGACCTATAATTACATATCTAAGTAGACAAATTTTCACATCTATGATGCATTTTATATATTTTCATTTTTACTTGGATTACAAAATTCCATTCTCTTAAATATTATAACCATACAAATATATACTAAATGGAAAATAATTTGGAGTATATTACATTATTTTGTTCATGCTTAGATTAGGAAAGTGAGTCTTATATTAGGAGTTATTATTTAATGTAATAAATGCACAAGTGTGCAAAGTATTTTGGTATTGTAAATGTGCATAGTTGTCCATGTGCACATGAGTCCATAGAATAGAAAGTTGAAGAGTCTAGAAGTGTGAATGCCAAGAGTGCTAGATATGAAGAGTCACATTACATTATATGCAGGGTAATATAAATATGTAATATGACACAACTTGTAATGAAACTACTTGGCACTTAGAGAGCTATGGCACCATTTCCATGAGCATTTTTTATGGCATATTTATGAGTAGTTATTAGAGTTATTTTTGTGTTTTATACTTGTATAATATTGCCATTGTTATATATATTGGTTGGTTACTTTATTTGATATATTTTGGTTAATATATCTTACGTATTTAGCTTCAAAATCTAACAGTGGTATTAGAGCTACAACAATTTTTTTAATTGCATAGGTTTTAAAGTTACAAACGAGATTTCTACTAGTTAAGGAGAAACTAAGGAAGATTGGAAAGTTTTTATTCTAAGAACATATTCAGAATAGGATATTTTAGATCTTTAAGTTAAACCTTGATATTGTGGATATTGAGGAGATTAAGAGACTCAAGAAGGAGGTCCTATTGGAGAATTTGGTATATTGAAGGAGACTGCAAATTGTAGATTGGTCTTTTCATAGGATTGTGAATACTAGGACTTAGCACATAATTCATTCCACTAATTTTGAGGATAACTAGTGAAGTTTATTTATTTTAGAATTTTGGAAATTATAATATATTTGCTACTACTATCTAATTTTTTTATTACATAAAATTAACACCCAAAAGTTGATAAGCTTCCTATAATGGATAGAGAAGAATTTCACCTTTTTTACCTAAAATTCTATGTTCTTTCCTTATGCAGGGATTAATTATTTATTGCAAAAAATTAGAGATTGAAGATGTTTGAGAAAAATACCCAATTGGAGATTTAATATTAATGAGACTCAAGAAGGAATTCCCCATAGAATATTGCATATTAAATATAGAGAGCTACAGGTTGGAGAAGTTGAAGAGACCCAAAAGAGGTTAGATTGAAGAACTTCTAGTTTTGGAAGATAGAAGGTTGGAGATAAAAGAATGCATATTGAATATTGCATGTTGGAGATTGAAGAGACCCACGTAGGAGGTTCTCATTACATATTGGATATTGGAGATAAGTGAAATACTAAAAAAGTGTCCTATTGTAGATTTGAAGAGTAGCAAACTTCAAATGCTTAGGATATTGAGGAGTAGTAGATTTTGGAGATCTAGGAAATAGATCTCACTATAGAATTCTCATAGTTGGAATATCGAGAAGACCAAGTATAGGTCTCATTAAAGCATTACAGAGAGGATTCAAAGAGTTACAGAATAATAATATCTAATATAAGTGGTCTCAAGAGAATTCAAATATGAGGAAGAAGGCTAGAGAAAGTCCTACTATAGAATTGGAGAAGTGGCCATTGAAGGTATTGTTGAAGAAAGCTAGAAGTAGGAGATTGCAAGCAAGGAGGAGTAACTTTGTAGAGTTGAAGAAGTATCCAGTGAAGGATATTTGGAGAAGGTTTGTGATAGAAGATTAGAAGCAAGGAGAAGTTTCTAATAAATAGGTTTTTGGGATAATTTTTGCCATCCAACAACAAGCCCAAAAGGAAGAAGTGTTTGGTAAGAAGTTTGTCAAATTTTGGAGAAGGGATTAGAAGATCTCAATATATTCATATTCTTGATAAGGTAGATAGCATAAAAGATCATTTTTGAATTCAAAATTCAATAAGAAGATTGCAGGTGAAGAGAAGATTGAAGAGCCTATAGTTTTAGGAAACCTAAGGACAACCACAAAAGTTTTGAAGGTTTATTTGATAGGAGAAGGTTGCAGGTTTTGAAGTAAATATTGAATGGTTGCAAGAGAACAATTTTAAGGAAGCCTAGAGCTAAGATTCAAAGAATATTTGGGTATATTTTGGAGTGCTCATGAAAAGGAGATTGAAGGAGTTTAAACAGTGAGAAAAGGTAGCATACTAGAGATTTTTTTTGTAGGTTTTGGATAATAAAATAAGAAAGGATTTGACTACATAGTTATAGATTTGTGGACAATGTTTAGAGTAGCACTAGTAGCTGCTAGTTTTAGTATTTGTGAGAATAGATTCAGAGAAACTTTGAAGCCACAAAATCATATTTGTGGATAGTATTTGAGGAAGATAAGGAGTTGTAAGTGAAGAACTCTAGAGCATATTTGGAAGAATTACTACACAACAAACTTGGAGAAAGTTGAGCAGCAACTAAAGCTACAAACTTGGTAAGTTTTGTGAAAGAGAAAAAAGGTACAAAACTTACAAAATTGAGATTGCATTGAGAGGTGAATTAGTTCACCAAATATACTAGAAAAAAGGAGAATAGAAAGGTATGCAGTATTGGTGCAACATAAGTTTATTATTTGAACATTGAAATAAACTTTACATCAATATTTTAAGAGCACCATATTATTAATTGAGATTTACATCATATTATTGTTGGGCACCGAATTGACATCAAGTTTTACTTGACACTACGATTGTCTATCTTCTAATTTTCTATCCATACATGCACCCGATAGTCATAGCTCGGTACTCAAGCATTGGATGGACCAAAGGTAACTTCAATCCAACCTCCAGAGTAGTTTGGTTCCTTTTCAACTTAGAATAGTGTTGACACAATTAAAGCTCAAATAGGGTTTGATATAAGGGTTAGAAAAGTCTTAGGGTTATAAATATTATGAAAAACAGTGGTCGGATAGGCTAACAACATAGGCAACCACAACAAAAATCTCCCACAAACTATTTCCAGTGTCCCATCACTCAATATTAACAGCACCCAAATCCATGAAATCTTCATCCATTAAAGCATAAACAGATATATATTGGAGAAAGCAATTCTAACATCTAATATTGATAATCCAAATTAGCTGAATAGACCAATAGATAGATTTAACAAAAATAAACTTGATAACAACACAGATATAACCATGAACATATTTCAACTACTCTCACAACTAGTAATCCAATAAGTTGGAATGAACTAATCGTTAAACTATTAACATAAATGCAACTCAAAGCTTCAAACCTCTTGCACAAGATGATGAAGATGGCAAATTTTTAGTCAAAAAATTAGATTCATGCTCCTTCCATTAGCTCACAATAATATTTACAGTAGGGCAAGCAAACGTACTAGAGCTTACCCTTAAAAATAAGCTTCAAACCTCTATTTATAGTTTGTAAATGAAAGAATATTGAGGAGACATTACAAATATTACACATTTATAGCTCGGTAGAGAGTTTTACTGGTATTATCTTACTGGTTGATGACCTTTGAGAAATCCATCATGAGTAATCTACCATAGCTACCTAGCTTTGTAACTTGTTGTGGTAGTCAAATTTTCATAGGTTGAAAGCTACATTCGATCCATCGATCATTCTTGAAAGGTCTGATCTATCATTGATCTACAACTATTTCTAGTTCTTGTTCTTGAAACCCTTTCGATGCTTCGTCTTCCTACCCTCCAGCTGACTGCACTCTACTCCTGGTGAAAAATTGCTTTTAACTACTTCAATAATGTTAGAAAAACTTGGATCATTGATCTTCATTCTTGATTGACTGCAATTAAACATCTTGAAAATTCTCTATAAATTGTTCGAAAAAAAACAAAGCATCATTTCACACTTTTAATTGCTAACATCATCTTTTGTGGCCTTGATTCTACATAATTGGATTCTGGTATAAAATGCACTAAAAGCAAGCGGGATGCATTCCTTTGTCAATCTGCTCACTTACTTTCCATTTCTCTTCTTCAACTTCAAATAAAACACAATTTGCACAAAAGAGTATGTTGATGCCACCTTTGCCTTATTCAAAATGTGGAATCACAAATCTGCACTAAAGCTAGTGCAAATAAGACTTTGTCGTCAATCCATACCCTTTGCAATTTAAAATGGCTTTTGTCACCATTCTGCTTTTAATTTGGTGTAAAATACTCTTTGTTGCCATTCAATACTCAATGTAGTGCTTTCTACCTTATTATTGTCAATCCACATCGAAATACTCTTGAGACTTAGCAAAATTGAGCTTATCGATACTTAGTCATTGGAACAATGAACAACAATCACCATTTCACACTTCTTTTCATGTTGACATCATCATTGTTCAAAAAATTTGTAGAATCAGGACTCGCCTAGAATCTGCTTCCAAATACACTATAAACCGAGTAGAATGGAATTTAGCTCATTTAAGGCAAAAAAATACTAATTTTTGAATAGATTGGAAAAATCTCATTGCGAATCCACTCCAAAATACACTAGGAAACGTGCGGAATGAAAATTTCATGCCTTAGAATAAAATATTTAATGTTTTCTAAGGATGTGGCCATTTGGGGCCTACATTCTGTTTCCTCTTAGGTGGATTTGCTCACAAAGCCATAGAACCCAGAGTCTTATCCATTGGGAATCAGGAGTCAAAAATCTTATCTTAAAAAATGCTTCAAATAATAATTCCCATATAAACATCATCCTCTAAAAATTCATGGTCATATTCGAGGATAAACGTTCATATTGAGACCATACTGGAAACACAGATACTTCTATCACTTTACCAAAAGAATGTTTCAAAGAATAATTTTCATAAGAACATTATCCTCTGAAAACTTCATGAACATCCTAGAGGATAACTTGTTCTAATGAAGATCATGCTAGAAACACAGATACCTCTGTTACTGCTCTCAAAACTACTCCAATGCTTTAACAAAAATCATAGATATGTTATCCTTATAAAGCCTTCTTATAATACATGATATAAATACCTTCATAAAAAATTAATTTTCTACCTCTTTCTGACCTCATGCTTTTATTCTTTCCTTCTGACAATGTTAGAGTAAAAATGAATCAAGAAAATACAAAACTTTTACATGACTACATATGTACAAAACAAAAATTGATAAGCTTGTGTCCTTTCAGGGTCTACAGCTCTATCCAAATCTTCTTCCTGCTAGGCCTCTCCACTAGTATTATCCTCTAACTCTTGCTCAAATTATTCCTCAAGTTCTTCCTAAGGTGAAGTTTGGTCTTTATTTTCCTCTTCAGTATTATCACCAAACAACTGCACCATTAGTTTCAAAATCTGCAAGGCTTGTTTCTAGGTTACTTTAGATTGGTATGAAGTTTCCTTCAGCTACTTATAAAGTTATAGTAGTTCACCTATATCTTCATAGTTAGCAGCACTTCCTTTGCTTGCTAAATCTTGCATTAGGTCTCTAATCTTAGTAAAATCAATAATCATTTGTGAGGCTTTGTCTTGATCAATTGGCTTGTTGGAACCGATTCTTGCATCCATAGGATTTTGATTGTCATGCTACAAGAATCCGTTTGAAACCAACGAGCTATTATAGGCTCTGGTCGACCTACCTCATGTTCTGCTAAACACAAATATTGCTAAAGAAGACTACAGAATGGGTAAGGAAACCCCAACGGTAATTCTTTGATTAAACTTCTAATTACACGCTCCAGATTTATTAGAGCTATAAGTATTCTTTTTAAAATGACCAAGCATGAAAACAACCAATTGTTATGCCTTATGTAGACCGGTGCCTAGATTCATTGGGTTGTTATAGCAATTTAACAACAATTTTTAATTATGAACAAAGAGAAAGGGGAAAATAAAATTGGCGTTCAAAGCTTCATTCGAATATCGTAATAAAACCAGGAGTTAACCAATGAGAGAAATGTATATAATGCATTCAAATAATGTAACCCATTATATAGTGACACACAATACTGAGACAAAGATATAATAAAAATGAAACTCAGAATTGTATTGATTTCAAGAAATTTTACATGCAGAGTGGGTGGGATGCCTTTTAACTCTGTTTCAATAAAAAGATATCAATACAATGGAGAAATCTTGTTCAAATAATGTAACAGGTCTCTCCTACTCTACTTGTTCCAATCTGGTAATAACAGAATCTCTGAATCTCAGGCTCAATAGGATAGGAAATGATCTCAGCTTCTTGAGCACTTTCCTATTACAATCCTACATAGCAAAGGGAAGAATAAGAATGAGAAAGAAAATAGACACATAATGGGATACAACAACACAACTAACAGGGCACTCAAGTATACCTCTTAGCAAAAATGCTATTCTCTAATTGCTTGATGTAGAATCTATCCACAACTACCTCTTCTTATAGCCTCTGGTTCTTGATTCTGTTATTTTTGGTTGATTTCTAGCCTTACACCTGTCAACATCTGGTCAGACTTCAAAAATTGGTACAGTTGGCTTCCACTGCCCTTACTGTCTTGGTTTTAGCCTTTTTTAGAATAGATATTCAATTCAACCGATGATGGTGGTGTTAGGTGAACCCACTTTTTCTTCTTCAATTGTTTCCCTTTGGGCCTCTTTCTCTTGAACAACTTCTTCTACTGTCATAGGAACTCCTTCTGTAGGTGCAGGTTTCTGTTGTGATGAACCTGCTTCCTATTGTTGACTGTAGGTATTAACCTTTTTCCCCTTTTGGCTTTGTTGCAACCATCTAATATGTTCATCAATTAATCTCCAAACTCCTGTATCAAATGTGGCTGCAATCCTCAACATGTTCATTTCTTGCAAAATTCTATTCTTCTGAACAACAATATCAGGCATGTTCCTTTCATACTGGAAAAGTAACATCTCCACAGTATTTACCATAGATGTAGTTTGCCTAATAATTTCTCCTTCATCACCCGGTTCACACTCAAATATGTCAATGGTATCTTTGAATACCTCTTCTATGTCTGAGGCTTCTAAGCATTGACCTAAGGATAGGCCAATGTCTGCCAATTTCCCTGTAGCATCTTTTATCAGGTTATTTGTTTCAGTCACCAAATTGATCCATCTTCCCCTATTTTCTCCAAACAGGGCTGCTTTGAAGAACTCAAAATTGATCTGAATCTTGATACCATCAAGTGTTATTATTTCTTGCCCTTGTAACTCTTCAAAATGGTCTCCTATAAAATCTAGGGTAGGGTGAATGATTCCAAAATCCTCTTCTCTTTCTTGTATCAAGGCCAGAATCTCTTGAGCAGTTATTTGAATCACCCTTATTTGTCTGAACATTTTAGTAAAGCCCCTGGCATGAGCTCTTATCCTTATTGACATATTTTTCTTCATAGCATTAAGATAATATACATGATCCTGAATTTTCACCATTGGAGGGGGTTGTGCACTTGAAATATCTTTTCTTGCCAATTCTTCCTGTTGCTTATTTATTAATGCTTTTAGCTCTACCTTTTCCTTTCCCTCTTTCTCCAATTGTTTCCTTAGCTCTGTAATTGTTCCCATGAATTGATCTATGGCTTGATTTTGCATTGCTTTGACAACTTTGGCCATTTCACCTTCTTTCCCTAGTACCGATGAGCCCCCAGTTTCTTTATTTACTCTGAAGACTAGTGGGTCCTACAGAATAGGAAGATTTATCTCCGCAATATCTGATATAGGTGCCTCTGATTTATATTCTTCTGTGAATTGTCCTTCTATATTCCCCATCTCTGCTACTAACTACAATTCTTGCTCATCTGCAGTAGTGAAGGTAGTCTGTTCATCTGTTCTTTCCAGGACAACCTTTGTAGAGGGTAAAGATAATGTGGGTTTCTTCTTTTCCACATGAGTTACATCTTCTTGGTTCTTCACTGAGTGACTTCGGAAGAGGCCACCCAATCCACCAGTTCTCCTAGGATTCATTTGTATTACTGATGGAATTTTAATCTCCTATCCCTTTATTGTTATAGTGGCAGGGATAGCCATGGGCACCAATTTCTTTACACTTGTTACAGTTAGAACCCTATCATAAATAGGAACTATGGCTTGTTTCGAGAGGGGAGACTCCTGAGTTGGTGTTGTTGCAATCTCCTTCCCTTTATCTATATTCTATGTTTGGGAAGCTTCCTGGGAAGTGCTTGGTGCTGCTTCTATCCTGAGGTGAGTACTTTCGGAAGGCCCAACCTGTTGCTCTACTATATCTATAGTTTTGATAGTGACTTCCATTAAATCAATACCTTGTTCCTCTATCAACTCTAACAAGGGGTCTTCTTTGATCGCTTGGCCTATTCTTGGTATAATTGGTGCCACAACATCTACTGAACCTTCTCGAAGCCTTCTTAACTCTGTGGGGTAATCATAGGCTTCACAAACTTGTGTGTTGCCCCTCATTTTAGGAGGGAAATCATCCCATACTTTTTGCAAATCTAATCCTTTTTCCATAGCCTCTAATAAGCTTTCTTCAAAAGCATCTTCGTGGTGTAGTATTCGGGCGTATTCTCTTTTCACCATCATTCTGTTGTATGTTCCTTTTGGGTCATAAAATCTCCAAGTTACTTCATCGAATCCCTTGTTATCCAGCTCAAACATTCCTTTGAGCAAGGATGGGTAGCCTACAAATATAAAATCTCCAAAGTGACAGGGAACATCGAGCCAGGGAACCTTACCATGTTTCTTCACCAACCTCATCTTAGCCTCTTCGACTACTTGCCTGCATAATTCCAAAGCTGCTAGGGATAATGGGCAGTACCTTGGTAGTAATTTAGGGGGAATTTTAGCTCCATATAATCTGATATAAGTAAAATTTTCTATAAATAAAAAATCCCCAATTTCCTTCTCTTTGATAAAAGCTCTCACCCCTGGCCCTAATCTCTCAGGGACTAATCCTGTTAGAGCCCAATGAATTTCAACCATGAAACAATCACAAAACCAGCCCATGTGAGTTCTTCCTTCGTGTATTCTCCAGAAGCTATTCTGAACATAGGGGTTGTCAATGGCTCTTACCCTCTTACGGGCTTCTTCTCCCAATTGACCCGCTATTAGATGGATAAATATTGAATATTGTGAAAAATGGGGCATCTCCTGCCTCTGTTCAAAAATTGCTTTCCTTAATTCTACCATTTCTTTATGCATCTGGGTACTTAATTCCAATTCCCAGGCGTATATTGGAGTGTTATGTGCCCTATTGCATTGTGCAGCTAAATATAAAACCCTTTTTGTTATTCTACTAAGATCCTGTACTCCCAAAACTATGTTTATCATATCACAAAAATCTTGGACCCATGGCTTAAAGGCATTTTTCCTAATTGGGAATTTTTTGTCTATTCTCTCATGTGTATCAAACAAGTTTTTAAAGACTTCCATATCTATAAACATACGATATTGGTGTTCGATTACCTGGTCTACCAGAAAGGTGGTATACATTGTCAATTTGAAAACTTCCTGGATGTGCTCGACCTTGATGCTGAACACTGGCCGATTTTTATTGTCCCGGAATGTCTTTGTTCTTTCATCATATGCTACCACCAGCCATGCCATCAAATCTGAGGAGAAGTGCACTTTCGGACATACCAACTTCCCAAGGTTGTTGTTCCATCTATTATTTCTTGGAAAACCCTTGTATTGCAACCTATGAGCTTTATGAAATAGGTCGGCCATTATCCATGGGGTCCGGTCATCATTCTCCATTACATGGGAAAAACTATTTATACATGCATTGTCAATTTCATACTGTTGGGTTGGAGTAGGTCTTTTATCAGCTCCACACTTCTGAGAAAATTCATACATGGTGGTATCGAGAATAGGTGGTCCAGAGATCACAGAGTATGGTGACTTGTTTGTGATGAATTGTATGGCTTCTCTAGTGTCTTTGGGTACGAAAACATCTCCCCATGATGCCATTGTTCTTAGAGTAGTTGATAAGGTCTCTCTGTGACTACGAAGCTCAAAAATATTCTTCTCTCTATGTTTCAACTTCTATTCTTAATTCGCCAGGGTAGTAGCCTCGATTGTTTTTGTGTGCTCATATACAGGGTGGTGGAGTGAGCTTGATAAATTTACATGTTTTGTCATCAACCCGATGCCACCAACTGCTATTCAAAATCAGCCAATGAAATTATGCCAACTTGTCTTTTTTTGGGATTTAGTGTTTATGACGGGTAATGTTCTTCATCTTACGTGTCTTGGGGCCCTTTGATCCGTGTGCCTGCAATAATTTAAGATTTTTGTTTATTCATCATTGGGAACCTTTTAATCTGATGTGGAACTGGTATGTGCAACGAGGATAGTGTCCTTTTTGAACCTCGTGCCACCTCAGATCTGAATGATAACTAAATCTTTGGGATTGATTATGTTTCGCTTAGGTAGTGATCACCCTCAGGATTTTTACAATATCCGTTCTTTGGTGTGAGTGTCGGCCTTTATTACCTCGAATGTCTCCTTTTTTCTAAGTCAACTATGATTGAGCGCAACCATTGGATTGATCTGAGGTGTAGCGCATCCGTCGAATTTAGGTGGTTGGTTTCATTCTCGGATCTTTGATTTGTGCGCTATCATCCGATCTCGAAAAGGTATTAGCATGGCCATTGATGTCCTGGGACCTGCACGATAGTTAGTATACCTGTTCGCATACAAACCTTTAGTTGATCATGCTTACTTAGTCTAAACCTTCGGTTTGGTTATAATTCATAAATGATAATTAAGACTTAGAGACTATACCTTCATTGGTTGATTTATCGGATAATGTGGTATATTAATCATTATTTAATTGTGTTTAATCAACTCTAACCTGGTGATTACAACATTAACCTTATTCTATAAAACCTTTAGACAACATAGGAACCATTCATTTTATCATGCGACCATCGTAGGATCATCTCACGATGAGAGCGCTACCATTGGATCATATATATGCACACAATTTTTAACAAAGGGGAAAATACCCATACCTCTAATTAATCATTTGTTTGAAATAAATCGTCTTAGACTAACCTCCGATCATATTTTTCCATGCACACCATTGGATCTGAGCGAAGACGACCACTACCATTAGATTTATATGTTATTTAATGTCTTTTTTTTGCTTTGGATCTTTTTCCATTATTATAAACCTTCGTATCCATTGATCTTTGAGTCTTGTTTGGGGTCATCGTTAGATTTCCTATGAGATGCATACTATATAGCCAAAAACAAAAACCCTTTGATTTTGATTAATCATGATTAAGCTAAAAGGGGGAATGATTATTCAACGTATTATACCCTCGCTAATTACATAATTAATTTTACCTTTGTCCCCGAAGATCTTACCATATCTTAGTTTCTGCACGGTCGTTGGATCTTGATTGATGTTAGCATGGTCGTCGATTTTGGTCAACCTACGAGTTAGTTACCAAGGAACGTATGATTTTAATTTTGATTAAGCTGAAAGGGGAGAGATTATCCAATGTGCTTAGACCCTTATTATTCTTGCTTAATATTTTAATTAACCTCTTAGGGCTTTTACCTTTTTAATGCATCTTTTATGGGAGCGCTACCATCGGATTAGATATAGATCGAGCGCTATCGTTTGATATTTCTCAATTAAATCGATGTTTAAAGGAGGTGCATACCATAGCATTTTAATGTGTGGTTTAATTGAAACATGCACTACCATTTATTTCGGGCTTGATTGAGTGCTATCGTTTTATTTGGTAGACTTGCTCACTATTTAATTAGAATCTTGGACCCACTTTGACTTATTTAAAGTTTTGAATTTTGGATGATGCATAGCCATTGGATTTAGCTTATCTCAAGTGCATCCATCAGATCATTGGAGCTATATGGATTTTAATTTTACTTATGTTATACTATTAGAACTTTTGACTTATTATTCAAATTTTTTAAGGTGATCGTTGGATTGGTTTAGATGACGTGCTACCGTCATATTAAGCCTAACATGCATATTTTATACTTTGAACATGTTATTTGACTTGGTGACTTATTTATTAATTGATTTATTTGAAAGTGCTATCATCTGATTATATCTGGATCAGCGTGACTCTTGGATTAATTCTAAGGTGTTCGATTTGTTAGCTTAATGGGTGCATATCCTTAGGTTTTATTTAATATTTACTTAGGACCTAAGTTTTTTGAATATTTAGACCATGATGATTTATTATTATTACCTAGAATACTTAAGGATTTAAGGATCTTTATCAATTGATTTATACCCAAGGAAAATTTAATTCTGAATGTTGGAGTTTGGTTTCAGAAGTTTAATTAATAAAATTTTATTCTAACCTTTATTGAAGTCCATGGCTTTGTTAAAGGGAGACATACATTATTAAAATCCAAGGTTAGACTTCATCAAACCAATCAATAAAAACTCAAGCAACTCACACCACCTGAAGAAGTAACTAGCATTATTAACAATTTTGATTGAAACCAAAAATTTAAATTTGGGGGTTTCAAAGTTGAGTCAAATTTGGCTCCAACATAGGCTCTGACTAGGACAAGGTGTTGAAATCATGAGGCACTTGAGAACCACAGAATCTCCTGGTTTATTTGCAAAAATTTGAACAAAAATTTAACACCTTTTGACTGCTAAGTAAAGCTTGAAATACATAAAAGAAAACTTTTTTTTTCTTTTTTTTATATATACTGAAAAACTGTAAGAACAACATGATATCAAAGCAAATAGAGTATGGAAAACTGTAGATCCCTTTTCATTCAATTTGGAAACAAAGGTTAGAAATTTTAGAAATCAATGAGTTTTATTTTGAAATATTGTAATGCTTGTTTTAGCTAAGTCTTAAGATATGATTACACAGATTTTGTCACAACCGCTTGTTTCATCATATTTTTGCCCATGTGTGTGTTTGTGCATTCTTTTTTTGGATTTCTAAATCTTTCAGAACTTTACCATATCTGAGCAAAATAGTCAAGCCTAATATGTGATTTCACTCTTTAAAAATTTTCACCATTCTGTAGGGCTCCACTGCCAGTCAGGCATCTATAGCCTCGGTGGAGTTGCTTCTAATCCCATCTTAGTTTTACCCTACTTCCAGTCAAGCGTCTATAGCTCTAGTAGAGGTTTTCCAAGATATCTCAGGCAGTGACTCAATTTTACTTTATTTTTTATTTTTCTTTCTCGTGAGAGAAGTGTTTGGATATATAAGCAAATTGTGCAATAAGTATGCCTGAGTTGAGGATTAGTTTCTGGCTATAAAATATGAGTGTAATGATTTTTGGCTCAACTACCCTCTCAAAGATAACTCGGTTCTTCGGACCTTTGAAGTCACCTTAAGTATCATTTGTAATGTGAGGCTTGACATGATGTTTCAATCAACTTTGTTTTCTTTCTATTTTATCTCATATCAAACAACTATTGCATAAACACTCATATTTGAAAGAATTGTAAACCTCATCAAAATCTAAAATAAATCCCCTTTTTTCTTATTGTCTTTGGTGGAATAAACAGTTAGATATACTCATCAAACTAAGATATCATGTGTACAATAAACTCAAAATTATTCAAGAACAAAAGGGAAGCTTAACTAATACACAAAATACACCACTCTATTTTTGGATTTTTGTTTTTCTATTTTTTTATTTATTTTGCTTTTTTTTTTTAGTATAGTACACCTTCAACAGGGATTGTACATTTTGAGGTGTTGGCCATTAATAGGGATAGCCATTATTTCTCCCTGCAAATTCTGTAGCTTGTAAGTATTCTACCCTATAATATGAGCTATTTGATATGGTCCAATCCATTTAGGTTCAAACTTACCCTTTTCACCATGCTTATCATTTTTAGGATCCCAATAGATGACTATATCTCCTTGAGAAAAAGGAGTACCCTTGGCTTTCTTATTAAACAATTTTATAGTTTTTTGGGTTTGTTCCATCATTCTATTGAGGGTCTCTCTTCTTTGTTCTTCTAACAAGACAATTTGGTCAAGCCTTCTCTGAATGGGATTAGGGTTTTCATGGTCTTGCAATAAAAGGGAAAGTGCCATTTTTTCCATTTTTGGGGGTAGTAGGGCTTTTTCTCCATAAACCATCTCATAGGGGTTCTTCCTGTATTTCTTTTAACAGACAACCTATCAGCCCATAAAGCAAATTTAAGTTCATTGTCCCATCCCCTTTTGTTTTTTCCTAATGACCTTTTTATTCTTGTTATTACATTTTTATTTGATGACTCAGCTAAACCATTTCCTTGGGGGTAATAATTGGCAGAATGAGATAATTCAATTCCATATTCAGCACAAAATTCTACCATTTCATATGACACAAAATATTGAGCATTATCAGTTACAAGCTTTTTAGGAACTCCATACCTGGTCAAGATGTTTTCTTCTATGAATCTGATGACTACAGTAGTTGTAGATGTTCTCAAAGGTGCAGCTTCCACCCACTTTGTGAAGTAATCTATTGCAGTTATGATCCACTTATGTTGGCCAGATGAATTAGGCTTGATCTCTCCAATCAGGTCAATACCCCATTGAGCAAAAGGTGCTTCAATAATTACTGGCTTGAGGGGCATGGTTGGTAGATGCTTTTTCCCTACAAAAACTTGGTAGTTATGACAATTCCTAACATATTTATATACATCCTTAAAAAGGGATGGCCAATAATATCCTTGCTCTCATGATTTTATTAGTTGTAGCTCTTGGAGCAAAGTGTCCTCCACAGAAACCATTATGAAATTCATTAATTATTTTTGGGACTTCTCTTTCATATAAGCAGACTAATAATACTCCATCAGGATGTTTCCAATATAATACTCCATTTTGTATATAATACTTCTGAGCTTGAAGTTTGATTGACCTCATTCTATTTATTGACATATCTCTGGGAAAAGACAACGTTTGTAAGTATGACAAAATTTCTTCATACCATTTACATTCTTCATTTTTTATTCTTCTATCATCATATGTCTGATCTATGGTGAGAATATTTTCAGATCCTGCTTCTTCTTTGTTAGCCAATAGTTTAGCTAAACCTTGCCCTTTGACTATTTTAACTATTTTGAATTCAACATCGTATTGCAAAAGTTTTACCATCCATCTTGCTTGGTCTTCCTAATGGCTCTGATTGAGAAAAGATATCTTTTATTGCTATAAAGGGAATACAACAGTAAACTTTGTTTGAGCCAAATATACCTTTGAAGTGTTCTAAATATTGGATGACTGCATAGGCATGTTTTTCTAGCAGGGTGTATTTAAGATGTGCTCCTTTTAGTCCTGAGCTCATAAAGGCTATTGGCCTTTCATTATTTTCATTATCTTTCTGTGAAAGAACTACAGCAATAGAGTGTTCAGACGCATATGAATAGATATTAAAATATTTTGCATAATCAGGGCAACTTAAAGCTGGAGTGGTTGATATGGCTTCTTTGATCTTGTTAAATGCTTCCATATTTTCTATTGTCCATTTTATTTCTCCAGTTTTCTTCACCATATCATTTATGGGTTTGGTCATTTCTGCAAAATTTGGGACAAATCTTCTGATAAAATTTATTTTTCCAAAGAATGACCTTACTCCTTTTAGGTTCTTGGGTGGGGGAATTTTAGAAATGGCTTCTATCCTTTCTGGATCAATGCTTATCCCCTTTTCTGAAACTATATGACCTAGCAATTTTCCTTGTGTAGTTTCGAATATGCATTTTTTTGGATTTAGAGAGATTCCAAATTCCTTGCACCAGGCAAAAACTATAGTCAAATGTTCTAGATGATCTTCTAGATTTTTAGAAAAAACTATGATATCATCTAAGTACACTACTACAATTTTGAACATTAATCCTTTGAAAGCAAAGTCCATCGCTCTCTGGAAAGTAGCACCTGCATTCATCAATCCAAAAGGTATTCTTAAATATTCAAATGTACCCCAGGGTGTGGTGAATGTTGCCTTGTGTCTGTCTTCTGGATTTATCAGAATTTGATTGTACCCTAAAAATCCATCTAACAGGGACAATCTAGTTGAACCTACTACTGCTTGCAGTAGTTGTTCCATGTTAGGCAATGGGTAATTGTCTTTTAGTGAGCTCTTGTTTAAATTTCTAAAATCTACGCAGAGTCTAATGTCCCCATTATTTTTCCTAACTGGTACTAAGTTGGATATCCAGGAGGAAAATCTTACTTTTCTTATTATCTTGGAGTCCAACAATTTTTGTACCTCTTTTTGCATTATTGGGTGCAGATTTGGATTGTATTTCCTTTGTTTCTGTCTGAATGGCTTGGAATCTTCCTTCAAAGGTATTATGTGAGTCATTACATCTGTCTTGAAGGTTTTGAGGTCTTCATAAGTCCAAGCAAAATGTTCTTTGTTCTTTTTCAAGAAACTGATATATCCAGCCTTTTCTTTAGCAGGTAAAGCCATGTCTACTTTCACTATTCTGGGTTCTTTCATTGAGCCAATATTTATATCTTCAGATATCACTTCTCTGCGTATAGGTTTATAAGCTTTGTCAAAGTCATCAAATAGGCTTTCAAGAGACACCAATCCTTTGGGTATTCTATTAGTTTTCAATTGGATTACTTCTACTGGCTCTCCTATTTGATTTTTTAACTTTTCTTCATCTTTTTCATCATAGATTACATCTGCATACTGATTTTGTAAAGTCATAAAATCCTTAATATCTATATCATCTTGAAATACTTGAAGATATACTATGTTATCTGGCATAGAAGGTTTATAAACTGAAATAGTTGGGAATCTATCCATATATTCTGTAGTTATCTCTGGGTGATCTAGACCTGAGGCATTTACAGCTAAAATATCTGCAACATGATTTTGTTCTCTAGGAATATATGAAATATTGAAAGCCAAAAATTTATCAATTTCTTCCAATACTGCATTTCTATATTGCTTAAGTCTAGGATGCTTGGTCTGATATTTACCTTTGATTTGTAGTATAATAAGTTCTGCATCCCCTGTTATAGTTAAGTAGTTAATACCTAGCTCTTTTGCTTTCCTTAGCCCTAATAGTAAAGCTTCGTACTCAGCTACATTGTTTGTGCAAGGAAATTGCAATCTGTAAGGGATACTAAGGTAGTTTCCTTTAATATCAGTCAAATTTACACCTGCACCTACTCCAGATTGGGATTTAGCCCCATCAAATGACATGGTCCACATTTCTTGGGTTAATACTCGATCTGATTCAGCATCAGTTATTCTCATATCTTCTGGATCCATGTTCTTTGCATCTGGTACTTCCACCAGGAATGGGTTGTGCCATATTGAATAGACTCCCATCCCTTTTTCTTCCATAGAGTTAACTAAGTTAATCATGGTTTCATCTATTTGAATTAACTCTACAGAATGTTTGTTGAATGGTTCCCTTCTCAAAATTATATTCTCCTTATCTGATATGGGGATGGTAGCATAAGACCAGTCTAGTTGTATTGATCCCCCTAGTTGTTCTACCCAATGCCTACTGAGTAAAAGTGAGAAGAATGGGTCAACATCAACTACTGCTACATCCATGATAATGCCCTTTTTGGGGTGTTGGTCTAGGTAAACTAATAATCCAGTTATCACCCCTACATAGGGAATTTGTCTACTATCCATTACAAAAATAGGAGTAAAATCTCTAGTACAGATTAATCCCATTTGGTCAGCTATTAGCTTAGGCATGATATTATGTGAAGCTCCACTATCGAGCATGCAATTGTGAATCACATATCTTTCCCCTTCATCTGAATTATATCTTAATGACACATAGAAGGGTCTAACAGAAGATGGTGATCTTGTATCATGTTGATTTTGTCTAGCAGCATGACAAGTAGGGTCTTCTTTCTGCTCTACTAATCCAAAAGCTCTGCATACTTGTTCTCTGTATGTTTGAACTTTCATAAGTTCACCAAATGTGATATTAACTTTTTGCTTACTGAGTTCTGACCCAACATCAAATTCTATCTTCTTTATATCCAATGGTTTATTACTTTCTTCTTTGGGAATCTCTTCCACTGATTCTATTACTTCAGGAGTAATCTTGTTAGGGTTCCTATCAGTTTTCTCTTTACTGATATTTTTATTGGTGAAAGTTTGTTTTCTTGTTTCATTTGTAGATGCTTTCTCTGTTCTTTCAGGGACTATTCTATTCCTTAAATTTAAAACATGGGTTGCCTCTAATTCTTCAACCTCTTGAGCAGTGGGGATCAATTTCCCTTGCTTCATCTTATCATATCTTGACTCATGTGATTTCTGCAAGATTTTAGTTCCTTCAGTTACTAAGATCTGAGGATGATGATTTGAAGCATATTTATCCATGTCTTCTTCAAACAACCTTTCTCTGGATTCATCTTCAATGGACCAACATGCATTGATTCTTATATCCTCTTCTGATTCTGCATGCATATCTACATTACGTTGATCACTTAGGTGAATTCCACATGCATCAGGGTTATGGGGTGCATCACAAGTAGAGCAAAAATAAGGAAAACCTTCTACTACATTGGCAGATGGCATTGGGTTAGGGACATTGTTCTGATCCCTATCAGAATCTCTATTTTCTAGTTATTATTTCCATTACCCCTATTCCTATTCCCTTCTTCAAAACCATTGTTGTTTCCCCAATTCTTATTGTAATTTTTCTTAAAGGGGGGACGGTTGTCAATATGTGGTCGCTCTATCTATGAAGATTCACCGTTATTTCCATTTCTTTCAATTCTTGCTAACTTGTTACTCATGTTGTTGAACATTTCTATCATCTGACTAGTCAACTTCTCCACAGGATCAATTTTAGTTCTTCTTTGTATATCAAAAGCCACTCTCTTAGGTTTTCTCTCAGGCATGTTAACCTCTAAAGAATAAGGTTTCATCTTACCACTGTCAAAGCATATTTATTTCTATATCCATTGCTTTTTCCATACAACCATCAATGGTAGTGGCTTGTTCTTGCCTTAATTCATAGTTAAACTCTCCTTGAAAAGCATTCTTATAAAAACAAATAGACTGAATATCACTAGGCCCGAGGTTGGCAGGGATTTTGTTTCTTGTTTTTGAAAATCTTCTATTAAAATCACTAACAACCTCATTTTCTTTCTTCTTCATAGTGGCTAGCTCAGTTAACAATGATTGTTCATTTTTCCTTTCACCATACTTCTTTAGGAACACCTCTTCCATTTTGGTGAAGTCTGGGATATCATTGTTAGGAAGGGAATTAAACCATTCTCTAGCATATTTTTCTAAAGTCTCGAAGAACACAAGCTTATACTGAGAGGGGGGTGAACAGTATAAGACCACTTTTTACTTTTCTTTTCAATTCAATATTATGCAGTGTATAGATAATAGTATCAATAGTAGTAATCAAGCAATGCACAAAACACCATACACAATAGAGACACCATAGTTTACGTGGTTCACCCAATGTGGGCTACTCCACGGAGAAAATATTTTACTAAAACTTTCTCAATCAATTTCTTTGGGAATCCTTCCCAATTACAATGTTTATGGATCTCTGTCCAAAGGAGATGTTGATCCCCTAATCTCAAGTTCATGGATCTCTTCCATAGGAGAACTCTTTCCCCTTCTACTCTAGCTAGTGATCTTCTAGAAGACTTTGTCTCTCTATTGCATTAATTGGTGGATCTCTCTCCACTTGAAGACTCCTCACTTAGATCTGTCTTCAATTGTCTTGGTTGTTAGATCTCTATCCATTGAGACTCTATCCTCTATACTCTATCACCTCCAAAGCTCTATCAATAGGCTCACTCAGAACCTGCTCAATAGGCTCACTCAAAACCTGCTCAACAAGCTCACATAAAACTTGTCCAAATTTTCTCAACAAGCTCAAATAGTAACTTCTCTCTCAACAAGCTCACATAGAACTTGTCCAAATATGCTCAACAAGCTCACACAGAACTTGTCCAAATCTGCTCAACAAGCTCACATGAACTTGTCCAAATTTGCACTAGCAAGCTCACCAAGAACTTGCCCAAATATGCACTAGCAAGCTCACCAAGAACTTGCCCAAATATGCACTAGCAAGCTCACCAAGAACTTGCTCAAATATGCACTAGCAAGCTCACCAAGAACTTGCTCAATAATTCAATCTTATAGAAGCATAAAGAGAATTGTTAGAGACTCAATATGTTCTATACTCAAATCCCAATCTCAACTCAAATCAATCTTATAGAAGCATAAAGAGAATTGTTAGAGACTCAATATGTTCTATCCTCAAATCTCAATCTCAACTCAAATCTATAATATAGAATAGTTTGTTTCATGGAACTTGAACAACCACTTCACACAATCACTTGACTAGGCTCAAACAACTCTTCTCAACCAACTACCACAAGGAACAACTCTTTCTTACAAACCCTAGTCCAAGCATGTATCAACCAACTCAAATGTTTCCAACAATGCTCAACCACAAATCTCACATAACAATGATACTCATGTTCTTTTCAAGTTCAAGTTCTTTGCATAACCAATGGGCTTCAACAACAATGCTAATAAAACATTCTTCACATAACAATGATACTCATGTTCTTCTCAAACCCTATCTCAGGTTTTTCACACTACTAATGGCTTCAACAACAATGCTTATAAAACAAGGTTTAATAGCAACTCTCAACCCAAAAAACCTTGAAGCATTCAACCAACTACTTTCAAAAAGGAAACCACAATTAATCCTTTTCTCTCCAATGATATTTCAGAAATCAACCACCATAAACAATCAATAGGAGAATGTGCCCATACCTTTTATGAAGATGAAGAAGCCTTTTGGTTGTCCACAAAATCTGTCTCACTCAACACACTTTCTTTTTCAACTTTCAACAAGGGTTAGATATCTTGATTAATAACACAACAATAACATCCAAATAACACCTTATTACTCCTACTCAATAACATACACCATGTCACTTCATAAATGAATTAATCTCTTTTGAAAAAGAACAAAGCAACCTTCACTTTTGAACCTCTTTACAAAATCAGAAATATCTCTTTACACACACCTTATTTCTCCCTCTAAGCAAGTTAATCAAATAGCCCTCGGAATAAGCTTTCCAATGATATATAATATGATATACTTTCAAAAATTAAATCATCAGAAATCTCTCCTTTTCTAAACATGCATCACAACCCTTATTCCTCCTAGGGCAACTTTAGAAAAATAAAATATATCTAAAAATTATTAACTTGCCTCTGTCCCTGATGGGATTCGATCTCATGACCTTCCTTGCTCAGTGCCTTAACCACAACCAACTTGCCATTGGGCCACACACCCTCACGTGCTCAAAAGGAGCACACAACAAAACCTTATGCCACGAATATCTACGCCCTTCGAAAACAAAATGCGCTTCACGCGTTTCAACACAACAAAACACCTCCGACAAGAATCGAACGTAGGACCTCCTACTTCACACACAATGCACGAACCACTAGGCCAAGGAGGCCTATACATTTGGCTTTACTCCACAATAGTCTCTTCAACGAACGCGAAAATCGTAAGCCTTTTAAAACCCTTTTCACACACACTTCGACACACGATGCGCAGGCTCTTTTACCATTCGAATCCAAATATCAAATCGAGCGCTTAGAGAAATAAATCGAAACTTTGGGCATATATATATGTCCTCCTCCTTTCCTTTGACGTCGGTGCTATAATTTAAATATTAGTTTTATGCCTTTTCCTTTCTTTGACGTCGACGCTATAAATTAAATTTTAATTTTAATTTTAAATTTTAAATAATTTAAAATTTAAACTTAAATATTTAAAATTAAATATCTCCATCACCGGGGCACCTTTTTTGATGAAACGAAAAGCCAACCTGGGTTTTAAGAAAAACCCATTTCAAATCTGCCATCCATGGTTTTAAATAAAACCTTTTATTTTGCCTGCCTTGGTTTTCACAAAAACCCTGTATATATCCATGCTCTCCAAAATATCATAAATGCTTATTTATGAAATGCTTTGGCCACCAAAACTCAATGTGATCCATGTGACATCAATGATCCATGTGACATCAATGACAACATAAAATCACTCAAATTTCCAACAATCTCCCCCTTTGTCATTGATGGCAACACCTCTATTGTAAATCACCACAATCACTACAAAAACCATCTCTGAGAATCAAAGTTGCTCCCCTGACTCAATACTCTCTATGGAGGCTGCTCCCCCTAACTCAATGCTCTCTTTGGAGGCTGCTCCCCCTAACTCAATGCTCTCCCCCTTACTCAAATCTCTCCCCCTTTGACATCAATGGCAAAAGGGACACCTATGGGGCTAAAAGATATGACTCTTAAGCTTAGCCCCCTCACCACCTTCTCTATTGAGGTGATTAATTTTGGGGTGGGAGTACATTTACTCCCATATTACATTGTTTCTTTCCTCTATCAACTTCCTTCCATATTTTTTTGATATCCTTCTCTTGATGAATTACTTGATCTTCTTGTCTTGAACCTGTTTGACCTTCTTGCCTTGAAACTTCTTGACCTTCTTGTCTTGAACTTGTTTGGAATTGAGTCCTACACCATTTTGCAATATGTCCAAAGTTATTGCAATTAAAACACTTGATATTGTAGCCTTTGGATGGTGCCCATATCCTGAATTCTTTCTTGAAATAATTTCCATATCCATTCCTTTCTTGAACCTTGTATTGTGAAGTTCTATTTTCATGACCATTATGACCATGACTTCTGATTTGTGTAGCTCTAAAACCAAAACCATGTTGCTCATTTTATTTGCACTGAGAAGCTCTATGACCAATCCTATTGCATAAGAAGCAATGTCCCTGAAAACCATACCTTCTTCCTTTGAAGTTTCTTCTAGCAAAATCAAACTTCTTTGATCCATGGATCCTGCAGTGTATAGCCCTGTGTCCAAATCCATTACAAGAAAAACAATGTCCTTGAAAAGCCCTTTGTTCATGCCTTGGTTCCTCATACCTTTCTTGATCATTATCCTTGTAATCATATTTGACTTGTGCATTGTATCCTTGAATGTTCTTTGTAGCATCTAAATCCTCTTCCTTAATTTCTTCCTTGCTTTCTTCTTCAAGAATTTCTTTTCCTTTTGAACTTGATTCACCTATCTCAAAACAAGATCCAAACTGGATGTTTGGAGCCATAGGAACTTTGGAACTTTCTTCATAAATCTTAGGTGCTTCCTTGCTTTCATATTTTAGAACTTCCTTTCCTTTTGAGTGTGATTCCCTAGACCTAAAATATGAGATCTTTGGTGCTTTGGAACCTTCCTCTTCTTTACTCTTCATTTGTGTCAAATAGCAAATTGGCATCCATCTTTGTTGTCTCTAAAATACATGTTTCCTTCTTAGTGAAAATATCTTGACCTTTTGAGTCATGTGATGGATCAAACTTCTCAAGTAGGGAACATCTCAATTCTTTTAGATTCTCCTTAACCTCTTGTAGTTGCTCATGGATATCATTGAAGTCTTCCTTTAGATCAATTGAGACATCTATATTTCTCACAATATTCTCTTGTTTAACTTCTTCTTTTTCTATTTCCAAAAGTGGGATTTCTTTTTTGGAGTGAATGTTCTTCTTCTATTTATTTTATCCCATAGAAAAACCCTTCTTCATCTTCACTATCACTAAGATCATTATAATATTCTATAGCAAACAAACTCTCAAGATTTCTTTGACCATACCTATTTCCTTGATGTGTCATCTCATCTTCACTATCATTGAAGCCATTGCAATATCCTGATCTGTGATCTCTTTGACCACACACAAAGCATTGTTCTCTTTCACCTTCTATTCCTAGGAATAGATGTTCTTCCTTTTCATCATTTGACTTGTCTCTATCACTGTGATCTGAGCTATCACTTGCTTCTACAATGTAGAAGGTTTTCTTTGTCTTATGAAAACTTTTCTTCTTCTCATACTTGCTTTGCTTGTATCTGTCATCTTTGTCATGCTTATGCTTTCCATATTCTTTTCTTCTATGACCCTATTTTTCATCATCACTATTTTCTTCATGTGGACACTTGTATGCATAGTGACCAAAATCACCACACTTGTAGCATCTGACTTTCTTCATATCCCTGTAATTTCTTAAGTCCTTTTTCCTTTTGATGAAGTTAGCTTCCTCATCATTATCTGAATCTCTATCTGTCTCTGGAACTTTCCCTTTCTTTTTCTCTGAGGCCTTGAATGCAATTTCTTTTATTGGAACTTGATGCTTACTTCTCCTCATCTCATAAGTTGTGAGAGTTCCTTGTAGTTCTTCCATTGTTAGCTTGTTGATATCCATTGTTTCTTCTATTGCTGAAACCTTTGCATCATACTTCATGGGAAGTGATCTCAAAACCTTTTGAGTAACATCTGATTCTTTCATCTCAAATCCTAGACCTCTCATGGTGTTAGCAATCTCATCAACTCGAAGTAAAAACTATGCAATATCTTCAGAATCTTCCATTTTCAATTCCTCAAATATTTTTCTATGAGTTTGTAGTTTTGCCAACTTTACCTTGGAATCTCCTTCATAGGTATTCCACAACTTGGTCCACATTTCATTTGTTGAATTACATACCATGACCTTTGCAAAATCTATCTCACGTAGCCCACTCAGAATACAATTCATTGCCCTTGCATTGATCTCAACCAATTTCTTGATAGTCTCATCTTCCTCGGGATCACCTTCAACCTTATACTCTTTTGCAACCATCTGCCATACCTCATATCCTTGTGATATCAAGTAGTTCTTCATTCTCATGCTCTAGAAAGCATAATTGTTATCATCAAATAGTGGAGCCTTATTTGTAGATGATCCATTCTGTGAAGCCATCTGTGTTCTTGTAGAATCTACCCTCAAGTTGTTAGCCTTTTCGAAGGAACCCGCTCTGATACCAATTGAAGAACACAAGCTTATACTGAGAGGGGGGTGAATAGTATAAGACCACTTTTTACTTTTCTTTTCAATTCAATATTATGTAGTGTATAGATAGTAGTATCAATAGTAGTAATCAAGCAATGCACAAAACACCATACACAATAGAGACACCATAGTTTACGTGGTTCACCCAATGTGGGCTACTCCACGGAGAAAATATTTTACTAAAACTTTCTCAATCAATCTCTTTGGGAATCCTTCCCAATTACAATGTTTATGGATCTCTGTCCAAAGGAGATGTTGATCCCCTAATCTCAAGTTCATGGATCTCTTCCATAGGAGAACTCTTTCCCCTTCTGCTCTGGCTAGTGATCTTCTAGAAGACTCTGTCTCTCTACTGCATTGATTGGTGGATCTCTCTCCACTTGAAGACTCCTCACTCATATTTATCTTCAATTATGCTGGTTGTTGGATCTCTATCCACTGAGACTCTATCCTCTATACTCTATCACCTCCAAAGCTCTATCAATAGGCTCACTCATAACCTGCTCAATAGGCTCACTTAGAACCTGCTCAACAAGCTCACATAGAACTTGTCCAAATATTCTCAACAAGCTCACATAGAACTTGTCCAAATCTGCTCAACAAGCTCACATAAAACTTGTCCAAATATGCTCAACAAGCTCACATAGAACTTGTCAAATTATAAAACTCACAAGAACTTGTCCAAATCTGCTCAAAACTTGTCCAAATATGCTCTAAGCAAGCTCACCAAGAACTTGCCCAAATCTGCACTAGCAAGCTCACCAAGAACTTGCCCAAATCTGCACTAGCAAGCTCACCAAGAACTTGCCCAAATCTGCTCTAGCAAGCTCACCAAGAACTTGCTCAATAATTCAATCTCATAGAAGCATAAAGAGAATTGTTAGAGACTCAATATGTTCTATACTCAAATCCAATCTCAACTCAAATCAATATTATAGAAGCATAAAGAGAATTGTTAGAGACTCAATATGTTCTATCCTCAAATCTCAATCTCAACTCAAATCTATAATATAGAATAGTTTGTTTCATGGAACTTGAACAACCACTTCACACAATCACTTGACTAGGCTCAAACAACTCTTCTCAACCAACTACCACAAGGAACAACTCTTTCTTACAAACCCTAGTCCAAGCATGTATCAACCAACTCAAATGTTTCCAACAATGCTCAACCACAAATCTCACATAACAATGATACTCATGTTCTTTTCAAGTTCAAGTTCTTTGCATAACCAATGGGCTTCAACAACAATGCTAATAAAACATTCTTCACATAACAATGATACTCATGTTCTTCTCAAACCCTATCTCAGGTTTTTCACACTACTAATGGCTTCAACAACAATGCTTATAAAACAAGGTTTAATAGCAACTCTCAACCCAGAAAACCTTGAAACATTCAACCAACTACTTTCGAAAAGGAAACCACAATTAATCCTTTTCTCTCCAATGATATTTCAGAAATCAACCACCATAAACAATCAATAGGAGAATGTGCCCATACCTTTTATGAAGATGAAGAAGCCTTTTGGTTGTCCACAAAATCTGTCTCACTCAACACACTTTCTTTTTCAACTTTCAACAAGGGTTAGAGATCTTGATTAATAACACAACAATAACATCCAAATAACACCTTATTACTCCTACTCAATAACATACACCATGTCACTTCATAAATGAATTAATCTCTTTTGAAAAAGAACAAAGCTCCTTTTGAACCTTCACTTTTGAACCACTTTACAAAATCAGAAATATCTCTTTACACACACCTTATTTCTCCCTCTAAGCAAGTTAATCAAATAGCCCTCGGAATAAGCTTTCCAACGATATATAATATGATATACTTCCAAAAATTAAATCACCAGAAATCTCTCCTTTTTTAAACATGCATCACAACCCTTATTCCTCCTAGGGCAACTTTAGAAAAATAAAATATATCTAAAAATTATTAACTTGCCTCTGTCCCTGATGGGATTCGATCTCGTGACCTTCCTTGCTCAATGCCTTAACCACAACCAACCTACCATTGGGCCACACGCCCTCACGTGCTCAAAAGGAGCACACAACAAAACCTTATGCCACGAATATCTGCGCCCTTCAAAAACAAAATGCGCTTCACGCGTTTCAACACAACAAAACACCTCCGGCAAGAATCGAACGTAGGACCTCCTACTTCACACACAGTGCACGAACCACTAGGCCAAGGAGGCCTATACGTTTGGCTTTACTCCACAATAGTCTCTTCAACGAACGCGAAAATCGTAAGCCTTTTAAAACCCTTTTCACACACACTTCGACACACGATGCGCAGGCTCTTTTACCATTCGAATCCAAATATCAAATCGAGCGCTTAGAGAAATAAATCGAAACTTTGGGTATATATATATATATATATGTCCTCCTCCTTTCCTTTGACGTCGGTGCTATAATTTAAATATTAGTTTTATGCCTTTTCCTTTCTTTGACGTCGACGCTATAAATTAAATTTTAATTTAAATTTTAAAAAATTTAAAATTTAAACTTAAATATTTAAAATTAAATATCTCCATCACCGGGGCACCTTTTTCGATGAAACGAAAAGCCAACCTGGGTTTTAAGAAAAACCCATTTCAAATCTGCCATCCATGGTTTTAAATAAAACCTTTTATTTTGCCTGCCTTGGTTTTCACAAAAACCCTGTATATATCCATGCTCTCCAAAATATCATAAATGCTTATTTATGAAATGCTTTGGCCACCAAAACTCAATGTGATCCATGTGACATCAATGACAACATAAAATCACTCAAATTTCCAAAAAAAATTGTAGAAACAGTCTTAATACTACATCTTCATGTTCAACTTACAGACTATCCATTGCATATAAGAAACTTTTGATATGATCCTCTCTAGTTACTGCACTATTTTCTAAAAACTTTGGGAGGTATTTGTGAGCTTTACTGGGTAAGGCATTTAAATTTACTAATAATTCAAAAGGCCTATATTTATTAGTTCTCCATAAATGAACATTAACCTGAACCATTGCTACTGTAGAATTTAATTTCACAACTATAGTACCCATAGTGGTATGGGTCTGGGTAGCTTGAACGTAAACTAATGGATTATCTACCTTTGAATTATTATTATGAGAATAATCACATATATCTTCTACTATTGATTTTAAATGTTCATCTACAGCAATATCAACAGTAATAGTATTTTGAATTTTCTTTACATACCTTTTATCGCTAGAATTTAATCTACTACTATACACAATATTCTTAAAAAGTGGAGTTTTTTGCATATGTATAAATACCTCTGGATTCTCGATTTCTAGAAATAGATCCTTACCACTTCTCTTGGTGTTAGCCAGCACGTTTTGCTCTCTCCTTTTTTATATTTTTCTTCTGGTTTCGTTCAACAGAGTCGCCAGCACTGGGGTGCACAAAGAACAACGTGCACTTTTACCAAGAATTCTTGATATTACCACTCATCATCACAGAAGTTGGTTCTTGGAAAAATTCAAGAACATCAAGAAAAAGAATTTTCAAGAAAATCAAGAAGTGGAAATTCAAGAAAATACAAGGACGCAAAATGCTCATGATTAAAAATCATGGAAATTAAAATGCAAGTTCTTTATTTTAATTTGGCTGCTTCTTGATTGATATATGTCGTGAACTCCAGGCTTAGAATGTAATAATTATCCTCAACAACAATGCAAAAAAACTGTTGGAATAGATTCTTGCATCTGTAGGATTTCGATTGTCATGCTAAAAGAATCTATTTGAAACCAACAAGCTATTATAGGCTCTGGTCAACCTACCTCATGTTCTACTAAACACGAATATTGCTAAAGAAGACTGTGGAACGGATAAGGAAACCCCAACGGTAATTATTTGATTAAAATTATAATTACACGCTACATATTTATTAAGCTATAAGTATTATTTTTAAAATGATCAAGCATGAAAAAAACCAACTGTTATGCCTTATGTAGACCAGTGCCTAGATTCATTGGGCTGTTATAGCAATTTAACAATATTTTTTAATTATGGACAGAGAGAAAGGGAAAAAAAATTGGTGTTCAAAGCTTTATTCAAATATCGTAATAAAACCAGGAGTTTACCAACGAGAGAAATGTATATAATGCATTCAAATAATGTAACCCATTATATAGTGACACACAGAGTTTGAGACAAAGATATAATAAAAATGAAACTCAAAATTGTATTGATTTCAAAAACTTTTACATGTAGAGTGGGTGGGATGCCTTTTAACTCTATTTCAAAAGATATCAATACAATGGAGAAATCCTATTCAAATAATGTAACAGGTCTCTCTTACTCTACTTGTTCCAATATGGTAACATTAGAATCTTTGAATCTCAGGCTCAATAGGATAGGAAATTATCTCAATTCTTGAGTACTTTTCTATTACAATCCTGCACAGTAAAGGGAAGAATAAGAATGATAAAGAAAATAGACACAAAAGGGGATACAACAACACAACTAACAGGGCACTCAAGTATACCTCTTAGCAAAAATGCTATTCTCTAATTGTTTGATGTAGAATCTGTCCTTAGTTGCCTCTTCTTATAGCCTTTGGTTCTTGATTCTATTATTTTTGGTTTATTTCTGGCCTTACACCTGTCAGCATCTAGTCAGACTTCAAAAATTGGTACAGCTGGCTTCCACTACCCTTACTGTCTTGGTTTTAGCCTTTTTTAGAATAGATATTCCATTCAACTGGTGATGGTGGTGTTAGGTTAACCCGCTTTTTCTTCTTCAATTATTTTCTCTTCAATTGTTTCTCTTTGGGCATCTTTCTCTTGAACAACTTCTTTTACTGTCATAGGAACTCCTTTTGTAGGTGCAGGTTTCTACTATGATGAACTTGCTTCCTGTTGTTGACTATAGGTATTAACCTTTTTCCCCTTTTGGTTTTGTTGCAGCCATATAATATGTTCATCAATTAATCTCCAAACTCTTGCATCAAATGTGGCTGCAATCTTCAGCATGTTCATTTCTTGTAAAATTCTATTCTTCTGAACAACAATATCAAGCATGTTCCTTTCATACTGGAAAAGTAACATCTCCACAATATTTATCATAGATGTAGTTTGCCTAATAATTTCTCCTTCATCACCCGGTTCACACTCAAATCTATCAATGGTATCTTTGAATACTTCTTCTATGTTTGAGGCTTCTAAGCATTGACCTAAGGATAGGCCAATGTCTACTAATTTCCCTGTAGCATATTTTATTAGGTTATTTGTTTCAATCACCAAATTGATCCATATTCCCCTATTTTCTCCAAATAGGGCTACTTTGAAGAACTCAAAATTGATCTGAATATTGATACCATCAGGTGTTATTATTTCTTGCCCTTGTAACTCTTCAAAATGATCTCCTATAAAATCCAGGGTAGGGTGAGTGATTCCAAAATCCTCTTCTCTTTCTTGTATCAAGGCCAAAATATCTTGAGTAGTTATTTGAATCACCCTTATTTGTCTGAACATTTTAGTAAAGCCCCCGACATGAGCTCTTATCCTTATTAACATATTTTTCTTCATAGCATTAAGATAATATACATGATCCTGAATTTTCACCATTGGAGGGGGTTGTGCACTTGAAATATCTTTTCTTTCCAATTATTATTGTTGCTTATTTATTAATGCTTTTAGCTCTGCATTTTCCTTTTCCTCTTTCTACAATTATTTCCTTTGCTCTGTAATTGTTCCCATGAATTGATCTATGGCTTGATTTTGCATTGCTTTGACAACTTTGGCCATTTCACCTTCTTTCCCTAGTAACGATGAGCCCCCAATTTATTTATTTACTCTGAATACTAGTGGGTCTTGCAGAACATGAAGATTTATCTTTGAAATATCTAAGATAGGCACCTCTAATTTATATTCTTCTATGAATTGTCCTTCTATATTCCCCATATCTGCTACTAAATGCAATTCTTGCTCATCTGAATTATTGAAGGTAGTATGTTCATATGTTCTTTCCAGGACAACCTTTGTAGAGGGTAAAGACAATCTGGGTTTCTTCTTTTCCACATGAGTTACATCTTCCTGGTTCTTCACTGAGTGAATTCAGAAGAGGCCATCCAATCCACCAGTTCTCCTAGGATTCATTTGTATTACTAATGGAATTTTAATCTCCTATCCCTTTATTGTTATAGTTGCAGGGATAGCCATGGGCACTAATTTCTTTACACTTATTACAGTTATAACCCTGTTAAAAATAGGAACTATGGCTTGTTCCGAGAGGGTAGACTCCTGAGTTAGTGTTATTGCAATCTCCTTTCCTTTATTTATATTCTGTGTTTGGGAAGTTCTTGGTGCTGATTTTATCCTAAGGTGATTACTTTCAGAAGGTCCAACCTGTTGCTCTACTATATCTAAATTTTTGACAGTGACTTCCATTAAATAAATACCCTATTCCTCTATTAACTCTAACAGGGTATCTTCTTTGATCACTTGGCCTATTTCTAGTATAATTGGTGCCACAGCATCTACTGAACCTTCTCGAAACCTTCTTAACTCTATAGGGTAATCATAGGCTTCACAAAATTATGTGTTGCCCCTCATTTCGGGAGGGAAATCATCCCATACTTTTTGCAAATATAATCCTTTTTCCATAGCCTCTAATAAGTTTTATTCAAAAGCATCTTCGTGGTGTAGTATTCGAGCGTATTCTCTTTTCACCATAATTATGTTGTATGTTCCTTTTGGGTCATAAAATCTCCAAGTTACTTTATCGAATACCCTGTTATCCAGCTCAAACATTCCATTGAGCAAGTATGGGTAGCCTACAAATATAAAATATCCAAAGCGATAGGGAACATAGAGCCAGGTAACCTTACCATGTTTCTTCACCAACCTCATCTTAGCCTCTTCAGCTACTTGCCTGCATAATTCCAAAGCTTTTAGGGATAATGGGCAGTACCTTGGTAGTAATTTATGGGGAATTTTAGCTCCATATAATCTGATATAATTAAAATTTTTTGTAAAGAAAAAATTCCCAATTTCCTTCTCTTTGATAAGAGATCTCACCCCTGGACCTAATATATCAGGGACTAATCCTGTTAGAGCCCAATGAATTTCAACCATGAAATGATCATAAAACCAGCCCATGTGAGTTCTTCCTTTATGTATTCTCCAAAAGCTATTTTGAACATAGGGGTTGTCAATGGCTCTTACCTTATTACAGGCTTCTTCTTCCAATTGACTCACTATTAGATGGATAAATATTGAATATTGTGAAAAATGGGGCATCTCCTGCCTCTGTTTGAAAACTATTTTCCTTAATTCTACCATTTCTTTATTCATTTGGGTACTTAATTCTAATTCCCAACCATATATTAGAGTGTTATATGCCCTATTGCATTGTGCAACTGAATATAAACCTCTCTTTGTTATTCTATTGAGATCATGTACTCCCGAAACTATGTTTATCATATCGTAGAAATCTTGGACCCATGGCTTAAAGGCATTTTCCTAATTGATATTTTTTTATTATTTCTCTCATGTGTATCAAACATGTTTATAAAGACTTCCATATCTGTAAACATACAAGATTGGGTTCGATTACCTAGTCTACTAGATTTTGGAAATAAAGCTAGTAAAAGGAGCAAAAAGGAGTAAAAAAGGTAAAAAATTTGTTTCAACGGTAAGCTTTGGATCTTACCCCTTTTACCTCCTTGGACGGCAGCTGACTGGGCAGGTAAGTTTGACTTGGACGGCAACTGACTGGGCAGGATTGGACGGCAAGGGCGGCAAGGCGAACCAACTCATTTTCCCTTTCTCTTTTCCTCCCTATTTCTTCTATTTCCCTAACTTCCCTATATTCCCTAAGTTCGTTTATTTTTACGAGTATAAATACCAATGTAACCTATTATTCCTAAGGTTGAATACAATATTAATTTCCTATTTTTTGCTCCTAATTTCTCTCAAACCACATCTGGTATCAGAGCCGAAGCCGAGAGGGCATGAGGATCGAGGCGAGGGAAGCCCGAGGACCGAGGAGAGAGAAGCCCATAGCACACAGCCCGTAGCGAGGTCGAGGTGGGGCCCGTAGCACGTAGCTCGAGGTGAGAGAAGCCCGAAGCATGCGGATCGAGGCGAAGTCTGGAGCAGGCCAGCACAACAAGCACGCGGAGACAGGAGCGACGCAGGAGAACCAATCAGAGAGCGGCACGTGGCGAGAGGAGAACAAGACCCACGCTGACTGGACGACTCAGAAGCTGACGCGGACAGACAACGTGGCAGCGAAGGGAGCAACGTGGCGAGGAACGGTTGGCTAATCGAAGGCAAAAGGGGTGATCGTTGATTGCCCGAAGGCAATCATTTCAAAAGGCGCGCGCCCAGGGTTATAAACCCTTGCATTGCCTCCATCCTACTGAATGTGGGATTATTGTTTTTTTTCTTTGCAATCGATGACAAGAGCTTGTTAAATACAAAACCCTCCTCCTCCATACTCAGCCATGGGCGTAGCTCGAGCGGCTAAGGCGCAGCGCTTGTGATCTGGGTGTCACGGGTTCGAATCCCGCTGGGCACTATTTTGCTTTGTTTTTTTGAAATCGCCTGGAAAGCATAGTTGAAAAGGATCGCGGATCCTTTGAGTTTTAAATTAAACTCCATGGCGCATTGGTCTAAGGTTTTGTGACTATCAAGAGGTCACGGGTTCGAATGGGCTAGAGATAAATTTTGTTTAAATTTTTTTTATTATTTAAACTTTAGAAATTTAAAATTATTAAATATTAATTTAATAAAAATTAATTTATAATTATTTTAAAACTTAGGTTTTAATGATTATAAAATTATTTTTTTATTAAATATGAATATTTAATGTTTTTTAATAAGTTTAAATTTTAAAATTTTGTTGTAAAAGCCTTGAAGGCTTAATATTGTCATCCACAAAGAGATTGTACATTTCACTTTTTTGTGAAATACTCGGAGATTGAAAGAGAAATTGATAACTTTCCTAAGAGGAAAGAGTGTGTAATAAGCCTAAGAGGCTTAGTATTTTGTAAAAGGCATTTGATGATCAGACCTAATGGGTGTTATCATGCCTTATGTGCAATTCTAGCAAGAGAAGGTGCAGAAAGGTTTGATGAAAAGGTAAGAGGTTATGGACTCAACATTGTGTTTAGTCAACTTCAAAATGCAGTAATCGCACATCAAAGGCATCCTGACTCAGGGTACGAAGCGGATTTTGAAGATAATTCATTTAGAAGTCAATTTGAACAATCAGAATCCATCCAAGCTGCACCACAAGAATCAGAGTACACACACTACAACATTTCAGTGGAAATCCTAGAACCACCATCACCGAAAATCATACCAATAAGTGACGACGAAGAAGAAGTGGCAGATAACTTTGCAAATCAAGAGATCGCATCCCCACATCAAGAGGAGCAAGCAATCAATGATAGAGTAGAACAAGTCAGATTTGACTTAAATTTGTAATCTCTTCCTTCTTCCTTCTTCTTCTTTCTTTCATTCAGCAAAGTACTTTTGTAACCATGAAATAAAGAGAGTTTTTTGGTAACTATGGCCTCACACAATAGCTTACCTATCCCATAATTTAACGGTTATGACTATGAGTACTGGTCTATAAATATGAAGACCCTGCTCATAGGAAGAGGTTTGTGGGACATCATAGAGGAAGGCTATACAGAACCCATAGACTGGACCACACTTAATGCAGTAGACAAGAAAACTCGAAAAGAAGAGAAAAAGAGCAACTCATCTGCTCTTTCTCATCTCCAAGCCGCATTGGAGAAAAGCATATTTCCTAGAATTGTTGCTTGTACGACTGCTCAAGATGCATGGAAAGCATTGAGTGATGGATTCCAAGGTAGTAATCAAGTGAAGCAAGTAAGGCTTCAAACACTGAAGAGAGATTTTGAAAATCTCCGAATGAAAGATGATGAAAAATTCGATGATTATTGTGTTAGAGTAAAAGCAATAGTAGATAAAATGGTTACACTAGGCGAAGCAATCAAGCCTGAGATAATTGTAACAAAAGTGTTGCGAACACTTACACATAAATGGAACCATATTGCCATAATTATAGAAGAATCCAAAGATCTTTCCCTTTTAACATTCGATGCATTAATCGGATCGTTAATGTCACATGAAGAGAGGTTTCCTGAAACTCCTTCAACCAGCTATGGAGGCGATGATAAGGCCTTCACTTCCAATGAAAACAATGGAAGAGGATGGGGAAGAGGTCAAGGCAGAGGCAAGCAAAGAGGTAGAGGCAGAAGCAACTACAGAGGAGGCAATCAGAACAGAGGAGGCAATTCCAACAGAGGAGGCAACTCATACAGAGGAGGCAATCAACAAAGAGGTGGAAATCAAAATCGAGGAGGAAATCCAGGACAAAGTGGAAATCAAGGGCGAGGAAGTGACAAGTCCAAATCAGCTTGTTTCAACTGTGGCAAGCCAGGTCACTTCGCTCGTGACTGCTGGTCAAAATCTTCACAAGGCAACAGTAGTCAATATGGTAATTATGGAGAAGAAGATGATACCTCTAATATTTTTCTATCATATGGACAATCAGAACAGAATCTAAATGACACATGGATTCTGGATACTGGTTGTTCAAACCATATGAGTGGCAAAGAACATTTATTTGCTACTCTAGATTCCACTTATAAATCCCAAATCAAATTAGGGGATGATAAGACATTGCAAGTAGAGGGTATTGGAGCCATGGAGGTTCCAACCAAAGAAGGACTAAAGAAAGTGCATGACATCTATTACACTCCAAAGCTCCAACACAATCTGCTAAGCATTGGGCAAATGATGGAGAACAATTACAAGCTTGTATTTGATGAAGGACAATGTATCATTTTTGATAAAAATAATTGTAATCGTGTCATCACACAGGTCCCCATGACCAAGAACAGGTTATTCCCTCTCAAATTTGATGAGCCAGGAGGAGCTCAAATTGCAAATGTAGCTATAACAAATCCAAGTGTGCTTTGGCACTTGCGATATGGTCACCTTAATTCCGCTAGCTTGAAACTTCTAACTTCTCAAGCTATGGTGACAGGACTTCCCAAAATCAATGAACAAAAGGAGGTCTATGAAGGATGTGCTTTGGGAAAGCACTCAAGGTCAAAGTTTCTGAAAGGACAAGCATGGAGAGCCAACTATCCACTTCAGTTAGTACATTCAGACATCTGTGGACCAATGCAAACACAGAGTCTCGAAAACTATTCTTATTTTCTCACTTTCATAGATGACTTCTCTAGAATGTGTTGGATTTATTTTTTGAAACATAAAGATGAAGCTTTTGATTGCTTCATAGATTTTAGAAACAATGTAGAGAATCAAAGTGGGAATTATGTAAAATGTCTTAGGATAGATCGAGGAGGTGAATACTCCTCAAAAGCATTCTTGAAATATTGTAAAGCAAGTGGGATCAAAAGGCAATTTACCACTGCCTATACCCCACAACAGAACGGTGTGGCAGAGCAAAAAAACCGCACCATAGTTGAGATGGCAAGATCGATGCTACAGACTAAGCATCTAACTCATATGTACTAGGCAGAGGCTGTAAGAACCAGTGTATATATTCTAAATAGAAGTCCTACTTCTAGTTTAGATGGTGTCACTCCTTATGAGGCATGGTACGAAAAGAAACCTAATGTAAAGCACTTCAAAGTGTTTGGTTCTTTAGCATATGCACACATTCCTGATGAGAAAAGGAAGAAGCTTGATCCAAAAAGTCAAGCTTGTATATTTGTAGGGTATTGTGAGTCTACAAAGGCATATAGACTCTACAATCCCAAGACTCATAAAGTTATACTCTCCAGGGATGTAATTTTTGATGAAGGGGGAGAATGGGGTCATCAAAGAATTTTTGTTGATGATGAGTCCCAAGATGTAAATTCTTCACAAATACAACAGGTACAACAGGTGTCTCCCAAGAAAGGCACACCACCCCCTCCAAGGCCAAGCAGGAGTACTACATCAAGTACATCAACCACCAGTCCAAGTCCTTCTCCACAGAGATCAGTAAATTCTTCATCGATGGACATTGACTCTCCATCAAGAGGCAGAAGAACTTTACAACATCATCCTTCCTTTCAGATGTTGGATCAAAATTTCCAAAGAAGATTCACTAGAAGCCAAGCTAGTGAAATGAATTCAGTTCTGCAGCAACTTGAGAATTTGCAATTGTATGGGGATGATAACTCCCAAGAACCTAGAGGAGATGTAGTCAATTATGCTTTATTGGCTAGTGCACAACTAGAACCAACTAGCTATGAGAAGGCATGTACTCAAAATGTATGGCAAGAAGCCATGAAAGAGGAAATAACCTCTATAAAAAATAATGATACATGGGAGCTAGTAAAGCTACCCAAAGGTAAAAAATGTGTTGGATGTAAATGGGTCTACAAGACCAAGTACAATGTTGATGGAAGCATTGAGAGGCATAAGGTGAGACTAGTAGCAAAAGGTTTTACTCAAAAATATGGCATTGACTATGAGGAAACTTTTGCTCCTGTTGCAAGACAAGAGACAATCAGATCAGTTCTTTCCTTAGCAGCCCATAAAGGATGGAATGTTCAACACATGGATGTAAAGAGTGCTTTTCTGAATGGATACTTGACAGAAGAGGTTTATGTTCAACAACCTCAAGGTTTCCAAGAACAGGGAAAAGAGAACCTTGTTTACAAATTGAAGAAAGCACTTTATGGCCTCAAGCAAGCACCAAGAGCTTGGTACTCACGCATTGATGGCTATTTCAGCGAGTATGGATTCACAAGAAGCAAAAGTGAACCAACTCTGTACTACCTAAAGCATGGAGTAGACATTCTCATAGTTTGTTTGTATGTGGATGATCTAATATTTATGGGTAGTAACAATAAAATGAATATGGAGTTCAAAAACTCCATGATGAAATAAGTTCGAGATGAAAGATCTTGGTTTAATGTGATACTTCCTAGGGATGGAAGTGCATCAATCAAATAAAGGGATCTTCATATGTCAACACAAGTATGCTCGAGACATGATCAAGAAATTTGCCATGGAGCAAGTGCAAATCAGTTGCAACTCCTACTGGACATGGGATCCAATTGAGCAAGGACGATGGAGCATCAAAGGTTGACATGACCACTTACATAAGCATGGTTGGGAGTCTGATGTTTCTCACCAACACCAGGCCCGATATTCAATATGTTGTTTCTCTAGTTTCAAGGTTTATGGCTAGTCCATCTGAGCTGCATTTACAAGCAACTAAAAGAATTTTAAGATATGTAAAAGGTACATTGGATTTTGGAATCCATTACCAAAAATGTAATTCTATGAAATTAGTTGGCTTCAGTGATAGTGATTGGGGCAGCAACATAGATGACAGGAAATCTACATCAGGGAATTGTTTTAGTCTAGGATCAGGACTAATTACATGGAGTTCCAAGAAACAAACTGTTGTAGCATTGTCATCAACTGAGGCTGAGTATATAGCCATCACTCATGCTAGTACTCAGGCCCTATGGTTAAGAAAAGTTCTTGAAGAGATTGGAGAAAGTCAGAGTGGTCCAACTCGACTGTATTGTGATAACATAAGTGCCATTCAATTGGCATACAATCCAGTCCACCATAGCAGATCAAAGCATTTCGATATGAAGTATCACTTCATTCGAGATATGGTGGAACAACAAATAGTTGAGCTTCAATATTGTAACACTTTGGATAATATTGTTGACATCTTCACCAAAGGTATAGCTAAAGCTCAATATATAAAGTTGAGAGACTGTATAGTCAGTCCTCTCAACTTTAAGGGGGAGAATGTTGGAAATAAAGCTAGTAAAAGGAGCAAAAAGGAGTAAAAAAGGTAAAAAATTTGTTTCAACGGTAAGCTTTGGATCTTACCCCTTTTACCTCCTTGGACGATAGTTGACTGGGCAGGTAAGTTTGACTTGGACGACAACTGACTGGGCAGGATTGGACGGCAAGGGCGGCAAGGCGAACCAACTCATTTTCCCTTTCTCTTTTCCTCCCTATTTCTTCTATTTCCCTAACTTCCCTATATTCCCTAAGTTCGTTTATTTTTACGAGTATAAATACCAATGTAACCTATTATTCCTAAGGTTGAATACAATATTAATTTCCTATTTTTCGCTCCTAATTTCTCTCAAACCACACCAGAAAGGTTGTATACGATGTAAATTTGAAAACTTCCTAGATGTGCTTGACCTTGATGCTAAAAACTGGCCGATTTTTACTGTCCTGGGATGTCTTTGTTCTTTCGTTATATGCTATCACCAGCCATGCCATCAAATCTGAGGAGAAGTGCACTTTCAAACATACCAACTTCCCAAGGTTGTTGTTCCATCTATTATTTCTAGGAAAACCCCTATATTGCAACCTATGAGCTTTAAGAAATAAGTCAACCATTATTCATGGGTTCTGGTCATCGTTCTCCATTACATGGGAAAAAACCATTTATACATGCATTTTCGATTTCATACTTTTGGGCTAGAGTAGGTATTTTATCAGCTCCACACTTTTGAGCAAAATCATACATGGTGGTGTTGGTAATAGGCGGTCCAGAGATCACATAGAATGGTGACTTGTTTGTGATGAATTGCATGGCTTCTTCGGTGTCTTTAGGTATGAAAACATCTCCCCATGATGCCATTGTTCTAAGAGTAGCTGATAAGGTCTCTCTGTGATTATGAAGCTCAAAAATATTTTTTCTCTATGTGTTTCAACTTATGTTCTTAATTTGCCAGGGTAGTAGCCTTGACTATTTTTGTGTGCTCATATACAAGGTGGTGGAGTGTGCTTGATAAATTTGCATGTTTTATCATCAACCCGATGTCACCAACTACTTTTCAAAATTGGCCAATGAAATTATGCCAACTTGTCTTTTTCTGGGATTTAGTGTTTATGACGGGTAATTTTCTTCATCTTACGTGTCTTGGGGCCCTTTGATCCGTGTGCCTACAATCATTTAAGATTTTCATTTATTCATTATTGGGCACCTTTTAATCTAATGTGGAATTGGTATGTATAGTGAGGATAGTATCCTTTTTGAACCTCATGCCACCTCATATCTGAATGATAACTAAATCTTTAGGATTGATTATATTTCATTTAGGTAGTGATCGCCCTCAAAAATTTTACAATATCTGTTCTTTGGTGTGAGTGTCGGCCTTTATTACCTCGAATGTCTCCATATTTTTTAAGTCAACTATGATTGAGCATAACCATTATATTTATCTGAGGTGGAGTGCATCCATCAGACTTAGGGTGGTTGATTTATTTCCCAGATCTTTGATTTGTGCGCTATCATCCAATCTCAGAAAGGTATTAGCACGGTCGTTGATGTCCTAGGACCTGCATGATAGTTAGTATAATTGTTCACATACAAACCTTTAGTTTATCATGTTTACTTAGTCTAAACCTTCATTTTGGTTATAATTCATAAATGATAATTAAGGCTAAATACTATACCTTCATTGGGTGGTCTATCGCATAATGTGGTATATTAATCATTATTTCATTGTGTTTAATCAACTCTAACCTGGCGATTGTAAACTTATCCTTGCTATATAAAACCTTTAGACAACATAAAAACTACTTATTTTATCGTGCGATCGCTATAGTATTATCTCATGATGAGAACACTACCTTTTGATCATATATATGCACATAGTTTTTAACAGAGGGGGAAGATTACCCATACCTCCAATTAATCATTTTTTTGAAAGAAATCGTCTTAGACTAACCTCCGATCATCTTTTCCCATGTGCATCATTGGATCTGAGTGGAGACGAGCACTGTCATTAGATCTATATGTCATTTAACTATTTTTTTTTGTTTTGGATATTTTGCCATCACCATAGACCTTCGCATCCATTGATATTTGGTCTTGTTTGGCATCGTCATCATATTTCCTGCGAGGTGCGTACTATATAGCCTAAAACAAAAAACCTTTGATTTTTATTAATCATGATTAAGCAAAAAGGGGAAATGATTATTAGTTTTACATTTTTCCCCGAATATCTTACCATACCTTATTTTCTGCGTGGCCATTGGATCTTGATTGATGTTAGCGCGACTGTTGAGTTTGGTCAACCTGCGGATTAGTTACCAAGGAACGTATGATTTTAATTTTGATTAATCCAAAAGGGGAGAGATTATACAACATGCTTAGACCCTTATTATTCTTGCTTAATGTTTTAATTAACCTCTTAGGGCTTTTACCTTTTTAATGCACCTTTCATGGGAGCGCTACCATCAGATTAGAAATAGATTGAGTGCTACCGTCCGATCTTTCTTGATTAAATCGATGTTTAAAGGAGGCACATACCATAGCATTTTAATGTGTGGTCCAATTGAAACATGTGCTACCATTGATCTCAGGCTCGATCGAGCACTATCATTCAATTTTGTAGACTTGCTCACTATTTAATTAGAATCTTGAACCCACATTGACTTGTTTAAAACTTTGACTTTTGGATGATGCACAGCCATCGGATTAAGCTTATCTCAAGCGCATCTATCCAGATCATCGAGTTGCATGGACTTTAATTTACTTCTAACCTTTGGTTATACCCCTTTTAGACCTTTTGACTTATTATTCGAATTTCTTTGTGAGGGCGCATCCGTCGGATTGGTTTAGATGACGCGCTACCATTGGATTAAGCCTAACATGCATCTTTTATACTTTGAACATGGTCTTTGACTTGGTGACTTATTTATTAATTGATTTATTAAAGTGCCTATCATATGATTAGACTAAATCATGCGCAGCTCTTGGATTAAATCTTAGGTGTTCGACTTTTAACAGGAAGGGGTGCATACCCTTAATATTTTCATTTAAAAGACTTTATGCTTACTTCATTTTTTCAAAAATTAGACCAAGGTGCTTTATTATTATTTCCCCTTACCCTAGAATACCTTAAGGATTTAAATTTTTATCAATTGAAAAATACCCAAGGAAAATTAATTCTACGAGGAGCTTCAGAGTTTGGTTTCACAAGTCTGATTAATAAATTTTTATTCTAACCTTTATTGAAGGCCATGGGGCTTTGTTAAAGGGACACACACATTATTAAAAACCAAGGTTAGCTTTCATCAAACCAATCAATAAAAACTCAAGCAACTCATACCACTTGAAGAAGTAACTAGCATTATTAACAATTTTGATTGGAACCAAAAATTTAAATTTGGGGGTTTCAAAGTTGAGTAAAATTTCGCTCCAACATGGATCTTCCAGAGTATCAATTTCAAACTCATCTTATAAGCTCTCACCAGTACTCTTCTTAATTTCTTCTATTGATAGCAAGCTATGGTCTTCCTTCCATAATCCTCTAAAACCAATCTAGATAATTTCCTTATTAATATCCACTACATCCTTGATCACTCCTTCAATTTTTTCAAACAATAGCCAAGCCTTTTGGAGTACTTTGTGCTTCTCCACCACAATTCTAGTAGTAATTCTAGCAATGTTCCACTCCTTATTAGGAATTGGCTTAGTAGAGTCACTGAGTCTACTATCCATGATCCTATGAATTTGCTTGACCGAAATCACCATAGGTTGTAGCTCTCTAGTGAAATTATCTAGATCGTTCTGAACACTTTGGAGTAGGTGGCTGGCATTATCCAAATAATCAATAATAAGCTACAGCCCTGAGCATTTCTCTAGAAATTCATAAAGCAATTCTTTTCTCACTCTCTTTAGTCCAGCCTTGGAAAAACCTGAATAGTTAGCCTTTTCTATTTGAACCTATTTCTTTAAACTATGTATTTCCTTGGTTTGTCCCTCATTTTTCCTCTTGTGCTCTTCAATATGATCCTTGAGCTTATTGGCCTCCTAAAACTTTTCTTTCTAGTTCTTCACTTATTTTCTTAGAGCCTTCTCCACTTGTTTTTTATTGTCAATAGTCTTCTGAATAATTTCTATTTTATTTTCCAACTTATCAACCTTTTCCTTAAATATATTATTTTTCACATAAAAAATTTCCAAGTGAGCATTAGTTATGACCAATTCATCTTCTATAGGTAGCTTTTCAATATCTTCTGTATACTCCTCTATACGATAATCCTGAGTAATTATATCAATTTCATGCTTTATCACAAGAGGAATCATGGATCTAGAGGTCATTTACCTTGAAAATGGATCAACAAACATGCTTCTTCTCTTGGTGGTCATCCTATTGGAAGTCTTGGATAGCTTCTCTACCCAAAAAAATTGAACTTTATATGTAGCTTCCTATTCCTTCTGTAAAATTTCCTAGGTAGGATAACTCACAAGAAGAGGGGAAGAGGCCATAATGTATGCAAGAGCGGAATCAATAGTTGAAAATAGCTAAGAAGAGGTAACTATAGAGAAATATGTGACCACAGTGGAACCTGTGATCACTACTATTATTGCAATTGGTATACTCATGGAAGTGGATGTAAAACTAAAAAATGGGTGAATAGGTGTATTCAAAATATTTTGCTTCTTAGATGATTAAGGTGGTTGCAATGGCAAGTATGGAACTATGGGAGATGATGAAGGGGGATATCAGGTGATGAATCAGGAACTTGAGGTGATGAAGAAGGAATTTATGATGACCTTGGGGGAGATGGATTGGTTTGCACCTTAATAGTGACTAACAAAATAGGGGTTGGACTATGAGGTGGAGAAGGCACCTTAGTTACAATTTCTTGCTCAAAAAGGGAGGGAGTTTTCCTACGGGAATCTGAAGGAAGAAGAGGAGAAGAGAGATTAGAGACCATACCTTCACCTACTGATGTAGGGTGTTGTTGAGCTATCTTTGTGATCTATTGTTGTACTTGTTGTGTCAATTCTTTCGTAGCTAAAATAGTTGTTTCTTTAACAATTTCCTCTTTATCCAACCTCTATTTCTTGGAAATATCTTTCTCGGTTCTTTTTGGTTCCCTTTTGGCTTTTCTCTAAAAAAAATTGCAAGGTAACTTTCTCACTTTATGTATCCTCTTTAGACAATTCTTCATGTACTGGTTCTTCCTGTAATTCTTGTTTTGAAATAGGATTGAGTTCCATTGTTGCTGCAGTGGTAAAACTCAAACATTTGAACCTAAAAGTCTCATCATTTTGAGTCTAATCTATCTCTATTTTTGATGGTTGTCCACCCAAGGCTAGGTGTTTTGGTTTACTTATTATCTCTACGACTGGTGTACTAATAGCTCTTTCATCATAATAGTGAATCTTACTCATCAACCGTGCTCCTTTTGAAAATTTCTCCACTTGTTCAGTTGTAGGCTAAAATGTTTTCAAAATTTTAGCAGTAGTTAATGGAGTATCAGGATCTTCTTATTGAACCTCTTGTTCTAAAGGTGGGGAGGGAGAATCTGACTTTGTTTGTAACTTTCTATAAATCAGCACTATATTTCTCGGGTCTTTTGGTTTCCAAGTCATGACATTCTTGTCATACTTATTAGAAATTTCTTCATCAATTTTCAATCCAAACTTGGATTTATATTTACCAATACCGACTCTCATCCTCCACCAGTCTAATATCTTGGCTTCATTTCATTTCTTCTTTTCCTCGGCCTCTTTGCTAGTAGATTATTGAGACTAGCTTTCTATTTTTTCTTCAACTTCCTTGATGATAGACTTCATCAACTAATGTTTTTCATTATTGTCTGCATCAAAATCAACAATTTGTTCATAGAATTCTAACCAAGGAGGAAGTTGATCCATATTGGAAACATTCTAGTCCAAAAGAGTATTTTCCTTGTTATTTCTACCCTGTTCAAAATGGGGCCTGGGTTTTTTCTCAAATTTGCAGGCCTTTTCACCATTTAGGGCTATATACCTCATATAGAACACATCATCTGGGTCATAGCTCCATGTTTAAGGAATATAAAATAGACCCAACCTATCCAGATATTGGTTAATTTTTTCACCCTATCGCTTCTTGGTAATAATTATATCAACATTGTAGTAGGTCAACATGCATCTCCTTTTTATCCCAGATCCATAGTTCGGGTCTATGAATTCTACTTGCCTTAAGTATTCTAAGGCAAATAGCCTATATGTAACAAAATGAGGCAGCAAAAAAGGCTTACCCATAAAGTCATATAGTCTATTGATTGTACCCTCTATTAGGATTTACCAATATCCTTCCTCTGCACCTTCTATTCTCAATAATTTAGTGGCCAGAGGTGGTAGCCTAGGGCATTCCCCATACATTATCTTCAATGTTGGCCCTAAGAATTCTAAATTGAATCTATACATAGATTCACTAGTTCACAGGTGATAAGTCCAATAATAAATAGGAATGGGGTCTCCCTCGTTGGTCTTGTCCTTGACTGGAATCCAGGTCATCATGTCCCTTACAGTAGCATAAAACATCTAGAACATGCTTAAACAATGTCAAAAGCTAGGTGCATCAGAACTCCTCTTCATTATTATTAATTTTTCATGCATTCTCTGAGCAAGGAAAGTCGGCTAGTCAAAATAAATAATCCTAATGCCTTTCTTCTTTGCACCTTCCTCATACATCCTTTTATTGGAAATGCAGTACACAACGGCTATTTGCAAATTATTCACCATTTTATCAGAGTCCAAACCCTCCATACAGGCTAACATTGAATATAGCTCTAGGTGAACAAACCGTTCAATGGAAATTGGGACTTGGGGTAATCCCTTCCTAGGCCTAGTGTCCTTGAGTTGATTATAGACCCATTTTTTGAAAGACTCACCATCGTTAGCTTACTTCTACAGAGAGTAATACTTGGCCTGGGTGGTTTTTTTAAACTCTTTTGGCCTTACAGGTGATTCTTCTCCTATCAAATTTGAACAAGGATGAACGAAATTGCAAACATAAAAAATATAATAAAGAGAGCACAGCACATCTACCTTCAGTCGACAGAGCTATTCCTTTCTTATATTTTTTGTTGATGTTCCTTCTGAGTTTCATTCTCTCTGTGAGGACCAGCTCGGTGTCTACCATGACTTTTGCTATATCAATGTAGTACCCCACTATCTCTTTCATCGACTTTTTAGCTTCTAAGGTGTCTTTAGAGGTCATTTCCACAAGGAATTTTTTCAAATTTTCTCTCTGGAATTCATAGAAAATGTTCAGCTATCATCCTACTTTCCTTTGCTTAGTGAATGTTGATATTTTTCAAATGAGCAAAATTTTGTGCTTCAACACTTTTAATTTATGATGCATGCACGTCCCCTACCATTAATATGGCTACTACACAAATTGCCCATTGGCACACTTCTCAAATCACACTCATTCTCTTTGGTGACTTGGAGGTCGCATTCTAATTTTTGATTGGCCAAAATTCAAACGTACTTCATACCCTCATGGTGTCACTTTGTCTTTTATTCCTCTATGGTCGCGGGAAAATTTAGAATTTATTACAAATATTTTTGCCTTTTGAATATAGCACAATACAGAATCTATTTTCTATTCAAAACACTTGCATTTTAGTGGATTGCAACCTTATTTTATTCCACTCAAAGTAACTCTAAATTATGGTAGATTAAAACCTTCCCTGTTTCGTACAATAGTAGACTCAAGATCTGGCGGGTTAGTATTCCATGTTATTCAACTACCACTTAGTCTCATTAAGTGTGGAAAATAAAACCTATTGCATTTCGCTATAAATGTAGTTCATTTAGGTGCAGATTGGAATTTTCTTCATCATCTCGTTGCCTCTTTAGTGTATTCGAGCACGGAATGAAAACTAGATGCACCCTTGGGAACACTTAGCTTATTTTGCAAAAAAAATCCTTTTCTTCTTTTTTTAATAGAGCATGCTATCAAAACAAAACTTGATACAAAGTGTAAAAATAAAATATGATACAAAGTATGTACATATATTACAATGAGCTTATATTTCAATAAAATTAGAGTTTAATATGAAAACCATTAACTGGAATTGGTTGTATGTTCTCTTCCATATCTTCAAGCTAGAAAATATTTATCTATTTAACCTCTACTATCTTGAAAGGGCCATCTCAGAAGGATTTAAACTTCTGATGATGTCCTAGTTTTGCTCTTTTGACATTCCACCTGAGAACCGAGTCCCCAACCTGGAATTTTTTGAACCTTGATTTTTTATCGAACCATGCCTTGATGTCCACAGAATGCTTCTAAAATTCCTCATAGGCCTAAGCTCTTTTCTCTTCCAAATATAGCAGGTGTGTCAGCATTTTTTCCACTGTATTTTACTCTTAGAAAGTGGAGAGATATGCTTCTCTTACCAGAAAATCAATGATATGCTCATCACTTTCAAAGACTTGCCAGAAAATTTGCTTATTTGGCACTGCAGGCCTGAAAATTATTTTTATTCCCTTGTCTTTCTTGACTCCAATGTCTAAAAAAGGGTTGAATTTAGCTTCCCTTGCTACTACGGAGTCTACCAAAGTATTTTTTCCTCTGGGAACACAATTTATATTTAGGGCATGATAGGAATCCATTAAATTCCATAACTTGTTTCTATAGGCTTTTAGGTAATTATACTTACTGTTGCACCTTTATCTTACCTTATTTACTATCAACTCAAATTCACCATATATTTTCAAGATATAAATGCACATATTTTATGCTTACATCAATCCAATACATAGAGTCTCATACTCTGTAGCATTATTGATGCATGTCCATGTTAATCTATAGGCAAAACTCTTTGTCCCTTCTGATTGAGATTGTAAAACCACATCAACACCAGCACCATTTCTACATCTGGCACCATCAAAGTGCATGGTCCATATTTCTATTTATCTTAGGGACTGATTAGATATAACAAGAACTTTCTTCTCTGATTCTGCACAATACTGTAAGTGCCCATACATGTCCCAAAATAACTGTAATCCTCCCTAAAAGGTAATTCATATTCTAATTCCAGCTCTTCAAACGTATCCACAATTTCAAAATATATTCAAGAGGGGTGAGATTACGCACATCTTCTTCAATTTTTTCTATGTGGTAAGACACAGGATGTTCAGGGTTATCCTCTTTCCTTTGAAGGGAATAACCATGCTGTAATAATCCATATACATGCATCCACCTAACTTTACAGTGAAATCCCTTGAGAGGCCTGAGCTAAAGTAGAGCTCTAGATAAACCACTACTATTTCTTGTACTATTTTCACCTCAGGGGCTCTATGTAGCCTTATTAAAACATTCTTTATTACTCCAACTATTTTGATAGGTGTTCCATCCAATTGCAGCACTCCAGGGCAAGATGGGGTATAATCCATACCCATATCTTCACAGACTACTTTAGGTATAACTGTAGTTGTTGCTCCTAAGTCTATCATACAATTTCATACTACACAACCTTCCATCCTCAAAGAGATATAGAAAGTAGGGGGTTTATTCTTTAAAATAGTAGGGGATATTTCTTTATTTTCAAAGGGTATACTAAGGATTTTTGTGGCCTGCTTATCCTATGGATACTTATTGAGAGAATATTTAAGCAAGTCTATCTGGATAGGAATGAAAATAGTATCATATAAACTAGATTTTGATGGTATCATCTTCATCTCTTCCATAATTTTGTATTCAGACTTAGCCAAAGTGGTCCTCTCAGGTTTTCTTTTTGTCTCACCATATTTTCTCTTATTTTTTTGAGTGGCCTCTATTATTTATCTTTTGGTAATAGAAGGGAATATAATCCTCTCTTGAGCCTCATCCTTAGAACTCATTATGTCTCCCTCAATTTCTTTCTCAAATATCTTGGGAAGACTGTTTATCTTCTCTTTTCCTTTGGCTTGGAGAATAGGGAAAGTATTACTACTTTGGGGAGGTGTATCACTCTTCTTCTGAGAGGGGACCTGAAATTGATCCATATTATGTGGATCCACTTGTGGTGTTTTATTAACAGCCCTTGTCATAACAATGATGGGTCCATCCTCATCCAATTCTTTCCCAACCATGATCTGGTCAGGTTGCCATAGCATATATACCCTTCCTTTCTGATTTATTTCTACTTGATCCATATTTTTTTGGACATAGTGTTGGTACATAACACAATATTGTGAATCATGTGGATCAAACATACCAAACACCAAATATTTACCAGATTTATCTCTGAAGAACACTTAGGCTCTTCATAGGCTGCATTTACTCTAATCCCAATACTGTTACTAGGATCATGTATTTGATCTTTATTCACATATGGAAATCTTATTTGTTGAGACCTCTCCATCTCTCTCTTTTCCATTGAAATCATTTTTTTGCTAAGATTTTTCAATGTATTCTAAATATCAAGGATGACATAAAAATCTTTAGGATTCTGAGAAGGAAGTGGAGGGAAAGGAATTTTAGCATATGGTTATTTTGGATGAGGAATGGGAGTCATATATGGAAATGGGAATGACAATGTAGGGGGGTCCATATAAGATGAAGTAGTAGCTTGGATTTGGATATTAGTGGTTTCTATATTGTAAGGTAACATAGATTTGGGAGGTAATCTCCCCATATTAATTAGGACATTTTCTACATGAACTATTGCATTATAAACTTTTGGAAAGGTTTCCACCCTAGATTTTTGGGTTTGCAAGTCTAGATCTGATCCAAGAACTTTGATATAATACATATATGCAAGGCATGCAACTGGTCTTTCTATAGGGAGAATTATTTTCGAGGTTTTGCTAAACCTTAAATTAAAACTTGAGACAGTTTCTTGTTGATGCTTCTACATAGATGTGAACTGGTTAAGAAAGGAGAAAGGTTCGGTAGATTCATTAAATTATTTCACAAAAATCTTAGCCAATGCTTCCCATGAAGTGATGGTGTTATCCTTAGGAGTCCTAAACCAATACAATATATTTTCTTTGAAGGAGAGGGCTAGGATTCTCACAATAACATTCTCATTCTTTATATTATGGATCACTTCAAGATTCAAAATATCCTGAGAGTGCTCATATGTAGTCTTTCCAAATCTATCATAAGTGGGAATAGCTTTAGAAATAGCTTGAGGAATGTCATGCATATGGGTTAATCTAAGGGGACCAACTATGTTCCAGCTGGGGTACTTCTGTAAAGGCTAAATTGGGAGTAATTTCCTTGATTAGGGGCTACATTTTTGGCCATGTTTCCAAGTGTAGGTCTTGTTGGAGGGGCTATTAGATTAACTATAGAGTTTTCCTCAAGAAGCTATTCTTATGAATGAAAATATTGGTTTAAATTCTTTATGGCAGTGGACCCCTATAGGCTAACTCACAATAGAAAAATGATTCAAGGTTATTCCTTTTGAAATATATGGTATACATGAAGGACACTAGTCTATAGGGGTAATTCTTTTTTGGGTTTAAATACCAGGGATTCACTATATGAATTTACTATTATTCGCTTAGAAAGGTCAGGACAATTCACCAAATCTTTATTCCTCTAGGTAGAGATAAAAAAATAACTTATATGATGGGTTTTCATATTCCTTGTGAACTTGTCCCATTGAGCATGCCAAAAATTGTTGGGCACCAAATTGACATCATATTTTACTTGACACTGTGACTGTCTATCTTCCAATTTTATGTCCAAGCATGCATTCGATAGTCACAGATCGAAACTCAAGCATTGGATGGACCAAAGGTAACTTCAATCCAACCTCCAGAGTTGGTTGATTCCTTGTCAACTTAGAATAGTGTTGACACAATTAAAGATCAAATAAGGTTTTGAGATAAGGGTTATAAAAGGCTTAGGGTTAGAAATATTATGAAAAATAGTGGTCAAATAGGCTAACAGCATAGGCAACTACAAAAAAAAGCTACCACAAACTATTTCCAGTGTCCCATCACTCAATATTAATAGCACCCAAACCCATGAAATTTTCATCCATTAATGCATAAACAGAGATATATTACAGAAAACAATTCCAACTTCTAATATTGATAATCCAAATTAGAAAAATAGACCAATAGTTATATTTAATAGAAATAAAATTTCTAACAACACAAATCTAACCATGAATAGATTTCAACTACTCTCACAACTAGTAATCCAATAAGCTGGAATGAACTAACCATTAAACTATTAATAAAAATGCAGATCAAAGCTTCAAATATCTTGCACAAGATGATGAAGATGACAAATTTTGAGTCAAAAAATTAGAGTAATGCTCCTTCCATTAGCTCACAGGAATATTTATAGTAGGGCAAGCAAATGCACTAGATTCAACCCTTAAAAATGAGGGTTTGGCCTCTATTTATAGTTTGTAAATGAAATAATATTGAGGAGACATTACAAATATTACACATTTACAACTCAATAAAGATTTTTGTTGGCATTATCTTACTGGTTGATGACCTCCAAGAAATCTATTGTGAGTAATCCACCATAGTTTCCTAGCTTTGCAACTTACTATGGTAGTTGAAGTTTCGTAGGTTGAAATCTACATCCAATACATCGATCATTCTTGAAATCTCTGATCTATCGTTGATTCGTAACTGCTTCTATTTCTTGTTCTTGAAACCCTTCTGACACTTCATCTTCCTACCCTCCACCTGACTGCACTCTGATCCAGCAAGAAATTGCTATTTAACTACTTCAATAATGTTAGTAAAAATTGGACCATTGATCTTCATTCTTGAATGGATGTAATTTAACCTCTTGAAAATACTCTTTAAATAAACTGGGAAAGAACAAAGTGCCATTCTATACTTTTAACTACTGATGTCATCTTTTGTGGCCTTGATTCTACATAAACGAATTCTGGCATAAAATGCACTAAAAGTGAGCAAGATGCATTTCACTATCAATTTGCTCACTTACTTTCCTTTTCTCTTATTTGACTCAAAATAAAACACAATCCACACAAAAGAGTATGCTGACATCACCTTTTCCTTATTCAAAATGCAGAATCACCAATCCGCACTGAAGCTAGTGCAAATAAGACTTTATCGCCAATCCACATCCTTTGTAGTGTAAAATGGCTTTTGTCACCATTTTGCTCTAGATTTGGTGTAAAATACTCTTTGTCACCATTCTACACTCAATATAATTCTTTCTACCTTATTTTCACCAATCCACACCGAAATACTCTTGAGACTTAGCAAAAATGAGCTTACCAATACTTAGTTGCTGGAACAACGAACAAAAATTGCCATTCCACACTTCTTTTTACGTTGACATCATCATCGTCTGGAAATTTTGCAGAATCAGGATTTACCTAGAATCCACTTCCAAATACACTATAAAATGAGCGAAATGGAATCTAGCTCGTTTAAGGCGAAAAAACATTAAGTGTTGAATGGATTGGAAAACTCTCACTGCGGATCCACTCCAAAACACACTAGGAAATGTGTGGAGTAAAAATTTCATACCTTAGAATAAAATCTTTAATGTTTTCTAAGGATATGGTCATTTTGGGCCTAAAATTATGATTTGAAATCTGAAAATAAGAACTTAAAGGAGTTCTTTAAATAAAGGTGTTATTAGTGCTTACACCTTAAAATATGCAAGGATAAAATAGCAAGAGTCTAAGCTAATAGAAAAGGAGAAATAAGAAGAGCATAATATTGTTAATGAATGCTATTTTATAGTTCTTAAGGAATGCAAATTTACTAAAGTGAAAATAAGAACAAAAGCAAAATTATTAAGTGGAAGTATTTAAGGTAATGCTAAACGCCATAACACCATCCACCCAGGTAGAGGAAATATTTCAAGAGCAATGGAAGAGGTTGAGTTCCAAGTGGCACGTATAAGGCAAAATATTAAGAAATTTAGCATCCATTCAAGTGAAACATTTCTCTAATGTGTCCAAGATAGAGAAGCACGTTAAAGAATTTATAGTGAAGCACTGGTAATAGATGAACACATTGGTAGAGGTTTCAATTGGATGCAGAGATGAAGATAGAACATTTGGTAGTGTTAGAAGGAAATCCAAGCATAGGAGTCAAGAGTCAAAGTTGGTAGTAATAGCAAGACCGAGGTGTAAGACATCATCATAGACATTGGAGCTAAGGAGAAAAATAATAATATTTTTGAGAAAGCTAAAAATTAGTGAAGGTTTGTGTATGCATGAAAGTGTTGGTTTGGAGACGTGTGTAGAGAAGGCACCAATTAGAGTGCATGCAAAAGAACATTGACTTGGATATGTGCATAGAGAAGGCACCAATCAGAGTGTACGCATAAGAGCATCAACTTGGAGATGTACATAGAGAAGGCATCAATTGGTCAAGCTTAATTGACCAAGGAAATATCATTCCAAGACTTAAGGTAATCAACTCTATTTAAAGTTTCTTACAAACCTAATTTAGGAGAAATAAGGTTGCTAATATTTTCTAAGGTTGAAAGTGAAATATAAGATTTAAATTGAAGACATTTGATATTTATACAAAGGATTGAAATTTGGGTTGAAAAGAATTAAGGGAGTAAACTTAAGGTTTTGTAATTTAATTATTTAAAGTTACAAAACAATTTTGGAATATTTGCAATTCAATAATATTGGAGTAATAAGGATTTCTACATCAAATTAGAGTTATAAAATTGCAAATATATTTTCTAAATTTCTAAGCTTGGAGATATAAGGAATTCAACATCAACATAGGAATTAAGAAATTTAGAATTTATATTTTTGTGACTAAGTTTGAACAAAAATAGAGGTTTTGAAATTTTATTTTTGTTTACTACTTGGGAGTCATAAGGAATTCAACCTAATGAGAAAATTCCAAATCTTAAGTAATTGAAGAACTATGGATAAATTAGCAAGAGGGACATATCATCATCAAATAAAAGATAAAACACTCTCTCTATTCCTTATCAACAATGCAAAATTGTTTCACAAGAAAATAATTCCACTATTCAAGATGACAAAGATATTTGGTATATTGATTCAGGAGCAAGTCATCATATGATAAGGAATCTACAATGGTTTTATTACCTAGAGGTTACTAATAATTTTGGTATAATGCTAGCTAATGGAAAGAAATATCTGGTTCATGGACATGGACATGTAATACCTAATGCATCTTATCCATATTTTATATTGCATAATGTTATGTATATACCAGGATTGACCACAAACCTCATTTTAGTTACCAAATTAATTGAAAGTGAAAAATAATAGAATTCAAATGTGTGAATAAGAGGAACAAATATCTTATCAGAAGACTAGATGAAATAGAGGCTACAGGTTCAGTTAACAAGGGAGTATACTTTCTAGATTCCATTGGTTTTTCACAAGAGCTTGTAATGATTTAGGATAATACTAATGTCTTTGCTGAGAGATAGACCACAAAAAATAGAGACTCATTATACTATAGAAATACAATATTTAGACAAAATAAAATGAGAGGTCAACTACCAAGACACCTACGAATCAAAGTAGAACATGAACCGAGACACAACAGAAAGTATCTACAAGTTGAAGATCCATATTGAAGACTAAAGTCTTCAATAACCAAATAATGTAATACGAGGGGTGTTGGAGTATATTACATTATTTGGTTCATTCTTAGATTAGGAAAGTGTGTCTTATATTAGGAGTTATTATTTAATGTAATAAATGCACAAGTGTGCAAAGTATTTTGGTATTGTAAATGTGCATAGTTGTCCATGTGCACATGAGTCAATAGAATATAAATTTGAAGAAGTGTGAAGGTTAAGAGTGCTACACATGAAGAGTCACATTACATTATATTTGCAGGGTAATGTGAATATGTAATATGATACGACTTGTAATGATATTACTTGGTACTTACAAAGCTATGGAACCATTTATTTAAGCATTTTAATGTCATATTTATGAGTAGTTATTAGAGTTATTTTTGTGTTTTATACTTGCATAATATTATCATTATTATAGACATTGGTTGGTTACTTTATTTGATATATTGTGGTTAAGTTATCTTAAGTATTCAGCTTCAAAATCTAACAAAATGTTCATAATATGACACCTTTATATCTAAAAATAAGTAGAAAACACTTGATTTTATCATGGTTGAATGGATTATGATAAAAATAGTGCATATTTTATGTTAAGTCAAAGTATTAGTAGTATGTAAAGTATTTTGACATCCAAACACCTCAAATTTGATATCCATCAAAATACTCAATATTAAGGGTTGTCTATCAAAGTCCAAGAATAATTCTAGCTCTCTCAAATTCTCTACCATATTTTGTTCTAGTTCTTAGCTCTATCTAGTTAGATTTCCTTTATCCTTTATCTAGATCTAAATAACAATATTTTCATTTGTATCTATGAGGATCTAGTGTAACAACCTAAATCTAACCAACCCAAAGAGATATTTTTTTATCTCACAAAGAGCTTAGTCAAGGTTCATCAAAGATGTTTCCAAGGATTAAATTTGACAAGTCATTACCATATTTCAAGACCATAACATTGCATACATTTCTCAAGTGTATAGGAGAGGCCAATATCCTATAGATTCTAGGGTTTACCTTGTATACCTCTACATCATATAGGATGCTTCAAAAGGTCACCTCACATTTCTTACATTCTCCATGAATGTAAGATATCTTGTCATGACTCAAATTTTTCCATCCTATATTTATTAAATTTTATTTTATTTTACATCAAGGGTTCTAGATTCTATGCCCTAGAGCAACTACTAATGTCACTACATTAATTACCTATCTATATTTCCTTGAAGGCTCACCCATCCTTACATCAAACATAAATCCAACTATGTAAGAGAACTAGGTGTTTTATTTAATGGGTCAAAACTATCCATCTCATGGATCCAATGAGCTAGCATTGACCTCCCCTTCATTCATTCGAAAATAGCATGCGAAGTTCACACTCTACGTAAGTCCCTCTATGCAAGTGGTATATGCGTGAGGGAATTGTCTATCCATCTCATACCCGTTTGAGCTAGACATCCCATAAAGACCTCATTCCCAATTCCTCCATTTGTGGAATAAACATCATAACTATCTATTTTTAATTTAGTTTTATTAGGTCTTACTATTCCTTCCCGATCTTCTATAATGTTAGAATATTCCTTCAATTCTAATAATAATATTATTATGATCCACATACTACTAGGCACGCTTATTATTTTTCGATAATAAAAGTAAGCAACTAATGAATACTCTAAAAAGTAGGATTCATAATATATTAAGCCCATGCACTAGAAGATTATAAATAATTCCATTATTCTTTCTATTAATCCTTTAATTCCAAGGTGCAATGATTCCTCAATTGAAAACAAGATGCATCATACAAGATTATCATTATCCATAGGTAACATGTTGGAAATAAAAAGCATTATTTATTACACAACATTCCATAATGAATCATTCATAGATTGAAGAATCATAACCACATCCTTAATTTAAAGCATAATTCCATCATGATAAAATCCTCACAAGAATCATACCACACCTTATTTACCCTGGGAAACCCGAAGGTAAAATTCCAACCTTGAAAATAGTTTCTTTAATTTATTTCATTAAATAATTTGGAACCATACAATAAGCTGGAGGTCCTCCCCCATAACTTGACTACCGACTCAAGATTTTTACCAAAATCTAGGGTAGTTACAATATAAATTGGCTCTTTGGTTTATAAAAATAATCTAGAACCAAACATCATGTTTGAAGGCCTTCACCTTGCCTTCTTTCCTAACTAATGGAAACAAAATATTTTCTAATACAATACAATTATTTCCATGGTACAATATGTTCTTTTATTCACACCCATTCCACTTTTACCTGCAATAGTTTTGAGTGAAGTAGAAATCAATTTTCAAGCGTCCCACTTTATCAAATAAACTTGGCATAACAAGCTATCACATAATCTATTTTATTCTATGTAATAGACTATAGCAAGACACAACAAGTAAACCAAGATATAAAATCCATTTAAACTATTCATTTATTATTAAGCAAATACCAAACACATAAAACATAGAAAAAATCCTCTTCCTTGCTCTACCCAAGTAATCCCATACTAGAAAAGGAAATCTAGAACCTAATATACTATGTAATCACTAAAGCTCCTCCTGAATTAACAATGCTTGAGGTCAATATAATTTGATATACCTCTACAATGATCCTCCCTGTAAAAAATTTACCAAATCAATCCAATCTCACCACTCCATTAATTAAATCATAATTTATAGAGAAACATCACCACAATTTCATGGAGTTCAAATCCACATCTAACACATTTCAAAAATTATAACTATTATATTACATTTTACCCAATTCTAAGGTTCTAGAATGTGCAAGCTACTTTCACCACTATAAAACACAATTCCATCTCTCACAAATGATAGATGATGTATAATATATTCGACATCCTCTAAGTGGCATAAATTATAATACCTAACTATACAAATGAGTGACCTATTCTTAATTAAGAGAAACCTCACTTGATCCACTACCTCATAACTGACAAGTTACTCCTATCTTACACACCTCTTCACATATCACTCTCAGCCACTTTGTGATTGATGTTTTCCAAGCTCACAACTAATGTTTTACTTAAGATACATGGTAATTCCACTAATTACTACTAGTTTATACAACATGCAAGACTTATTAATACTGCCTACAATAGCTTAATGGACCACACTAGAATTAGTAACCTATAGTTGGACTTAGATCTTAAACTAAATAGTGCAACCACTACAACTCCTAGTGAGATCATTTGCACTCAAACATCACTCTTGCTTCTATTTTTACCTTTGAAATGTGAGGTCGTAACTTCGATCTGCACCGTCATACAATCCAATAATGACTAAAAAAAAGGATTAAACCAAAGGTAGACATTTTAAAGGATCTCAATCTATAGTTTCAGCATCCTACCTGACCCCACATGAAAACCAAAATAAATCTATCTAAGCATTACTTCGTTATTGAAGCTAATCTTGAATATCTCCAAGGAAAACCATGGCTCTCACTTACTTCAACTTTGAGTTCTCTAATTTGGGTTAAACCTTCCAAATATACTCCTCTAAAAAATAGCAAACACACCATTGCATGCACAACAAGGTATATTTTTTTTTAAATGATGACATACAGAGCAATTTAGCCAATGAAACTTACTTTTGATGTCGTGTTCTATTACCACTAGTGTTTTAAAAGTATATAAGGATATACTCCTACAAAAATTACCTTTACTCCACCAATTGGACCCAACAAACGTCTCCCAAGTGCAAATTATGTGCTCTTTTTTCAATTCGTCTGCTCCAATGAATCTCTACTCCAAAATGGATTCCCCTACATACTACTTTTTACCCAAAAGAAAAACTAGTCCCTTTTTTTCCTTCCTCTCCTAAAATAAGCATAGCATTCCTCTTTTTTCCACCTATGGATTTATTGACACCATCGTTGAGAGTGTGCATTTACTACATGCATACTCCTTATTTTGAGGTACGATGGGTGAATTTCATGCCAACTGGTCTCAAACACTTATTCATTAATACATATCTCCTTGTTGAAGTTTTACATTAAAACTATGATGGGTTCCTTAATAATATTTGATCTTATACTAATTATCATCACACTCCTACATTAAGTAAAGTAAATTTCTACTAATTTTCCTTAAAATATAACTCTTACCTTATTTATACTAACCAATAAAGTTTAATACAATAAAAATTCTCCTATAACCTCTTTAAATAAAGGAGCAATAATTTTAATAATTTATTCTTCTTACAAGGAATCTGCCAGATCTCACTTTATCTTTGAAAATTATTATCATGTAGAAAATGGATACTTGATCTTGCAAAAGTGTAAGTCTATTAGTAGCACCATGTTCTTTCATAACATATATATTCCTTGCTAAAGCTAAACATGAAATGACAAGTCATTTCATCAACATAGTATATATTTTTCCTTTAACAAGAGCCTTTGCAGAAACCAAACATAGCTTAACAAGCATTCTAATTAAATGTAGCATAACCAATCATGAGTCCATTTAATTATAAATCTACCAAGGGAGGGTCATGACATCCTACCCCCCTTAGGCTTAACACAGACCCCTGTGTATCAAATAGTTTAGTACAGTATTTTAGTTACACATCATTCTTAAACAAGGGAAATTGTTTTGCATATCTGCTACTTTCTCCCAAGTAGCATTCCTTTCATAATACGAACCCCACTGGACCTTACATTTTTTAGGGTCTCTTTCTTCATATTTTTTTAACAGAAATCAAGGATTTTTACTAGTTGAACCTCTATAAACTTTGGATTCACCATCTGCAAATTAGAGAAATCCCACACATGATCAATATAAGCTATATATTTTCTAAGCAAATAAATATAAAAGGTGTCATAAATATTTAATAGACTAGGTGGTAAGGCAATTCGATAGGCCATAGGGCTAATCTTCTCTATAATTTCAAAGGGTCCAACAAAATGAAGGTCTAGCTTTGTACACTTAATAGTACATTTGTTTATTTGTTCATTTTATTCTATGTTTGTTGCATTATTGCTCTCTATTTTTAGGTTTTATAATTCTCTGTGTGAATCCACACTCCATCTACTATAGGGTATAGATTCAGCAAAAAAAACTATTTTTGTCTGTCAAGCACTTTGCATCCATTTTCTCTCTATTATCAAATTTGTGCTTGATAATTTATAGGACACAAATTTAGTCTAGTTAGATTATAGTATGGTTATTCATCCCTAAATCCTAGGGTTTTGATTTGTGTGCCATTTGCATATTTTTTTACATTTTTTTCCATCCTTTTATGAGTGCTATCATTCTATTTTGCTTACATTTCATATTGCATTATATTGGGGGCAATCACTTATTTCCAAACCCTAGATTTCAAAGTTGTATTCTTGTTCAAGTAGTGTGTCCATTCTATTTACATTTTATTTATTGTTTCACACTATCATATTTCACTATGTTTGTTCCAAAGGTTAAAATATCATTTTATTTCAGATGATCATCTAAAAGGATCTAGGGTGCTTGACTATTGCATCTTCAAGCTCAGTCTTACAGCAACTTAAGTAAGCCCCCAAATATTGACCATATTTTCAAAGATTTTTATGAAGTTGTTTTGCATATTTGAAGTTGTTGGATATTCTAGATGTAATATAAAGCTTGTATCAAACACCAAATCATATAAGTACCCCAAGTAAATATTCTAGGTTGTGTGTTGCTTTATTTTAATATTCATGTTCAAAACTTAGATTATAAGTAAAAAGGAAAAACATTTGATTACTTTCTAGGAATTTAAAATAAAAAGGCATATAGTTTGCATCTAGAGTTTAATCATATTTATGCATTCCCTTGGTCCTTTGCTCAAAGAAAAAGATTTCATTTCTTGCAACCTGGGGTTATATATCATTGAATAAAATAATCACATTGGGGTTAGTCATTGTCTTCTTGCATCTTTGCATTGTTCTTTCATTTCCATAGTTTAGTCTAGAAAGGCCAAATATAGGTGTTTGTTTGAATCACACATTAAAAACTTCCACCCCAAACTTGGAGTGAGTTTTAAAACCATTCCTGGTGAACCCTTTACTTATTCCAAGTGTAGAGATATAACACACCCCTGTGATCACCTCGGATCCCAGTGGATCTAGCAAAGAATCGTACGTGGTAGGGTAGTTTTCCCCCTGTACATCTTTGGTGAACCCGATGTGAAAACATGTTTTAGTGGCCAATAAAGGAAGCCTCTTCCTTTTGTTCTTCTTTTGAAAAATTTAAGCAAGACCACTAAATATTTTTGTTTAGAATTAGAAAACATTAAAAGCATCTTAAAAATATTTTGTGTATTTTTGCTAGCTTTTATTTTTCCTTCTTTTCTACTCTATCCTTTCACTTTCTCCTAATAGATCCCAACCTTAGGAGTGATTGAAGTATTTTAGAATTTTATGAGATTCTTCAATAAGATGATCATATTGATAGAGAGAATCATAATCTAGAAGAGGAAGAAAAGAAAGAAGTTGGTAATGACCTGATTCTATGAAGGGACCCAATTAAAACCTTACATTTAAATAATTGGATCATATATAGAATTTTTACAAGTATCATAGAAATGCCTTGAATAAAGCCATGGATGAGGAATCCTACTTGAGGAAGCTAGGACTTATCATCAAGTCATTTCTCCTCAAAATATTCACACCAATTTATTGTTTGAATCTTCACATCAGGTTGATCCTTGTCCTAAACCAACATATATCACTACTGTAACCACCAACATTGGAAGAATTTTGCAAGTTCCTCTAACTAGTAGTGCATATCAGGATTATGTTCAATTTCCTCCTCATTCTACTCTTCTCAAAATTCATGCTTTGGTTCCATAAAATGTCAGTTATCTTTTATATCAATATACCACATATCACAACCCATACCATAACAGTGTTAATACCTCCAAAAATGGCCAAGTTCCCTTCCAATAGCCTACATATACCCCTCCCTTAGGGAACCTAGGTGTATTGCACAACAACAATCCTGATATACAAAGTTTAACAAATATGATGAAACTGTTGGTTTCAAGAGTGGGTATGATTTAGCCTCCTAGTTTCACCTACAACTATAAAGAAATGTGCAATCATCCCTTATACCCTATTATTACCTCTAGACCCTACCCTAAGCATTTTTAAATGGTAGTTTTACCTATCTGTAAGGGAAAAAAATATCTAGTTGAAAATTTAAGAATGTTTAGGACATCATGTCATGATATCATATATGATGACATATTGTTGCTAAATATGTTCCCTAAAAGCCTTGGTGGTATGGCATTAGAGTGGTATTATTAACTGCCTAATCATTATTTAAGGAATTTTGAAGATATAGTTGAATTATTTGTTCAATAGTCTAGAGCTTATGTTGAAAATAATGTGACTATGAAATGTGTTTATATGTTGAAACAAAATAAATATGAAAGTTTTTTAGAGTTTCTATCTCATTGGAGGAGTCTAGTTGGACGTTTGAGATATACTTTACCTCCTTAATATATGCTTGAGATATTTATTAAGAATTTACAAGAGCAAATATCTTGTGAATTAGAGATAACTTTCACATATTTTGATCAAGCAATAGATCTAGCAAGAAAGGTAGAGAAAGCCTTTATTCGAAGAGGTAAACTTAATATAAAATAAGATAGGACCACGAAAGTGCAATATAAGAACAAGCATGTAGTTGGTGATGGGGTAACAGATAGTAGGCTTGTTAACAATGTTATTAACACCCTATAAAATATGGTACTTCACCAACTTCAAAAATCCCCACCAAGAAACCTTATAAGACACAACATGTCTATGAATGTGGTCGTACGACAACTTTTGGAAGCTAATATGATCAAGTTACCTTCCATAAGACAACCTGGTACCATGACTAATTAGTATAAGCCTAATCAATATTGTGAGTATTACAGAGTGGAGGGGCACATGACAAACTGATGTAAGAGGTTGAAACATGCAGTTCAAGATTTAATTTATGAAGGTCATCTTGTTATAGAGGGTCCTCAACCTAATCCTCCAATAAATAATCAACCTCCTACTCAAAAAGCATCCACAAATAGTCAATACATGGGGATATTTCAAGACCCCCTACCTAAGCATGGGCAATAGGCAACTAATTAAGTGTCACATCGTAATGTGCCACCTCCCTATAAAAACATAGTTTGTATGATAGCAATAACTACAAGGCAACAAGTGTAGATTCAATCGACTCAACATTCTCAATATGAAATGAGTTATTCATCCAACCCACCTTCAAAACCCACCTTAGTTTTGAAGAATACCCAAAAAAGGAGCATGAGAGTAGAAAACCCACCTTTAGTGTTGAAGCCACAACCTAAAGTCTCCTTTGACATTCAACAATAATTAGCTAGTACCCCAGCTAATATCTCTCTCTTAGAACTTTTGCAAACTTCTCCTATTCATAGGGAAGCCTTGTTGAAGCTTCTAAGACAACAATTTGTTCCTCAAGATATTTTCCCTAGTGCTATAGTTGATGTTGTAAGCTCTCTTAGGATACATCATATCACATTTTTGGATGATGATATTCCTTCCTCAAACCTACAAGACAATTCCACCCTCTACATTACTGCATTTATTGGGAAAATATTTATCAAGTGGATTTTGATAGACAATGGTTCTTCCCTCAATTTATGCACTTATCAATTTTTCCAAAAAATTGGATTAAAAGAGGAAGATTTAACTAAATTTGATATCATCATCAAAGCTTTCAACAATGAGTTCTAAGAGGCTTGTGGTATTATATATCTCCCCCTTAGGGTTGGACCTAATATCTTAGATATCTTGGTCTATGTGGTGTCTTGTTCTACATATTTTAATCTTCTTCTTGTATGCCCTTAGATTCATGCGATGAGGGTTACCCCTTCTACTTTTTATCAATGCTTGAAGTTCAAATTCAAAGATCAACTTATCACCATTATGGGTGACCCTCATCCATTTCAATATTATTCTATGGTTGAGAAAGCTCAATATGATCTTAATATGTTTCCATTAGTTTCTTCATCTCATATCACCAAGCAACTCAAAAATTTAAAGGTGAGCAAATAACTACTTATCAATATTTCATCACAAGATCAAGTCAATCCTTTTCTTCAAGAGCCCTAAAATCCTTAAGCTAGGTAAAGCCTTGTCCATAGACGAGTAGGAGCAGTTGATCAATTTATTGAAAAAGTTTCATGATATTTTTTCTTGGTCATATGCTAATATGCTAGGGCTTGATACCTCCCTTGTTATGAATAATTTGGTAGTGAAGCCTAGTGCTAAACCTATTAAGCAAAAACTTAGAAATATGCATCCTAAGGATACCTTTTAGTTGAGGAGCTCCAACAACTCCTTGATGTCAGATTTATCAAATCCATCAACTATTCTAATTGAATCTCCAATATTGTTCCTATGGCTTAGAAGACAAGATCAATCAGAATATGTAATAACTTTAGGGACATTAACTTAGCATATTTCAAGGACAATTTTCCCCTTCCTAACATAGATATGATCATAGATTTCATCGATAAATGTGGTATCCTTTCACTCATAGATGGTTTTCTAGGATACAATTAAATCATGGTTGCCCTTGAGGATCATACCAAGAAATATTTCATCACACCATGGAGTACCTTCTACTATAAAGTCATACCTTTTGTCTTGAATAATGTTGGTGCCACATATCAGAGGGCTATGACATATTTTTCATGACATGATGCATGATATTCTACAATACTATGTGGACGATATCCTAGGCCATTCCATACATCGACAATATCATGTTCACAATTAAAAATAAATGTTTGAAAGGCTTCGGTAGTTTAGGGTTCATCTTAAGCCCTCCAAGTGTGTGTTTGGAGTCACATATGTCAAGTTGTTAGGTTTCATCATTTCTAGGTGAGGTATTGAAGTGGACCCCACTAAGATAGTGGCTATCACTGACATGCCTCCTCCTTGCACCTTGATCAAGTTGTGTAGCTTGCAAGGGAGGCTTCAAGCTATTCATAAATTCATAGCCTAGTTAGTCGATAAGTGCTAGTCCTTTCTTGAGCTTCTTAAGAAAGATGTGTTCCAATGGGATTTTGAGCATCAGTAAGCTTTTGATGAACTCAAAAGGTATCTCACTTCCTCACTTATCTTAGTTCTACCTAGATAATATAAGCATTTGATGCTTTACATAGCAACCACAACTCATGCTTTTGGAGCCTTTTTGGCCCAACACAATGATCAAAATAAGGAGTGAGCTACCTACTATATCAGTAGAACCTTTTTCTACTATGAAACCTAGTACACTCCCTTATAGAAGCTTTGCCTTGCCATAGTGTTTGATTTCCAAAAGTTAAGAGACTACATGCTAAGCCATAAGACATTGGTGGTTGTGAATTGATTCTTTGTGTTACTTAATGTCTAGAACCCACCTTTCAATATGAGCTTCTAAGTGGTTTTTAGCCCTTAGTGAGTTAAACATCACATTCATAGGTTAGAAGGCTATCAAGTATTAGGTGATTGTTGATCAATTAGCCTCTTCTACCCTCAAACTTGCCCATACTTTGGTCATTGGTTTCCTGATGAGTGCTTTGGAATAGAGGTTAAAGAGCCAAAGTCTTGAACTTTATTTTTTTATGGAGCCTAATACATGAAGGGTACTGGTGTTGGAGTCATTCTAGTTACCCCACAAAAATAAATCATCCTCTTTTCCTTCAACCTTTGTTTTTCTTGTACAAATAATACTATAGAATACAAATATTTGATCCTTAGTCTTAGAATAGCCTTGGCCTTGAATTTTAGTGTTATTTTTATCTTTGGTGACTCTCAACTTGTGGTGAATCATATTAACGATGTTTATCAAACTCAAGATGATAAGATAAAACCTTTCAAAGAGATTGTCACCAATATTTTATCCATGTTTGATCGGATGACCTTAGATTTTGTTCCTGGATCTGTTGGAATATGTAATGCAACATTGTGTAAATTATTCTTAGACTAAAATATAAAGTCTAAAGAATAATATTTAGAAAATAATTCTATGTAAAAATATTCCCACCCAATTAATAAATAAAATAAGGGTGCTAGGAATATTTAATTTATGAAAAAAAGTTATTCCCCCTTTTCTAGCAAATATTAGAAAGTAACTAATAACTTTCTAATATCTAATAGATGTCACTTATCACATATCTCAAAGATTAGATTGTGATAAAATTAGAAAGTAACTAAAACACTTTCTAATATTTGATATATTGTGATAAGATTTAGGGTTGTAGTAGAAAAGCTTCTCTTTAAATAGAGGTGTTTTCTACTACATATCATCGTATATTGTCTTATTGACTTGTGTTTTAGGTTATGTTGATGCATATTGTTGCATAACATTGAAGCATTCTTGTACTGTTGAATCATTGAGTAATATAGTGAGCTTCATAGTGGATGTTTCCCTTCTTCATTTGAAGTAGGGTTTTACCACTTAATATTGGTGTTGTGGTTTTTTCCTTTTTTGTGTGTTATTGATCTTGTGGAGCATTCTTCAATCTTGGGGAGACTTTTTTTGTCTCACATTTGGTATCAGAGCAGTTGGGATCTCCATCAAGTGTCTTCAATCCTTTGAGGTGAAAAACCCATTAAGGTATTTTTTTTTTGCATGCATTTGATATTTGGGTATTTTATGTAAACTTATTTTGCAAATCTATCATTAGGGTTTATAGATTTATTATGTTTTTAGATCTAGTTGTTAGATATTTTACAAACAGTATTTTCATTTTAAATCTATAATTTTTTTTTTGGCATTAAGCTTTTTCTGGAAGGGTTTTGGAGCTAAACGGACCCCATGGTTGCGTCCGAAAGACCCAAAAACCTTTATTTCCATATATAGTCATTTTTTTATTTAAAAAAAAATAGTCGGCTATATATATATATGTGTGTGTGTGTGTAGATTAAAGATACAACGCCAAAAAGAAATAAAGAAATCACAATAAAGGAATGCAGAACAGTTGTACGAAATGAATGATTTTTATTAATCAATGGAGTTTAGAAACTCCTTTTAAGTACAACAGGCCTGTAACCCTTTTCGTGATACAAAGTTACAATTTGTGCTAGGGTTCTCCGAAACCCTAGCTAGCACAATGTGGTGGCGTCTCCGAAGAATGTATCCTTAACCTCAACAGAATGAGTGGGCTTCATTGTATCCTTTGGCTCGGACCACTCCAGCTTAAGTAGCTGCTATCAACAAATCAGATCTACCACTAGAATCCTGCACACATTAAAATTATCAAAGAGTTAGAAACTAATAAGAGGGCTCCACCGTGTGAGCCCTCAGAAACAGTCTAAAACCCTAGATTTATGAAATAAAAATAAACAGAATGCAGAATTCAACAGCAGATTAATACATAAAGAAAGATTACTTGCTTTAGATGAATCTATACCTTTTCCTGTTAACGCGGCGAGACCAGGCGGCGGCGATGGATGCGGAAAAAGGGTTTAGTTCAGACTTAGGGCCGTAGAAGACTCAGAAGACTCAGGATTAACAAGCAATAGCCAACTCCAGACTTAGATAGGGAAGATAAGTAGGTTTAGCTGAAGAGATAGATAGGGTTTGAGCCATCAAGGTGACTCAATTTATAATCTACTCTTAGGGCACACTTTAGGGTTTTAACGACACTTTGAACGTGTGGCTAAGATTAAAGTGGATCCAAGGGTAGAGAATAAATCTAGGTTGTGAAACGGATTAAGATGGATGGACGGATGAGATTAAATGAAGGATGGACGACTCAGATTAAATCACTTAAACTTTATTTATATATATATTAAAATATATTAAAATATTAAAATATATATAAAAATATTAATTTAAATAAATTTGGGGATGAAAAATGGCGGGAAAAGTGAAATTGGGCCAAATAATGGTGGGAAAGTGTGGATTTGGGCCAAATAATGGCGGGAAGGATGGATGACTGACACGTGGCTGGCAGGAAGGTATAAGTGGCTGGATTTTGGTGTCTACAGATGCCCCTTTTTGAGCTGCTTTGTGTGAAGACACAATGTAGCACAAAAACTTAAGACACCTGAAAGTCGGATCGGACGCAACTCTCTCTCAAGACTAAAGCACAACTTTGAAGACCAAAGAATAAAAGAATATTTAAAATTTTTCAGCTTACCCCCTCAATTGGCGAGCGAGAATGGTTCTCACAAGCCAATTGGAAGAAATTCGGAAGATAATGAACCGTTTTTGCCCCAACGGTGAAAAAAAGGGTTGGTGCATGCACCATCCGTTTATGTCCCAACGAGAAAAGGGGTTGGTGTACAAACCAGAAAAGAATATGATTGAAGACGATATGAGTGATGTGAAAGATGGACCGTTTTCTCGCCCCAACGGTTATAAAGGGATTTTTGCCAAATTGTAAATTCCATGATCATGTAAGATGAATTCCACTATAGGAAAATTAGAAATTGATAACGGATGCCCCAACTCCTGTGTGTGAATCCATACTGTTGATGAAATTGCCTTGTTGGTGCCATTGATATGCAAGAGATGAAAGATGCATGAAAGAGTCCAGAACTCGGAGATGCTCCTAGTGATCGTATGGATAATTCCTCGGGTCGAAACCAATCAACCTAGGTAGCCACAATCTCTAGCAAGACTTAAAATAATGACGATATGAAAGATTGTCCATGTTTAAGGCCCCATGAACTAGGCCATCAATGACAACCGTTGAGCAAATTAATCTTGGTATGAGGTCACTTGAAAAGTAGAATACCCAAAATTGATTTCCAATTTTCAAAAAGTGAAATAATTGATGATGATAAATGGTAAGTGTCCTTATGGTGGTTTAATCCTCTTACCGAATTGCATGGATGCAAATCGTTGCAATCGCCAAGGTGATAGAATATACCACTAGATACGAGGTTTACTTTAATTTGATTTGGCAAAAATATGCATGATGAAAGAAGAATGAATGAAATTGACGATAGATCAGAAGAATTGATGAATGTGGTTAATTTTGTGAAGGTTTTGAATATTTTTAACTCAATTTGTAAAACAATGATGAATGATGCGCTTTTTGAGCGAAATGACAAAATTTGTGTCCAAAACTGTTGTAACCTTCACAAAATGTTTTATTATGATAAGAAGAATGGATGAATGCAATTTGATGAAATTTGGAGGAGGTAAGCTTCAATTTTGTAGGTTTTGTTCCTTTATTCAATACTGACACCAAACGCCGGTCTGCATTTGTGGTTGGCAGAGACGCCCGTCGGTGTTTAGGCGCTCTGCAGACGCAAGACTACGTCTGAATCCACCATGAAATGCCCTACTGCGTTTCAGGGCGCCAAAATCAGCTATTTAAATAGTTTTAGTGAGAATTTCGCTCATTTGTGCGTTCGAGCTTAAGAGAAGTGCGTCTGAGGGAGTGGAGTGAAGTGGAGTGAAAGGTTGTGTGGGAGAGTGAAGCACGTGGGAGCTATGGCGGAGATGGGAGCGGACGCGCCAGTGCAGCCAGCTGAGGTATTTGTTCATTTAAGCAAGTACTTATTATGTGTTTTTTTTTTTTTTTTTTGGAAAAATTTGTAACAAATTTTTGTTTTGTTGTTTTGCAGCTTAGGGTGTTAGAGGCACGACACCGATTCTCCCCTATCATTCCGGGGATGAGGAGGTCGTTGTCCCGAGAAGACTGGGAGATATTGGATGCAGTGGGGCTAGCGGAGGCAGCCCGATTGGAGGTAGTTCGGGCGGATGAGGGGTACCTCTCGGCTTTGGCCGAGAGGTGGGATCCGGATCGGGGGACGTTCCAGCCTCCCGACCGGAGAGATGACGGTGACGCTTGAGGATGTATACCGCATCCTCAAGGTGCCCGTGGAGGGGGCGCGGGTGGAGGTTGGACGAGATAGGGCCACGGATATGGCCAAGGTGTTTGGGGATGACTGGAGGGAGATCCGGACGGAGAGCGGGGGGATGGCGGAGAGGGCCTAGGAGAGGCCGCAGGAGAGGCTAGGGAGGTACCCCCTAGCGGGCACGAGAATGAGCTGGCGTAGCTACAGCAGAAGATAGCGGAGCATGATGCTATGCTAGCTGCCCGGGATGAGAGGATAGCTCAGCTAGAGTAGTAGGTGGCAGAGCGGGATGCCCTGTTAGTTGCTCAGGAGGAGAGGATGGCCCAGCTACAGGCGGACTTGGATGGAGCGACCAGGGTGCCCCAGGATGACAGGGTGACGAGACTCCGAGCGGAGCTAGCGAGAGCAGGAGCGACGGCACGGGATAGACATAGCTAGGCTTAGGTCTAGGACTCGTTACATTGAGGCTCGGAGGACACATTGTTTAGGCATCACATTGTGTTGCCCGATCCTCCATCCTCCTCTCGTCTCTAGGCGTAGTGAGTCTAGGCACACCACTAGGTCTAGGGCTCCTACTAGGTCTCAGGGGTCCTCTTTTGATGGTTAGCTTAGTGCTTAGATGCACTCTTTATGAGCCTTGGTGCTCTATTGTATATTGTAGCCTTTTGGCATTCATTGTACAGCTTTGTCCTTTATACATATATATATAACATGGCTTTTATTTATTTGGTGTTTTACTCTCTTTTGTGTGAATGCCTATGTTTTTGTGATGCATGTTTTTATATGTTTTAATGTTTTTGATGCATATGTGATGGAATGGAATGCAAACTTATAGATGATTAATGCGAGACTAAGTATATAACATACAAATCTATGGATGATTAATGCAAGACTAAGTAAATGATATGTAAATCTATGGATGATTAATGCAAGACTAAGTAAATGATATGTAAATCTATGGATTATTAATGCAAGACTAAGTAAATGAAATATGCACTAAGAAGCACTCATACTTTTAGATAGTTAGATTTAGCGAACTCGTTATCATAATTGTTTAATCAGGGGCACCGAACTTGGTGGCTTGTGAATGGATGACGTATGGAATGACATGAATATGGAAGAAGATATGGAGGGTGATATGGAGGTTGATATGGAAGACTATTTTACAAAGACTCAAACATGCTAGTGGTATCAAACAAACTTACTAACACTGCCTAATTCAACTAGGACCAAATGTGTGTGCATGCGAGTTCATTAACCAAATCCGAAGCATGGTAGTGACTCTAGGCAATCAAAAACCTGTGTGTGTGCAAGTGTGTTCATTAACCTCATCTTGCATAAATTAGGTAACCCTGTTATGGAGAAGACCCCGAAGCTAGTTTGTCCGTATGAGCATTCAGAGGTCTCTTTTTGAGGAGAGACATGTCGCCACGCAATGAGTATACTCCACTGCCATTCAAGCGTCTATAGCCCCGGTGAAGGTTAACTCCATAGTCCATGTTGTTTTTGACCTTTGTAAGCCTTTGGGATGACTACCTATCCGTCTGACTGGACAAGTAGTACGATCCTTACAACTTATTTGGGATGAGTGGTGTGTGAAAAATGTTCATTTCCTTAGAGCTTTGGGGAATCGGATTCTCAACCGAAGTATGATGAGAATTTTACCCTATCCTTACTACTCTGTTTATATTTATATTTTGTGATTGCTTGTGATAGTGGTAAGAACCACTGTTTTATGGACTATGTTTGCATGATAGGACAAACGAGGATTACCCTTTTCACTTCAAGGCACAACCCAAGGATGGTGTTATCTCTCTTTGACACAAGATGTTTTTAAGATGTGAAAATGTGATAGGTTCAAGACCGCTTTTGAAATCATTTCCCAATACTCAAGATTTTATTTAGTGTAATTTGTGATATGGCCCTAGAGAACTTTGACATGCATTTCGAAGTTTTCTTAAAACACTAGGAATGGCTGAGTGAATCGAAAACATTTTGGCAATGTAAATATGTGCAAATGGAAAATGGGTGTACGAATGACAATTCGGTTTGATGGATTTTATGAAGGTGCCCCTGATTAAGGCAACATGACTTTTGCTTGACCAAATTTTATATCCAAAAGATAGAATGGTCTCTAACATGATATGCAACTATGGCTAAAAATGAAATGTTATGGTTTTGAATGAGATGTATGCACATGAAATGCAATGTTTTTGAATGAGATGTATGCAACTAACAATGAAATGCAAATTCTTTTTATTTTATTTGTTTTTTTTTTTTTTTTTTTTGTACAAGCCATGTATATATGTACATATAAAATTCAAACTATGCGTAGAATGCCCTCAAGTGTATAACATTAAGTGGTTCGGGTTCTTCCTCTCCCTCTAAACTGGCAAGTCTATAAGTTCCATTACCCACTCTTTAAGTGACCATATATGGACCTAACCAATTAGCCGCGAATTTATCTCGAAGATGCGGCAATGCATTGGTGTTTTGTTGATTCTCTTTAAGGACAAGATCCCCTACTTGAAATTCTCTTAGATGAACTTTGGCATTGTAAGCACGTTTCAATCGGTCTTGATAAACTCGCAAATGCTCTAAAGCATTGATTCGTTTTTCATCTATGAGTGTGAGTTGATCAAGACGTGCTTGTCTAGCAGTATCATCATCGATAAATTCCTGCAAAGAAATTCGCAAGGAAGGGATCTCGAGCTCAAGAGGCATGATTGCTTCAGCTCCATAGACCAAAGAAAATGGCGTTGCCCCAATGGGAGTTCTGATGCTTGTTCTGTAAGCCCATAATGCTAAGGGGATTTGTGTATGCCAATCTTTATGATTTTCTTTAACAAGTTTCTTAAGAATAGCAATTATGGTCTTATTGGAAGCTTCAACTTGTCCATTGGCTTGTGGGTAGTAAGGAGTTGAGAAACTATGTTGGATATTATACTTTTCGCAAAGAGCTCGAACATCCTTATTCTTAAAAGACTTGTCGTTATCAAAAATAATTTTAGAGGGAATACCAAAACGACAAATGATATGGTGAAGTATAAACTCCACAATTCTAGGACCTGTCGGATCTTGGTTAGAGGAATAGCTTCAACCCACTTTGTGAAGTATTCAGTGGCTGTAATGATGAAAGTATGTTGTCCTGAAGAGGTAGGTGAAATCTTGCCAATTAAATCGAGACCCCATTGTGAGAAGGGCCAAAGGCTTTGGATGGGCTGTAAAACTTGTGATGGTATATGGGTTAAATTAGCGTGTTCTTGACACTTTTTACATTGTTTAACATATTTGCAACAATCTTGTTCCATAGTGGGCCAATAATACCCCATACGTAAAATACGCTTCGCAATGGCCATTCCACTAAAATGACCACCACAAGTACCATCATGGGCTTCAGCAATAGCTCTATGTGTTTCACTTGCTTCTAGACAGCGGAGGAGTACTCCATCATATCCACGTTTATACAACACATCCCCCAAAAGAACAAAACGAGCTGCCTTTTTCTTAAAATAGTGGCGGGCAGTTCGAGACAAATCAGATGGGAGTGTTCCAAACTTGAGGAAGGCTACTATCTCACTAGACCAAGGCTCATATGGATCCGAATGGATAAAGCAAACATCTTTTTCATCCTTAGACTCAAACACGGACAATTGCAGACTTAGAGATTGTGGAAATGATTAGGGGTTGTACCTCTCCAAGGGAGTCCTTTGGAATCAATGATCCAAGAGAGGCCATGGCATCCGCAAATCTATTAGTCGAACGAGGCAAACTAGTGATCTCATACCAATCAAACTTAGAGAGCAACTTCATTGCTACATCATGATAAAGCTTAATGGTAGGTTCTTTGGCTTGGTATTCTCCCATAATTTGTTTAACCACGAGTTGAGAATCCCCAAATATCTGAATACGCTTAATGCTCATAGCTATGGCTGATTGAAGACCTAAAATTAAGGCTTCATACTGCTTGTATTATTGGTGCATTGGAAGTCTAGTTTGAATGATAAAGGGATGGGAATCCCTTGAGGTGTATGAAACACAACTCCAGCGCCTTGACCTTTCGCGCACTTAGAGCCATCAAAAAATAGCGTGATGTCAACATCTTCCTCCGGAATGATGTCCTCTTCTTGTTCAATGATAGCAAATACCGAATCATCTGGGAGCTCAATAATCAAAGGATGATCACTAGGTAGTGGAGCTTCCGCAAGTTGATCGGCTATAACTTGACCTTTAACAGATTTTTGGCTAATGAATTCAAGATCAAATTCGGTAAGCAACATTATCCATTTAGCGGTACGAGTGTTATTATAAGTGCGAGACATCATATAACGCAGAGGGTTTTCTCTAGCTATGACATATGTTGTATGGCTAAGCATATAATGACGAAGTTTCTTAGTGGCAAAAACCACTGCTAAGCACAACTTTTCCACATAAGCATATCGGGTTTCATAGCTTACCAATGTTCGACTAATATAATAGACAGCTTGCTCACGATTTTGTTCATTCTTTTGTGCAAGCATTGTCCCTAAGGCAAAGTCCGTTGTTGAGATATAAAGATTGAAAGGGACCCCTGGACGAGGCGGAGCTAAGACTGGCAGAGACGCTAAGTACTGCTTGATGTCATCAAAGGCTTTCTGACACTCATCTATCCATGAAAATTGTACCCCCTTTTGTAGTAGGTGGCAAAATGGCCTACATTTATCAGAAAGTTGTGCAATAAAGCGATGGATTGAATTAATCTTTCCTTGCAAACTACGCAACTCCTTCAAATTAGTTGGGGGACACATTTCCATAATGGCTTTGACCTTGTTTGGGTCCACCTCAATACCTCATTTAGAGATAATAAAACCTAGGAGTTTTCCTGAGGTAACACCAAAGACACATTTCTTAGGGTTCAACCTTACTTTATGCTCTAGAAGTCTATCAAAAACTTTTTCCAATACATCAAAATGCTCTTGTCGAGTTTTAGATTTTGCCAATAAATCATCCACATAATCTTCGATAATCTTATGCATATAATCATGGAAAATATAAGTCATGGCTCGTTGATAGGTTGCACCTACGTTCTTAAGGCCAAAGGGCATCACCTTGTAACAAAAAGTTCCCCAAGGTGTGGTAAATGTTGTTTTGTGTTGATCTTCAGGGTTTATTCGAATCTGGTTGTATCCTAAAAATCCATCCATGAACGAAAGCATTTCATGACCAGCACAAGTGTCGACAAGAGTATCAATGTTTGGAAGAGGAAAGTCATCCTTAGGACACGCTTTATTTAGATCTCAAAAATCGATGCAAACACGTATTCCCCCGTTAGGCTTGCGAACGGGTACCATGTTAGAAAGCCACTCAGGATAATCAATCGGGACGACAAATTTAACATCCAGAAGTTTCTGAATCTCCGATTTAACTATGAGGGCCATGGTAGGATGCATTTTCCTAAGTTTCTGTTTGACAGGTTTAGCATCTTTTTGTAAGGTGAGGTTATGGACAACCAAATTAGGGTCTAGGCCTGGCATGTCTTTGTAAGACCATGCAAATATCTCCTTCTTCCGCTTAAGTAGAGCAATCATTTGCTCTTGTTCCTCTGATGATAGAATTTTAGCCAGTTTCACAATTTGGGTGCCATCTTGGTCTGGACTAAGGTCTACATCGATAGTTTCTTCAATAGACATGTGGGAACCTTCCTCAAGCTGATGGGGAGTAGGGATCAGATTTATGTCATCTAAAATGTCATCAAGCTCCTGTGCCTTGCTCTCGTCTATGTCTGCCTGGAAGACCTCTGGCTTAGAAGATGAAGGTGAATGTGGAGGTGAAGGAGGAATGTAGTTGGCGGAAGCCCTTAACAATTCCTCGGAAAGGATGAACTCTAAAATAGATGGAGGAGATGAAATCCGATCCATGTCAATCAGGTTTGGGTTGATCGGGATTGGCTTATCCGGATCATATGGATTATGGAGCGGGGTGAATAAGTCTTCAAAATTCATTGTCGACTTATGGAAGAAAGGATGGGTGTAATGGAAGGGAAAACCGGTGAAGACCTCGAAAGACCTGAAATGCAAAACAACATAGTTTTTCAGTTTTTTTTTTTTTTTGTAGTTTGATTTATTTTTTTTTTTTTTGTAGTGGTGAAAACCACTATTACACACATACATAAAGCAATAAAGTATTTTTATATATTTTGATATTTTTTTTTTTTTTTTGGTAGTGGTGAAAACCACTATTTTAGTATATACATATAATACAGGTTTGGATTATGGCTTATGGATGTGGCGGAGGGGGTGGTTCACCTCGTTCTTGTGGAAGAAGCAAGTGAAATATGGCCTCTTGGAGAGGGAACAATTGGAGATAAAACTCATCTTGTTCAGTGAGGGGAACAATGGGCGCCGACTCTTCTTCAGATTCATCACCATTTGACATGACGTCAAATTCTTCATAGGCTTCATCTTCGGATTCGTCGGGGTGGAGGATTTCTTCTTCTGAATTAAGATTAATGCTTTGAAAATCTTGTTCAAAAGAAGAAAGGGATGGAAGTGGTTGGTAGCCCAGACCAAAACGCTCAGTGGGTCTCTGGTATGGCATATCGATGCGTTCAGTTACCCCTTGCTCGTATCGACCTAGGCCAAATTGCTGCCAATTATGTCTGTGGAAATAGCGAGAGGGAAAACCCTCCATCCTTTCAATATTGGTAGGGACTGGATGCTTGGGTTCTGGTATGGTGGTAGGACTAGAAGATGACTCTATTCCCCCATATACAAAATTAATGGAATTTGGCATAGAACCCATGTTATAAACCGATCCAATGGATAAATGTTGGTCATGTGGACGACCAAAATCTTTAACTTTTTGCACATTGAACGGTGTGATGTGGACATCTTGGATGGCATACTCACCAATACCTGCATCAGTTAGATGGACCTTGACTTTGGAGGGAGATGGACTAGATGATGGAATAAAAGAATGTGGGATAGAAGAATTGGAAGGATTTGGTTGGGTTGATGCTTCATCGACTTGTGAAACATCACCGGTGATGGTTGGGAAGATGGAGGAATAATAGGTGATGTTGAAGAAGGTGTAGAAGAAGGGGGTAATGACGTGGAAAGAGATGATTGGTCATGGCCACATGTGCATGTGGTCACTGATGAAGAAGAAGGAAGATTATGAGATGAAGAAAGTGGTGAATGAGATGGAATAGCGAAAGAGGAAGATGGTTGCGATATGATGGGTAGCTCCTCAGGAATGGGAGATTTAAAAGAAGATGGTATAGAAGAAGTAGATGGGGTCAAGAAAATATGAGTGGATGGCAACACAATATCATAAGGATTTGAGACATAGTTGCAATGTTTGAAGGGTTCAGTTTCAGCAGGTACACAATGAACCTGTCCCTCATATACATACTTCAGACATTGATGCAGTATAGAAGGGACACATCTCATCTCCCTAATCCAAGGCCGTCCAAGAAATACATTATATGCCATGGACCCTTCCAAGATGTGAAACAAGGTATGCAAAGTTCGGGCCCCTACCTCAATGGGCAAGATAACTGTGCCAACCGTGGAAGATAAAGCATCATTGAATGCTTTAAGAGTAAAAGTCGACTTGGTGATAAGGGATAGCGACAGCTCTAGATTACTCAACGCTGATGTTGTAATGATATTGATTGAGGAACCGGTGTCAATTAAGAATCTCTTGAATGGCTTGTGATCGATCTTGGCCATGATATGCAGTGGAGGATCTATACTTTCTATTGACAAAGGTTTGATTTCAAAATCATAGAACGTGATGGAGGGCTCCATGCATGTTTGAATACTCCCCACAAAGTTGTTGAAGGCATTAGTAGCTTGAGTTTGAAGCTCGATTGACTTTAATATTTCCATTAATGCCTCTCTATGCGGGGGAGATTGTTGAATGAGGTCATAGATCGATAACTTGGCAGAAGCCATTTTTAAACTGGTAGTTAATCGACTACTCAATGACATGATGGGTCGTTGGTGTTGAGTAGAATGATTTAGATATTTTTGAGAAGTACTAGCACGTCGTTGGGTCACTGTTACCTGAGGTGGACTGGGGGTTTGTATAGGCGACTGTGGTTCAGCCTGATTTGGTTGGTTTGCCCTTTGACCCCGGGTTACTACGTTAATAGTACCCACAAAACCTTGGTATTGTTGTACATGGTTGACTTGATTAGGAGGAGTTACCGAGTTACTCCCCCGGTTGTTGGAGCTTCCTCCCGATATGGAAGGGGTGTTTGAAATACACCAAGATTTTGATTTTGTTGGGCTAAGGGGCTATCCAATTTAATGGCTCCAATCTCAATAAGATCTTGGATCACATGTTTGAAAGATGTACAATTATTGATATCGTGTCCATTTTGCCTATGATAAGGACAAAATAGGTACTCCTTGTAATACTTCCCCCTTCTAGATGGTTCTAAAGGTTTAAACTCAGGTAAATTTAACTGATTTGTGCTATATAACTTGTTGAATATGACCGCATATGGTTCATCTAAAGGTGTGAACTGTCGCTTGGGACGATTTGTTTGCCAAGGTCGAGTTTCCATGGTTGGCCCAGTATTGTGAGCTGGTTGAGGAGGGGCGAGTACCACATGATAAGCAATTGGTTGCGGTTGACTTTGCATTACTTGTTGTTGTTGAGCCATTACGGGCTGGCTCGCCACCACTTGATTAACTTGGTTAACATTTGAGGCTGTACTAGCCTGTGCTTGTTTGTTTTGGCCATAATTATTATTTCATTGTTGGCCCTTTTGTTGCCATTCTTTTCTACGGGGTTTTAAAACACCCTCTTGGACTTTAATGTCTTCTATGATACTTGCTTGGGCCAAAGCCTCTTCAAAAGTCCTGTATTTTTGTAATTGGAGTAACCAAGAGATATGTTTTAGACAACTCTGGGTGAACATTTTGGTTAACTCCTCCATTGGTAGGGAGAATGGCAATTTATTAATGATAGCCCTCCAACGGTTTCCAAAGTCATAAACAGTCTCATCGTCATGTTGCTTGATCTTGTATAAGTCGAACAATGAGACTTTCCTTTGTACATTTAGGGAGAATCGTTCTAAAAACAGATTAATCAATTGCTCATAAGCATAAATGCTATGGTGAGGTAAATGATTGTACCATTGTACAGCATCTCCTCCTAATGTCTGAGGAAAAGTGCTAAGCATAAGAGCATCATTATTTTGGATTCTAAAGCAGGCATGCATGAATGAGCTCACATGTTCGTGAGGATCCTTAGTTCCTCGAAATTTGTCAAACTTCGGTAATGTGAAATCAATCGGATATGGCGGTGAAGGTACCGAAGGATGAATTGGTTGATTGATCAACGACCTTAGCGTAGGTTTCTGACTAGATGAGCCAGGCATGTTGAGCATAAGGTTGTCAATCTGTTGTTGCATAGCATGGAGTCGAGAATCTTCATGAAAATTTTGATTCGTTTGATGATTATGATGATGCAATGGAGGAATGGAAAAATGATGAGATGGGATGAAATTGCCCGGATTAGGCGGTGTGGAATGGACGAGGTTTTGGTATGGATGATACCGGAAAGAAGGTGATTGGGGTGAATGATGAACTGGACCGGGTTGGGAGAAAGGTGGGGTAGGAATGGTCACCACCGAAGATTGGGGTACCAGGTGGGGCTCGAGCTAAGAAAAGTCGGTCTGGGTAGAAATTGGTTGGAGTGTAGGATTTACTACGACAGGTGGTTGGGCATTTTGTTGTTGTTGTTGCTGAAGCAACTTGTCGAGGTACTCCCCAACCTTATTAATTTCTAACCCAAGGGATGTGGGATGATTGGATGAAGGTGGAGGGCAAGCTGCCATGGTAGTCACAGGAGACTGCATAGCGGGGGCAATGAAGGTGGCTGAAGTAGGCGGTACACGGAAGAAACAATAGACTATGCCCCAGGTAGGGTGAAACCATAAATGGTTTGGGAAGAAGAGGGTTGAAATTGGTCATGGCTAGAGGAGGTTCCACCAACCTCATAGAGAGAATTGGTGTACACCCGGGTAAATGGAGGAGAAAGTGGTCGGGAAGACACTACATTTGTCTCCAAAGGAGGACAATTGAGCATCTGGGAAGATTTTGGAGATGAAGCCGGCTGAGCAGATACAACATTAGCCTCAAAAAAAGGGTTAGTGTAGACCTGAGTGAAACCAGCGGGTATGGTTGATGCAATATCCTGCTGAAAAATAGAATCTTGCATAGGGGAATCTTGGATTGGCTCAAGGATATAACCAATGCCATATCTTAAGTGAGTTTGCACTTGGGCCATATCAATGTGGGTAATATGACAGGAATTGTCTTCCTCCATGGGCATGGCCATGCGAACCTGCCTGAAATTCACTAGGATAAGTGGTCATGTTGGTGGTGGAGATGTTCTGTGAATTATTCATTTGATTATTTAGATTTAACACTTTAGATTGATTCCTTGTTAAGACCATAACGCAATAAATCTAAACAAATTCAGAAAAGAAGAATGCAAAACTTGAATGATAAATTTACACTAAAGAAATTATCGAGAAACTGATCACAACCTAGGTTTCAACCAATGTGTCTTACTCGCGGTTAATTACTTATTTTATGATCTTAATCTATAGTAAATTTTAAGTGTCCGGTTTATGAGTTTTGCATGTGATCTAATCTTGAATTATTCACAAAAAAAAGGTAAAAACTATGGCTAGGAAAGGACAACGAGATTCTTACTGGTGATGAAATCCAGCAAGTTTGCTCGGGGGTGACCTATGGTGTCTGAGGCAAAATTTTAATGGATGGAGATGAATTCCACCGTCACTAAACTTCAAGCAACACCTGGTGATGAAATCCAGATATTACTGTTTTAAATGCAATATGAAATGCGATGAATTTTATTTTAAGTGTTTTAGTTGTCTAATGTATACATACAAAGCTATAAATCAAAAGTTCTAATGATCTAAGCAAGAGGCCATCGAAAATATGCCATTTCCTCCGAAGAAGTGGAGTACACCGTTTAAAACCCCTTGCCTACCAATGATATCAGATATCAAAGGAGCAACCGAAAGGTTCGTCCACTTTTCTGCCTGGAATCACCCAATGGCAGGAGTACTATTGACATCCAATCAATAGTCCTACTTAGATAACTAAAACAGATAATTCGTAGCTATTCTAATATGCAGCTAGGTATGCAATTTTTTTTTTTATGCAAGCAACAACCAATAATGCAATGCAGAAAAATGTAACTAAAAATGTAACAAAAAAAATGTATATATAGCTTAACTGTTCTTTTCCAGATTACTTAGTTTTTGTTCATTTTAAAGCAATTATCTGAAAAAGAAACAGAATACAGTAGAAAAATAAAAAATGTAAAAAGTACAGTTTAACAAAGAAAAAAAAAAACACACTTACTCGGAAGCCTACGCTTTTTCTGTAAAACTGCCTTCAAACTCCCAAGGGAGTCTGCGCAGGCTGAAACGCACCTCTGCGTTTCGGATCGGACTTCCAGACGTCGCTTTGCGTCTGCTGCGTTTTCTGCAAACTCCTCAGAAACCCTAGTTCGCTGGAACAGCGAATTTCGCAATTTTTGAAACCTGCAAAATAAAACAAAAACAGGAATAGATCAATAAAGCAAGTATTAAAAACATGAAACCCTAGGGGGTACCACCGTGATCGCCATTTGTAGATTAAAGATACAACGCCAAACAGAAATAAAGAAATCACAATAAAAGAATGCGAAACAGTTGTACAAAATGAATGATTTTTTATTAATCAATGGAGTTTAGAAACTCCTTTTAAGTACAACAGGGCCTGTAACCCTTTTCGTGATACAAAGTTACAATTTTTGCTAGGGTTCTCCGAAACCCTAGGCGGCACAATGTGGTGGCGTCTCCGAAGAATGTATCCTTAACCTCAACAGAATGAGTGGGCTTTGTTGTATCCTTTGGCTCGGACCACTCCGACTTAAGTAGCTACTATCAACAAATCAGATCTACCACTAGAATCCTGCACACATTAAAATTATCAAAGAGTTAGAAACTAATAAGAGGGCTCCACTGTGTGAGCCCTCGAAACTGATCTAAAACCCTAGATTTATGAAATAAAAATAAACAGAATGCGAGAATTCAACGCAGATTAATACATAAAGAAAGATTACTTGCTTTAGACGAATCTATACCTTTTCCTGTTAACGTGGCGAGACCAGGCGGCGGCGATGGATGCGGCGAAAGGGTTTAGTTCAGACTTAGGGCCGTAGAAGACTCAGAAGACTCAGAAGACTCAGGATTAATAGCAATAGCCAACTCCAGACTTAGATAGGGAAGATAAGTAGGTTTAGTCGAAGAGATAGATAGGGTTTGAGCCATCAAGGTGACTCAATTTATAATCTACTCTTAGGGCACACTTTAGGGTTTTAACGACACTTTGAACGTGTGGCTAAGATTAAAGTGGATCCAAGGGTAGAGAATAAATCTAGGTTGTGAAACGGATTAAGATGGATGGACGGATGAGATTAAATGAAGGATCGACGGCTCAGATTTAATCACTTAAACTTTATTTATATATATATTAAAATATATTAAAATATTAAAATATATATATAAATATTAATTTAAATAAATTTGGGGATGAAAAATGGCGGGAAAAGTGAAATTAGGCCAAATAATGGTGGGAAAGTGTGGATTTGGGCCAAATAATGGCGGGAAGGATGGATGACTGACACGTGGCTGGCAGGAAGGTATAAGTGGCTGGATTTTGGTGTCTACAATATATATATATATATATATATATATATATATATATATATATATATATATATATATATATATATATATATATAGTTTTGTTTTATAAAAAAATAGTTTTGTTTTAAAAAAAAAAAAACAGTTTTGTTTTAAAAAAAAAAAAAATCTGTTTTGTTTTTTGAAAAAGTTTTGCTTTATAAAAATATTTAAATTTTTTCATGCCATTTTTTTTATTAATAAAATAAATTTTATTAATTTAATTGCATTTTTTTAAGCAATTTTTTGTATTAAAAATTATTATTATTCTCCTTAAAATGCAATATTTTTTTGTCTCACATTAACAATGGTTGTTTGTGAGTTTGCTTGTTTTGCAAGGTTATCCAAGTATGTTTTGGAGTATACAAGGCAATTTTGGATCAATTTTTTCACTCTCTTCCCCTATTTTTATTAATTTCTTCTAATCTCTCTCTAGTATTTGCTTGAAGCATACTATAAATTAATGTAACTTGTATCTCTCATTATGAAAGTAAAAGAGAATGAAAGTGAGAGTGAGAGAGAGAGAGAAAGAGAGAGAGAGAGAGTGTATTTGTGTTTTTCTTTGTGTCTCCACTATCTCTTGTTCATATTTCTTACATTTTGCATCTCAACTAATCTAACTACTAACTTGCTACTAAACAATCTACTAACCAACTAACTTGCAATTTACTAATTTTCATATTAATCAAGAAGGTTAAAAATGAATCAACTTCCTAACCACAACTTTAGTATTTGATTAAAATTTACTTAATCTTGCAACAAAGTTTATATTTGCTAAACACCTATTGAATCCAAAAGAATCCGCTCTATTGGTAGCAAGTCCTTTTCGGGTCCTCATACCCGTACCCTTTTGGGTAGCTTGGTTGACCTTGGGTGAGATGAATTGGCAATTCATTAGGCTATAGCAAAACCTAAAATGAACACTAACTTACTAACTTATTGACTATCTAAAATATTTTATGGTTCAATTCAAGTTAGTTTATTTTTTTTGCAAGATGATTGTTATGGTTAGCTACCTTCTTATTGCAATTTAATTTATTGCAAGTTGATCTTGGTTTATTTCATTTATTCAATTGCAATATGGTTATAGTTGTTTATTGCAAGATGGTTATAGTAGTTCATGACGATGTTGAGTATCTTTCATGATGATGCTTATCTCTCTTAATGATGCTTAATTTTGATTATCTTTCATGATATTTTATCTTTGATGATTGAAAAGTAGATTACTTGAAAGTTATGTTTTTTTATATATATTCAAGTATGTTTATCTACTTTCTTATTGCATCATTTATTTACTTTGTCAATGCATCTTATGTTTTGATTATGTTCACTTTCTAGAATGGTTGATCATGGAATATCCTTCACACCTAAGCACATCCTTGATGGATCAAACTTTGGAATATGGGAACCAAGGATGAGGGCTGAATTTCAAGCAAGAAATTTATGGCCCATTGTGAATGGAGATGAAGAAATCCCAACCCAGGCAAGGGCACTTGAGACATACAACAACAAGAGTCACCTTGCACTTTCCATTATTATCAATAGTGTGAGTGATGAGATATTGCTCACTATAAGCCATTGTGAGCATGCTAAAGATGCATGGGATTTGCTAAAACAAGTCCATCTAGGGTCCAACACATCAAGGAAATTCACTTTATTTTCCAAAATTCTTAGCACTATGCAAGGTGAAGAAGAAAGTGCCTTGATCTTCCTCTCAAAGATGAAAGACATGAGAACTCAACTATTGGCTTGTAATTGTGATTGGATAAGTGAGAAGCTCTTAAGCTTTATCATTTTGAGGAACTTGTCCAACAAGTTCAAGAATTTTGTCACCATTATTGAGACTAGGCTAGAGCAAGAAGAGGATGGCATTCCTCTCAACACTCTTTCACAATTATTGATTCAACATGAAGAGTCTCTTAATAGAGACAAAGTGAATGGTCAAGTTGTCAAGGAGAAGAATGTTGCCTTGAGTGCCACTAAGGCTTCCTTCAAGAAGAAATACAAGGGAAGGAAAATTCAAAATTTCCAACCCAACAAGCCTAGAGTTGATTTCACTTGCAACTTTTGTGGCAAGAGAGGCCACAAGGAATAAAATTGTTTCAAGAAGAAGAATATTGCAGAAAAAGAAGAGCAAGAAAAGGCTAAGGGACAAGGACCTAAGAAATGGTTTGGCAAGGGAAAGAAAAAGAACAACAATGTAAAGCAAAATTCTAATAAAAATACCTTTGTTTGTGCCCTCTACTCCATTGACTCATCTACTTCTAATGAATGGGTGTTAGATTCTGGATGCACTAACCATATGTATTTTGAAAAGGATAAGTTTGTGGACTTTCATAAGCACTCTTTAGATTCAGTTGTCATCGGTGATAATACTAGACTTCAAGTAGAAGGTGTTGGCAATGTTGTAATTGAAGGTAAATTACTTGATAATGTCCTATATGTGCCTAACCTTAGGAGAAATTTAATTTCCATTTTGCAAGTTGCTAGAAGTTGTCACACTATTGAGTTCAATGCAACTTCATGGAGCATTAGGAAAGGCATGCTACCAATCATTACAGGTTATGTGAAGAATAATTTTTATGTGTTAGGTGATGCTCCTCCTAAAGTGTGTTTAGCAACTAATATTTCTCCTAGTAGCAAGCTTTGGCACTTACGGTTAGGCCATACCAACTATCAAAATATTCAAATGATGAAGTCCAAAAATTTGGTTGAAGGCTTGCCTAACATTTCACCTATTCATGGTTTGTGTGAAACATGCATCTTAGGCAAGATGAGCAAACAAAAGTTTGAAAATGACAAGTCAACAAAGGCACACACAAATTCTTCAACTCATTCATACAGATATTATGGGTCCATTACATGTTAGATCACTTGGTGGTGCATCCTATATTCTCACCTTTATAGATGATTATTCAAGAATGATCTTTGGGTATCTACTTAAGAATAAATCAGACTATTTTGAGACATTCAAGGAGTTCAAAGCTTTGGTAGAAAATCAAAAGGGAGAAAAGATCAAAATGATTATAAATGACAATGGAGGGGAGTACAATAACAATTATTTCAATGAATTTTGTTCTTCTCATGGGATCAAAAGGCAGTTTACTTGTCCATACACTCCTCAACAAAATGGTGTTGCAGAGAGAAAAAATAGGACAATAATGGAGATGGTAAGATGCATGCTTGGTGACCACTTACCTCAATTTATTTGGGGTGAAGCAACCAGTACAAAAATATAAATTCTTAACAGGTGTCCTTCTACACTTGTGTGATGACAACTTCATCCTTATGAGGCATTTTGTGGTATATATGAGTTGATATTTGGTGGTATAATTGCTTTTGGCATCTGTTTTGAACATGGTACTTTCTTGTTTGCCTTGTGCAACTTTTGTACATGTTACTTTGTAGATGGCTATGCAATTATGGTATATGATGCAATTGCTTTATGCGACTATTTTACATGGTACTTTCTTGTTGTCTTGTGCAAATTTGTACATGTTTTTATGTAGTTGGCATTATGCAATTGGTTTATCATGGTACTTTATTGTTAGCATTTATGCTACTTTTGTACATGATATTTTATGGTTGGCTTTATGCAACCGGTGTGCACACTTTATTATTTTCATATACCTTATGCAACTCTTGTACATGGTACTTTTTTTTACCGTCTACTTTTGTACATGGTACTTTAGAGTTTGCATTATCATGGTACTCCTTGTTTGCTTTATGCAACTTTGTACATGATATTTTTTGATCAACTATATAGCACGTGACTATAAGTATGGCTTGGCATATTTTTGTGATGACTTAGTTCACTATTTGTTAGATCAGTTTTGTTATCATCTTTGGATATTCATATATGTTGTGGTGAATATATTTATGATTATGTATCTAACATATATTATGTTGAGGTGCTTGTAGCTTGTAGGTACTTCTATTTGGGGTTTTGTAGGCTTACTAAAGACACCCTTGTGATGTTTTCTTCTTGTCATTTGCAACCACTTGTGGTTGATGGATGGCTTTGTAAGCTCCTTGTATCTGAAGCTACTCCGTTGGGGGCTTGCAGTCTCATTTTGGCCCATTTTGTATTGGTGCCTTATTATAGACCATTCTTGGTCATAGAAGCTCATTGTAACTATATTACTCATTTGATTCTCATCCTCGTTTGTATCTTTAGGGGGAGAATATTTCTTTGTCTCATAATTCCTTTCCCCAATATTGCATTAAGGGGGAGTGTTGGAATATGTAATGCAACATTGTGTAAATTATTCTTAGACTAAAATATAAAGTCTAAAGAATAATATTTAGAAAATAATTCTATGTAAAAGTATTCCCACCCAATTAATAAATAAAATAAGGGTGCTAGGAATATTTAATTTATGGGAAAAAGTTATTCCCCATTTTCTAGAAAATATTAGAAAGTAACTAATAAATTTCTAATATTTGATAGATGCCACTTATCACATATCTCAAATATTAGATTGTGATAAAATTAGAAAGTAACTAAAGCACTTTCTAATATTTTATAGATTGTGATAATATTGGATTGTGATAAGATTTAGGGTTGTAGTAGAAAAGCTTCTCTTTAAATAGGGGTGTTTTCTACTACATATCATCATATCTTGTCATATTTACTTGTGTTGTAGGTTATGTTGATGCATATTGTTGCATAACATTGAAGCATTATTGTACTGTTGAATCATTGAGTAATATAGTGAGCTTCATAGTGGATGTTTCCCTTCTTAATTTGAAGTAGGGTTTTACCACTTAATATTGGTGTTGTGGTTTTTTCTTTTTTTGTATGCGATTGATCTTGTGGAAAATTCTTCGATCTTGGGGAGTCTTTGCTTGTCTCATAGGATCTTCCAACCACCATGTGGATTCCATGGTCACTATTGTATCCTTTTTTCCTTTGGAGTTGGAATATGATCAAGCATTGATTATCATTAGACAGCTTTAGGACCCCACGTCACTCAGTTCTTATCTTGTTTTGTTAGATGCTTTGACCATTGAAGCTTCCCCACTTGAGCCATGGTATACTAAAATATTTAATTTCCTTAAGGATGGATTGATTCTTGATGGTTTAGATCACAATCAATGAAAGCTTTTATGCAAAAGAACATGTCGATTCATTATAATTGGTGATACTTTGTATCAATATTCTTTTGAAGGTATCCTCTTGTGATGACTTAACTCTGATGAAGCTCAACTAGCCCTTAGTGAGGCTCATGAAGGTTCATATGGAGGCCATTTTAACGGTAATGTCATTATCAAAAAGCTCCTTCGAATGGAGTACTATTGACCTACCATGGATAAAGATGCATGTGACCATGTTTTATGTTGTGACAAGTGTCAACACCATTACAACCTTGTTCATACTTCTTCTCAACACCTTTAGGTTATTTCTTCCCCTTGGATATTTTCCATATGGATATTGGACATCATAGAGAAGATTAACCCAACGTCATTTTGTGGTTACAAGTTTATCATACCAACAATAAATTACTTTTTTAAATGGGTCAAATCCATACCCCTAGCCATGGTGACTAGAGCTCAGGTTTCCAAGTTTATCTTCAACCATATCCTCTACAGGTTTGATATTCCTTTAGTGATTTTTTCTAAAAATGGAACTTCTTTCAAGAATAAGGATGGCCATAAACTTTGTGCTAAGTACAAAATTCAGCATAGGTGGTCAACTCCATATTACCCTCAAGGTAACAGATAAGCCAAAGCATCCAACAAGACTTTGATCAAGGTTCTCAAGAAGTTGGTTAGTAATATTGATCATGATTGGTATAGCCAACTTTATCCAACCTTGTGGGTCTATCATATCATTGTGCAAAATCCTATAGGTGCTTCTTCGTACATCTTGGTGTATGGGACTGAGGTGGTCTTTTTTTGAGTTAGAGGTCCCTTATTTGTGCATATTATTGCAAGATACCTCGATTGGTTCTGAGTATAACTTTGATCATTTTCACCAATTGGAGCTACTGGATGAAAAGTGAATTCATGCCTTGGAACATTTGTGAGCCTATCATAATATGCTCAAGTGATCTTACTCTAAGAGATTTTACAACCGTTATTTTGAGGTTAGGGTCCTTGTCCTCAAGGAAAACAAGAACACTAATATTCATTCAAATATTAAAGGTAAGTTTCAATCCAATTGGTTAGATTCATTTGTCATAATAGCCAAGTTTGATTTAGGAGCCTATCGTTTAGCTTCTTTATATGGTAAAGAACTTAAAGAACAAATGTTCATAATGCATCTAAAGAGATACTATGCATAACTTGTTGCATTTAGCTTAATTGAATCATAATGCATTTGGTTTGCTTGATTCATACAGCATGACTTCTTGTCATATTTTGCATGGTTTGCCTAAAATTTTGTTCCATCTGCATTTTGCTTATCATATAATTGTATTGTTGCTTGATCATACTTGCATGGCTACTTGATCATATAGATTTTTGGGAGCATTGTGAGGATGGAAAGTGATGGCACCTAGTTAGATTGTAGCTTACATGCATTGCACTCATATTAGGGATCTGATGCCTAGTGAATCCTCAACCTAGGGCTCATATCCATGCATTTTCATCTTTGTATTTTGTCCATCTCTTCTTCTTCTCTATTCTTCTCTTATATTCTTTGACCTTGAGAGTGTAAAATGATCATAAATTTCTCTCGAATTCAATGGAAATTTCTTCTTTTGTACTCCCTTTATCTTTGAAATTTTTAATAATTTATAACCTTCCCCAAGACAAAGAATGTACATTTCTTCTTCTCTCTGCTTTTGCTTTTTCTTTGCTCATAACTTCTCCTTATTGATCTTTCACCTGTTAAGTGGTTCTCATAAGATAGGGTATATACCATATGGATATCATTTATTGTATTTATATAACCACTGACTATCTTATGCACACCTCTTTTCTCTTGAGAGTTCATTAACGATGCACACACACACACTTTTACTTTGTTTCTTTCTTCTTTTCATCTACTTCTAACACACACACCCACTCACACTACTTGAATGTGCTTCGCTTCACTCGTTCATTTTTTTGCACACACCATAACCCTATCAGGTGGTACTCATTTTTGGCAAATCAATAAAAAATTTCACATACATGATATATTCATGGTCACGAGCGAGGGGAAGCCTTCATTCGACCATTTGTGAGCATACATACTAGTGGGTATATATCTTCATCTTCAACCATTAGAAAGCACCACACCCATAGCGGGTATTGCTCCACATCTATCCATATTTATAAGCATAACACCCTTCTAGGATAGCTTCATGGTCACAAGTGAGGAGCAACTTCCATTTGGCCATTTACAAGAACACGTCCTTATAAGGGTTCTACTCCTATTTTTCTTCTTATTTCATTTTGATCTTTAGAAGCTTTGCTTTCTTCTTATTTCATCTTTATTTATTCTATCATCATTTTTTTATTCCCCCTCCTCATTCTCTTATCTTTCTTTTCTTTCTTTTCTTTCTTATTTTTGCCTGCTTACTCATGCATTTTATTTTGCATTCATTTTATCTTACATGTTAGATTGCATTTAATTTAGTTAGCTTTCATGCATTTCATTAATTAAGCTCATTTTGCATTCATTTAGCTAGGATTATTTTGCATTGCATTCATTATGTTTGTGATTATCATGCTAGAAAAATAAACTTAAAAATGCAAGTAAAACTCAATCTTACTTTTTTTATCTTTTTCTCTCATCTTTCTTCCTTTTGACACCATTTTCATTTTTTGTTGTTTATCGCTATATATTCTTCTGATTTCGATGTTTCGAGTTTTCTTATGAATTTTACATTCCTTTCAAAATTTTATGGGGCACCCTGGCCTGAGAGGCATTAATATCTCTAATACATCAATTTACATACAAAATATTTAAGTGTCCAAAATGATACCATTTTTGCACAACCCTTTTTTTCTAAACTAGTCACCCATTTTCCTTATGTTTGCCATCCTTTTCACCTATAGATATCTACATATTTCTTTGACGCATTTATTACGCCATAAATGCATCAAAGAGGGGGCAAAATGTAGACACAAAAAATTGACCCACCTAACAATTTTGCTTAGGTTTCTTTAGGAGGCTCTCAAACTTGCTAGGAACAAGTTTGGCCCATTTTTCTTGTGTTTTGCTTTGCTTTTCTTAACCTTGACCGAATTTGTGCCCGATAAATTATGATGTGTGGATTCAAGAAATTTAAGATTGTTCTTGAAAAAACCTAAATTTTAAGCTGGCCTTTTTGAGGCATCGACTTAATCAATTTTAACTTTCATTTTCCCATATTTTAGCCCTCCAAAACCTCTATAATTAAAGGTATTAGATCCCAATTTTTTCCAGTTACCCCCATTTGATCAAGCTATCAATATGAGAAATTTCAAGTGAGATAAGAATTCTTTTGGCTTATTATACAATCTTCTGGTGCTCACGGTGCTTTGGTGTTCTACTATTGGTGTGTTCCTCATGATCTACAAGTGGAGAAAGCCTTGATGAAAACTTATCTTCTTGAAGGAGAGGTCTTTCACCTTCACTCTTGCTTCTTCCACAAGATCACCAGGTTGTTTCTTTGCATACATTTGTTCATTTTTTCATCTTATTATGTGTTTATTGCATTATTGGTCTCTATTTTTGGGTTTTAGAACCCTTTGTGCAAATCCACGCTCTCTCTGCTACAAGGTGTAGATTCAATGAAAACCTTATTTTTATCTATTGAGGCTCTACATCCATTTTATCTCTGTTATCGAATCTATGCTCGATAATTAATAGTATGCGAATTTGATCTAGTTAGATTTTAGTGTGGTTATTCATCCCCAAATCCTAGGGTTTCAATTTGCATACCCTCATATTATTTTATCTATGTTTGCATCCTATTTTGAGTGTTTTCATTTTGTTTTGCTTACATTTCATATTCCATTAGCTTAGGGGTAATCACTTGTTCCCAAACCCTAGGTTTCAAAATTGCATTCTTATTCAAGCAGTGTATTCATTCTATTTACACTTCATTTATTGTTTCATGTTATCATATTTCGTTGTGTTTGTTCCAAAGGTCCAAAGATCATTTTATTTTGAATTATCATCTAAAAGGATCTATGGGGCTTTACTGATGCACTTCCAAGCTCAATATTACAATGGCCTAAGCAAGCCCCCATATATTGACCATATTTTCTAGGGTTTTTGCAAAGTTATTTTGCATATTTGAAGCTATTGGATATTATGTATGTAAGATAAATCTTGGATCAAACATCAGATTAGATAAGTACCCCAAGTAAAGCTTCTAGGTTGTGTGTTTCTTTATTTTGGTATTCCTATTCAAAACCTATATTATAAGTAAAAAGAGAAAACATTTGATTACTTTATAGGCATTTAAAATAAAAAGGTATATAGTTTTGCATCTAGGGTTTATCCTATTTGTGCATTCCCTTGGTCCCTTTCTCAAAGAAAAAGATTTTATTTCTTGCAACCTAGGGTTAGATATCATTGAATCAAAGAATCATATTAGGTTTAGTCATTTTATTCTTGCATATTGTGTGATTTTCATCATTCTTTCATTCTTACACTTTAGTATAAAAAGGCCAAATATAGGTGTTTATTTGAATCACACATTAAACACTTCCACCTCAAACTTGGAGTGAGTCCTAAAACTATTCTTTGTGAACCCTTTCCTTATTTTGAGTGTATAGGTATAACACACCCTACGATCACCTTGACTTCTAGTAGATCTAGTTAAGAATCATACATGGTAGGGAAATTTTCCCCCTCTACAAAAACTATATGCTTTTTCTCTTTCAAATACCTAGAATATAATCAAAATATTTTCTCTTTTATTTATGATTTAGGTTTTGAAGAGAAATAGACATAAAGAAAAAAATAGTCCAAGTTAACTTAGGGCACTTATTTGATCTTATGGTTGACCTCAGCTTTTACTTGTGCCCAAAATATCGAAGCAACTTCAAACCATCTAAAATAATTTTACAAAACCCTAGAAAATTTGATAAATATTTGGGGGCCTGCTTAGACTGTTGTGATACTGAGCTTGAAGGTATATCATTCAAGCCCCCTTGGTCCTTTTAGCTAACCATTTAAAAACAAAAGTGATTATTGACCTTTTTAGAAATGAACAAGATAAGATGCAATGAAATGAAACGGTGTGAAGAATAGAATGTATATAACAATGCTATGGCCTAAATGGAACATGCAAGTGGAAATAAGGGTTTGGAAGTGAAACCTTACTTCCAAACTTAGCAGAATAAAAATTATTTCTTTTAAGGGGTGACCATGATTTTGGGTTCTATCGAAATCATTCCTTGTAAGGGGCAACCATGATTTTGGGATATAAGTGTAAAAATGACAAATGGATGCAAATTTCAATACAAAATGCAAAATAAATGACTTTAGAAATAACACAATGAAAGAATAAACCTGGTGGTAGTGAAAGAGAAAATAAAAGGATGAAGTCTTCCACAAAATGGTATATTCCTCCTCCAGGCTCCTACACTTGTCCACCAAGAGCAACAAATCAGTAATGGAGCAATACCAGAACACTTGATCTTGTTAGAAGACTTGCTTGCCAAAATAAAGAGCACTTGAAATCACACTTCTCAAAAACTTAGATTGCTTCTAAAACCTTCTAGTTAGAAAAATATGATCCAAAACCCTCCATTTATAAGAGGTTTTGAGGGAAAAAGAGTTAGAAAACCTAAGGGAGGGCCAATGTCCTAAGGGTGGCCCAAAAAATGGGGTTTTCTAAGAGAACCATAACTTGTCAAAATCATACGCCATGAGGGTCGACCATGATTTTGACAAATCTAGGAAAATAAAATAAAATAATGGGGGAGGAGGCCTAAACTTGTGCTTGGACAAGTTTGAGGGTCCTACCAAGGATTCTAGGAATATTGACTAACTTGGGTGGGTCAATTTTCCATATCTACATTTTACCCCCTCTTTAATGCATTTATGGCCTAATTAATGCATCAAAGAAATATGTAGACACCTATGGATGAGAGACAGTGAACATAAAAAGAGGTAGCTAGTTTAGAAGAGAGGGGTGGTGCAAAAATGATGTCATTCAAGATACTTAAATATTTTACATGCAAAATGATGCATTAGGGACTTTAATGCATCTCAAGTTGGGATGCCCCCTTGAGTTTTGGAAGGAATTTCATATTCCTAAGGAAACTCGAAATGGTTAACTCATAGGAAACAAAGTGGATAACAAAAAATAAGTGCTAAAGAGGAGATAAAAAGCAAAAAATAGGGATACAAAGTGAAAGGGGTAAAACCCCAATTCATTTTCACCATGCAAAGAAGAGAAGAAGAGCTTTGGAGAAAAAGACAAATGGCACTACCTACACACTATTCAACCATTGCAAGAGGTGAGGTCAGTGTAGCAGTAAAATGAGTATGAGTAAGGACTAAAATATTTCCTCTAGACTAGGCTAGATTAGGAATTTTATTTTTTTTACCAATATTTTCATCTTTTGAAAGAAATCACTACATGCAACCTCAACATGATTTTGAGTGTTGATATCGATTTCGACTAGATCACAACGATGATTGAAATCATACCCTAAAAATGTAGGGCATGTTTTCTTAAAATAACACTACAAAAATGTAGGGCATGATTTCATAAAATCGTGTCTCACAAGTATGGGGCACGATTTTGGTAGAAGAGAGAAAAGGTGAAATCATGCCCTAGGAGGACGTGGTGCGATTTTTGTAAAGAGAAAACAAAGAAAAAATAGAGAAGAAAGAGAAATAAAAGGGGCCAAGGCAAGAAAAAATTGGTGTTTAAATGTTGCTCTTTGTTGGTGTGTGTGAAAAAAAATTATATTATTATTTTTTGTTTTTTGTTTTTTTATTTTATTATCTTTGTATGTAGAACTAATTAAAACTTTTTTATGATTTTTGTTGTATCATGATGTACTCGATAGCTGAGAGTGGTGACCAAGTTCCTTAGAGGAGGAACTAAAGGGTATCTCATAGGCAAATAGGGACACTCTAGAGGTAGTGGAGATATGTCACTTGGCAAAGATGCATAAGGTTGAGGTGAACAAAGCGCTTTTGAAAATGCTAGCGAAGAGGTGGTATCTAGAGTCATTAACCTTTTGTATGTGTGGTGCATCTTACACATACCCATCATGGAGAGGGTAGTTTATAGAGCAAAAAAGCAATAAGTAATATTGCAGATATTATTAGAGGGTTGGGCCCACCAAGTTCAAGATAGTGGAATCTCAGTGAACAAGTTGGTGGGATGCTATGGTGTCGATGCTTTGACAATCGTGATTTGTGGGGTGGTGGCAAGATTCCTGGTATGTCATACTAGTAGGTGATACCTACCATGGGCACTGGGGTATAGTCCCATTGAGACCAACTCAAGCACAAGTTTGGCTGGATATGATGATGGCCACAAGGGATGCAATCACCATATCTAGCTCAAAATGAGGAGCACTATAGGAAGTGCCCCCACGGTGGCTAGGGTTGGGCCAAGTAGAGTGACTGAAGAGGCATCAACATTAGCAACAACCTGATAGGTTATTGGTACCTATCTTATTAGTGCAATGAAATAGTTGAAATTAATATTAAATTATGTAGAAGAAAATATTGAATCACATTTTGAAATGAATCACTTTTGCACTGGAGAGAAAATCCTTCCAATGGATATAAATTGAATAAATATTCTTATACTTTTATGGATGATTTCCTACAATATTATCTACCCTATTTTATATCTAGCTAGGGTTATGATGAAAGGACACGATGGTCCATTTGTGATGATAAAACATAGTTAATTAGATAAATAAGTGATAAATAGGTTAGGATATGGAATCCTAACATGCCACCCTCCTTAAAAGAAGCTTTGTCCTCAAAGAAGAAAGTGAGGAAATTGTTGTTGGAATTGATGAAGTGGTTCCCATGTAGCATCTTTGGAAGGTAAGCCCTTCCATTGAATTAGAAGCTCGGTGATGGTGCAATGGCATAGTTGATGAGTGATATGATCTAAGATAGCTTCAGGTTCAACCATGAGTGATCCATCCTCTATAAAGTTTGGTAGTTGAGTTTGTGTGGTAATGTGTGTTTCAACTACTGGTTTAAGGTAAGATATAGATGAATTTTAGAAGATTCTGGTAACTCTAGTTTATAATTAATGGGCCCTATGCGTTGTCAAATTTTATAAGGCCCATAGAATTTGAGAGCTAAAGTTTTTGAACCCTTGAACTTGAGAGAAGTTTGGTGATAAGGTTGAAGTCAAAGAAATACCATATCACCTTCTTGAAATTTTTGTTCGATCCAATGTTGATTCGCTTGCTGCTTCATATAATGTTGGGCAGTGATTAAATTGCCTTTGATAAGGCAAAGAATATTAGCTTGAGTAGAGAGTTCAAAATCCACGGCTGGCACATTGGTACTTTTTGGAATATAAGATGTGATGGAAGGTGGTACTTGGCCATATAAAGCTTCATATGGTGTCATTTTAATGGCGGTATGGTATGAGGTATTATACCACCATTCCGCTAAAGGAAACCATTTGACCCAATGAAGGGGTTGAGCAATAGTAAAACAACGCAAGTAAGTTTCCAAAAATTTATTTACAATTTTTGTTTGACCATCGTTTTGGGGATGATAATCAGTTTTCATACGGATTTGAGTGCCTTGGAGTTTAAACAATTCCCTCCAAAAATTACTAGTGAAGGTGGGATCACGATCACTGACGATGGTGGAAGGCATACCATGTAGTTTAAAAATATTATCAAGAAATATTTGGGTGACGGTACTAGTTGTGTAAGGGTGGACTAAGGAGAAAAATGAGCATATTTAGACAAGCGATCCACCACAACTAGAATAGTAGTTTTACCCGATGATTTTGGAAGACCTTTAATAAAGTCCATCGAAATATCGATCCATGTTTTGGTTGGGATAGGGAGAGGTTGAAGAAGTCCAGGGATACCCACTATCTCTCCCTTTTGTCTTTGGAAAATCTCACATTCAACCATAAATCTCTTGATATATTATTTCATTCCTACCCAATAAAAATATTGAGCCACTCTTTTATAAGTTTTGAGGAATCCATAATGTCCTATGATAGGTGTGGCATGTAACTCATGGAGTAGTTTGGTTTGATATAAGGAGGTAGGAGATAGGACAATACACCCTTTGAACCTAAGTATGCCATTACTCCAAGTGTAGTGAGGCTTACTTGTGGGATCTTGTTGGATTTTCTAAATTAATGTTTGCATTGAAGTATCATTAAACCATTCTTTTGTTACCTGGTCTACCCATTGGGGAATAGGGGATGAGAGTGCGTGCAACTAGGGGACTTCTTCAAATTTTTGTGAAAGGGCATCGATGGCCACATTTTCCTTCCCTTTATGATATATGATCTCATAATCATACCCTAATAGTTTAGTAACCCATTTTTGTTGTTCAAGAGTGGATATACGTTGCTCAAGAAAATATTTTAAACTATGGTGATCAATTCGGATAATAAAATATTGGCCAATGAGGTAAGGTCTCCAATGTTGGATGGCATGAATAATAGCCAACATCTCTTTCTCATATGTAGAGTGGGCTAAATTATTCTTGAAAAATTCCTTGCTAGTAAAATCCAAAGGTCGTTCATCTTGCATGAGAACGGCTCCCACTCCTAATCCCGAAGCATCACTTTCAATCACGAATGGTTTGGAAAAATCTAGTATGGCTAACATAGGAGTGGAACACATGGTATTCTTTAATTTTGTGAAAGCATCGTCAACCTTGGAGGACCAAAGAAAAACATTATTCTTAAGTAAATTTTTCAAGGGGGCAATAATCTTGCCATAGTCCTTAACAAATTTATGATAATACCCTGTTAATCCTAAAAAACCACGTAAGCCCTTCAATGATTTGGGGGTAGGCCAATTTTTTATATCTTCAATTTTGTGAGGGTCCACCTTAACGTTGTATTTGGAAAAAATATGGCCAAGATATTCAATCTCTTGGCATTCAAAAGAACATTTTGATATTTTGGCATATAGTTGGTTTTCTCCTAGGGTTTTTAAGGCTTGTTCTAAGTGAAGCAAGTGATCCTCCCATGTTTTGCTATAAATCAAAATATCATCAAAGAAAACTAAAATAAATTTTCGAAGATAAGGGTGGAATACCTGGTTCATTAAAATTTGGAATGTTGAAGGAGCATTGGTAAGGCCAAAAGGCATAACCAAAAATTCATAGTGCCCTTCATGAGTTCAGAAGGCTGTTTTTGGAATATCATTTTCTCTGACTCAAATTTGATGATATCTTGATCATAAATCCAATTTTGAAAAGTATTTCACCCATGAAGCTCATCCAACAACTCATCAATAACAAGGATGGGAAATTTATCCTTGATGGTGAGTTTGTTAAGGGCACAAAAATCAACACATAGATGCCATGATCCATATTTCTTACGAACCAATAAAACTAGGGAAGAGTAAGGGCTAACACTAGGTTGAATAACCCCTACTTTTAATAATTCTTGCACAAGTTTTTTTATTTCTATTTTCTATAGATAAGGATATTGATAAGGTCAGATATTTGGGGGTTGATGCCTAGGAAGAAGTTGAATTGCATGATCATGACTACGATGAGGGGGTAACCCTTTTGGTTCATTAAATACTCGAGAATGGTGTGTTATAAGTTGTAATTCGGGTACCTCTTTTTGTTCCTCATTGGTGGGTTGGATGGAAAATAATTGTGCAATCATACCCTTGCCTCCCTTGCGAATAATTTTCTCCATTTTGTGAGAACTTACTATTTGGGAAGGGCTTGATTGTAATCCTTTAAGAGTATATGTTTGATATTTTATTGTGAATTTCATCCATAATTCCTCAAAATCCCATTGGATTGTTTCGAGTGTTCATAACCATTGCACTCCTAAGACAATATCACATCCTCCTAATGGAAGTGCATACATGTCATTTTTCATATTGTAATCACCCATGGTGAGCTTAATATTTTGACACTTCCCTTTGCATGTGATCCTTCCTCCATTGCCAATCATGACCTCAAAACTATTACAAGGTTGTATAAAGCAGTTAGCTTGTTTTTCCACCCTTGGGTCAATGAAATTATGTGTGCTGCCAGAGTCAATAAGCACAATGAGGTTTTATTTTTTAAAGTACCCTTTGACTTTCATAGTTTGTGGAGAAGAAAAACTAATGAGGGCATTAAAAGAGATTTCAGGTGTATCTTCAGTGCTATCCTTAGGTGTATCCATCACCACTTCCACCTCGATATTATTTTCTTCGTTTGAACTACAAGGATCAGTTGTATCCAGAATATATAGTTTTGGTGTAATACATTTATGATTGGGTATAAATTTCTCATCACAATGATAATAGAGGTCTTTTTCTCTTCTTTCTTTCATTTCCTCAAAGTTGATACGTTTAATTGGTAAGGTTTGATTAAGTCTTGGGGTGGTGTAAGTATTTTGTGATTTCCCCATAGGTGGTTTTCCTAGTTGACATTGAGCATTGAATTTATGTTCTACTAATTTGGCCAATCCAATGGTTTGCATCATGGTAGTGGGATTGAAAATTTGTACTTCTAATTGAAAGAATGAAGCATCCAACCCTGATGTATGATTGGTCAATTTTTCAAATTGAGCTTGGTATTCATGCACCAAAGTGGTTTGACGGAGCTTGGTAAGGGCTCCCATGAAATCTTCAAATTTACTAGGGCCAAATCGTACTAATAGATTTTTTGTAAATTCTAGCCACGTAGGGGTGCCATTAGTTTTTTTGTACCACTGTACCATTGGGTGGCATCATTTTCAAGGTGGAAATATGCAATACAAACCTTTTGTGCCTTAGGGATCTGGTAGAGGGAGAAGTATTGGTCTACCCAATAAATCCAGTTAGTGGGATCACCTCCTTCAAATTTGGGAAAATCCAATTTAGTAGTTCTAGGAAGGATGGAAGTTTGTGGCCCCCCAAGTGGTGTCTGGTGTGTTGGTCCTCCGGTGGGTTGGCCAGCTTGAACTAGTGCCATATTTTGATGTAGCGTATCAATAGAGTGATTGTAGGTGTCTATTTTCAAGTCCATTGTTGACATTCTTTGCTCAAATTCCTACCTCATTTTTAAATTTTCTTGAGAAATTTGGTCCTTCCATTGGCGAAACTCGTGGTGGAATTTTTTGAGAGTAAGGTCTTGCGATCTTCGTCCATCAACCATTTGAGGAGTAATTTGCAAAATTCAAGTCTTATTTGGTGAAATTAATTAATTTTGACAAAAAAAATTGCAAAACATTGATGTAATTTGTCAAAATAAATTGATAAAATTTTGGTAAAAAATTGTTTAGCAACTTATTTTAGGACCTCCAACGGTCAAATTTTCAAATTTGAAATAATGTTCTTGGTGGGAAGCATAGGCAACGATGACAAGGAGGTGATGTCAATGACAGACGAAGGGAAAGTCAACAATAGCAACCACAAGCACCGAGCTGAGGGAAAGTCAATAGCAGCAAGCACGAGGTAGGTGATGCACGATGAGGAGCACGAGGTGGTCGACTTCAACTACGAGTAGGGAGCACGAAGCATTAGTATCAATGATTGAGGATATGGCAAGTACGAGGTATGGGAATTCAACAATGATAGGTGAGTAAACATTACGCAAGGTGCGAGAGGGGGCACGTGAACTAATTCACAACCTTCCTTATGCATTCTAGCATATATAAATCTTTAATCTTCCTTTTCCTAGCAAATTTCAAACTAATATCCTGTAGAAATAATAAAATAATTTTACGCGCAAGATTTTGATGATGGGAGATAATAATGGTGCTACTTCGCAATGACACAGTGATGGAAATATTTTCAACCTTAGGTTTTTATTTTTAATTTTTTTTTGTCAAAATTTCTATGCTCACCAGAGAATGATGACGTTTTCTTGTTCACCCAAATTAGGTGAATTTTTTCCTATTTTAAATTGATTACATCTAAAACACAGTACATCAGTATCTATAGCACGTCAAGGTCTATCAATTTTGCACCATATATACATGAAATAATTTTCTCGATTGGTGATATTTCACGGTATTCCAGTCAGTGAGGAGGAAGCACGAGCTTCACAAGAATTCATGGGATGGATGACTGTTGCAGCTGCACGAACAGATGGGTGCAATTTTTAGAATAAAATATTATATCCTAAGTGGTTACTAGGATAAGTTTGAGTGGTTGGATTAGATCCAGTTAGTTATGATCCAATGGATCAGATTGTATCCCTTTGCTATTTAAGCAAAGCCTCTCAATAGAACAAACATCAAGTTATTTTATAATTCTATCATGGTATCAGAGTGGGCTTTCCCTACCCTATGAGCCTGAGGAGCTTTTACTCATGGGGGGATTTCCCTCATGTAAATCCCCCTCTCTTTTTTTTCTTTTGATGCAAAAATTTGAGTATGCTCTAAACTTGTCGGTTAAAACCGATCTAGTTTATCAGAAAGGATACTTGCACTTTAATGGAAGAAAAATATTTTTTTGCTTTTTGTTTTAGGTTGGGTTCTAGTTTTTTCTACTGATTCTGCAAAGTTATAGTCTTCATGATACATTTGCTACTATTTTTGAACGGTTATGAGATCTGGTATATTTTTGCTGGTAATTTTTTCTAGCCCTAGTAGCACTATGAAGACCCGACTACATAAGCAGGACCCATCCTCCATCTCAACCTCGAGGACTTCTTACTCGATCTTAAGGGTTTCTTGCAAGGGTTTCTTCCTAGATTTTGATAAGAATGAATGGGTGTTTGTTATCATAGTAGTGGCAAGCAGAGTCTTGTGTGGAGTTCAGCTTGAAGGGTAGTGTGCTGATTTTTTTGAATGAATCTAGTTCTACAGATTGATAAAGTTTTTTTCTAGGTCGTGGTGAGGTGATTTGTAGTTGTTTGTTTTGTTGTTGGCCTATGTGTAGCCCTCCTAAATGGTTGTATAGATAATCCCCAGATCCCACATCAACACACTCCTTGTTCCATTCAAGGATGTGGTGGTCGTGAAGCTTTGAAGTCCATTTTTTTTTTGTAGTATTCATTTTTTTTTCGAGTGCTACGCTATGCGCAGGTGTTTTCTATTGCAAGTGCATTGGAGAGAAACCCTCATTAATAATGTGATACAATATGCATAGTTATAAGGGATGTGTGGCACAATATGTAAAGCAACTAAAAACATCCACGACAAAGCCATCATTAGGTGGTATGTGGCATAACTTCATCGAGCATGCAAAAAGCATAAGAAAATTGACATATTTTGAATGGAGACCTCTCTATTCGCGTGATTACCTGGCATGTATTTTTCTATTGAATCATAACTATGGGAGATTTTTCTGGACTACACAGAGAATGGTGAACCTGTATTCATTCTCGGGTGGTTGTAGCTCATGGAGCCACTCGTCATCATGGAGCTATGCCACATCTACATGGAGCTTGTTTTAGAAGCTTGTTTAATGATAAAAAAAGGAAGAGGAGCACATTTTAAGACAAGAGTACATGTGTGTTAATGCTTACAAGATTTTATGTGGGATCATAGTCATCCCAAGTGCACCAGATCTATGACTTCCATGGGAGAAGTATCGGATCATGGAGTCTACCTGGTGTTTTACGGCCATATGGCATCTGCCCACCTACAGCAACAGATTGTAAATCCACTCTTGAATGAAATTCAATTTGTCGATAGTCATGGAGGTTCAATAACTCTCACATCTTAATCACAAAGATGGATCTTTCAAATAGAGGCGATATTCGTGGATCATAGCGCCACGTGGTGACAATGGTGATCATGTTGTATGTGGATCAACGTACACTGTATTTGGCTTGTCTCATCTATATGTGTGATTTATTTTGAGGAGGTTTGGTTCGTAATGGATGAAGACCTAATTTAAATCATGCCAATTTTTTTGGCATTGTCGAGTGATTCTGTGCTCAAAGTGATGTTGTGTCGTGAAGATTTTTTACTATTGTATTGACAGCTAAAACGAGATTTTTTTATGGATGATTTACCCTCTTGCAAATCTCCCAATTTGGCGTATGCTTTGAGGATGGTGGGAGAGGGAGACAATCATTACCAATCATGTGTATCAAAGTCGATGCATGGAGGTAAAAATTCTACAGCCAGCTTTGATGACGTGGCTTGTCGATGGGTTGTTGAATTTTGCATGGAGGAGCATTGTTTTGCTATTGCAGAGAGAAAAATATTGTTTTTATGTTATGAAGAGTAGTTGGAGCTTGATACAGGAGGTGTTTAATGGCATACAGTGATCTTTTTCCATATGTTGTTTGGAACCGAGATCTACTATTTTACAAATATGCCCATCGTGATGACAGAAACATGATGCCTAAAATTCTCTAGATCCATTTTCTTACGGTATGAAAAGAACATCCAAATAATACCAACAATATTATCTCATATGGACGAGCATGGAGAGGAGATAAAAAAGTGCCTCGATGAAGCCCAAGCTAAAGATGGAGAAATTCAAGGAACAACCTGCATGAATCTATGTTGGTTGTGGACCCACTATACTTTCTAGATGGGTGTAGCTGATGTTGGAAATTATATTAATCTAAATTCTAAGATTTCATGAACATGGGTACATACCATTCACATGCATCTTTGTCGTCGGGTGTGTCCTGTTGTCAAGTCCTCTAGCAAAGTAGGTGCAGAGTTATTGTAGTAGGTAAGTTCCAGGCTAACCTCGATATTCCCACCACCTGCCTATGCTTCTGGAGAGCTCCTCCACATTTTATAAATGTATTTTTAGGACCCTTATTCAGCAATCTAGGTGCAGTAGCACCAGGTTCCCTGCACCAGTAGTGCAGGCCCTTCGATGATCCAATCTGCATTCAGTAGATTAGTTTGCATTTGGTAGTGTTTATTGCATATGGGAGGTGTATTCCGCAAGCAGTTATTCCATGTTTGTAAGCTTAGAGAAGCCCCTTTGAAATATTTTGGTTTCTCAATAAAATCATTGTGTTCCTCTGCCTATCTGTGTTTGGTGAGCCTCTAACGAGGTTGTCTAGATCCAGAGTTTTTATATTTTTGACATGGTATCAGAGCTAGGAGATAGGATTTTAGCAGTCAGAGATCATGGAAAGCTACGTGGAGAGCAGCCATGAAATGCTTTGATATGCTGATGGAGAGCTGTAAGATTTTGGTGTACTCATTAAGGATGATGCACAGTTTTTTTGATGAAGCCAAATGTGATGAGAATAAGAGCAGCAGTTGTGGGATTATAAGCTGGTGCGATCCCTAGCACACATTGGGCAACATTACCTTGCCTATGAATTTACCCTGTGTGTACACAGCGTGGAGGGCCTCGTCGTCATCCTCAATGACCTCATCTTGGTGGCCCATTGGCATCACAAGGACGATGACGTCAAGACCAAGCCCACCAAGGTTAACCATGATGCTCGCATCGTAAACCTCATAGCCACCTTCTCTCCTATAAATTATTGAATACTGGTCAAATATTGGTCAACCTGAACCAAAAATTATTGAACCTATAAACTTGGAGGAAGATAGTGTGCAACCACTTGTACCTTCAAGCAACAACAATGGTGCCAGCAGTAGCACAGCATCATCATCTCGGTCACCTCCACTTGCAAGCAGAATTCCAAACTTGAGGACACCTACGAAGACTCGAAGCTTCCAAGATATTTATGAGGTAACCCGTAATCAGACATATGAAGAATATTTTGAATTTGCTTTATTTATTGAGTGTGATCCAATGGAGTTTGAAGAGGTAAGTCAGAATCACAAATGGGTGAATGTGATGGATGAGGAGATAGTAGCCATTGAGAAGAATGAGACATGGTAGTTGGTTGATCTTCCAGCAGGGAAAAAGACCATTGGGGTCAAGTGGGTGTATAAAATGAAGTTCAATGCCCAAGGAGAAGTTGATAGGCATAAGGCTAGATTAGTAGTGAAAGGCTACAAGCAGAAGTCTGACATTGACTATCATGAGGTGTATGCACCTGTAGCCAGACTTGACATAGTTAGAATGATTCTGGCATTGGCAGCTTAGAAAGGCTGGAATGTGTACCAAATGGATGTCAAGTCTGATTTCTTGAACGAAGTGTTGGAAGAAGAGGTCTACATAGGCCAGCCACCTGGTTATGAACTACAAGGGCAAGAAGACAAGGTCCTAAATCTGAAGAAGACCTTGTATGGATTGAAGCAAGTACCCCAAGCATGGTACAGCTGAATTGATGGCTACTTAAGGATAATGGGTTCATTAAATGCCTATATGAGCACACCCTCTACCTGAAAACAAATGAAGCAAGGGATATGATAATCGTCTTCTTATATGTGGATGATCTGATATATACTAGAAATAGCAGTAACCTATTTGAGGAGTTTAGAATAGCCATGAAGATCGAGTTTGAAATGATAGACGGGGCTGATGAAATTCTTTCTTGGCATTGAATTTGACCAATCAGCAGATGGCATCTTCATTTCTCAGGGCAAGTATGCTAAGGATGTCGTAAAGCATTTCAATATGGAGGATAGCAAACATGCCATCACCTCGATTGCCACTAGTTTGAAGTTGAGCAATACTGACAATAGCAGAAGCATTGATCCAACTCTCTATAAAAGGTTAGTTGGAAGTCTGATGTACTTGTTCGCAACCAGGCTAGATTTAATGTTTATCATGAGTTTAATCAGTAGGTTTATGGAGTCACCCAAAGGCACGCACTAGCAAGTAGGCAAGAGAATTTTATGGTATGTCAATGGCACGAGAAACCACGAACTCCACTATGTCAGACAAGACCAGCTTGAACTGATTGGATACATTGATAGCGATTGGGCTAGTAGCATAGATGACCGGAAGAGCACTTTTGGATATGCCTTCCATTTTGGATTTGGAGTTGTCTCTTGGTCCTCGAAGAAGTAGCCAATTATTGCTTTATCCACAGCAAAGGCATAGTATGTTGCTGCCACCTCAACCGCCTACCAGGCAGTCTGGCTGAGAAGAGTTTTAAGTGAACTACATCATCCATTGGAAGCAGCAACAATAATTTTTTGTGACAATAAATCTGCCATCACCCTCTCGAAGGACCTAGTCTTCCACGGTTAGACGAAACACATAGATATCTGATATCATTTCATCAAAGAGTTGGTGAAATTTGGTGAAGTACAGTTGTAGTTTTACAGGTCCAAGGAGCAGGTATCTGACATCTTCACAAAACCTTTGAAGGAGGAGGACTTTGCCAGGTTGCGGGAAATGTTGGGCATCAAAGAATTTGTGAAATATGGTTTAAAGGAGGGTGTTGGAATTATTAAACCACCTTTCACGTCATCCGCAAATGCTTCATTGCGAAGCAGTAAAAACATGCCACTTGAAAATGCTTCACAGCGAAGTAATTCCATTCCGGGAGATCGCCCATCCTATTTGCGAAGCAATGTCCAGGCAAGAGAAACGAGGCCTTAATTTCAAGTGTGCGAGTAGGTAGGGTTGTTCGATGATTGGTTGAAAATCCTCTTCGGCATTTATTTTTTGTCAGTCGGTTGGTAAAAGTCTTCCCACCCATTGTCCTCATCTCCCATCTATAAATACTGGACCTGTTGTCACTTTGTAAAATTAGAGGAAGTGCAGAGCGAAAAAGGAGATTAATGCCATAATAGAGCAGTAGACAACCGAAGAAAGGAGCAGCAGTCTCCAGGAAAATATTTTTGTTTATCCTACAAATTTTTTTGTAGATGTTTTAGCTTCATTTAAAGAAGCTCTGTAATCCATTGTTATATGATAAATAAAATCATTGTGTTCCTCTGCTTGTCTGCGTTTGGTGAGCCTCTAACGAGGTTGTCTAGATATAGAGTTTTTATATTTTCAACATGGTATCAGAGCTAGGAGATAGGAGTTCAGCAGGAAAAGGTCATGGAAAGCTGCATGGAGAGCTGCAAGGGTTTGGTGTACTCGTCAAGGATGATGCATAGTTTTTTTGATGAAGCCAAAGATGCGATGAGAAGAAGAGCAATAGTTATGGGATTGTAAGTCAGTGCAAGCCCTGGCACACATTGGGTGGCATTACCTTGCCTATGATTTTTCCCTACATGTACACAGCATGGAGGGCCTCGTCATCATCCTCAACGACCTCATCTTGGTGGCCTACTAGTGCCATAGGGACGGCGATGTCAAGACCAGACCCACTAGGGTTAACCACAATGCTCGCATCGTAAACCTCATAGCCCCCTTCTCTCCTATAAATATCTTTATATCTGTGTAGCTGATGAGCCCCTTATTGTAGTTGGGAACTCCTACGTCGTTGGCAGGTGCTCTGATCCCCACTTGTGATTTGCTTGTAAGTTTCTAGGAATGTTTGTACATGGGCATTCTCATCATGACTTTCTTGGGATACATGTCGATGTCCAGCCACAGCTGCAGTCCAAAGCTGGTGCTCGATTTCGATTATGGATCATAGAGGGCCACGTGAGAGCTGGTTCGGTTGGGTTCCCAACTGTCATGAAAATCATAGGTCATGACATTGACCCAGTCCATATTTGGAGGGATGGAGAAAATGACTGCTTCTCACGGTCACCATCTATTTTCTTTGCTTGGGGGACCGTGAGGTATACTAATTTGTTGGAATAAAAATCCTGTCATTTAAAAATGCTTTGCATAGTATGGGAAATATTTGGTGTGATTCGATAGTCTGCGTGGAGCTTCGCTGCAACAGCCAGCGAAGTAGAAGATTCGTTGAAAGGAATTGTGAAGTGGTAAAGAGGGAAGCTTCACAAGGTTTTAACGGTCAAATGAGTTCTTTGAAAATTTGGTCAGTGAAGTGGCTGCTTCGCAAGATTTTTTGCCGAAGTGAAAATGCTTCGAAAGTTTGAGCAGCGAGGTAGCCGCTTTGCAAAGGAAATCACCCAAGTAGCAACTTCGCACTAGAAAATGCTATTTTTTTGGGGAGAACTCTTAGTCAAATTACTGTGTTAGATGGAATTTAGATTAAGGGGGTCTGTTGGAAATTATATTAATCTAAATTCTAAGAGTTCATGAACATGGGGACAAACCATTCACATGCATCTTCGTTGTTGGGTGTGTCCTATTGTCAGGTCCTCTGGAAGAAGGAGGTGCAGAGTTATTGTAGTAGGTAAGTTCCAGGCTGGCCTTAAGATTCCCACCACCTGCTTGTGCTTTTGGAGAGCTCATCCACCTTCTATAAATGTATGTTTAGGACCCTTATTCGATAATTTGGGTGCATCAGCACCAGGTTCCCTACACTAGTAGTGCAGGCCCTTCGGCGGTCCAATTCGCATTCGACATATCAGTCTGCATTCGGCAGTGTTTACTGCATATGGGCGGTGTATTCCACAAGTGGTTATTCCATGTTTGTAAGTTCAAAGGAGCCCCTTTGAAATATTTTGATTTCTAAATAAAATCATTGTGTTCCTCTGCCTGTCTACGTATGGTGAGCCTCTAACGAGGTTGTCTAGATCCATAGTTTTTATATTTTTGACAGCTAAACTACTAATCGAGAGGATTTTTGGTGTGCATAGTTTATTTTTAAACTATAGTGCACCCTTCTAGTGCCACTCTTCTAGGATAATAGCATCATCACAAATATGGATTTTTTTGCCATGGATCAATGAATTCTTTTGACTTGGAACCGCACTAGCGTGGGATCACGATCGATTTGATAGCACCTACAGTGGATTTGTGAGCCTAAATTTTTTTTTCTTGTAGGTCTCATCATTCTGTGGTGGTATTTTCATTGTTAACATGTTGTGGAAATTTGTGGTGTTGAAGATGTCGCTTTACTAAATGCTCTGGAGATATGCTATTTTTTTCCAAGGCCCTTAAGTTGTTCCTGCTTGTTGATGACAAATTGGACAACATTTTCATTCTCTACTTCTAATACAAGGCAATGTAGAATGGTGCTAGAATTATCACGCGTGAGCATCTGTTCTTAGTGCCAAACTGTGCACTGTTTCAACTACAGCTATGTATTTATGTCAAAAAATTTGAGCATGTTTTTAACTTAAGGGCCCACTTTATTTTAATGGTGCTATGTCTACCACCATTTGATAATGGAGAAAATATTGCAATATGGGATCTACGTGACGTCCGTGTAGAAATCCAGGAGTAGTGTGAACTGCCGCACCTTTTGATCTTTGTTCTAGCCATGCAAGATACTTGTTTTTTGCCTACGACCCCGTGATCTAGACTTTCGACTATAAAGACAACAACTATGATGATGAGGTTAACTACTTTTCATTTGTCATGTTCCCTAAGCTTCGGATGCACTGGTGCTGGAAATGTCGTAGAAAGTCACATTGAAATTTTTTTTGAAGAAGGGTGGTAGTGAACGCAGATCTTTCGATTGTGAGGAGTGCCAACAATGAAGAGATGTTGTTTAAGTGTGTTTCATGATCATCAAATTGTGGAGATCAAAAATTTGAGGCTGAAAAATGAGGGCCACTATTCCCCACAGTTATTTTTTTGTGCATTGTTTCTATGGGCCAACAATCTCATATCACACCATTGTGAAGGCTGAGTTCTAATAGCCAAAATATATACAACGCATGGTGTCTCAGAGTCACTATTATTATTGTTTATTTTATAGCACTTTTCATGCTAAAATATTATCTGTGACTTTATTTGTGGATGACATCAAATGATATGGATGGTATTTGAAACTGTGATGAAGGCGAGCAAGGGCTCGTCAGCTTATCTACCATCGATGCGACACACAAAATCAGCTTATACCCTTTTATTTAAATGAAAATTAAGAAGGGGGTATTTTTTTTGTGATTGTATCATTGGCCATTTTATGATTTTTTCCACATGGTGTGGAAGGGCCTCACATGGCCATTGTAATATTCCGATGGGCATTCCGGAATACTCCCTTCAATATTTTGCTACCTAGAGAGGCATGTTGTTTTTCAACAAGTTGAAGATTCTATTGACACCTAAACATAGGAATATTTATAGTTGTCGGACGGATTTTTCCGATATGGACACATTGGTGATGTTCAAATTATATTTTGAGGTACTTTAACCTATTTTTTTTACCTCAAAATTATTGTATCAAGGAGTGCACTCTCGGTTGAACCCGATACTCCCAGATATTTGTTAGAATTATCCTCATATCTAGTCATCTCCTCTATATCACCTAGCGGTTGCAGCGGCTGGTTAACCATGCATTCTGGTAGGATGATGAGGTCACCATAAGGACACGTTCGAGATCTATATTGGTACCCTTTATTCCCTTGAGAAGGCTATAATTTTTTTTGGACCTTATTATTAGTCCATTGTTTTCATATAGGTCGAAACCACTACTTATGCTTGTGGAGTCGATTTGGACATTCCTGCAATTCTTGTGGTTCTTCCCACACTATCTTCACAATATTATTTTTGTGAGACACTTTGGTTTCAAGGGATTTTTTTTAGTGACCTTTTTTCATGGCTCAAAGCCTTGATCTGTGTCACAGGCACCAGTCTGGTAGTATGGTTTCATTCTTTCGACGACAAGTCTCTACTTTTTTGAGGCATCAGGTGGTTTTCTTTTTAGGCTTCTTAATGGAATTTGTCCTTAAGGGGGTTGAGAATCTTCCTTCATCCTCCATGCACATCTTCCTCCTTCTTCTTCTTTCTATTCTAGCAGGTGGTTTTCTCCCTTGTGGTTTTTCATCATCTCTCCAGTAGGTTTTTTATGGATATATTGTACATGAGTACCTAATTAGGTCTTGTTGTCGAGACTCATATCTGTGGATATGCCACTTGTTTTTGTTTTGTTGTTTTTCACTACCTCCTACTATCACTTAAGTGGGGGTGTTAGTATATCCTAGTATCACTTAAGGGGGGTGTTAGAATAAAATATTATATCCTAAGTGGTTACTAGGATAATTTTGAGTGGTTGGATTAGATCTAGTTAGTTATGATCCAATGGATCAGATTGTATCCCTTTGCTATTTAATAAAATCCTCTTAATAGAACAAACATCAGGTTATTTCATAATTCTATCAGTAATGGTAACACTTATGGCTCAGTTATGTGTGATTTTTTTGATTGGAAAAATTATTTTTCTAATGATTGAAATGTGGATGTTATGTGACAATGTGGTGGGTGAAATATGTTCGATATGATGAGGTGTAAGAACAAGGGTGAGTGGTGGATCGAGAAGGACTTGAGAAGGTGTATAATTTAAATCGCTCTGATACCAAGGTTCCTAGTACCTATCTTATTAGTGCAATGAAATAGTTGAAATTAATATTAAATTATGCATAATAAAATGTTGAATCACGTCTTGAAATGAATCACTTTTGCACTGAAGAGGAAATATTTTCAATGGATAAATTGAATAAATATTCTTGTACTTTTATGGATGATTTCCTACGATATTATCTTCCCTATTTTATATCTAGCTAGGATTATGATGAAAGGACACGATGGTCCATTTGTGATGATAAAACATAGTTAATTAGATAAATAAGTGATAAATAGGTTAGGATATGGAATTCTAACACAACCAGGTCAAGCAGGACCATGGGTTCGAAGGACCCAATGAGGGAGACAAAGATGTTATAGGTGTAGATATTAGCCATGCATAGGGAGATGGACCTACTCTTAGAGGATAGGTCCAAGAGGATTTAAGGGCTACAAAGTACCTTGAGCATGACACTCATTGAGTGAGACATGGTGTAGGTTGAGGCAGATCACCTTAGGGGTGAGGTGAGCCAATTGGACCAGGAGTGATAGTGGGCTTAGGTAGAGAGCATGGTTGCAGGTGTGAGTAGTCATCCTAACAAGGTGATTCACCTTTTATAAGAGCATTTGTATAGGACAGAGGATAGGTGGGAGGAATCAATAAGGAGGGAGACCTTCTACAAGATGTTATACTTTTAATTGGTGCTAATGGATCAGAGGGTGCTCCCACCAATGTCCTTTTAGTTACAAAGTTGGTCATATGACATGTTATAAATGGTTTCATGATACATGAACATGCCTCCATCAGGACCACCTTCAATGGGTGGGGCAAAGGATATAGGCTCCCAGAGCTAGGATACTATCAGGGTGACATGCTAATTTTGAGTGTGGCATGCATCCCTGGAGAGGGTTGAGTGTGTTGAGCTTGGACTTGTGGCATACTAATCGAATAGACCTATGTACCCTTTCTTTATTGAATAGTATCATACTACTTTGATTAAAATGTGTGCACTTATCTTTTATATATTTTGTGTTTTTATATATTTTATGTTTTTTTATGTTTTGACTATGCATGAATAAATGAAACTTAATACATGAATGGATTAAGAAAATGTAGTATATGAGGAGATGAAGCTAAATTAAATGGGTGGAAAATGTATGGATACGTGTAGGAATGTAAGAAATAGAAGATGAAATAAATAGGAGAAAGAAAGAAGGCAAAAACACACCTCTAGCCGAAATTGTGCTCCGTAAAGACAAACCGTAATTTTGGCATAGAGCGAAATCATGCCCCATAGAGATTGGGCATGATTTTGAAAAAGAGAAGAAAAAATAAGAAAATAAGAAGGAAAATAAGAAATGAAGAAGAAGAAGAAATAGAATATGGAGAATGTCAATAAATCAAAAAGGTGCTCGAAAGATGATGTTTGAACCAATGTAGATCATAAAATATTAGTGTGATCAAATGATCATAGTCCAAGCAAAATCAAAATAAAGGGAGTGATACCCTATAATGATGTATGCACACAAATGTAAAATGATTGATATGGAGGCTATCCCTCGTTTGTGGCCACGAAGTTATCCTGTAGTGCTCATAAATATGGTTAAATTTAGAGCGATATCCGCCATGGGTGTGGCCCTCTCTAGTGGCTATAAATAAAGAGATATACACTAGCATGTATGCTCATAAATGAATGATATGGAGGTTAGCCCTCGCATGTGTCCATGAAGCTATAATGTATGGGGTGATATATGAGATTAATTTTTCAAAATGAGTACTACCCAATATGGGTATGGTGTATGCAAAAGATATATGAGCAAAGCAAAGCACAACAAAGCAATGTGAGTGTGTGCATGTGTTAGAAGAAGAAAGACTTAAGAAATAAGTGAAATATTATGTGTGTGTGCATCCTTATTGAAATTTCAAGAGCAAAGAGGTGTGCATAAGATAGTCAATGGTCGTATGAGTATCATAAAGGATATCAATGAAGTATCTATCTTATCCCACAAGGACCCCTTGACAGGTTAAGGGTCAATAAGGAGATGATGTGAGAAAAAGCAAAAGAAAAGAGAAGGAAAATTTATCCTTTGTATTGAGAAGGATAAAAAAATGATTAAAACTTTCAAGGACAAAGGACATATAGAAGAACTATATCCCTTGACTTGGCGAGGAATTTTATGATCATTTTAAGCATTCAAAGTCAAGGAATGTAATATAAGAAGAAGAGATGGACGAAATGCAAAGATGAAAATGTATAGAGATGAGCCTTAGGTTTAGGATTCGCTATGCATCAAAGCCCTAGTATGAGTGCAATGCATGTAAGATAACACCTAAATAGGTTTTATCACTTTCTATCATCACAAAGTTCCCAAAAATCTATATTATCAAATAGTCATGCAAATATGGTAAAACAACAAAGGAATGATATGATAAGCAAAATACAAAGCAGAATAGAGTGTTAGGCAAACCTTGTAAGATATGATAGGTAGTCATGCAATATTAACAAGCAAACTAAATACAGTATAAAAATAAGATAAATGCATAGTATTTTTTTTAATTACATCCATTAGCTCTTTAAATTCTTAAAGTCGACACAAATTCTGATTGTGCCATCTATATTAACAAAAAGTATGGTAGTGTAAGGAACTAACCCATAAAATAAAGGGCTATGATGGAGAATACCTTCATGAATCATATGACAAAGAGGATCATCCAAAACATAGTCTATGGGAGTTGTTGCACGGAATTCATTGCAAATTTTACTTGTGCCATCCTTCTTCATGAAAGGGAGAGAGACTCCCAATTTTGTAAGGTCTCTATGAGACAAAGGAACAGGGTCCCCTTGAGAACTAGAGGACCTGACATGCACAATACAAAGGATTGATCCATAAAATAAGAAGTTGTTTTGGAGGATATCCTCATGATCTCTATCACAAAGGGTATCTCCTTTAGTGTAATCCTCTAGTGTCAGATCTAACTCAAGATGCACTGAAGTTACCACATTGTAAAAAAATGTTAAAGGGATAAGGTGATCCCTCATCCTCATCACTCCACTCTAAGCCTTGATGATTTAAATATTTAGCATAAGTAATGAGGTGATCATTATCATAAAATGGTAAAGGTTGGTTTTATTAGGGATGCAGCCTATGATGTCATGACCCTCCCTTGGAAAAAAAATTATTTTAGTGGATTTAAGTTATGTGTATTTTTGATGAAATTATTGGCTATTTCATAACTAGAAATGCAAAAAAATGTATTTTATGGAAAATGTGATATATTTTATGTGGGTGAATGACTATATTTTGATTTTTTTCTACAAGTATATCTTTATGGGAAATATGGTGCTACTAACTAGATATTGCACTTTTGAAAGGATAGATTCCTCGTGGGGGCAGAAATAACTAATCAATACGTAGTGGAAAGAGTGTGGAGGAATGTTTTTTCTATGATGTGGTGAAGGAGAATGCTTTATCAATATTGTTTTTGTTGATAAATTACCATAAATCATGCTTTATGTTCGACATTACTTGCTGATAATAAGTAGGAAATATTATTATTCTTGTAGGGATGTAATGACTCCATTCATATAACAAGGTGAATACTAGCACTTGGAAATGGGTCATATTAACAATAGGAATTAGGAGAAGAATACTCCATGGATTCTAGCCTAACTGTAATAGGAAACTAGGATAAACTAATTTTTATTACTCCTTAGTGGACTGGTCTTCAAGATCATTCAAAGAGATGTGTGTCATGGACAAGGTGGATGTAGGGAGATTCATCTTCAAGATGAAAAACTATTGAGGTGATGGAGGAGATCCATTATCAAGAATTTACAGCATCGAGCAAAAGAGAGTAGACATTCTCAAATGAAGGGGGACTCTCTATGTTGTCAAGTTACAACACAGAATAAGAGGAAGTAGATGTTCTTAGATGAAGGGGGACTCTTTATGCTATCAAGGAGTTACAACATTGAGCAAGAGAGAGAAGATGTTCTCAAACAAAGTGGTACTCTCTATGCAATCAAGAAATTTATAGCATTGGGCTAACAAAGGTAGAATTTTATCAAATTAATTAAACCTTTGCTCCTTCAATGTGGAGAAAATGGAAGCTTCTACTATATTTCATTGTTATATCTTGATTTGTATTCTTAGGAACTTAATGCCGAACTAGGGATGTTATTGCATCCAAGGAATTTTCTTTAGACAAGTTGTTTCATTTTGGTTGATATGATATTGCCGATAAGGGATTATGGAAAGGTGATTACAAAATTGAACCTGCAAGCCTAGAAGTCTTTAATACTACGTTGAGAAGAGGTTTTTGAATCTCATAGTTCAACATTGTCTATATAGCTTTATCATCTGACTCTTGAAATAGTTTAGTGAGCCTCTTGTGATGATTAGAATTACTTGGAAAAGAGTCTACGTATTTAGACTTTGACCATAGACACCTGAAGCTCTCCCTTCATATTTTTGTGATATTAGATAAGATTTTGGGTAAGAACTATGTTTCCAAGACTATAAATAGTAGGTAGAGAGTTATATTTTCCAAGCATTCTTAGTTCGTCATTAACTAGGAAGGGTTATGGGATCCTGAATACGTTTTCATCTACCTTAGAAAAAAGGAAAGATATGTGGTGGAAGTCTATGTGTAGCAAGAAATTCTTTCACTCGTATTTTTCCTTATGCATTTTAGCAACTTCAATTTGGAGTTTGTTGTAGTTTAGCTACTGATAGTAGGATTGTCAAATGAGAAACTAGATTATAATAGAATGGGACATTAAAGGAGTAACCCATTCTTGCTAAATAAATTTGACCCTTCTCCTGATAGCAATTTTTTCTATTTGTTTTGGGTTATATCATCATTCATGAATGAGGAAAACTGGTGTGTATTGTTGTGTTTAGGTCCAATTGAATCTCATTTGGAATTTTTATCTTATGTTAGCACTATGGTTGTATGTAATGTGCAAAATGTTAGTGGAATACCTTTAGGAGGATAATAGTTGGAGGTTTCTAGTAGCAAACTATAGATGACATTTTTATAATTGACTTGGCGTGTGAAGCCTAATCTAGTCAAGAATTAATGTAGAAGTCTTAGGAAGCGTGATGAAGGGATATATTATGTAACAAGTGTAAATGGGTATCAGGTTGGGTGTAAGACTTGGTCCATAGCTTTTGGATCTATGTAGGTATGATATTCATATTTTGCTACTCCAAAGGGATGAAAATTTCCTTTTCGCTCGAAAAGGGAGTGTTTTAACAAAGCAACATTTTCATTCACTTCCAAAAGACTAAATGAGCGAACACATTTTTATCTGCTTCGACCACAATGAAGGTAACAACATGTTTGCCCAAGGGAAGAGGTGAATGGGACGTTCACCCACCTTTTAGGTGAATGCATTTTGAATGGTGAAAAGATGTCAATATCAAAAACATGCACATCGCCTTCTTCGCATATGAAAAAAAAAGCAAAAAAGAAAAATAGGCGCTTTAAAGATGAAAGGGGAAAAGTAACCCAAGTTTTTTAGAAGGAAGTTTAATTTTTAAAAGGAGATATGTGCCATGGAACTTTCAAATGAAGTCGCCCGAATTCAAAGGATTGATATTTTTATGCGAAATCAGAATCATCAATAAGGGGGTTAAGTTGCCAAGCGCCTGAAGAATCTGCTGAAGGAGAAAATGTTAGTAGCAGTTTCGAAGGCACGTTGTGGAATCAACTCACCCTTGGGTTACATGGCAGTAATCAGAAGGTAAAAGTGCTTGAAAAGAGGTATTGAATTTAAAATGTAAGAGGTGATGATTTTTAGATTTCCAAGGGGGCCTCAAACAATAAATGATTGGCTGATGAGCAAAAAAATTAGTTTCCCCAACAAGCTTCAAGCGCCAGGGCATGTCGTACAATGAGATTGCGCAGCATCAGGACACATTTTTCTAGGAGGATCCGATAGCAAATCATAGAAAAAAATTATTTGTACCTCAAAAATGGTGTCAGGATAGCAGCTCGAGGATGATCCCCTCTTGAAGATGCTTGCATTTAATTTTACATTTACTGCAGTAGGTGTCAGAGTGCTCTATAAAAATTGAAGAGGTAAATTACCTAAAATTTATCATTCTTTCAAATTTTTTAAATTCCTCTTTGCTGTGTTCTACATTTTAGTTGCAGATAATTTACAAAAGCTTCCTCAGAGCAAAAAAGTTGTAGGAGTTTATTCAAAATATTTGTCAGAGGGAAAACAAAAATATGGGGAAGAGAAGTAAAGATCCCAAGGATGTCAAAGATGCCGAAGAGCCTAAGAAAGCAAAATTTAGGGAAAGGATTTTGAGAGCTAAAAAGGCTCATAAAAATTATTATGTAGATCTAGAACCCTACAAAGACGTTGTGGTAGAGGTGAGAGATTGCCTAATTACACATAAGGGGGTTAAAAAACTGAGGCAATATGTGGAAGTGGTAGTGAGTCAGGGTGTTTTGCACAATAGTTGGCTCACAGTCCCTTATAATTCGTAGCTCTCCTGGTATATGTGTTCACCCGTCCACCTGTGCCCTGATCTGGTGCAACTTATTACATGATTTTATGATCCTTTTAGCAAGGCCATGTGGAACGCCAAGAGAGAAATCATGTTCACAATTACTTCGAATGAAATAAGGGAAGCCTTTGTGTGTAGGTTAAAGCCTCCATCCTATGTAGTTCATAATAAAATCCACACAAATGAACAAGAAGACAGATACATCTCCACTATAGCCATGTGCTAGTTTATGGAGACCCAACTCATTAAGGAGCCATAGATGGGGCAGCTACCAAATTTTTTGAAGCCACTTTCTAAATTTAAGAGCCAAGATATTTATTCTATGTTGTCTTGGGTTGCTGGTATACCTTTGGATGAGACAATGCATAAGTGGCAGGCATCTATCTCTCAATGCATTTGTAAAGTTGAGTTTTATTTCCCTTTTGCCATGAGACAAGGAGGAAATCCCATTTACTTTGATTGGCCAGACTTCATTTCCTGAAGAATTAATTCCCAGTTGGAAAAAATGCAAACCAAGGAGTCTCAATCATTTTGGCATACATCATTTTTTATGTGGTTTTTTTTCTTTCAGTTGTAGAAGCATTTTTTTTTCATTGCAGTATCAACATTGGGTGAAAAGAATGAGCCCTTACCTGTATATATGTCAACCTCAATTTTGTTAATAAATGATTCAGTGTATAGTTTTAACAGCTGGTTTTTAGGGCCAACGATTGAATTTATGTGATACCTATGATAGAGTGTCGTGGGAATTGAAAGATGTAGTCATCACAGAAGAAAAGGGTGACATTTTTCTGCTTACCCAGGGTGTTGTTGTTTGAATTTTTGGATACACTAGTAAGCCATTTTACTATCGTATTTTGCTATAGCACACGTTTTGCAATGGAGGTCATGCACCAAACAAACCATGTGAATGACATATATGGTTTTGGGCATGGAAAGAAGACTACCTGCACCATGCCTTTCAAGTTCAGCGACATATAAGTGAATCAAGTTGGGAAAAATAGATTGTTAACAATAGTGCTCAAAGACATGGGCTTGATTGAATTACCAAAGCGTTGGTGTTACGACCCTTTGGGGAAGTTTTTAGAATTTTTAAAAGAAAAATCATTCCATTACTGTTCTTGCCCTAACATTCAGAAATGAAGGAATAATTTTGATGGGCTAGACATGAACTAGCATATTGCAAAAATGACTTCCCTCCCATCATGGCATGACTATTATGAGTAGGAGGTGATATATTAATCCAACAAAAAACATGGCTCATATTCCTCCATCGGGTTTGTTTGTAACTGTCAAACAAGCAGAACCTGAATGGACTAAGGAAAATATTATGAACTGGTGGATTATGCACATTCATCGTAGGAAGTCGCACACTCCTTATGGGATGAAATTAGATGAGCATTTTTCTCATGCTTATAATGATTTTGTATACTAGTATCAACCCGTCGCCTTCATGAATATTTTACCACAAAGTTTCCAACAGTATGATAGTGGTGAAGGCAAAACTGAATAGGAGTGCCCTATTGTCGAAAATGAGACCTCTAAGAAGGAGGAGCAACAGTATAGGTTCTAGATAAGGTCTCAAGGGATGAAGCACCCACTGGAAGAAGCATCCATGCTAAAAAATATGAAAATATCACTGGTGCCTCCATTCTTGAAAGCAGTGAAATGGCCTCGATCCAATGTAGCTATAACTTCTACCATTGAGGTGCCCACAGCTTCAGTTGCTATGATTTCTGTAGCACCGACTATAACAATTTTGGCAATTGCTTGTGTGCTAGCCTTGAACCCTGCACTTACTGAGTAACCCTTGCCTTTTGTTGTGCAAATATTTTAGATCACCCATCAAGAAGAAGAGGAATAGTCATCAGAAAGTTCCCATGTGGAGATTATGGATGAAGAAGAGGTTCTTGATGTCAACGAAAGGGCAAAAAAATAAGAAAAGGAGGTAGTTTCACAGTCGCCTGCATCTCCTCAGCACTTGGCACCCATGCCCGAAGGTACGTCTTCTTTTCCTTCTTCTTCTTTCCCCCTAGAGCAAGTAGTGTTTTCTATTTCAGTTCCATCTGTTACATTTTTATCTCCTCTACTTTCCATTTCTCTGCCTTTTGGTATGCCTTCCACTTCAGTTCCTATATCATCCTCTTCTATACCATCTTCTTTTGCTTCCAAAATCACTACTGCTCCTTCTATTCTCGCTCCTTCGTCCTTCACTTATTTTAGTTATTTTTTTTTAGGGTCGAATCCTTTTTTGCACCCTATCCTTTCAGTCATCACCACCTCCACCATTGAGTATGTAATTACATAGGCTCCTCCCAGGGTTAGTGTAACTATAGCAGAGCCCATGTCCACTACTAAATCTATCATCTCCCTTCCTTCCACCATTTTTGTTTTTGTACCCCCACTTTTGTTAGTATCATCCACTTCTACTGGGTCTGGTCGTTCAGAAATTTTGGTCCCTTTTACCCTATGTTTGGAGCTGCAACCAGTTCTTGACGTATAGGTGGCCCGTAAATAGCCCAACATAGAAAAAATTAATTGGATGCACCTGAGCTCTTCACAATGGTTGAAGAGCATGCCCTGCAAAGAGGCCTTGGCTCTAGCTTAGAAAATAAATAAAGTAGTATTTGACCCTATTGCCAAGGAGGCTCACATAACAATGATCACTCCGTTAGTCCAAAATCCTCAGGGATAATTCCTTTCGGGTGACCTCATTTCTAAAATTATTATAGAAGATCTTACACAGATTGACCCGATCAATAAAATGGGCAATATTCAGGTTGACATAAGCTCAGTTTACTTGCATGGTGAGCACTACAAAGAGAAGTATTTTGAAATTTAGAATAAGATAATTGAGCTCGAATATGCACTGGTGAAAAGTAGAGCCACATAGAATGATTAGTTGTGCAACCAGGTCAAAGTAAACTTAAAGGAGCGTGATGCTACCAGGATTGAAATGCATAAGCTTCAGAAGCAGTTTGAATACATGAATAAGAAGTTGGAGGAGAAGGCAGCATAGGCCATAGGATTTTTACATGATAGCATTAAAGGTGCCTGACATCGATCTGCTCAAAATTCTAAAAAGTTAGTTGCTCACGCTGTCAAGGTGTTGCAGTATTTATGGGAGGTGCAGATACAAATTTAGCTGGGGCAACAATTAATTGATACCACAAAGGAGATGCTTTTGCCCTACATGGAGACGGCCATAAAAATACAAGATCTATTGAGCACTAATTTGTACATTCACCCTCTTAGTGAAATGGATTACACTTGGTCCAAGGCACGAATAACACTACATAGTTACTTTCAGTGCATGGACCTAGTGAAGGAGGGGCAAACCATCCTCAATGTTATAGAGCATGAGTATAATATCATTATGACTCATTTTAAGACTATTTATGGGTTGGGCTTCCCAAATTTTGTGGATAATTAGGGAGAACCTCTTACCATGGAAGAGCTAGAAGCGCTCTAGAAAAAATTATTGAGGATACTTTCGAAATTGATGCCCTGGAAGAACCTCTCGTTGAAGCACAAGTGTTTCCCTTGATGTAGAATTATACACACTTGGATCTATCACTATACGAGTTGGCTCAATGATTGAAGCATCTCAGTTTAATGGATGTGCAGAATCTTCACTTTGTCTACGAGTCACTCATTATCTCGTGCCTATTCACCACTCATGCTTGGGATGAGGTCATTCGTGCTTATGAGGTTCTTACCAAAACAATCCAAGAGCAAGAGGAGCAGTTAGCGATAGAGCACACGATAGTAGCCAAAATAACAGAAGAAGTAGAGTGGGCTGAAGTGCTCTACATAGCGGAAGAAGTCGAGCAAAAGGAGCAAGTAGAGGAAGAAGCGGCCCAAAGGAAGATGTCTTCAACAAAGGCAGTGATGCCCCCTAAAACGGCTAGCAAAAAGGACTCTACAGCCCAATGAATCAAGGTTTGGGATCGCTTATATCCATGCAAGCTGGAGACCCCTGAGTCACTAGAAATGTTGGCCATTTTGTATTTTGCCACATTGGGGATTTTGTTGTGAAGTTTTTATGTAGTATATGGCGGCACTTTTGAAAATAGTTTTATATGCTCCTAATTTTTTTTCATATATATTGTTTTTATGTTTTCGCATTTGAAAAATTGTGAAGTATTTTATAAACTTCCTTTGCAAAACTTTGTTACATCCTGAATTCATTTGAAAGGAATGTTTTTGTAAAAATTTAAAAAAGGATGAAAGGCCTAAGTAAAACTTTGAAAAGTTTCTAATTGTATTTACGTTCACCCCAAAGGGGGGGTGAATACCCATTCGCCCTTTGTAAGGGCGAACAAAGTTCCAAAAATCCGATGCAAGCAAGTTCAAAAGTGTATGTGCATTCGCCCTTTCAATGGGGTGAACACACAATTTGCCCTTCCCAGGGGTGAATGCACCCCAAAGAAGAACACACTCGCACATGCCCAAATATGATTTCAATTCAGGTTTGCCCTAGTTGAGGGGCGAACATCCCGTTCATCCTTCCCATGGGTGAACAAACCTTCAAGGCAAGGTGTTGTCTCATTCACCCTTTCTATGGGGCGAATGCATCGTTCGCCCCTTCTAAAGGTGACCATGTTTTAAGGATAAAGAACAATAACAATGGGGTTGAAGCGGATTTCAAGGCAAATGTGATTTCGGGGAAAAATGAATTATGGTCAATATTTTTGAAGATGCCAAGATCATGAATATTAAATAATGGTGGTGTTGAGTAACTCATGTTGTGAATATCGAGAAGGGGAGAAGTTGAATGGCAAGGATGAATGAATATTTTTAATTTCCAAAGCATTGGAACACTTCCCAAATATCAAATTATGTTTTAATTATCTATGTTTTGATGCCTAAGTCACTGATTTTATGGAGACTGTACATCAAAAAATATAGATTTTCAACATTTTCGAGGAGGGATTTCCTTGTTTTTGTCCCTGATCCCTGGACATTCTATTCTCTGATACATTAAATGAAAGAGGCAAAAACCTCTATAAATACTAATAATATTTCTATTGTAGGGGACGAGGTTAGACACTTTGCAAGAATACTCTCCAAGTTCTCTGCATTAATACAAGGCATCAGGCTTCTAAATTTACAAGTGATTTTGTGTGTAATTCCTTTTTGTACTATGCACTTCCTTTTCACATTTGTATTTCTTATTTGCTATTAGATTTAAATTCTACAATTGGATTTAAATATTGTTGGTAAGAGAGTGAATTCTAGAGTGATTACTTTGAAATTTATGTCCTCAAGATTACAGGTTTATTCTATAGTTTTTCCTATTGTAAATGTTATTCTGTGCTTGGGTGTTTTCCTGCTATTAGTCTACCCTGAATCCTGTACTTCAGCATGTGGCCCTATTTCCCATTTCTTTTGTTTATTTTCAATTTCTTTCCTGTTTCCCTAGTATTTTACCAGTATAGGATTTAGTTCGGGAATCATCCCTCTATGGAGATTGGCACGAAGGACATTTCTTTCCTTGGGCATTTCAATATTGGTCATATCTAGGGTTCATAAACGTAGTGTTTATTGATTAGGCCAATATTTTACCAATAATTTTTGGCATGCCTGATGGGATAGACAGTTTCTAAAAGCTCGAATACAGGGTGACGGCGTGCCAGATTATGATGCAAACAAAATTGATATGAAAATGCTAAGTCCTACGAATGTGATAAAAGTAATGCACGAAGGAAACGATGCATAGACGAGATGTAAGCAAACAAATACAATGTGGGACTTCTTTTATTAATGTTGCTTTCAATTCAATTACAATACATCCCCCCTTTAGGGCTCAGAATGCTTAATACAGTTCATCACATCAACGGATGGTACGCTTCTAGTGTCTTCCACGTGCCTCACATTCGAAATGGGCGGGCCAAAGGTTGTTGCTGCTTACGTCCATGTGTTCATGTGTTTCTTACTACCCCTCTGATGTTCCTGGTGTTGGGATCCTACGTACAGAGAAATAGCAAATAGTTAATAGCATGTGCGGATAGAAGGAAAGCATGCAATCCCCAAGGCCTCCGGCTAGTTAGTATATAAAATAGCAAAACGATGATCAAAACATGTCATAATGAACCCAAACTTTGACAGAAGCATAAAAACATCATCAAAGACATATTACAAAAATAGCAGTCAAGAAATCATGCATGTATTTCTAATCGCTCCGGGGTGGGATGATTAGGACTATCACAAAACATGCAAAAGCAACCTTGCAAATGTCTAGCCCAGAGGTCTCCAAAATTCTTGCAAACTTGGGGTTAGACTAAAAATGGCATTTTGGGATGACCCAGAATGTCATATTTGGCATATTCTACCCAGATTGTCCTATATCTTAAGGTGCTCCCCGTATGTTAGTAAACGCGTAAAATGATAAAAACACAGTCAAAATAGGTCAGAATGACATAAAACTTGAACAGTAGTATTAATAAACCAAATAGAATAGAATGAAAAAAGAACAATTGGGAAATCATGCATGAATTTCTAATCGCTCTGGGGTGGGATGATTAGGACTATCACAAAGCATGCAAAGGCAACCAAATGTCCTACCCAGAGGCCTCCAAAATTCTTGCAAACTTAGTGTTAGGCTAAAAGGGGCATTTTGGGATGACCTAGAAGGTCAGATTTGGTAGATTATGCCTATATTGTCCTATATCTGAAGGTTCTCCCAATAGGTTAGTAACGCATGAATATGATTAAAACACAGTCAAATTAGGTCAGAATGCCATGAAACTTGAATAGCAGCATAAGTAAACCAAATGGAACATAATGCAAAAAGAACAGTAGAGAAAATATTCATGGATTTCTAATCACTCTGGGGTGAGCCAATTAGGACTGCGATAGTTTGGGGGGCACCTGGGGGCAGGACGCCCACCATTTGGGGTCTGGTTTTGACACCAATACACTTGGGATGGGTCCAAAACCTCCTAGGGGTTTGTGTCGACGAATTTGGTGTGGGATTGTGGTCGATTGCTTAGGTTTTGGGTCGGGATTGCATTCTTAGCATTCACCCGATAACCTCTCTTCCAAAAGAGAAATTATGGATGTAAGAAGCACAAAGGGGAATGTGGGTACAATTTGGCAGCACTCCGTTGCTCTAAATGCTCCAACTCTATTTTTTTTGGGTGAGGATGCTCACCCTTTTATAGACCAAGGGAGATTCTCCTTGCATGAGTCCTCCATGATCAGGGCATGCTTAACTAAAGTCCCTCTCTCTGATTTGAAGTCGTTCCTCGCAATTGCATGCTCTGAAAGCATAGTTAAGTGGTGGACCTATCAAGGTTTGACTTTTTTCTAGTCAAACCTGCTAATCGTCCTGGGGTGGGACGATTGCTGCTAATCATCCCAGGGTGGGATGAATAGGATTCTAATAGGATTCTAATCATCCCAGGGTGGGACGAGTAGGGAGCAAAGTGCTAAAAAGGTGCCAAATTGACCTCTAACCTTCCAAAACTGATTTGGGAGTGGTTAGGACCACTTTTTAACCTCTGGGGGCTGCCCTAGGGGCTATGTATGCCAAATCGATCAGTGCTTGTAGTCTCATAATCATATTGATGCTATTTTGGTGTCTACATATGCCCCTTTTTGGGATGCGTTGTGCGTGGCGCAATGCTGAGAAAAAATAGATAACTAAAGTACTCAATGATTAGGGTTTCTCAATAACCTAACCAACTTTTGATGCCCCAAGTATGGAAAGGGTCCGCATTCTTGAATCCTTGCTTCTGATGAGCTAAGGAGATTACTTCAAGTGTTAACCTTTTTTGGTGAGGTGTTACTTGATCTTGGACATTGTTCAGTCATGAGTAGGCAAAGGACGCAACCTTTTGTTTGAGGAACTTTGAGTTCATGATTCCATAATGCCAAGTGTTTGATCATCTTGTGATTATTGATTGTTTGCTACCCCAAGTAGGGGCGTGATTTTCTTTGTCAATGATTCTTTGAATGCATGCCATTTCCTTGATTGGGTGTGTATTTGTTGATTTGGTGACTAAGTGTGACTACCCCCTCAAGCGATGAATCGATGAGGGAATGACCAAAAATGAGAAAAGCAACGAGTTTCTTGACCCAACATGACATTTGTAAGGGTGCCTTCAGTGGTTTTCCATTGAACGTGTGCAGTTTTCTAGTAATCGAACCTATTTTTGGTGGGTTTTAACCCTTTTTGTTGACGTCGATTGGGGTTGAAATTATCAAAAATTTGTCCTCCCGTGGAGTGGTCCGACTATGGTAGCATTCTTAGGGAGTAGGATAGTGACTATTGGTGACCCCGACGTCATTTTTTCATGCCAAGAATATCAGGTGCAAAGGCACCTTTGTTTGGTAGTTTTATTGCTATTTTTTGGTGGGTTTTGACCCTTTTTGTGACGCCTTGGGGCTGAAATTTTTGAAAATTCGGCCTCCCGTGGAGCGGTCCGGCTATGGTAGCCTTCTTAGGGAGTAGGATAGTGATAATTTGTGACCCTAACATCGGTATTTCATGCCAATAATATCAGGTGCAAGGGCACCTTTGTTTGGCAATTTTATTGCTATTTTTTGGTGGGTTTGGAACCTTTGTGTGACGCCATAGAGATAAAATTTTCGAAAATTCGGCCTCCCGTGGAGCATTCCGGATATGGTAACCATCTTAGGGAGTATGATAGTGATAATTTATGACCTTGACATCGATATTTCATGCCAATAATATCATGTGCAATGGCACCTTTGTTTGGCAGTTTTATTGTTGTTTTTTGGTGGGTTTGGACCCTTTTTGTGACGCCTTGGGGCTGAAATTTTTGAAAATTCGTCCTCCTGTGGAGTGGTCCGGCTATGGTAGCCTTCTTAGGGAGTAGGATAGTGATAATTTGTGACCCTGAAATTGGTATTTCATGCCAATAATATCAGGTGCAAGGGCACCTTTGTTTGGTAGTTTTATTGTTGTTTTTTGTGCATTTTTTGGATTTTGTTTCTGTTGCTTTATTTTTTGCTCTATAATCGTCCCAGGGTGGGACGAATAGCAATTTGGTAATCATCCCAGGGTGGTACGAGCGCTAACTAGAGCGCTCATCCTAGGGTGGAATGATTACAGGCCCAACAGCTTATAAAAAGACCAAATCTTGATTTTGGGCTTATTTGCAACATTTTTTTCTTGGTGTTTTGGAGCTATGGGAAGGAGTGCGAGTTTGCATAGCGGAGCACTGTAAAAATTTCACCATGAGTTCAAGGACCGGATCTTTGAGTGGTGGAGCCGAGGCGCTACCGGTAGGTGGTCCTTCCTTCTTCTTGTTTTTTTGGTTTTTTTGCTTTATATGAAGTTAAAAAAACTTGCACATAATTGTTTTTATTGTGCGTTATTTTGTTTTTATTTTGTGTTAATATTAAGATCGAAACCCTAGTATTAATTTTTGTGTTGTATTATTTTTTTTGTGTTTTGTTTTTTTTTTGTTCACACTTAAGGTTAAAAAGCCTAGTATGAATTATTTTTTTTTTATCTGATTCTTTTTGTTCACACTTAAGGTTATAAACCCTAGGTTGATTTTTTTGTGTTTATCTGATTTTTTTGTTCACACTTAAGGTTATAAACCCTAGGTTGATTTTGTTTGTGTTTTAATTTTTTTTTGTAGTTCACCTTAAGGTCGAAACCCTAGGTTGATTTTGTTTGTGTTGTTTGATTTTTTTTTTCATACTAAGGTTGAAACCCTAGGATGAATTTGTTTTATTGCATTTTGTGTTCTTGACTGTACAGTTTATTTGATTGATCTGTACTTCGGTTGTATAGTTCTATACTTTTGTTTTTTTGTAATTTGTTTTTCATCTATACATGTTATTTGAATGTTTTTGGTTAAATTAAGGTTGAAACCCTAATTTGTTTTTTTTTTTTGTTTGATTTTTTTAGTTCATAGTAAGGTTAAAAACCCTAGTATGATTGTTTTTGTTTTATTGTTTGATTTTTTTGTTCACCTTAAGGTTAAAAACCCTAGGTTGATTTTGTTTGTGTTTTTTTAATTGTTTTTGTAGTTCACATTAAGGTTAAAAACCCTAGGATGAATTTGTTTTATTGTTTTAATTATTTTTTTTGTGTTCAAGCTAAGGTCGAAAACCCTAGTATGAATTTGTTTTATTGCATTTTTTGTTCTTGATTGCACAGTTTATTTGATTGATCTGTACTATTGTTGTAGTTTCTCTGTACTTTTGGTTTTGTTGTACTTTTTTTTTCGTCTATATAGTTTATTTGAATTTTTTTGTTTAAATTAATGTTGAAACCCTAATTTGTTTTTTTTTTGTTTTTTTGTGTTTGTGTTTTGTAGGTTGTTAGGATTCAATACCGCCAGCCGGCTGTGTTCTCTGATGCCCGAGAGGTGCTGACAGTTGCGGATTGGGAGTGGCTTGATGCCCTTGGGCTCAAGAAGGTGATGCAGTTGGAGCCTGTGGTGGGGAATCGGGCATATCTTACTGCCTTGATCAATTTGTGGGATCCCCGCACCAACACCTTTCATCTCCCAATAGGGGAGATGACGGTTACTTTGGCGGATGTGTATCAGATTTTGCAGATTTCGATAGACGGACTGCCCATTCGAATGACTCCCCATGATCAACGAATGATGGTGCTAACATGGTGCTTTGGGTAGGCGACGGAGATGGGGGTGGATAGGGCTGTGGAGAGGGCAGAGGCGGACTACCTAATTGGTGGGATTCTGGTGTGGTGGTGGCTGGAGAAGGGTGTTTTGGGGGTGAGGCATGCGTTGCTCATGATACTCATCTCCAACATGCTTCCTGACTCCTCAGGTGCGAGGTTCCCTTGGAACCTACTCGAGGTGGTTGTTCAGACTAGTGGATTGTTCGATAGAAGCACCACTTATTATGAGGTGGGGTCAGACACTATTGGCACAATTGTACGATGAGCTATATGAGTTCCACTATCAGAGGTAGAAAGGGATATTACAGTGCTGGGGGTGGCAGCACATAGCTATGGAGCGGTCGTAGGGGTTGTCGTGGACCACTCAGGGTGAGATGGTGGACAGGGAGATTGGGTATGCTGCTCTATGGCAGAGATCAAAGGAGCAGGGGCAGAGTCGACGATGGGTAGGTGTCGTAGGGAATTATACTGATGCCTTCTCTTGTCTTACTCCAAGGGAGGTGTTCTAGCGGCCATACCAGGATTGTCCAGCCTGGCCTGAGGCTGGAGAGTGGCTTCGGTGGGTGCATAAGAGGAGATGGTTGATCAGGAAAAATGGGATAGAGTAGGAGTACTTCTCGTATGTCTGGGTGACTCGACATTTTGGGGTGCACCAGGGATTTCCTAGTGAGCCCTTGATATATCGGCATCGGGGCAATGAGAGGACTCTAGCTTGGTCGATTATTGAGTCGTTGGGTGAGGAGTCTGATGTTGTGATTGATGTCCTTGACGTGGACAATGTTGAGGTTACTGCAAAGTATGACCAATGGTGGACGATGCTGCGATGGTGGGGTGAGGGGCCACTAGGAGGTCTGGATGCAGCAATAGCAGGTGGTCGGGGTGCGGAGGCACCGGTGGAGGGTTGGGGGGCTCCGCTCGATGATGTAGATATGGTGGAGGTAGATGAATTGACTGGGGATGATTTAGGGGTTTTAGAGCAGCTAGATACATAGGATGTCTTGGAGTAGTGGGTTCCAATGTAGCCTACTGTCCTGGATATGCCCATGCTTAGATAGCGCGATTGGAGGACCTACTACAGAGATGAGATGAGGAGAACAATGTTGAGAGGGATCGCTTGCGGGCTCAGTTGGCACAGTAGGATGATGCATTGGCTATGTACCACTGACGAGATGTGGAGTGGGGTCGATGCCGACTGGAGTTGGAGGCTAAGATTATCTGCCTTAGGGGATAGTTACCTGAGCTCACTGGAGGTGGATCATCGCACCGTACGAGAGGCAGTGAGACTAAGTAGTCAGCACCTTTCATCGCAAGTGGGTGGGTGAGGGTAGCATTAGTGGGCATGATGCGAGGGCTGGTAGTAGCCGCCCTAAGAGGTCCCATAGGACCCACACCACTAGGGGTAGTTCCAGTCGCACCGATCCTACATGATCATGGTGGCCGACTCCCTAGGCTTTGGGGATTTTGAGTTTTTGATTTTTTTTATAAGGTCATAGGACCGTCTTATTATAGCCTGAGGGCATTTTGACTCTATATATACATGACTCTCTTTTTGGATTATTTACTTGTTATGGTTTATTATTTTTTTATGCATGTTTATTTATGTGGATATATGCATATGTTATTATGGATGTTTCTGACTATATGGATGTATGCATATGGAATGGATGAAATTATTTGTTGGTATGCAGGTGGTGGCACCATATACTGTACATGATTAATTGGCTTTTTGTACTATGTGATTGGTTTATGAAATAACTTTGTATTTGTAATTATTGTTTTGTTGTTTCTGATGGTGATAATGAAATGTACGACAATTGTTTTAAAATGTAGTTAAGGTTTTTCTGAGACTCAGCTTCTTTAACTAACTAATCAAGACTATACATTATCTTACAAGACTTTTGAACAAAGTACGAATCATACTTGAGTTTGACCAAGTTATTTCACATCCCTGTGTGTGCAATTGAGTTCGTTTATGTGGTATTTGTCAGGATACCGCCAGTTCCAGATAGGCTGACAACCAAACATGTACTGAGGATCACCTAATTAGCGACACTAAATCCTTTGTTGTATTTAGTAAGATTAATCTATGGCGTAATCTATAATACCATAAGCTAGCTCATCCACATGCAAACATTGGTCTATACACATGCAAATCTAATGTGATAAACATATCATCATGCATTTAGGATACCACCATTGCCAGGTAGTCTATCCACCAAACCCGTAATGAGGATCACCAAATGGTTCTTCAAATGTTGAGAATTTCAAGGATTCAAGCTCAGGCATCTTGCGGTTGCTCAACTTGTTGGGATACTTGCTCTCATACATAGTGATGAAAATCACTGTTTATTTTTCTCTTTTGTTTTTTTTTCTTGAGCAAGGGGTTTGAGTAGTGGTGATAAACACTGTTATTATTTTATTGTTGCCTTTTGAGGATTTAGATTTTGAATTTTACTTTCAAATTTGAGCTCGTGGGTTTTTGGATTGTGAGTGGCATTGATCCTTTTGGCCTTGGGGATGACTACCCATCCTGGTCAGGGACGTGTAGTACGAATCCTTATGACTTTGGGAATCAAAGGTGGTTGGGAATTTGCTTTGGAATGGCATTGATATTTTTAGGCCTTGGGGATGACTACCCATCCTTGTTAGGGACATGTAGTACGAATCCTTACAACTTTGGGGACCAAAGGTGTTTTGGGGATTTTTGACAGTGGTGGAAACCACTATTTATTATGGGGAATTGGATGGGGATGAGCTTGTCCTTTTTTCAATTCTCAGCATTCTTGAACCATTCACGTAGGGAGATGAGTAGGATAACCCTTCACCTATGGTACCCTAGACTGCTTTGTAGGTTTCTCTTACGTTCACACAACTTGGGAATTTTTATGTGTTTTAAACTTGTGTTGGGATGTGATGTAACAAGGCATGATCCCAGTAAAACTCTACCTTATAAAAATAGGTCTGACTTCGTACAACATTTGACCAAAAATCTAAAGACAACTGAATGATGAAAAACCCTAAAGACATTAGCAGACAATTGACTAGATATGGCGAAAATGCAAAGGGCTTTATTTCTGGTGGATCGTTTTACAAAATGGATTGAATTTGGAAAATGATGGAATTGCCGAGTAATTACAGTCTATGGTGCTTTTGACAAGTATGACTAGCAAATATGCAATGTATGTATGCAATGCCTAATGCAGTTTTCATTTATTTTTTGTGTTTTGATTGTTAAGAATATGCATGCAAGTGAGATGCAATTTTTTTGTTATTTTTTATTATTGTTGTTTTTGTTTGTTTTTGAATATTTGTTTTTGACCAAGCGATTGTGGGAACCCTTGGAGCTTTTGGTTTGACCAAAGGGTTTATGGATACCTTTGGGGCATTTGTAGGTTGACCAAGCGATTATGGGAATCCTTGGATATTTTGGTTTGACCAAAGGGATTATAGACACCTTTGGGGTGTTTTAGGTTGACCAAGCGATTGTGGGAATCCTTGGGGCTTATGGTTTGACCAAAGAGATTACGAATACCTTTGGGGTGTTTTAGGTTGACCAAGTGATTGCGGGAATCCTTGGGGCTTTTTGATTTGACCAAAGGGATTATAAATACCTTTGGGGCATTTTAGGTTGACCAAGTGATTGCAGGAATCCTTGGGGCTTTTCGATTTGACTAAAGGGATTATAAATACCTTTGGGGAATTTTAGGTTGACCAAGCGATTGCAGGAATCCTTGGGGCTTTTGGTTTGACCAAAGGGGTGATGGATACCTTTGGGGCATTTTGGAGTTGACCAAGCGATTGAGAGAATCCTTAGAGATTTTGGTTTGACCAAAGGGATTATGGATGCCTTTGGGGCATTTTGGGTTGACCAAGCAATTATGGGAATCCTTGGGGCATTTTGGGGTTGGCTATGGCTCCCTAAATGTGGACTGGCCTCAAACGACTGATGTTCAAGGGTTCTAGTTCCTTTATTCCTTCAAGAGAGGTGAGCCGATATGTTCTGGGTCCTATTTTACTATCGATTACATAAGGACCTAACCAATTTGCCTCAAACTTGTCCCTTAAATGGGGCGACAAGTTAGATTTTTTTTGGTTCTCTTTTAAGACTAGGTCACCAACCTAAAAGTCCCTCAGGTGAACTTTCATGTTATATGATTTCTTAAGTCACTCTTGATAGATACGTAAATGCTTGAGAGCATTGATGCATCGTTCGTCGAGCAATGTAAGTTGGTCTAACCGGGCCTGTCGCATAGTGTCACATCGATGAACTCTTGCATTGATATACGCAAGGAAGGTATTTCCAACTCCAGAGGCATGACTGCCTCAAAGCCATACACCAGAGAAAATGGAGTGGCCCTAGTGGGCATCCGAATGCTAGTGCGATAAGCCCATAGGGCAAGTGGTATTTGAATGTGCCAATCCTTATGACTATCTGCGACTATATTTTTAAGGATGGCAACTAGCGTTTTGTTTGACACCTCTGCTTGCCCATTTGCCTACGGCTAATAAGGTGTTGAAAAATTGTGCTGAATTTTGTACTTTGTTGTCAAAACATGCACATCTTTTTTCTTAAATGACGTCCCATTATCCGAGATGATCTTGGATGGAATACAAAAATGACATATGATGTAATGTAAAATGAACTCTACAATGCAGGGTCCAATCATAGAGGTAAGCGGAATTGCTTCCACCCACTTTGTGAAGTACTTTGTGTTTATTATGATAAATGTGTGATGGCCTGACGACACAGGGGAGATCTTTTTGATTAGATCTAAGCCCCACTGTGATAATGGCCAAGCCAATTGGATCAGCTGCAAGGCCTGAGAAGGTACGTGTGTCAAATTAGCATGGTGTTGACACTTCATGCACTTTCGCACATATGCACAATAATTTTGCTCTAAAGATGGTCAGTAATAGCCCATGCGGAGAATGCACTTTGCGATGGCCATACTACTAAAGTGGCCACCACACATAGCATCATGTTCTTGGATGATCGCCCAAGTGGACTCCTACTAGTCCAAGCAACAGAGGAGGATCCCTTCATAGCTTCGATGGTACAAAATGTCTCCTAGCAAGACATGTTTTGCCACTTTTTTCTTGAATGATCTTTTTGCGACGTGCGACAATCCAAGTGGGAGGCTACCTAACTTGAGGTAGTCTCTTATGGGTGTGTACCAATCCTACTGATCAAAAACCTTGATGGTATGAATGGCCGATCCCTCTTGAATTTTGTCCCTAGCAAAAGTTGAGCAAGAAAGAACTTGTAGAAATAGCGTTGTGTTGCTATTAAGAGGGGTTGGGGAGAACAAGGACCCCTAGTTGGCATGATTTAGACTATCATGGATTTGAGAGAACCTATCCTAAGATGGTTCAATCTGGATCAGATGGATTCCTGGCATTATGTCAAAGCTTACATGCTCCATCATGGATTGCGATAATGTTTTGACTTGAATGGTTGTCATTTCACCAGAAGGGTCTTGTGGGATTAGTGACCCCAAGGAAGCCATAGTGTCCGCAAAATGATTTGATGATTGATGGAGTGCCTCGATGTCATACCATTCAAGTTTTTCCAAGAATTTATCCACAAGGGCTTTGTAGGCCTACAAAACTGGGCATTTGCATTGGAATACCCCTTTCACTTGGTTGACAATTAATAGTGAATCACCAAAGATGTTCAGGCATTTGATGTTCATTGTGATGGTTGTCTGAAGACCTATGAGCAAGGCTTCGTATTCAGCATTGTTATTGGTGCATGGAAAATCAAGTTTGAATGATAAAGGAATTGGAGCCCCTTGTGGTGTGAAAAATATGATTCTCGCGCCACCTCCTTGCTCACATTTAGAACCATCAAAAAATAAGATTATGTTAGCCGATGACAGGCTCTTTAGAATCTGGCAATTCTGAGACATGGAAGACCCCATCATCGGGTAGCTCTATAGTCAAAGGCTAATCATCTTCGAGAGGAGCCTCTTCTAGTTGATCGGTGATGACTTGACCTTTGATGGACTGTTGTCCAATGAATTCGATGTCAAACTCCGTCAACAACATGATCCATTTCGCCATGTGACTACTGTGATAAGTATGACTCATCATGTACCGCAATGGATTCTCCTTAGACACAACATACATCGTATTGCTCAGCATGTAATGGCATAGCTTTTTGGTGGCAAATACCACTACCAAGCATAGCTTCTCAATGTATCCATAGTTAAGTTCATAACTGACGAGGGTGCGGCTAAGATAGTAATTAGCCTGTTCTTTTTGTAATTCATTTTTTTGGGCTAGCATGGCACCCAGTGCCACCTCGATAGCTGAGATGTATAAGTAGAATGGCATGCCTAGTCTAGGCAGTGCCAATACTAGCGGTGAAGCCAGGTATTGTTTGATGTCGTCGATGGTGGACTGGCACTCGTCATCCCAATGAAATGCTACCCCCTTGTGTAATAATTTATTCATGGGTCAGCACTTGTCATATAACTGTGCTATGAAGCATTTTATTGACGTGACCTTACCCTGCAAGCTTCTGATTTGCTTAATGGTTATTGGGGGAAGCATCTCAAGGATTTCCTTGGCTTTGTTTGAATCTACCTTGATGCCTCATTTTGAGACTATGAAACCCAAGAGTTTTCCATATGTGACGCCAAATACGCACTTCTTGGGGTTTAGCCTAACTTTGTGTTCGATGAGGCGATCAAGGATCTTGCGTAAGTCATCAAGATGATTTTGGCACAAAAGATATTTTGCCAATAGATCATCCATATAATCTTCCAAAGTTTTATGCATGTGATCATGGAAGATGTATGTCATAGCACGTTGGTAGGTGGCACCAATGTTTTTAAGGCCAAAGGGCATGACCTTATAACAAAATGTCCCCCAAGGCATCGTAAATGCCATTTTAAGTTGATCATCAGGATTGATATGAATTTGGTTGTATCCCGAGAAACCATCCATGAGGGAAAGCATTTCATGGCCTATTGTAGCGTCTACCAATGCATTGATGCTAGGTAAAGGGAAATCGTCCTTGGGACTCACTTTATTTAAATCCCAAAAATTAGTGCATATGCAAATCCTCCCGTTTGGCTTCTTGACGGGTACCATGTTGGACAACCATGGTGGGTAATCCACGCAGATGACAAACTGTGCATCCAACAGCTTGCCCAGATGTTTATTCAGATATTATTCTGGATCTGGGTGGAAGAGCACTTACAGACTAGCAGAAGGCAGATCAGCGTTAGATATCTTGAAGCAACTCATGTGGGATATTATTTGAAAGTGTGTTGAATAGATACAGAAACCTCTTCTAGAAGGACATAGTGGACCTCATTTGTGCTTAATCAATCGACAGGAAGATGTTTTGTCATGGGATAATTAAATTTATGTGGATAAGTAGTGATTCAGGACAGTCAAATCTCATTAAACATCAGATATCATCTTAGTGGGATAGTGAACGGAGCAACAGGTCATCATCATTCATAAATGTGAAATTGGATGATTCAGACTCATTTATAGTGAGATTCAGTGGCGTGTCAAACGTATGGAACCTTAATATCTCAGATGTGATGATATCAACGGGGGTCCTCTGGCAGAGATTGACAAACCTCTTCAAGCAGACTTCAGGTAGAGATTAAATGGGTGAGGCGAAGGCGCTGGAATCTGGAAAAGTAATGAAATCATAATCATGTGTATGAAATCTTCAAGTGAATAGACAAAGCCTTGGAACAAAGCAGACGACGGACCTGAAGAGTGATAGAATCAGTAGATCAGTGAATGGGATGATACAAATATTATTATGATGAATACAACTCATGGCGATAGTAGACGGATTCTCAAACTGCTCTGGATCAAAACACATGTTAAGCAGTCAGAACTAAAGGACGATTCCATCTCATAAAGGATTATAGGACATGGATAGCAGTGATTATGAGTTCAGAACTATCTAGATGTCCATTCAGGAAGTGATATATGTATGCCCGAAGTGGCGGATGCAGCACTTGGTTTAACTATTCTTGATTTAAATGCCACCTATGCCTTGGTCCCATGTTTAGCTGTTCAAACATATCGTCAATGTCCATGGGGTGTTCTTGTTGCCTTATATGATTGAGATATGCCATCTCAGTCTCATCCTCATAATCGCTATCAAAGATCCATAGACCTTCATTAGCTTCGACAACTGTGTGCTCTTCTTGTTGGTATAGCCTCCCACTAGGCATTTCATGATCACTTGGCCTTATGGCCAGCATGGGAGGTTCATTTTGTTTGAGCAAGTTGATTTGGTCCCATTTGGGTTGTTTCGCTCTCTACGAGCGGGCTGGATTCTCTTGAGGTGGCAATTGCTCAATTGGAGCATTCAAGGGGAACATTACCTCGAAGTTCTCCTGATAGTCATCAATGGGTGCCACTTGCGAGTGATTGCTATCAGATTCGAAAGGGTCCCAAGGTGCTACCTCATACTCTGACTCGTCTTTAGAGGATCCCCCCTGATCTTGTCTATATCCCTCTTGGAGGTTATCCCTTGAACTTTCCTCTTTCTTGATCAAAGGGGAAGGGTTGTTGAGGTCAACAAGGTTTGTTGTTAACAATGGGAGATAGTCCCCCAATGTATATGTTGTGTTGGGATTGGCATATGGATCTTATGCAAACCCATCCTTGTTGCCTAGCCCTAGGCCTTGAATGGTTTCTACCAAAATTTTGAGGGGCAAAGGGTGGTTGAACCCTACTCCTGATTTATCATATGGCATCTGGTATCTTGGTTGACAAATAACACAAATTCCTTGTTCATATCTGCCCAATCCATATCCATGCCAATTACATTGGTTAAGTTATTTCAAGGCGAAGTTCAGGTTGGATAGATAGTCAACATTATCAACAAATGGCTCTTTGTCCTCTTCCTCTTGTAGGTAGGGTTCCAGGCTGTTCTCGAGGCCCCTGTTGCGGGCCAAACAAGGTGAATGGTTCCCTATTTTTGTCACATGCCCGTGCATTTAATTATCAACCCAGGGAGCTTCGTAAACTTGCGAAGAGTCGGAATTAGGTTACTACAATACCACTTGGAGGTGAATCTGCTAATCCTACGTTTTTGGGGGTGTTCTTGAAATGGTTTGTCAATCATTCCCGCACTCCTCAATGATTTACGTAAGAAGAACATAATTAAACCTACGAGAAAATAAATCATGTACGCATTCCTGAAAATAAATCTACTACAAATTTTGAACTAGTAAACTAATGAACGTTCTTATGAAAGCAATAAACTAATTAAAATAAATAAACAAAAAGGAAATGGGGAAGAAATACTGGCTTGGAGTGGGCCCAGGCTCCAGTAGCTTCTTCCCGATCGAACACGCGCTTAGAACTTCTGGAACTTTAATATATTCGTCAACACACTACAATTTATCTCTGTACGTCTAAATGGATCTTTATTTTATTTCTATATATTTCTCAGAACGATCTGCGTGTGTTTATATAACACACCCATAGAACTTCTATTACAGAAGTAGTTACAACAGTCGATCTGTCCCAGACTAAATCAAGACAGTCTGGTAAATGCAATCGACATCTGGCATTCTGTTCTAATGGCGGCGTGTTCGTTGTTCGGTTCGTGCTTTGCCTGGCATCAGTAAGACGTTTCGATACGTTGGTGCAATCTCCAATTTAGCTCTGCATGATGCAAAGCTAGAACTGCACCAGCCGTTGCTATCCACGTCGTTCAAATCTGGTCAACGGGCAAAGAATCAGTGGCGCCTTCTGGTTGTGGGGAGGCGCTTGCCTTTTGCTAGCGCCTTTCGACTGTGGGGAGGCGCTTGCCTTTGGTTGGCACCTTCCGGTTGCAGGGAGGCGCTCGTCTTCGGTTGGCACCTTCCGACTGCGGGAGGCGCTCGTATTCAGTTGGTGCCTTTCGATGCGAGGAGGCGCTCGTATTCAGTTGGCACCTTCTGACTGTAGGGAGGTGCTGTATTCAGTTGGTGCCTTTCGACTGTAGGGAGGCGCTCGTATTCAGTTGGCGCCTTTCGACTGTAGGGAGGCGCTCGTATTCTCTTCATTAACCCTCGATGAAATAAAGTGCCAGGTCCATCAAAAGGACCTCGACCATTCCAAATCTAACTAAATCAACTGCAATTCCACAAAACATACTAAAAACACACAAATTAGATAACACGCATAATTATATCAAATATCTATATAATCATTCATAAAAGTATGCAATCCTTATTATACGACCGCATATTGATCAAAGAAATATGTACAAAATATGAGCATTTATGGTGCTCATCATCCCCCCATGCCTAACATATGCCACGCCCTCGTGGCATCCAAGCTGTAGGTAGCCCTCTGACTTTTCATCGTCGCCATCTCTTGGAGGATTCTGCTGCCCCTACGGCCTGAGTCTGTCTTTTCGTGCCGGCATTTGAAGGTGTGGTTCACCTTTGCCTATGGGAAACTATGGCTGTCAATTGTCCTCTTCTTGTTCTGGCCGCTACTGGTGGTGGTCTAGCCGGCGTTGTTCCTGCCGATTGAAATGCGGCTTCGACAGCTTGCCAGAGGTCGGCGTACGGAGGTCTGACCACTGCCAGAGGGATATCCGAGTTATCCCCTCTGGAAGGCACTACTTGGGCCTTGTATAATCCGGCCGCTTTAGGGGTAAGCCCTGCATTCTCCTTTGCAATCGTAGCGGCCTCCAATTGTGGGCCATATACTCCCCACCATTCCAAGTACTTCCTCATCATGGAAGGCCACCCTCGGGATGAACCATAGATGTCCCAAAACTGGTTGTCTTCTGTCGGATTGACGCAGATGCCAGAATCTCCTTTTACCCTCGAGGATGCCTTCCTGGCCTCCTTGGCTGCTTTCATTTCGTTGCGTCACTGCTCAAAATATTTTTGCCTTTCGACGAATGGTTGCATGTCCCATTCATCCTCTTCGGAGTCGACGAAGGTCACTTTTGCCTTCTGTCGAGCCGTCCTGGGCCTCTTTGCCTTGGCTTCTATAGAAAATGTGGCGGCTTGGACAGGGGTCTCTCCTTTCTCCTTCGGGGACTTCTCCTTGCTCTGAAGGATCGGCTGTGTTGCTATCTCCGGGGGTGATCCTTCGTTCGCCTGTCTACCTGGTGTCGACCCCTCAGGCTCTTCTCCTTCTTTAGGCCTAGGGAGGTCCTCCTTATCCTCTGGTCTTATCTATTGCTGGAGACCTTCGTCCTGCTCTGTGTCACTCAGGACAATGACAGGGGGCATGGTAGGACTTCTTTTCTTTTCACCCCTAAAAATAGAGGAATCCTCCCCTGCCTCCGGGCTGCTCTGTCGGGCGTCCGATCGAATCTCCCTCGAAGAGAATACTCGTTCGACGGATGTGGGAGAGTTCGTCGGCACTTCTACCCAATCAGTCTGAGTGGATGCCTCCTGTCTTGTTGTTCCTCTATCCTGGAGCATTTGATTTTCCTCCTGCAACTATCGGACCAGCTGCTCGAGCTGAGCAATTCGCCTATCTCTTTCCTCCAATTCCCTTTTATGCTAGTTCTGGCAATCTTCTAGAATCTGTTGTGCCATCCAGCAATCGGTTTGCCATTCGAGCGCCTCCTCCAAGGCCGCATCGATCTGGTCGTTACTCCTAGAAGTTCCTTCATTTCGTGGGCTCCGGTTCGTTAATTCTCGGAGGGTTTGGGCGGCAACGTCTATCTTCGGGTCACTCTGTCCTTCCTCTATCGAGAGGAATCACCGTAGACGTTTCCTCCTGGGGATTGGTTCGTCCTCACCACCAGCGAGTGGCGCTCCTTCCTCCTCATACTCGGGCACTGGGGAATGCCCTCTGTCCTCTATGTCTTCGGGCATCGGTGACTGCTCTGCTCCTCCTAGAAAATAGGGCAACGCCAATTGCTCGATGTTTGTTATCTCCTCTACAGGGGATGCTTCGTCTTGCCCTAATTCGGCAACCGCATTGTGTTGCTCTATTTGGCCGCCATCTCCCTCTGTGTCGTGGTTCTGTCCTTGTGCTTCTACATGGCGGACCAATGCCGATATCAGCCCATGGTGGGCTAAGGCGGACGGTGCCCCCTTCTGGTACCGAGCCGCTTCATCTTTCGGAGCATTCGCCAGGTAGAAAGGTATGTTTAATTTCCTCCCATGCACTAGGTGATTGATGAAGTGCACATGATTAATGTGCAGATGGGTATACTTTCCTGTGCATGTGAAAAATCGAGCAATCTGCTCGAACATCTTCCGCATATTCATGGGGAGACTATTTTTGAGTAACCCCTCCCTGTCTATCTGCACATTTCCTCCTGGCAGCAGTATTTCGGCGTATAGTTTTAACACTCCGCCCTTGTATGTACATTCCCCCGTGAGAGGCAATCCAGTCGCCTGTGAGATGAACTCAGGGGTGACTAGAATTTCCACCCCTCGTACTTGGGCCGCATCGCCCCTCAAAGAGGCGGCAAATTCTCTAGCTGCCTCCATGTCCTGGCCCTGACTGACCAGGGTGCAGTATTCGAGCCACCCCTCGGCTTCGAATTGGGTCTTCACTGCCCCTCTGATCCCATCAGTATCACTGGGTTCATTCTTCTTGATCGCGTGGTTCTTGGACCTTCCTCCCATGGCGCCTTCTGCTGCTGTATATTTTTTTGTCCTTCCTTCTTCAGGAAGGCGCCTTCTTATAGAAAATATGCCTAACCCTAGCAGTTATGGAAGATGCCCTATCATTGGCACGCGATTCCGGCTATGGGGGATACGATCTCTATGACGGCGGTATCTTTTTTGGTACTGCGTATTTATAAATAATTATATAAATGATTTGATTTAGTATGCGCGTACCTGATTCATCGTTCCAGTCATCGTGGTAGCCATTGATTTGTTGACTTGTGACACGAGGGAGGGGTATGGTCCTTTGATGCCGCTCATTCGTGCGATGCTTCGTTCCGCTCGAGGCATCCGGTAGATGTAAATGTTGCACGTGGGAGGCATTCTTTGGTACCTTTCCCATGTGGATGGTGTCCTTGTAGCACCTTTTCGACGTTGTCGATGCTCTTCTTCAAATGAATGCGCCTTTCGATGCTACGAGGTGCCTCTGATTGGTGGGAGGCACTTTTGCCTGCATGCGTCTTCCCAATGTGGGAGGTGCCTCCTTCTGGTTCGTGCCTTCTCGATGTTGGAAGGCGTTCGTCTTGATGAATGTGCCTTCCTGATGTTGGAAGGCGTATTCGGCTGGATGAATGCGCCTTCTTGATGTTGGAAGGCGTCTCGGCTGGATGAATGCACCTTCTTGATGTTGGAAGGCGTATTCGGTGGATTTTTTTTAAGACTTGGTGCCTTCCTGCCACGGAAGGCGCCTACATATATATATATATATATATATATATATATATATATATATATATTAATAGAACTTCTGAATGGATGGAAGGCGTTGTCTTCCGATTTGGCGCCTTTCGGATGCAGTAAGGTGCCTTCTTATGGATGGGCGCCTTTCGGGTGCGGTAAGGCACCTTCTTGTGGACTTGGCACCTTCTTACGAGATGCGAGGTAGTGGACCTTCTTACTAGGATGGGCGCCTTTCGGGTGTAGTAAGGCACCTTCTTCTGGACTTGGTGCCTTTTATGGTGCCTTCTTTTGATTGGTGCCTTTTTGGATGTGGTAAGGCGCCTTCTTCTAGACTTGGCACCTTCTGATGCAGTAAGGCGCCTTCTTCTGGATGGCGATTTGATTGGAAAAAGGGTGATCAAGCCTTCCCAGTTTTTCATGCTGCCTAGATTCTACCTACGAGCCGGTGTCGGAATGCTGAGCCGAATCAGGCCTGGTTTCCCAGATACCTATCCCTCGTGTTGTCAGGTCCTCCACCTACAAAAAGCAACCAAAAAAGAAAGGAAAATAAAGGCAGTTAGACGCGTTCCATGCTTGTTAGGCCCTGGATTAGGATGCCTGTAGCTTGCATGCGGGCGTCGTCCCTGCAAAAACACACATTACAAAAAAAACTATATTAACTAAAAAATTTTGGGTGAGCACTTTCGTGCCCACCATTTCACCTGTGAGAGTTCGGTCCAGATCTAGCAAGATGGGGTCTCCCCCACGCCTACTCTGGATTCCACCTGTAACGTTTCGGACGTATTATAGGGGCGTAGTCGGTGGCCATTGACTGTGAACATGGTGTTGCTATCGTCAATTGTCTTAACGTGCATCGCCCCATTCCTAATGAGCTCTGCCACCTCATACGGCCCCATCCACCTCTGCATAAGTTTGCCCTTCCTTTCTTGGAATCGGGAATCGTACAACAGTACCCATTCCCCTACCTGGAACTTCTTCAGCTTGATGTGGTTATCATGCCACTTCTTTCTCTACTTCTGTATAATCTCTGTCCTCTGCAAAGCATCCAGTCGGATTTCGTCCAGCTGATCTAGTTGGCGAATCCTCTATTTTTGAGCTTCGTCCAAGCTCAAATTTAATTCTGAAGCCGTCCTCAGAGTTTTGATTTCGAACTCGATGGGCATCATCGCATTTTTTCCATAGACCAGTTGGAAAGGTGTGCATCCTGTGGTGGATTTCCACGTGGTGTTGTATGCCCAAAGCGCCTCCGACAACCGTGTGGCCCAATATTTCTTGTGTTTTTGCATGGTTTTGGTCAGGATTTTTTCTATCTCCTTGTTTGTCACTTCTACTTGCTCGTTCGCCTGCGGATGGTAGGGCATGGTTTTATTGTGCCGAACTCTATACTGCTCCATCAGCTCCTCAATCAATTTGGAGGTGAATTGGGGCCCTTGGTCTATTGTTATCTCCTGAGGAACCCCAAATCATGTGAAAATATGGGCAAATAAGAAATCGGTGACCGTTCTTTCCTTTGAGTCCCTTAATGCCTGCACTTCCACCCATTTGGTGACGTAATCCGTGTAGACCAGAATAAACCTCCTTCCCATCGAAGGTGGATTAAATGGTCCCACGAAGTCCATGCCCCATTTATCGAAAGGTTCCAGGTGTACACAGGGCTGCAAGGGCATTTCATCTCGGTGGGTTGGTCTACCCATCCTCTGGCACTCGTCACACTTGCTGGTATACGCTGTCGCGTCCTTGAACAGAGTGGGCCAAAAATACCCAGCCTGCAGGATTTTGTAGGCAGTTCGTTTCCCTGCAAAGTGTCCTCCGCATGGCTCATCGTGACATGCCTTGAGCACTTCTGAAAACTCCTGTTCTGCTATGCATCTTCTTATAATTTGGTCCCATCCTATTTTAAATAGGAGACCATCCATCCAAAGGAATGATGCGCTCTTCTCTATGACCGCCTACTTTTCTCGGTAGGAGAGAGCAGGTGAGGTCCTTCCGATGGCCAAGTAATTGGCTATGTCTGCATACCACGGAGTTTGTTCACTAATAGCGAACAGATGTTCATCCAAAAATTGATCTTCCATTGCTTGATGATCTGCTGGTATCAATCTGGACAGAAAATCTGCCACGACGTTGTCCTTGCCCGGTTTATCGACTATAGTGATGTCGAATTCCTGCAATAGCAACAACCATCTGATAATTCTGCCACCAATGGCCGGCTTGCTCATCAGATACCTGATAGCCGCGTGGTCCATATGGATGAAGACCTTGTATCCCGTTATATAGTGGCAGAATTTGTTTATTGCATGGACAACTACGAGGAATTCTTTTTCTATCACTGTATAGTTGAGCTCTGCTCCCGCCAAGTTTTTACTGACATAATAGATGGCATAAAATTCTTCGTCGTATTTCTGCCCGAGGATCTGCTCCGATCGCACCGTTAGATGCATCGCGGTAAATATGGAACGGTATGGCCCAATTCGGTCCTCTCAAGACCGATGCAAATATCAAATTTTCTTTTAGCATTTGGAATGCTTCTTCGCAATCTCCCGTCCAATTGAACTCTACGTCCTTAGAAAGTAGGGTGTGCAGTGGTTTGGCAATCTTACTAAATTCGGCGATAAATCGTCGGTAGTACCCGGCTGATCCAAGGAAACTTCTTACCTCCTTCTACGTTCTGGGGCTAGGTAGGTCTCTGATGACCTCGATCTTCCTCTTGTCTACTTTTATTCCTTCCATAGAGAGGTGGTGTCCCAACACGATGCCTTCCTGCATCATCATAAAACATTTTTCATTACTTAGGGACAAATGATTTTCCTTGCTCCTATCGAGCACTCTTTCCAGATTTGTCATTGCCTCCTCGAAGGTTTCTCCATAGGCGGTGAAGTCGTCCATGTATACTTCCACCCCGTCTCCTATCATATCAGAGAATATGCTAAGCACCGCCCTTTGAAAGGTGGCCGGTGCGTTGCACAGTCCAAAAGGCAATACCTTATAGGCAAACGTTCCCCATGGACAGGTGAACGTTGTTTTATCTTGATCTTCTTCCCCTATCTGGATCTGGTTGTAACCACTGAAACCGTCCAGAAAGGAGAAGTATTTTCTTCCTGAGAGTGTGTCCAAGACCTGATCGATGAACGGGAGTGGGAAGTGGTCTTTCTTAGTCGCCTTGTTCAACGCCCGGTAGTCCACGTAGATCCGCCATTTCCCATTCTTTTTGGGGACCACCACTAATGGTGATACCCATTCACTATCAAAAATTGGATATATGAATTCGGCAGCCAGAAGTTTGTGTAGTTCTTCTCTGACAATGTCTTTCATTGCTGGGTTCATCCTTCTCTATGGCTGCCGACTAGGAGTTGCCTGGTCATCTAAATAAATCCGATGGGTACATATTTTTGGGCTGATGCCGTGCATATCTGCGTAGTCCCATGCAAATGCTTGCTGGTGTTTTACCAGAAGCTCTTCCAATTTTTCTAGTTGTGTGGGCGTCAACCTGCTGTTGACGTTTAATATCCTCCCTGGCCCAACGTGTATTTGTCGGATGTGCTTGATCTTGGGCGCCGGTCCAACGGTGATCCGGGTGTGGGGGTGGACGATTCTCCATGGAGAAACTCCATGATAGCACCATCCTCGTCCTCTTCTGCCACCTCCTCCAAGGTCATCACCAGTTGGATTATGGACAACTCCGTAGTTCCATGCTCGGTGATCCTGGGTTCTTCTATCGAGTCCATAGACTGAGCTGGCGGTGAAATGGTCAGCCTTTTGACGTTTTGCCCATTGGAGATGGTCATTAGCCCATCCTGATAGCTGATGTAAGCGTCAGCTGTTGCCAGCCATGGCCTCCCCAAAATGAGCGGGTAACCGCCCAGCCTGGTCTTGGTTTGCAAAACTAAAAAATTGGTTGGATATTCCCATGCATCGATCTGTTACGATCACATCTTCCAGCATCCCTTTCGGTGACACGGTTGATCGATCGGCTAACTGTAGCACTGTCATGGTTGGCTTCGGGTTCGTGAGCTGCGGCCTCTGCATGGTCTCTTGAGGCATCACGTTGATGGCTGCCCCGAGGTCAACCAATGTGTTGGACGGGGAATGTCCTCCAATTTTTATGGTCGAGCACTGGGCTGCCTGGATCTGCATACTTCGGATGACGTGTTCCACCCATCATTAGATCTGCCAGTTTACCCACGACGTTGATAGTCTGGGTAGCTTTTCATCTCGGTCTCCTTAGACACATTTCTCTAATTGCCTTGGTGTAAATGGGGACATCTCGAATTGCTTGAAATAATGGGATTGTCATCGTGAGATTCTTCAAGCTCGACAAGATGTCGAATTTTGGTTGTGTTGTTTTTCTTTGTTCCTGTAGTCGGCTAGGAAATGGAGCCTCCGCTCTCTCAAGTGCTTTTCCCTCTTCTACCAGAGGTGTCTCCTCTATTTCTTCCTCCTCTTCTACCGGTGGAGGTGTCTCTACTATTTCTTCCTCCTCTTCTACCGGAGGCGGTGTCTCTACTCCTAGTTGCCTACCGATCTAAGCTGAATATTGTACATATGATACATCTCACCTTCTACGTTGTATGCTGGTTGATTTACTCTGTTGTTCGGGTTTGTTGTCGGTTGTCTTGGTAGCTGCACGAGTCTCACTGCTGGCAATCTTGGTAAGTTCTATTGGATGTGAGCAGGCGCTACACTCTGTGGAGTCCGATTCCATGCATTGTGGCCTCTCCACTATTGCCCGGGATATGGATATGGCATCCATGGCTGCTGATTCAAAAATGCTTCTTGGGGGTGCGTTAGTCCGGGGTGATGGTCCCCACCACCCCATATTAGGTGGTTGAGGGGGTCCTTGGTGCATGTATGGCCCTCCCCCATATGATGGCATTCCGGTTGGTATATTCCCCATGGGGGGCTGTGGCCAACTCTTCCTATTGCCTATGAAGTAGGCCTCCGTGCTCTCAGCCGCTTCTTGGTTATTGGGTAGTTGTGGGCACAATCGAGTTTTATGATTCAGCCTGCAAACTATGCATACTCTGACCTTGTTTTTTGGACATGCATTCTTTGCGTGCCTTCCTCTGCATTTTGGGCAGAAATAGGCTAATGCTTGCGTCATTTTCTTGTTTCTTCTTTTCTAACAGCGAGCGTATCCATCTGCAGTGCTAGAGATGAGAGCATTTCGCTCTTCAAATCCTCCAGACATGTTGCCTATTTCTATTTTGGTGACTGAAGCGGTCACCTTCATGGTCTTGGCGGTGATTTTGCCTCGCCTTCTCGAGTAGTTCTGGCATAATTTTCGGATGTCATCCATAGCATGTTGATAGACATCACCTCCAGAGATCATGTTGAGAGCCTCCAGTGACTCATTGGTAAGTCCCCTCAAGAAGATGCTTTTGAGGGACTTATCAGATAGCTTCGAGTGAGGGGACCGTTGAAGATTAAAGTTGAATCTCTCCCAATACTCCTCGAGAGACTCATCTTCTCTTTGTGTCATGCTCAGGACCTCCTCCCTGGAGTCTCTTGCTCTCCCGAAATCTTGATATTGCTCTAGAAAGAGCTTCTTCATCTGGTCCCAGGTGGTGATGTGTTTGTCTCCCAGACCGATGAACCATCATAGAGGCTGCATCGTCTAATGTAGAAGGAAATAATTTCAACTTCTGCGTGTTTGATTTGTAATCCACAGACCTGCACAAAACATCAAACTTGAATAAAAATAGGTCAGGGTCCTCAGTCGGGTGTCCTCTGAAGGACGGAAGGTGAGCGAGGGATATGTTTTTCATTTTGGTATCTCCTACTCCCTCCTCTATTGGGAAACTAAAGCCAGATGAGACTTCATCGTTATCTACCATTTTTTGGGAAATGTGGTTTCTAATGCAGCGTTTATGGCCTTCCGGTCGTTTAAAACTTTTTGAGTCAATGCTCTAAGGTTGTCTGGCGAGATCGTCTGATCCTCCATAGCCTTCCACAATAGGGCTTCCTCTAGAGGAGTCCTATTAAATAAGGGATTTATGATGATTCGTTCATCCCCTTGTTGATGGGATGAGGCGGCACTTTGCACAAAGTGCGGTTCCTCACTCCAATGGACTGCTGGTAGGTCAGGCGAGTCTAACTCAAATCCAAAATGCTCGGTTGACTCAGGTCCTGATGGATTAGTTCTTATAAAGCGACCGTCAGGTCCTCTTCTTCTCGAAGAACTCATACAAGGTCAGATGGAAGGTTTCAGGGTATTGTAAGTAATCTAATTAAGACGCTTCCCTGGCAATGGTGCCAAAATGTTGCGGGCCAAACAAGGTGAATGGTTTCCTATTTTTGTCACATGCCCGTGCATTTAATTATCAACCCAGGGAGCTTCGTAAACTTGCGAAGAGTCGAAATTAGGTTACTACAATACCATTGGAGGTGAATCTGCTAATCCTACATTTTGGGGGGTGTTCTTGAAATGGTTTGTCAATCATTCCCGCACTCCTCAATGATTTACGTAAGAAGAACATAATTAAACCTACAAAAATAAATCATGTACACATTCCTGAAAATAAATCTACTGCAAATGCTGGAACTAATAAACTAACAAACGTTCTTATGAAAGCAATAAACTAATTAAAATAAATAAACAAAAAGGAAATGGGGAAGAAATACTTGCTTGGAGTGGGCCCGGGCTCCAGCAACTTCTTCCCGATCGAACACGCGCTTAGAACTTCTGGAACTTTAATATATTCATCAACACACTACAATTTATCTCTGTACGTCTAAATGGATCTTTATTTTATTTCTATATATTTCTCAGAATGATCTGCGTGTGTTTATATAACACACCCGTAGAACTTCTGTTACAGAAGTAGTTACAATAGTCGATCTGTCCCAGACTAAATCAAGACAGTCTAGTAAATGCAATCGACATCTAGCGTTATGTTCTAATGGCGGCGTGTTCATTGTTCGGTTCATGCTTTGCCTAGCATCAGTAAGACGTTTCGATACGTTGGTGCAATCTCCAATTTAGCTCTGCATGATGCAAAGCTAGAACTGCACCAGTCACTGCTGTCCACGTCGTTCAAATCTGGTCAACGGGCAAAGAATCAGTGGCACCTTCTGGTTGTGGGGAGGCGCTTGCCTTTTGCTAGCGCCTTTCGATTGTGGGGAGGCGCTTGTCTTTGGTTGGCGCCTTTCGGTTGTAGGGAGGCGCTCGTCTTTGGTTGGCACCTTTCGATTGCAAGGAGGCACTCGTATTCAGTTGGTGCCTTTCGATTGCAGGGAGGCGCTCGTATTCGGTTGGCACCTTTCGACTGCAGGGAGGCGCTCGTATTCAGTTGGTGCCTTTCGACTGTAGGGAGGCACTCGTATTCAGTTGGTACCTTCTGACTATAGGGAGGCGCTCGTGTTCTCTTCATTAACCCCCGATGAAATAAAGTGCCAGGTCCATCAAAAGGACCTCGACCGTTCCAAATCTAACTAAATCAACTGCAATTCCACAAAACATACTAAAAACACACAAATTAGATAACACGCATAATTATATCAAATATCTATATAATCATTCATAAAAGTACGCAATCCTTATTATACAGCCGCATATTGATCAAAGAAATATGTACAAAATATGAGCATTTATGGTGCTCATCAGCCCCCATATACAAAGTTTGTCTGATTTTGCGGGTAACCTAAAGGGAAGATAGTGTCGATGGGGAGGTGAGGTCTCCCCATATCTTGCATGGATTCAAGTGCAGGTGTTGCCACTATGTTTTGCACTAGGTACTCCCCCAGGCCCGTATTGGCCATTTTGACAGTAATCATTGGCGATTGAGGGGGAGGGAATGGGATTTCTTCTTGAGTCCACTCCATGTGGGGTGAACTAGGTGTCTCGACTTCCATTCGGATAGGCACCTCTTCGTTAGAGATGGTTGAGACTAATGGTGGTGCCTCCTCTAGGGTATTCTTCCTGTCATCCTTCGATGTGGCCACCATAGGTGGTGTTGTTGGTGAAGGGACAGATGATGAAGATGGACCAGGTCAATTACTTGAGGGACTCAATAGTAGGGATGTAGGCAGAATCAAACCTTGAGTGGATAGATTCAATTGAAAGTCCAAATGTGTCGATGGGAGGGTCGATTGTGGCATTAGCTATATCGCATTGCAAAACTTGAAAGGCTCTAAGTCTGCTGGGACTACATGTACTTGCCCTTAATGTGTGTACTTGAGGCACTGATGGGCTATCGAAGGGACACACTTCATGTCCCTGATCCAAGGCCGGCCTAGCAAGATATTGTAGGCCATCTCACCATCAAGGATGTGACACAACGTATGAATGGTCTTTTGTCCTACTTGGATGGGTAGGACAATTGTGCCAACTATCGAGCATAAAGCGTCATTGAATGCTCGAAGAGTGTAGGTGGACGCCACAATGTGGGATGCTGGTAGCTTAAGATTTTTTAATGTCGCAGTCATGATTATGTTGCTAGATGAGCCAGTGTCCACCAACACCATCTTGAATGGAATCTTGTTGACCCGCACGATGACGTGTAGGGGTGGATCCACCATATCACTAGTCATCAATTTTAGTTCATCTTCCCTGAAGGTTATGACTGGTTTTGTGCATTGTCTCACATGTCCCACAAATTTGTTGAAAGAATTGGGTTCTTGGGGCTGTAGCTCAATGGCTTTGAGTATCTCCATCAAAGCTTCTCGATGAGGCGATGATTGTTGGATGATCTCATAGATGGAGAGCCTAGCCAACATGGTCCTTAAACTCTGAGTAAGCTTAGTCCGAATTGTGGCCACTGGTCTAGGTGGGGGAGGTTGTGTAGGGTGTTGTGGGGATTGTGACGTTGATGGAACATCTCCTGTAGATGCAGTGGGTGCAGCCATGTTTGGGTATCTTTTGTTTCATGTCACAATGCTTATCATCCCCACATACCCTTGCATGGGGCAATTTTGTGTCACCTCATTCACCTGTGCAGTCTTTTCCTATGCATCATGGGTAGGTAATGGGTCTTTGAAGATGTCCATATGTTGGTTGCTCAGCACTACAGGATTATCCACCATGAGCATTTTGTTGTCTATTAAGTCTTGCACCAAGTTTTTGAATTTCCAACAACTGAAGATGTCATGTCCTTTCTGCTGGTGGAATCTACAATATAAATCTTCCCTATAGCCCTTGGGTTTTGGCATGTTGGGGTCTATGGATCAAGTTTCTGGCAAGTTTATCAGGTTTTTAGTGAACAAGCAGTCAAACAAGGAGTCTCTAGACTCTGTGAATAGTGTGAATTGTCGCTTAGGGTGACGCTGCTGATTTTTCTCTTGCCTATGGTTTTCCTTTTCATAGTTAGCAAGAGGAACTGCCTGATAATTAGCCTTTGGGGGCTGTGTCTTTTGCGTAGGTAGTGGTACAGTTATGGCAACTTGATTGACTATGGCGGGTTTCGGTTGCATGGGCCCAGTTTTGGCATTTTTGGTCCACTCTTTCTTGCACGACTTGGCAATCTCGTCGTCTTGAATTTTGATCTCCTCAATTATCCTAGCTTGCACCAAGGCTTCTTCTAGGGTGGCATATTGTTGTAGTTGTAACAGCACAGAGATCAACCTTATGCAACTCTTTGAAAACATCTGAGTCATGTCGGCCATGGGAGGGAGGTAAGGCAGCTTTGAAAGCAATGTCCTCCATCGATTCCCATAAGCGGATATGGTCTCATCATCATACTTCTTAAGGCCAGCTAGGTCACTCAAGGATGCCTTCTTGGTGTTGAAGTCAAAATGTTCAAGGAATGCATCCACTAGCTAGTCTAGATTGTTGATACTATGTTTCGGCAATTGGGTAAACCAGTCCGAGGGAGGACCTATGAACATGGTTATAAATGTTCTTAGAAGCAATGCATCATTGTCCTGAATGCCAAAGTATTGACTCAGGAACCTCATTACGTGCTCTTGGGCATCCTCATCCCCTCTAAAAATTGCCAATTGATGCATTTTGAAGTGGTCGGGGTATGGGGGTGCCGAAACTGAAGGATGCACAAGGTGACTGTGGAGTTGGCGTAAGGTGGGCTTTTGGGGCCTCGAAGTCTTGGTCTCCATAGACTCTAAGAATTCTAATAGTGCTTTGTATGCATTAGAGGATTTTATTTCCTCTTCTTTGGTTTGTTCTCATTGTGCATTACGAGGAACTTGAGGCCTATGGAGGGGTAGCCGAGTAGCACCTTCTTGCCTTGGTAGGGTGTTTCAACCCGCTCCTCTTCTTGCTCACATTCCTCATAAGCTTCCTGGGTGAGTTTCTGGGCATGACCTATAAACATAAACAGTTGCCCGAGGATGTCACCCATCATTGGTTCTAGGGGTGGCTTCCTGCTCAGGCCTTGGAGGTCTTGGAGGTTACACTTGATAAGGTCATGGAACCCTGTCTCATAACAAGGGGTTGCGCCTCTCATAAATATCTATCCTATGTGTGTGAGGGGTTGGAATCCTCTCGTGCATATTGTTCTATAGCAATTCATCTGTCTAGCATCAAATGCACTCTTTGTTAAGATGATACAGTTGCTCTAACTACTACTGATCTTGCCTAAGCTGTGTGATTTGCGCTTGGTGGGCAGCATGTTTGGCAAATGCCAAGTCAATTTGTTTTGTCATCCTATGTTTAGGAGGCCTAGATGCCTCCCCTACATGTCTATCTCGGTTGCGGTGATCCAAGATCTCTATGGGTCACTTTCCCCTATCGAGGTTAACGACATTCACCTGAGTCTCTGGCCTAAATAGGTGATCTTGATAATTAGCAGGTGCGGAGGTGCATTGCTCCTGCGTGGTGTATTGCTCTTGAGGAATGTACTAGTTTTCCTTGTGCTCCCTTTTGTACATGTGAAAGGTATGGGTAGAGTTGGCTCACCCTTTCTGAAGATGCTTGCACTCTAGATTTGGTCTATTGGTTCTAATAGTAATGAGGGGTAGAGGGGGGATGATATAATCATGTGATCCCTCCTTGTGAACCCTATGCTGCTCTAGCACTTCATCATGCAGTGGGAACTCATAGTGAGCATCTAAGGGAGCCTTCCCATATATGTATTCCTCTTGAAAGGGTTTGTGTTAAATGGGAGTGCCCCCCAAAGGGGTGCCTTTATAGTCATTTTCTGTAGTGGCATAGTGTGGACCACATTGTGGGTCAGGCTATCAAGGTGGTATAACCAAGTCCTTGGGGCTATAACAGAGGTGACTGGTGCCTCCTTGTACAATTTTTGTAGCTTCTGCCCATGATTGGGCTTGGCTACGGGTATACACCATGGTGGTGGTTCTCTACAAGATATGTATGTTTTTATCTCTATAATTTTTTATGCTACACCAAACAAAAGGGACCACACAAACAAAGAAATGATTATCTTGTTTATAGATTAAATGTGTGTCCTAAATCTGGTTCAGTGTGTTTTGATTTTTGTTGTGCAAATCGTGTAAATAAAATTTTGTTACTCATGCATGATGATGGCTCTTATATCACCAAAATGGACACCCCTTCAATATACCACTGCCAGGCCATTATATCGAACCTCTCAATATACCCGCCCTTACATGAGGGAAACTATTGGTACGCGAGAGCAGAACAATACATGGAACATAGGTGGTACGAAAGGGGAATCGCTCTATTTTTGAAACCTACCATAGAAGACTTATCCTCATGCACTGGTAATCACCCCCACTACACTTGGTTAGCTTTCGTCAGGATTTATGTCTAGCAACAGTAGCGATTAGGGTTATGTATGCAAAAATCCAAGCCAAGGTGGTGATGAAATCCATCGTTGGTCTTGATCAAGTGTTGGGGTTTTAAGACCAACTCCTTGATGTAATATTATCACATGGTGTGTGTGGTTCCTTTTACTTACACAAAGAAAGAAAACATGCAGCAAACTTCCCTATGCAAGAAAATAAAATAGAAAAATTGCAGAGACAGAAACAGAAAAACACAGAGGATGTCCAGAAAACCTACCTCTTCTCTGTCCCAACCATATGCCTCTGAGTTTCTGATCAAAAAATGTATAGAGAGCTAATTTTCTTGGGGTGGGATGAATATCAGGTGTGTATTCATCCTAGGATGAGATGAATTTGTATTCATCCCGGGGTGGCACAAATTCCAAGTCTATATTCATCATAGGGTGGCACAAGTAGCAGTCCAGTGCCCGAATGAGTAACACCTGCAAGAAAAACATAAAATTTTGATCAAAAACTTGATCCCAATAGCAAGGGATAGAGTCCCAATGTGATCACCACTGAAATATCGAACGTGATATGACGACATGCCAGATTATTATGCAAATGAAATTTATATGAAAATGTTGTCCTACGAATGCAAGAAAAGCAATGCACGAAGGAAATGACGCATAGACGAGATGTAAGCAAACAAAGACAAAGTGGGGCCTCTTTTATTAATTTTGCTTTCATTTCGGTTATAATACATCCCTCCTTTAGTGCTCAGAACACTTGATACAGTTTGTTCCATCAATGGATGGTACGCTTCCAATTTCTTTCGCGTGCCTCACATTCAAAATGGGCAGGCCAAAGGTTGTCGCCACTTGCATCCATGTGTTCATGTGTTCCTTGCTACCCCTTTAATGTTCCTGGTGGCGATATCCTATGTACAGAGAAACAACAAATAGTTAATAGCATGTGTGGATAGAAGGAAAGCATGCAATCCCTAGGGCCTCTGGCTAGTTAGTATGTAAAATAGCAAAATGATGATCAAAACATGTCATAATGAACCCAAACTTTGAAATAAGCATAAAAACATCATCAGAGACATATTGCAAAAAGAATAGTTAGGAAATCATGCATGGATTTCTAATCGCTCTAGGGTGGGACGATTAGGACTGTCACAAAACATGCAAAATAAACCTTGCAAATGTCCAGCCTAGAGGTCTCCAAAACTCCTGCAAACTTGGGGTTAGACTAAAAAGGGCATTTTGGGATGACCTAGAAGGTCATATTTGGCATATTCTACCCAGATTGTCCTATATCTGAAGGCTCTCCCTATATGTTAGTAAACACGTAAAATGATAAAAACATAGTCAAAATAGGTTAGAATGACATGAAACTTGAACAACAACATTAGTAAACCGAATAGAACAGAATGAAAAAATAACAGTTGGTAAATCGTGCATGAATTTCTAATCACTTAGGGGTGGGACGATTAGGACTATCACAAAGCATGCAAAGGCAACCTTCCAAATGTCCTACGTAGAGGCCTCCAAAATTCTTGCAAACTTAGGGTTAGGATAAAAGGGGCATTTTGGGATGACCCAGAAGGTCATATTTGGCAGATTCTACCCATATTGTCCTGTATATGAAGGCACTCCCTGTAGGTTAGTAACGCATGAATATGATAAAAACACAGTCAAATCAGGTCAGAATGCCATGAAACTTGAATAGCAGCATAAGTAAACCAAATGGAACATAATGCAAAAATAATAGTAGATAAAATATTCATGGATTTCTAATCACTCCGGGGTGAGCCAATTAGGACTGTGATAGTTTGGGGGGTGCCCGGGGGCAGGACGCCCGCCATTTGGGGTCTGGTTTTGACACCAATCCACTTGGGATGGGTCCAAAACCTCCTAGAGGGTTGTGTTGGTGAATTTAATGTGGGATTGTGTTCGATTTCTTGGGTTTTGGGTTAGGATTGCATTCTTATCGTTCACCCGATAACCTCTCTTCCAAAAGATAAATTATGGATGTAAGAAGCACAAAGGGGAATGTGGGTACAATTTGGCAGCACTACATTGCTCTAAATGCTCCAGCTCTATTTTTTTTTAGGGTGAGGATGCTCACCCTTTTATAGACCTAGGGTCTCTCTCTTTGAATGTGCATGTGAGGGCACCACTTGGCTTGCCATGCCTTTTTTTGGGAGAGAATATTCCTCCCTAATTTAGATTCTCCTTGCATGAGGCTTCCATGATCAGGGAATTCTTAACAGAATTCCCTCTCTCTGATTTGAAGTTGTTCCTCGCAATTGCATGACCTGAAGGTGCAGTTAAGTGGTAGACCTATCAAGGTTTGACTTTTTGCCAGTCAAACTTGCTAATCGTCCCGGGGTGGGACGATTGCTGCTAATCATCCCAGGGTGGGACGAATAGGATTCTAATAGGATTCTAATCATCCTAGGGTTGGATGAGTAGGGAGCAAAGTGCTAAAAAGGTGCCAAATTGACCTTTGACCTTCCAAAACTAATTTGGTAGTGGTTAGGACCACTGTTTAACATCTGGGGGCTGCCCTAGGGGCTATGTATGCCAACTCGATCAGTGCTTGTAGTCGCATAATAAGATTGGTGTTGTTTTGGTGTCTACAGTTTCTATCCCAGTAATATCCATAGTCGGTGGGACAAGTATTATCCCAAGTTGACAAATACACTGGTGCCAATAGTTTTTGGCATGCCCGGTGGGACCTCAAAGATTCCACTTTCAGTAGTATTTAGGTTTGATGTTTGCCTTTGTACTCTAGGATAATTAGAACATCTGGCGACTCGATTATACCCAAAAATCTTCGAATGTGAGAGCAACGAAAGCTGTGTCTCATGAATACAAGATCGCAAGCCAAAAATCCAAATCATCAAATTGAGTTCTACGAACTTGATATCCAAAGGTTAGGAGAACATCCTCAGTTAGCCACTTTTTGGCGTACCTCTTCATTACCTCATATATCCCACATACCATCTGTTACATCCTCATGGTTAGCCAACGTATTTTCTGCTCCTGTAAGTCCAGTTAGTACCGCCACCAGTTTCCCTCCACCCCATACTACCACTAGCGTTCCTCAACCTACACCTCATATACCAGTCCATATGGCTCAAAATCCTCCACCAAGGCAGTTCCCAGCATGGAATAGCTCAGGGGCCCTCAATCTACAAGCACAAAATCTAGTGCCCCAAGCGGCTTTGAAAGCCTTGCCGACTTATGATGGTACTGGTAAAACCGCATATGAGCATATCCAAGATGTGGCCTCTTTAGCGACCATCCATGACATAACGGATGAAGACGTAATGATAAAGCTGCTAGTATTGTCTTTGAGAGGAAAATTGTTGTATTGGTATCGATCATTACAACCAGGTACTATCACTTCATGGGATCAGTTGGCGGAGTTACTAATAAAAAATTTTCATGAACAAGCTGATCCATACTCCTTGTTGCACCAGTTCACGATGATTCAGAGACATCCACAAGAGGAGATCATGGATTTTAATGTCAGATTCACGTAAAGCTGGTAGAGAGTCCCTGACGGTTTGTGACCTACGCATGAGCAAGCCATGTTTTATTATCTCAGAGCGCTTAGCACTGATATTGGTATGGCTGTACGACAGGCCAATGTGACCACATTTCCAGACCTGTACACACAGGCTCAAAAGGTTGAATCTGATTTGATTGTCGTGGGTAGACTTCCTCCAAAAACAACTATGCCAATCCTCCTTGATCTTCCTTAGTATCTATATTCTAGTGCATTTTTGCAACCTATGCCATCCATGTACCCAGTTCCCTCATGGAACTCTAGCCCACCTCATATTGCTCCGATTCCTCTCCTACAATAGTCAACTCCAAGTTTTACACAGTTACCTACCCCATCAGTTCCTCAACTACCGACATCTGTTCCCTTCCCCGCATTGTCGATGCCTCTAACTCCTTTACCGTTACCAGCACCGCAAGCACCCTTACCTTTTCCAGCACCCATTCCACCATCTAATCCTGACCCTTTCATGATATTATTGTAGGAAGTGAAGTCCAATAATGCAACATTGAGGACAATTTCTAATGAGCTCACGATGGTGAGAAAGAAGCAAGCAGAAGCTGAGTTCAGGTCCCAAAGGTTCCAAACTCCACCAATTACCCGAGAGCAAGCTTCTACTAGTAGGGGACCTAAAAAGAGTACTACAGTGCTAGAAAATGAGGAGGCTAGTGTGATAGAAAAGGCGTATTGGTGCTCTACATGTAATGATCCCCATGGAGAAGACACTTGTATGGTACATATGAACTATGTCCAAACGTTGGCAGAAAGCTCTATAGGTGGGAAAATTAATATGATTCGAGAAGTTGATCACAATTGCATGATGCCATCCTTGGAGCAAGTATCAGTCCTCACGAGGTCTAGGAAAAATTTGGTGACTGTGGATCCAGTGGAGCTCGAACCCTTGAAGGTACCTATAGAACCAAAGGTGCAAGATGAGAAGCGGTTACCTCTAGCGAAAGCACCTACCATGAAGGCTAAGGAGCAATATTCTATTAAATTGAAGGATTTATTGCCCAAGTCAACTCAAGAAAGGGTACAGACCAAGCCACCAACTCCACAACCTACAACAACCGCTCAAACACACGGTGAAACAAGAGAACAAGCCAAGGAGCGACTTAAGTATCCATCATTGACGAAGAGGCAAAGAGTGGAAGCCACTCAACAATATCGGGATAGATATGAATGAGCTCTAGAAGAGAAGGTTTTGGCTACCCCAAGTTACAACATCGTAGAGGAAATGAAGAAGATCCCAACAAAAGTTAGCTTGTATGATGCACTACAATTGCCAGGACAGATTGATTTGTTACAAGAATATTTGAAAACCTCTAAGGATGAGAAGAAATATAATTCCTAAATATTCCTAGCGTAGGCACTATCGACTTCTGTAATAGGTAAAAATAGGCCTCCCCCATTTTATTTATCTTTGAGAATGGAAGGATGGATTGTACATAATTGTATGATCGACTCTGGAGCTACAACTACTATCATGCCAAAGGCAGTATGCGAAGTGATGGGGATGGAATATACAAGGAGTAGCCCAAGAGTGTTGCAATTGGATGGAACTCCGGTTAAGATAGTGGGAGTTATCAAAGATATCCCTATTATCCTTCATAGTATGCCACAAATTATCGTCATCCAAGAAGTGGTTGTAGTTGATTTGGAGCCATACTTTAGCATGTGTCTCTCAAGGGAATTCATAGCTAAACTAGGGGGATACCTCTCCTTGGACTATTCACATCTTGAGATACCATTCAAGGGAAAGCGAATTCGTATCCATAATGAAAAACCTTCACCTTTTCATATTGAGAGGTTTGAAGAAGAAGAATATTCCCTAGGTGCAGTGAACATGATGACTGAAGAGCTAGAGGAAGTTGATTTGGTGAAGGAAGCTTTGAGTGAGTTTCATTTGGAGGATGAGTTTTTGCTCATATATTTTAATGCAATGATCAGAACTGATATTGTATGTTACACCATAACTAAACCCAAGCAGGTTGAGAAGCAAGTTCTTGATTCATAAATTTAAGATACGCATCAGTTATGGAAGTTGTATTTTGATGGTGCCAGATGTAAGAATGGTGTAGGAGCTGGTGTTGTATTGATTTCTCTTGAAGGAATACAAAAGACTTACTCTTATAGATTGACTTGGAGTTGTACAAATAATGCAGCTGAGTATGAAGCATTGTGCCTTGGTTTAAGAAAAGCTAAGAAATTAGGCATTAAACAACTACAGATTTTTGGTGACTCTGAGCTTATTGTCAACCAGACTACTAATAGATGTGTATCAAAGCAACATTATCTAAAAGCTTATCGCAATAGGGTCTAGGATTTGTTTGAAGCTTTCACCGCTTTAAATATTCAGGCGATTCCTCGGGAGCAGAATAGACATGTTGATATTTTAGCTTCCCTTGGTGCAAATTATTCCCCCATCGAGCAAGTTGTCTGAAGGCCCAAAATAGTCAGAGTGATCTATAGACCTTCAGTTCCAGATAAGAATCTCTATTGGCAAGTATTTGACAATGATGAACAAATAGTGAACTTTCTGCTCAGAGAAGTTGTTGGTGTAGATGATAGAACACTGGCTGAGGAAGAAAAGGAGGGAATGATTCAGTTAAAAAATAATCATATTCCTAGAGGTTTGATCTCATTGGAAAGTTTATTTGACCAGAATGACAGAGCTGATAAGCACAGGATTAAGGTAGATGCCAAAGAATACAAAGAGTTGCAGTTGGAATCAGGAAATATTATCAAGATCGGGACCGATTGTATGTCAGAGGAGCTTGAAGGCATTAAGAACCTATGCTATGAATACCCCGATATTGTAGCATGGAGCTATCAAGATTTAAAAGGATATGACAAGAATGTAATCCAACATACCATAGAGCTGCAAGAAGGAGTCAAGCCTTTTCGATAAAAGCAGCGTCCTGTCAATCCCAAGATTGAAGTCCTCATGAAAGCAGAATTGTTGAAGATGCTCGAGGCAAAAATTATATACCCGATTAAGCACTCAACCTGGGTAGCGAACCTGGTCCCTATGAGAAAAAATAATGGAGATATACGATTGTGCATTGATTTCCACAATCTGAACTAGGCATCACTCAAGGATCATTATCCTTTGCCCCAGATAGATCAAATTCTTCATGTGGTCATTGGCGCTCAGAGATTCTCACTATTGGATGGTTTCTCTGGGTATAATCAAATTTGGGTGAAGGATGAGGATCAATATAAAATGACATTCACTACCAAGTGGGGCACATTTGCCTATCAACGAATGCCCTTTGGGCTTTCAAATGTCGGTGCTACCTTCCAGAGAGCTATGGACGTTGCCTTCGGTGAGTTGCTGAATAGGATTATTGTGATATATCTTGATGATATGACCATGTTTTCACATTGCAGAAAATATCATGTTACTCATCTAAGGCAAGTATTTGAGAAGTGTCATGAATTCAAGATTTCTATAAATCCAAAGAAGTCAATATTTGCGGTTAAGGAAGGGAAGTTGTTGGGTCATGTGATCTCACAAGAAGGATTGGTGATTGATCCTGCGAGAGTCGAGGCACTCATGAAATTGCCACTACCTGCTAATAAGAAAGACTTACAATATTTCTTTAGTCAAATAAACTTCATTCGTAAGTTTATCATTGATTTCACCCAAGTTGTTAAGCCTATGACCAAGCTTTTGAAAAATAATGTTGAATTCAAATGGACAGAGGTCAGGAAATGAGCTTTTTAAGAAATCAAAGAGAGAATCACTCAAGCGCCAGTTCTAATTAACCCAGACTATTCAAAGGACTTCATCCTTTATGCAGTAGGTGAGCAAGAGAGTTATGTTGTTGTGTTGACACAAAAATAGGATGATGGTGAAGAGAAGCCCATTGCTTTTTTAAGCCAAGTTATTGCACCGCATCAGGAGAAGTACAATTTTATAGAGAAATAGGTCTATGCAGTGATGAAAGCGCTCAAAAAGTTTTGGCATTTTGTTTCTCAAAGTAAGACTATTGTTTATGTCATCCATCTTGATGTTCGAAACTTCATAATTCAGGGTGAACTGGGTGATAAAAGGGTAGGATGGGTCTCAAAGATCTAGGAATATGACATGGAGATCCGATCGACAAAGTTGGTTCGTGGGTGCGCTCTGTGCCAAGAGTTGGCCAGGAGTGTTGTCGCTGAGACATTGAATATGATTCATGAAGAAGACATTGATGAAATAATTTGCATAAATCATACTACAAGCGACAAGGATTGGATAGAAGAATTGATTGACTATTTTACTTCTGGGAGATGTCCAACCCGCCTTGACCCCTCACAACATCGAAGGTTCAGACTGCAGGTGCTCAGATATGTATTGTTGCCTAATGGGTTATATCATAAAAATATTGATGGCGTACTCCTCAGGTGTGTAAAAGCTTTCGAAAAGGAGAATATTTTGGAGGAATTCCATTCTGGGCTATCTGGAGGCCATTATGCAGGTAGACCCATGGCTTTGAAAATTATCCGAGTGGGTTACTATTGGCCTACTCTGTTCATCGATGCTCATAGAATAAGTCAGCAATGCGATAGTTGCCAATGATATGTGGGCAGGATTAGAAAAGGAGCATTGCCCTTACATCCAATCCAAGTGGAAGCACCTTTTTAGCAGTGGGGTCTTGATTTTATTGGTGTTATTGATCCACACTCTTCCATAGAACACAAGTATATCCTGACAGTGACAAATTATTTTACCAGATGGGCGGAGGCTATACCCACTAAGAAGGTTGACCAAGCGACCGTTATCTCTTTTCTGGAGGGGCTTATCACTCGATTTGGCATACCAGATTCTCTAGTCACTGACAATGGCACTCCCTTCATTGGAGCTAAGATCACTGAATTCACCAGCAAATATGGTATTTACTTGAAAACATCCTCCAACTATTACCCGTAGGGGAATGGGTTGGCCGAATCGACTAACAAGAATTTGCTATGAATCTTGAAGAGGATAATGGGCAGTAACAAAAGGAGTTGGCATTTGCTATTAAATCAAGCACTTTGGGTTGATCGCATCTCAGTGAAGAAATCAATTAAAACTTCTCCGTATGCTTTGGTTTATGGAAAAGAAGTTGTTCTCCCTACACATATTGAACTTCCAGTGCTTCAAACTTTGTAGTTGTTTCAAGATGAAGATGAAGAGTATGATCCTATGGGTGCAAGGTTGGCATAATTGCTACAATTAGAGGAGGATAGGGAGCAGGCCTACCAAGTCTTTGTCGAACATGCTACAGATATGAGGAAGTGGTTTGGAAAAAATATGATTGACCGAGGTTTTTAGGTGGGAGATTTAGTCTTAAAATGGAATGAGAAGAAATCCAAGCCAGGAAATCACCATAAGTTTGATGCCATATGGGAGGGACCCTTTCAGATTTTCATGGTAAATTCTACAAATGCTTATCATCTGCGTGATATGGAGGGTTATGAGCTTCCCATTCCGGTGAATGGTCTTCATTTGAAGGCCTACATTTCATGATTTTATTTTGATAAGGTATTACCTTGTATATATGTAAATATTTTTTTAAAAAATAATAATAAAATATATATATATAAAAAAAAGAAAAAAAAAAAGAAGAAATTGAAAGTCTTTTCGCCCTAAGGATGAGGTGATTAAAATTTCCTTTTCGCCCAAAAAGGGAGTGTTTTAACAAAGCAACATATTCGTTCACCTCCAAAAGACTAAATGAGCGAAATCATTTTTATCCACTTTAGCCACAATGAAGGTAACAACACGTTAAGGGAAGGGGAAAGGGACGAGTTTCACCCACATTTTAGGTGAATTTGTTTTGAAGGGCGAAAAGATGTCAATATTAAAAACATGCATGTCACCTTCTTCGCATATAAAAATAAAAAAAAAGAAAAAGAAAAAAAAAAAGGCTTTAAAAATAAGGGAAAATTAACCCAAGTTTTTAGAAGGAAATTTGATTTTTTTAAAAAGGAGATATGTGCCATGGAATTTTCAAATGAAGTCACCCGAATTCAAAGGATTGATATTTCCACGAAATCAATAAGGGGGTTAAGTTGCCAAGCGCCCAAAGAATTTTCCGAAGGAGAAAATGTTAGCAATAGTTTGGAGGCACGTTGTGAAATCAATGCACCCTTGGGTTACGTGTCAGCAATCGGAAGGCAAAAGCGCTTGAAAAAGGGCATTAATTTTAAAATGTGAGAGGTGCTAGATTTTTAGATTTCCAAGGGGGCCTCAAATATTAAATGATTGGCTGATGAGCGGTAAAATTAGCTTCCCTAGCAAGCTTCAAGCGCCAGGGCACATCGTACGATGAGATTGCATAGCATCAGGGCATAGTTTTCTAGGAGGATCCGATAGCAAATCATAGAAGAAATCATTTGTACTTTAGAAATGGTGCTAGGATAGCAGCTCGAGGATAATCCCCTCCCGAAGGTGCTTGCATTTAATTTTGCATTTACTGCAGTAGGTGTCAGAGTGCTCTATAAAAATCGAAGAGGTAAATTGCCCAAAATTTATCATTCTTTCTTATTTTTAAAATTCCTCTCCGCTGCATTCTGCATTTCAGTTGCAGAGAATTTGTAGAAGCTTCCTCAGAGCAGAAAAGTTGCAGGAGTTTATTCAGAATATTTGTCAGAGGAAAAATGAAAATATGGGGAAGAGAAGTAAAGAGCCCAAGGATGTCAAAGAGGCCGAAGAGCCTAAGAAAGCAAAAAAGAGGGAAAGGAGTTCGAGAGCTAAAAAGGCTCGTAAAAATGATTACGTAGATCTAGACCCCTACGAAGATGTTGTGGTAGAGGTGAGAGATTGCCTAATTACACATAAGGGGGTCAAAAATTTGAGGCAAGACGTGGAGGCGGTAGTGAGTCAGGGTGTTTCACACAATAGTTGGCTCACAGTCCCTTATAATTCGTAGCTCTCCTGGTATTTGTGTTCGCCCGTCCACCCGTGCCCTGAGTTGGTGCAACTTATTGCACGATTTTATGATCCTTTCACCAAGGCCGTGCGGAACGCCAGGAGAGAAATCCTGTTCACAATTACTCTGGATGAAATCAGGGAAGCCTTTGCATGTGGGTTGAAGCCTCCTTCCTATGCAGTTCATAAGAAGATCCACACAGATGAACAGGAAGACAGATACGTCTCCACTGTAGCCATGCACCAGTTTATGGAGACCCAACTCATTAAGGAGCCATAGATGGGGTAGCTGCCAAATTTTTCAAAGCCGCTCTCTGAATTTAAGAGCCAAGATATTTATTCTATGTTGTCTTGGGTTGTTGGGATGCCTTCGGATGAGACAGTGCATAAGTGGCAGGCAGCTATCGCTCAATGCATTTGCAAAGTTGAGTTTTATTCCCCTTCCACCATGAGACAAGGGGGAAACCCCATTTACTTTGATTGGGCGGACTTCATTTCCCGAAGAATTAATTCCCAGTTGGAAAAAATGCAAACCGGGGAGTCTCAATCATTTTGGCATACATCATTTTTGGTATGGTTCTTTTTCTTTCAGTTGTAGCAGCATTTTTTGTTTATTGCAGTCTCAACATTGGGTGAAAAGAATGAGCCCTTGCCTGTATATATGTGGACCTCAATTTTGTTAAGAAAGGAGTCAGTGTATAGTTTTAACAACTGGTTTTTAGGGCCAATGATTGAATTGTTGTGCGGTACCTATGATAGAGTGTCACGGGAATTGAAAGATGCAGTCATCACAGAAGAAAAGGGTGACATTTTTTTGCTTACCCAGGGCGTTGTTGTCCAAATTTTTGGATACACTGGTAAGCCATTTTTACTGTCATATTTTGCTACAACGCACATGTTTGCAATGGAGGTCATGCACCAAATGGACCATGTGAATGACATATATGGCGCTGGGCATGGAAAGAAGACTACCTGCACCATGCCTTTCAAGTTTGGGGGCATAGAGGTGAATCAGGTTGGGCAAAATAGATTGTTAACAGTAGCGCTCCAGGACTTGGGCTTGATTGAATTACCACAATGCTGGCGGTACGACCCTCTGGGGAAGTTTTTAGAATTTTTAAAAGCAAAGTCATTCCATTGTTGTCCTCACCCTGACATTCAAAAGCGAAGGAATAATTTTGATGGGCCAGATATGAACTGGCATATTGAAAAAATGACTTCCCTCCCACCATGGCATGACTATTATGAGCAGGAGGAGGAATATAATCCAGCCAAGAACATGGCTCATATTCCTCCACTAGGTTTATTTGGAACTATCAAACAAGCAGAACCTGAATGGACTGAGGAAAATATTATGAACTGGTGGATTATGCGCATTCATCAGAGGAAGTCGCACGCTCCTTATGGGTTGAAGTTAGATGAGCAGTTTTCTAATGCTTATGATGATTTTGTAGACTCATATCAACCCATCACCTTCATGAATATTTTGCCACAAAGTTTCTAGTAGTCTGATAGTGGTGAAGGCAAAACCGAATAGGAGCACCCTATTGTTGAAGATGAGACCTCCGAGGAGGAGCAGTAGTATAGGTTCCAAAGAAGGTCTCAAAGGATGAAGCACCCACCGAAAGAAGCGTCCATGCCCAAAAATCTAAAAATATCAATGGCGCCTCCATTCTCGAAAGTGACAAAATGACCTCGAACTAGCACATATGTGACTTCCACCATTGAGGCACCCACGACTTCAGTTGCTATGATTTCTGTAGCATCGACTGTAATAGTTTTGGTAGTTGCTTGTGCACCAACCTTGAACCCTTCACCTACTAAGGAACCCCCACCTTCTGTTGCACAAATATTTTAGATCATCCAGCAAGAAGAAGAGGAACAATCGTCGGAGAGTTCCCATGTGGAGATTATGGATGAAGAAGAGGTTCTTGATGTTGAAGAAAGGGTCGAAGAACAAGAAGAGGAGGTAGTTTCACAGCCGCCTCCATCTCCTCAACACATGGCACCCATGCCCGAAGGTACGTCTTCTTTTCCTTCTTCTTCTTCTTTCCCCTCGAAGCAAGCAGTGGTTTCCATTTCAGTTCCATCTGTTACATTTTTGTCTCCTCCACTTTCCATTTCTCCACCTTTTGGTATACCTTCCACTTCGGTTTCTATACCATCCTCTTCTATACCATCTTCTTTCACTCTCGAAATCACTGTTGCTCCTTCTTCTATTCCCACTCCTTCGTCCTCTACTTCTTTTAGTTCTTTTACATCAGGGTTGAATCCTTTTTCGTGCCCTACCCCTTCAGTCATCACCACCTCCACCATTGAGGTTGTAATTACATAGGCTCCTCCCAGGGTTAGTGTAACTACAGTGGAGCCCATGTCCACTACCAAATCTGCCATCTCCCTTCCTTCCACCATTTCTATTTTTATCCCCCCACTTTTTTTAGTGTCGTCCACTTCTACTGGGCCTAGTCGCTCAGAAATTTTGGTCCCTTTTACCCCATTTTTGGAGCTGCAACCAGTTCTTGATGTATAGGTGGCCCGTAAATAGCTCGACATAGAAAAAATTAATCGGGTGCACCTGAGCTCTTCGCAATGGTTGAAGAGCATGCACCGCAAGGAGGCCTCGGCTCCAGCTCGACCGATAAAGAAAGTAGCCTTTGACCCTATTGCCAAGGAGGCTCACATAACAATGATCACTCCGTTGGTCCAGAAGCCTTAGGGAGAATTGTTGTCGGGTGACCTCATTTTTGAAACTATTACAGAAGATCTTACATGGATTGATCCAATCGAGAAAATGGGCAATATTTAGGTCGACATGAGCTCAGTGTACCTGCATGGTGAGCACTACAAGGAGAAGTATTTTGAAAGTCAGAATAAGATAATTGACCTCAAAAATGCCTTGGCAAAAAGCAGAGCCACAGAGGAGAAAACGACCACGAAGAATGATTACTTGCATGACCAGGTCAAAGTGCACTTAAAGGAGCGTGATGCTACCAGGATTGAAATGCATAAGCTTTAGCAATAGGTTGAAGACATGAAGAAGTAGTTGGAGGAGAAGGTAGCACAGGCCATAGGATTTTCATGTGATAGCGTTAAAGGCGCCCGACTTCGCTCTACTCAAAACTCTAAAAAATTAGTTGCGCACGTTGTCAAGGTACTACAGTATTTATGGGAGGCACAGATACAGATTCAGCTTGGGAAATAGTTAATTGACACCATAGAGGAGATGCTTTCACCCTACATGGAGATGGCCATAAAAATACAAGCTTTGTTGAACACTAATTTGTACATTCGCCCTCTCAGTGAAATGGATTACGCTTGGTCCAAGGCACGAATAACACTGCATAGCTACTTTCAATGCATGGACCTAGTGAGGGAGGGGTGGGCTATCCTCAATGTTATTGAGCATGAGCATAATATTTCTATGACTCATTTTGAGACTATTGATGGGTTGGGCTTCCCAAATTTTGTGGATAATTGGTGAGAACCTCTTTCCATGGAAGAACTAGAAGTGCTCTGGAAAAAATTTATTGAGGATACTTCCAAAATTGATGCCCTAGAAGAACCTCTCATTGAAGCGCAAGTGTTGCCCTTGATGTAGAAGTATACACACTTGGAGCTATCACTATATGAGTTGGCTCAATGATCAAAGCATCTCAGTTTGATGGATGTGCAAAATATTCACTTTGTCTATGAGTCACTCAGTGTCCCATGCTTATTCACCACTCATGCTTGGGATGAGGTCATTCATGCTTATGAGGTTCTTACTAAAATAATCCAAGAGCAAGAGGAGCAGGTAGTAGTAGAGCACATGGTAGCAACCAAAGCAGCAGAAGAAGCAGAGCAGGCTGAAGTGCTCCGAGTAGCGGAAGAGGCCGAGCAAAAGGAGCAAGCAGAGGAAGAAGTGGCCCGAAGGAAGACATCTACAACAAAGGTAGTGGTGCCCACTAAAATGGCTGGAAAAAAGGACTCTGCAACCCAATGAATCAAGGCTTGGGATCACTTGCATCCATGCGAGCTGGATACCCCGTGAGTCACCAAAAATGTTGGCCATTTTGCATTTTGCCACATTGGGGATTTTGTTGGGAAGTTTTTATGTAGTATATGGCGACACTTTTGAAAATAATTTTATATGCTCCTAATTTGTTTTCATATATATTGTTTTTATGTTTTCGCATTTGAAAAATTGTGAAGTATTTTATAAACTTCCTTTGTAAAACTTTGTTACATCATGAATTCATTCGAAAGGAAGGTTTTTGTAAAAATTTGAAAAAGGATGAAAGGCCTAAGTCAAACTTTGAAAAGTGTCTAAATTGTATTTACGTTCACCCCAAAGGAGGGGTGAACGCCCCATTCGCCCTTTGGAAGGGTGAACGAAGTTCCAAAAATTCGATGCGAGCAAGTTCAAAAGTGTATGCGCGTTCACCCTTTCTATGGGGTGAACGTGTTGTTTGCCCTTCCTAGGGGAAAATGCCCCAAATAAGAACATGCTCATGCATGCCCAAAGATGGTGTCAATTCAGGTTCACCCTGGTTGAGGGGTGAACATCCCGTTCACCCCTCCCATGGGTGAATGAACTTTCAAGGCAAGGTGTTGTCGCGTTCGCCCTTTCTATGGCACGTTCGCCCCTTCCAAAGGTGACCGTGTTTTAAGGCAAAAAGAACAAGAATAATGGGGTCGAAGCAGATTTTGATGTGAACATGATTTTGGGTGAAAGGAATTATGGTCAAAAGTTTTGAAGATGCCAAGATCATGAATATTAAATAATGGTGGCGTCGAGTAACTCATGTTGTGAATCTCGAGCAGGGGAGAAGCTGAATGGGAAGGATGAATGAATATTTTTAATTTCCAAAGCATTGGAACGCTTCCCAGATATTCAATAATGTTTTAATTATCTATGCACCGATGCCTAAGTCACTGATTTTATGGAGATTGTTCCTCAAGAAAGATAGATTTTCAATATTTCTAAGGAGGGATTTCCTTGTTTTTGTCCCTGATCCCTGGACATTCTGTTCTCTGATGCATTAAATGAAAGAGGTGAAAACCTCTATAAATACTAATCAAATTTCTATTGTAAGGAGGAGGTTAGACACTTTGCGAGAATACTCTCCAAGTTCTCTGCATTAATACAAGGCATCAAGCTTCTGAATTTGCAAGTGATTTTGTGTGTAATTCCTTTCTGTACTGTGCACTTCTTTTTCACATTCGTCTTTCTTGTTTGTTGTTAGATTTAAATTCTGCGATTGGATTTAAATATTGCTAGTAAGAGAGTGAATGCTGGAGTGATTATTTTGAAAGTTATTTTTGCAAGATTACAGGTTTATTCTGCAGTTTTTCCTTTTGTAAATGCTATTCTGTGCTTGGGTGTTTTCCTGCTATTAGTCTGCCCCAAATCCTGTACTTCGGCCTATGGCCATATTTCCCATCTCTTTCGGTTATTTTCAATTTCTTTCCTGCATCCCTAGTCTTTTACCAGTATAGGATTTAGTTCGGGAACCAGCCCTCTCTGGAGATTGGCACGGAGGACATCTCTTTCCTCCGGCCTTTCAATGTTGGCCGTATCTAGGGCGCATAAACGTAGTGTTTATTGATTAGGAAGATATTTGACCAATAGGAACATATCTTTAAACTCCATAGTGGTAAACCTAAATGGGTAATGCCTCCTAAAACTAAATGAAGAGTATGGTTAGCCATGATGTTGAACCCATAAGAAGGAATATAGAATAAGGCTTATAGAATGACTAGCTCAAATGGACATGAGATGGATAGTCAATTCCCACACGCACATACCATTTGCATAAAAAGGACTTATGTAGAGTATAGACTTGGCATGCACCTTTTAAAAGAATGAAGGGAAGGTCAATGCTAGCTCATTGGATCCATGAGATGGATAGTTTTGACCATAAAGTAGAACACCTAGTGCTCTTACATAGCTATATGTACGTATAGAGTAAGGATAGGAGTGCCTCAAGGAAGAACCTAAAGAACTGCTAGTTGACCCTAAACATGGACTCTAGAACCTTGGTATATTTGGTGTATATAAAAAAAGTAGGATGGGAAAATTTAGGGATGTGATATTTGGTATCAGATCAGAGTTCGTAGGGATATAAGTTTTCATGTGAAATAATAGATGAGTGTAATAGGTTTGCACACCTTTTAAAGACTATACTTTAAGAAAAATGTAACTATTTAAAATAGACCTCTATTGTCTAGTTAGATAACTAGACGTATAGTTGCTAGTAGGAGAATCATTTCAAATATGAAATTGTGAACTGAACCCTACTATCTCTCTCATGTGTGTGGCCAAGGATAATGTCACCCAAGAGAAGGAGAGAAAGTATTTTTTGATCAATGAGATAAGCTCAAAAAAATAATGTAGAGGTCAAAACCCTAGATTTAGGCATGAATGCTCCTAATAAGAGGGAGGACTTCATGGAAATAGTTGCTTTACTGAGGTAACAAATGGAAACACAAAAATAGTTGTTAGAAGCTATAGTGAATCGAGATTCACAAGTTGGAAATTCTAGGATGGGATGAGAGAATGAACCCCTTAAAAAGGCACAACAAGCCAAGGTCCGACTAGAGGTCAAGTTGGGCAAAGATATGAAACATCTAAAATCTTCCAAGTTTAATGGAGAGGAAGATAGTAACAAAGTTGAAGCTTGGTTGAAAGAGATATAAACCTACTGTAATATGAAGAACTATTCCACTAGCACCCAAACATCCTATGCTACTTTCCATTTGCAAGGGGTTGGTTTGGATTGGTGGGAAACGTATAGTGGGAAACAAGGGATTGAGGCTACAGTTGATTTGAAATGGGAGAACTTTGTGATAGCTTTCAAATAAATATTCCTCATTGAACACTTCTACACCAAAAAATTTGAGAAATTCACAAACCTTAGACAAGGGACTATAACTGTGGAAGTTTATTATCAAAAATTTGTCAAACTATTGAAGTATGTGCCTACATATAACAAGAAAATGAAGGTACATATATTTATTCAAGGAGCGATCCCAGAGTAGGGCATGAAGTAAATATGCAAGAATCTAGTACTCTTTACAAGGCCTATGATCTAGCCAAGAAATTTAAAACTTATCTCAAGCCCTACTTTGACTATGAAGGGGCATCTAAGCAAGACAAAGAGGCACAAAGAAAAATAAATAGGGTAGGGTTTATAAAATGGAAAAGTGAATAAGAAAATAAGAGATCCCCTAGAAAGGACAGTGGGAATGATAGGAAGTAAGAAAAGTTTAGAAAAATGTTCAAAGGGAAAAACCATAATCCTAACAATCTCAATAATGGACATAATCGATCATCAACACAAGATCAAACCAATCCTTCATATGCAATGAAATTAGAATATGAATAGAAGCATAAAAACATCCAACACCCAAAGCAGGATGTTATGAATGTGGCAGTCCACATTGCACCAAAAAATATCTACTTAAATTAAGATCAAGTTTAAAAGTAAAGGAACCAACCTATAAAGAACCTACACACAAGAATTCTACCACAATAGGGAGTTATAATCTGGAAGGATAAGTCACTCCACTTCTGGTAGAAATTATAGAGTTTTGATTGATAGTGGTGCCACATATAGATTTATTTCCACTAGCTTAACTAAAGATATACTAGAAAGGACAATAATCTTGGCACATGGGTGGAAGATCGAGTATGGCTTAGGATGGACCTACTCTATAGATCAGTGTTACCCTATGACTAAAATTATCTTACCTAGTGGTACAACTATAGGTTACCTTTATGTAGCATCCCTACATGCTTTTGATGTAGTGCTAGGAATGGATTGGTTGCAAGCACATAAGGTTGTAATCAATTTCTAAGATAGATGGATTAAGTACTCGAAATATGGTGGGAAAGTATAGAGGGTGTACAACTTGAAGGGGGTTTTTCAACACCAGATCATATTTGCAATGTAACTTAAGAAAGCAATAAAAAGAGGAGGAACAATTTATGTATTGAAGTTAAATAGTATAGAAGAGGAAAATAAGGAAGAGGTTTTTAGGAGACACCTAGTCCTTCAAGATTTTGGAGATGTATTTCCAAAGGATTTACATGGATTACCCTATAAATGTGAATTTGATTTCATAATTGAACTTCAACCTAGAAAAAAACCTATTCATAGAGCTCCTTATAGAATGAATCAGATTGAGATGCAAGAACTAAAATAATACTTCCTCTCCTTCCCAATGAAGTGTATCGAGTGATCCGTCTTTCCCTAGCCGTTAATAAGGAATACATCAACAACAACCTCCAACTATTTCTCTATTCCAGATCCTACTATTCCCCCTTATTGGTCACTTAATGATCTGTACCCTTTAATAACTACTTTATAGAAGAGGCAACAAGTAATAGATTCTCGGGCTTTCTATCGGAAATAGAAAGAAAAGTTATAAGGATTGTTGAAAAAGAGATTGATTAGACCAAGCATGTCATCATGGGGTGCATCAGTGTTGTTTTTCAAGAAAAATGATGTTTCCTTATGAATATGTATAGACTATAGGATGCTAAACAAGGCAACCATTAAAAATAGATATCCTCTACCCAGAATCGAAGACCTCTTTGATCAGCTTAAGGATACCACTATCTTTTAAAATATTGATCTAAAGTCATAATACCACCAATTGAGGATTTGAGAAAAGGATACCCATAAGACAAATTTCAAAACTTGTTATGGACATTATGATTTTACTGTATTGCCTTTTGGTCTATCAAATACTCCAATAGTATTTATGAACTTTATGAACAATATCATCAAAATGATTTTAGACCCATTTGTTCTTGTATTCTTGGATAAAATTTTGGTATATTCACAAAATAAGACTAATCATGATAGACACCTAGAGATCATGTTGGAGCTGCTAAGGAAGAATCATTTGTATGAGAATTTGTTGATTTGTGAATTCAATGTGTTAGAAGTGCAGTACTTAGGGCATATTATCTTGGTAAAAGAGGTTGTGGTAGATCCTAATAAAATAGAAACTATTTTGAATTGGCCACCACCAAAAAATGTGATGGAAGTTTTAAATTTCATGGGTTTTATTGGATATTACAAGTGTTATGTGAAGGACTACACCAAGATAACTACTCCAATAACTAACCTTAAGAATAAGGAAAAATAATTCAAGTGGACAGATAAATGTGAGGAAGATTTTGATCTGCTCAAACAAAGACTTACTACATCTCCCATACTAAAGATACCAGACCCTCAAGGTAGCTTTTCTATGTGTATAGATGAATCATTAGAAGTTTTGGGAGGTGTTCTCTCATAATATGAAGTAGTAATAGCTTATGGATCCAAGAAACTGAAATAATGTGAAGTTAACCCATGATCTGGAGTTGGTAGCAGTGGTTTTTGCTCTCAAAATTTGGTGACACTATTTGATAGGAATACCCTTTGAGTTGAGAACAAACCATCAAATTATGAAATATATATTTACTCAACCTTTACTAAATTCCAATCAGAGAATATGGATGGAATTTCTCATTGAATATGATTTTGGTATTGAATACATCAAAGGGAAATAAAATAAGGTTGTTGATGCACTCAGTAGGAGAAGACACATAGTTGTCTTGTCTCACATACATGTGGACTTGATGGAATAAGTTAAGGAAATGTAGTAGCAAGATGTATTATACTATCAAATTTAGGAAAGGATGGAAAGGAAATCCAATGATAGTAAGTATTTCAGCCTCAAGGATGGGTTCTTATGCTTTAAATATAGGTTAGTAGTTTCAAAGGCTAGTGGGTTGAAGAAAATGATGATGAATGAAGCTTATAGATCTCAATATTTCACTCTTCCAAGAGGGGCAAAAATGAGAGAGAATATGAAGAAAACTTTCTTCTAGACAGGAATGAAGATGGACATAACTAAATTTTTCATCAAATATATCAAATACCAGAAAGTAAAGGCAAAAAATAGACATCTTGTAGGACCATTATACCCTCATGATGTACTATCACAAAAATGGTAGGTGATTTTGATGGATTTTATTGTAGGTTTGCAAAATATTAGATTCTAACATGATGCAATCCTAGTTGTGGTCAAAAAATTGACCAAGGTTACATATGTTATACCCAAAAATACCAAGGATGATGTCGTGGTTGTGGATAATAGATTTTCTAAAGAGATATTGAAGCTTCATGATTTTTTGGAAGTAATCATATCTGATAGGGACTCAAGATTCACATCTAATTTTTGGTAAGCTTTGCATCGAGCCATTGCCACCAAGTTAAACATCAATTTTGTATATCACATAGGAATTGAGGGGCAAATTGAAAGGGTAAACTAAGTTTTAGAGGACATGCTTCACATGTACTATATGGATCAAAAAACCCGATGGGAAGATTTTTTACACTTGGTAGAATTTACCTACAATAATGATCATCATTCGACCCTAGGCATGGCACCATTTGAAGCTCTATATGGTAGGATGTGTACGACATCTTTGTCTTGGGATAATCCTAAGGATAGAATTGTGCTTAGACCAATTATGGTCAAGGAAATGGAGCAAAATCTAAGGACAATCAGGGAAAGGCTTAAAGAAGTTGATCGTCAAGAAAGTTATGCTAACCTCAATATTTGCAGTGGGTGACAAATTTTTTCTGAAAGTGAGACCAAGGAAGAGTGTTATTAAGTCCACAAAACTTGATCCACATTTTTTGAATCCTTTAAAATTGTAGAAAAGATCAGTCTTGTGGCATACCGACTTGCCTTACCACCTAGTTTGTCGAAGATCCATGACACTTTTCATATTTCTTTGCTTACAAAATATGTTGCTAATCCTAAACACAAGTGGGATTTTTCTAATTTGTATATGGAGGATCCAAATGCTATAGAGGTTAGACCAATAAAATTCCTTGAGTTCCATTCCAAATCGATGAGGAAAGGAACCTTGGAGCAATGCAAGGTCTAGTAGGACCGCTCTCCAAGAGAAATTCTGCAAATGCTTATCATTTACCTAATATGGAGGGCTATGAGCTTCCAATTCTAGTGAATGGTCTTTATTTGAAGGCTTACATTTCATGATTTTATTCTGATAAGGTATTACCTTGTATATATGTAAATATTTTTTCTAAAAAAAATAAATAATAAAAAAATATATTAAAAAAAGGAAGAAGATTAAAAGTCTTTTCGCCCTAAGGATGAGGTCATCAAAATTTACTTTTTGCCTAAAAAGGAAGTGTTTTAACAAAGCAGTATTTTCGTTCACCTCCAAAATACTAAATGAGTGAACACATTTTTATCTACTTCGGCCACAATGAAGGTAACAACACGTTCGCCCAAGGGAAGAGGCAAACGGGATGTTCGCCCACCTTTTAGGCGAATGCATTTTGAAGGGTGAAAAGATGTCAATATAAAAAACATGCACGTCGCCTTCTTCACATATGAAAAATAAAAAATAAAATGTAAAAAGCAAAAAATAAAAACAGGTGCTTTAAATATGAAAGGGGAAAAGTAACCCAAGTTTTTTAGAAGGAAGTTTAATTTTTTAAAGAACATATGTGTCATGGAAGTTTCAAATGAAATCGCCCGAATTCAAAGGATTAATATTTTTGCATGAAATCAAAATCGTCAATAAGGGGGTTAAGTTGCTAAGCACCTGAAGAATCTACCGAAGGAGAAAATTTTAGCAACAGTTTCGGAGACATGTTGTGGAATCAACGCACCCTTGGGTTACGTGGTAGCAATCATAAGGTAAAAGTGGTTGAAAAAGGGCATTTATTTTAAAACGTAAGAGGTGCTAATTTTTATATTTCCAAGGGGGCCTCAAACAATAAATGATTGGTTGATGAGTGAAAAAAATTAGTTTCCCCAATAAGCTTCAAGCACTAGGGCACGTCGTACGACGATATTATGCAGCATCAGGGCATAGTTTTCTAGGAGGATTCGATAGCAAATCATAGAAGAAATCATTTGTACTTTAGAAATGGTGCCAGGATAGCAGCTCAAGGATAATCCCCTCTCGAAGGTGCTTGCATTTAATTTTGTATTTACTGCAGTAGGTGTTAGAGTGCTCTATAAAAATTGAAGAGGTAAATTACCTTAAATTTATCATTTTTTCAAATTTTTTAAATTCCTCTTTGCTATGTTCTGCATTTCAATTGCAAAGAATTTACATAATATTCCTCAGAGCAAAAAAGTTGCAAGATTTTATTCAGAATATTTTTTAGAGGGAAAACAAAATTATGGGGAAGAGAAGTAAAAAGCCCAAGAATGTCAAAGAGGCCGAAGATCCTAAGAAAGCAAAAAAGAGGGAAAGGAGTTTGATGGCTAAAAAGGCTCATAAAAATTATTACATAGATCTAGACACCTACGAAAATGTTGTGGCAGAGGTGAGAGATTGTCTAATTACACATAAGGGGATCAAAAAATTGAGTCAAGACGTGGATGCGGTAGTGAGTCAGGGTGTTTTTCACAATAGTTGGCTCACAGTCCGCTCTCTTGGTATATATGTTCACCCATACACCCGTGCCCTGATCTGGTGCAACTTATTGCACAATTTTATGATCCTTTCACCAAGGCCGTGTGGAACGCCAAGAGAGAAATCATGTTCACAATTACTCCAGATGAAATTAGGAAAGCCTTTGCGTATGGGTTAAAGCCTCCATCCTATGTAGTTCATAAGAAAATCCATACAGATGAACAAGAAGATAGATACGTCTCCACTGTAGCCATGCACCAATTTAAGGAGACCCAACTCATTAAGGAGACACAAATGGGGCAACTTTTGAATTTGTCAAAGCTACTTTCTGAATTTAAGAGCCGAGATATTTAGTCTATGTTGTCTTGGATTGCTGGGATGCCTTCGGATGAGACAGTGCATAAGTGGCAGGCAGCTATCGCTCAATGCATTTGCAAAGTTGAGTGTTATTTCCATTTCACCATGAGACAAGGAGGAAATCCCATTTACTTTGATTGGGCTGACTTCATTTCTTGAAGAATTAATTTCCATTTGGAAAAATGCAAACCGAGGAGTCTCTATAATTTTTGCATACATCATTTTTGGTGTGGTTCTTTTTCTTTCAGTTGTAGCAGCATTTTTTGTTGATTACAACATCAACATTGGGTGAAAATAATGAGCCTTTACCTGTATATATGTGGACCTCAATTTTGTTAAGAAAGGAGTTAGTGTATAGTTTTAACAGCTGGTTTTTTGGGCCAGCAATTGAATTGTTGTGCAGTACCTGTGATAGAGTGTCATGGGAATTGAAAGATGCAAGTCACAGAAGAAAAGGGTGACATTTTTTTGCTTACCTAGGGCATTGTCTAAATTTTTGGATACACTAGTAAGCCATTTTTACTACCGTATTTTGCTACAGCACACATGTTTGCAATGGAGGTCATGCACAAAATGGACCATGTGAATGACATATATGGTGTTGGGTGCAAAAATAAGACTACTTACACCATACCTTTCAATTTTGGTGGCATAGATGTGAATTAGGTTGGGTAAAATATATTTTTAACAATAGCACTCCAAGACATGGGCTTGATTGAATTACCACAACGTTGGCATTAGGACCCTCTGGGGAAGTTTTTAGAATTTTTAAAAGCAAAATCGTTCCATTGTTGTCCTCGCCCTAACACTCAAAAGTGAAGGAATAATTTTGATGGGCCAAACATGAGCTGGCATATTGAAAAAATGACTTCCCTCCCACCATGGCATGACTATTACGAGCAAGAGGTGGAATATAATCTAGCCAAAAATACGGCTCATATTCCTCCACCAGGTTTGTTTGGAACTGTCAAACAAGTAGAACCTGAATGGACTGAGAAAAATATTATGAACTGGTGGATTATGCTCATTCATTAGAGGAAGTCGCACACTCCTTATGGGTTGAAATTAGATGAGAAGTTTTATCATACTTACAATGATTTTGTAGACTCATATCAACCCATCACCTTCACGAATATTTTGCCATAAATTTTCTAGTAATTTGATAGTGGCGAAGGTGAAACCAAATAGGAGTGGCCTATTGTCAAAAATGAGACCTCCGAGGAGGAGGAGCAGCAGTATAGGTTCCATAGAAGGTCGCAAATGATGAAGCACCCACCAAAAGAAGCATCCACGCCCAAAAAATCAAAAAATATCATTGGTGCCTCCATTTCCAAAAGTGGCAAAATGACCCCGAACCAATGCAACTTTACCCATGGCTTTAGTTGCTATGATTTTTGTAGCACTAACTGTAATAGTTTTGGTAGTTGCTTGTGCACTACCCTTGAACCCTACACCTACTAAGGAACCCTCGCATTCTATTCCACAAATATTTCAAATCGCCCAGCAAGAAGAAGAGGAACAACGATCAAATATTTTCCATGTGGATACTATGGATTAAGAAGAGGTTCTTGATGTCAGTAAAAGGGTAGAAGAACAAGAAGAGGAGGTAGTTTCACAGCTACCTCCATCTCCTCAGCACTTGGTGCCCATGCCTGAAGGTACGTCTTCTTTTTCTTCTTCTTCTTCTTTCCCCTTGGAGCAAGCAATGGTTTTCGTTTTAGTTCCATCTATTACGTTTTCATCTGCTCCACTTTCCATTTCTCCTCCTTTTGGTATACCTTCCACTTCAGTTTCTATATCATCCTCTTTTATACCATCTTCTTTCGCTCCCAAAATCATTGTTGCTCCTATTCCTGCTCCTTCATCCTGTACTTCTTTTAGTTCTTTTGCATCAGGGTCAAATCCTTTTTCATGCCCTATCCTTTTAGTCATCACCACCTCCACCATTGATGCTATAATTATACAGGTTCCTCCCAGGGTTAGTGTAACTGATACATAGCCCATGTCCACTACTAAATCTGCCATCTCCTTTCCTTCCACCATTTCCATTTTTGTCCCCCCATTTTTTAGTGTCGCCCGCTTCTACTGGACCTAGTCGTTTAGAAATTTTGGTCCCTTTTACCCCATTTTTGGAGCTACAGCAAGGTCTTGATGTATAGGTGGCCCATAAATAGCCTGACATAGAAAAAATTAATCGGGCGCACCTGAGCTCTTTGTAATTGTTGAAGAGCATGGGCCACAAAGAGACCTCAGCTCTAGCTTGGTCAATAAAGAAAGTAGCCTTTGACCCTATTGCCAAGGAGGCTCACATAACAATGATCACTCCATTAGTCAAAAATCCTTAGGTAGAATTGCTGATGGATGACCTCATTTCTAAAACTATTACAGAAGATCTTACACGGATTGATCTGATCGAGAAAATGGGTAATATTCAGGTTGACATGAGCTCAGTGTACCTGCATGGTGAGCACTACAAGGAGAATTATTTTGAAAATTAGAATAATATAATTGAGCTTAAAGATGCCCTAGTGAAAATTAGAGCCACAAAAGAAAAAGTAGCCATAGAGAATGATTACTTGCATAACCAGGTTAAAGTGCACTTAAAGGAGTGCGATGCTGCCAGGATTGAAATGCATAAGCTTCAAAAATAGGTCGAAGACATGAAGAAGCAGTTGGAGGAGAAGGTATCACAGGCCATTGGATTTTCACGTGATAGCGTTAAAGGCGCTCGACTTCACTCTACTAAAAATTCTAAAAAATTAGCTGCTCACGTTGTCAAGGTACTGCAGTATTTATGGGAGGTGTAGACACAAATTCAGCTGGGACAATAGTTAATTGATACCACATAGGAGATGCTTTCATCCTACATATATAGGACCATAAAATACAAGCTTTGTTGAAAACTAATTTGTACATTCCACCTCTCAGTGAAATGGATTATGCTTGGTCCAAGGCATGAATAACACTGCATAGTTACTTTCAGTGCATGGACCTAGTGAGGGAGGGGTAGGTCATCCTCAATGTTATCGAGCATGAGTATAATATCTCTATGACTTATTTTGAGACTATTGATGGGTTGGGCTTCCCAAATTTTCTGTATAATTGGGGAGAACCTCTTTCCATGGAAGAACTGGAAGTGCTCTAGAAAAAATTTGTTGAGGATACTTCTGAAATTGATGCCCTGGAAGAACCTCTCGTTGAAGCATAATTTTTGCCCTTGATGTAGAAGTATACACACTTGGAGCTATCGCTATACAATATGGCTCAAAGATCGAAGCATCTCAGTTTGATGGATGTGCAGAATCTTCACTTTGTCTACAAGTCACTCAGTGTCCCATGCCTATTCACCACTCATTCTTGGGACGAGGTCATTCGTGCTTATAATGTTCTTACTAAAAAATCCAAGAGCAAGAGGAGTAGGCAATAGTAGAGTGCATGATAGCAACCAAAGTAGTAGAAGAAGCAGAGCGGGTTGAAGTGCTCTACGTAGTGGAAGAAGCCGAGCAGAAGGATCAATCAAAGGAATAAGTGGCCCAAAGGAAGATATCTGCAGCAAAGGCAGTGATGCCTCCAAAAATGGTTGGCAAAAAGGACTTTGCAGCCCAATGAATCAAGACCTAGGATTGCTTGCATCCATGCAAGTTGGATACCCCGTGAGTCGCCAGAAATGTTGGCCATTTTGTATTTTGCCACATTGGGGATTTTGTTGTGAAGTTTTTATGTAGTATATGGTGGCACTTTTGAAAATAGTTTTATATTCTCCTAATTTGTTTTCATATATATTAAATTGAAGTTTTTGCATTTGAAAAATTGTGAAGTATTTTATAAACTTCCTTTGCAAAACTTTGTTACATCCTGAATTCATTCGAAATGAAGGTTTTTGTAAAAAATTAAAAAAGGATGAAAGGCCTAAGTAAAACTTTTAAAAGTGTCTAATATATTTACGTTTACCCCAAAGGAGGTGTGAACGCCCTATTCACCCTTTGGAAGGGTGAACAAAGTTCCAAAAATCTGACACGAGCAAGTTCAAAAGTGTATGCACATTCATCCTTTCAATGGGGCGAACGAAGTTCCAAAAATCTGACACGAGCAAGTTCAAAAGTATATGCACATTCATCCTTTCAATGGGGTGAACGCATCGTTCACCCTTCCCAGGGGTAAACGTGCCCCAAAGAAGAACACGCTCGCATGTACCCGAATATGATGTCAATTCAGGTTTACCCTAGTTGAGGAGCAAACATCCTGCTCGCCCCTCCCATGGGTGAAAGAACTTTCAAGGCAAGGTGTTGTCGCATTCACCCTTTCTATGGCGAGTTTACCCCTTCCAAAGGTGGCCATGTTTTAAGGCAAAAAGAACAAGAACAATGGGGTCGAAGAAGATTTTAATATGAACATTATTTTTGGGGTGAAAGGAATTATGGTCGAGTTTTGAAGATTATTGGAATATTACCATTAGTAAAAGGATAAAAAAATTGTTTTTACCTTGGGTAAATGTAACTTACCTTTTACCTTACCTGGATGGCAGTGGACGGCAACATTTGGGCGGCAAGATAATTCTATTCATCTTTCCTTTCCCCCAATTTCTCCTTTCCCCCTTTCTTTCTCAAATAGGTTATTTACTACCTATTTAATCTATGTAACCTAAGTTTTAATGTTAATGCAATTAATCCTTTTTCGTCCACACTCACCTTTCACATTTGGTATCAGAGCGGTGCGATTCCCGAGGTGATGGGGCCCATAGTTCGAGGTGGTGACACGGATCCCGAGGTAGACCACAGGAGCCGAGGTGGCACGGATCCTGAGGCGGCCCGCAGGAGTAGTCCAGCATGTTTCTCGAGGCGCTGGAGGAGCTGGACAAAGTGGCCCACAAGAGCAACAGATCTGCATGATTCTCGAGGCACTATTGACGTGGCACAGGATTCCCGAGGTGCGAGATTGACATGGCGTGATGCATGGCGACATGTGATTGGCACGCGGCCTGAGGTGTGGTGACGTGGCACTGGCACGTGGACCAAGGAGTGGTGATGTGGCGATCCGTGAGGTGTGGTGATGTGGCACTGGCGCGCGGCCCGAGGAGTGGTGACGTGGCGATCCGCACGTGCATCAGTGGCAAAAGGATCCTGCGATGTTAGTGACTGCCCACAGGCAGTCAAAGCACTTTATGTGCTTAGCTCTTTTTAAAGAGCTTTTACATCGCTCTACGGGTGATGTGGGACTAAAGTCCCAAGTAAAATCAAGCTTCGCGTCGAAGCGCGAAGCCAACATTAGCTTCGCGCTCGATGTGGAAGCTAAATGGCGGGGAGCACGCATTGCTCCCGGATCAGCCCGGTGGCACAGCGGCTACCCTCAACCCTGACACCCGCGAGGTCGCAGGATCGACTCTCGGCGGGGTCAATAGATAATTAAAAATTAAAAAAAAAAAAAAACTAAGGAATAGTTTAAATTTAAAAAAAATAATAATTTTTTTTTGTGTGTAATTTCCTAAGAGGAAATATCTGTTCATTAGTTTTTTATAAAAAAAAAAAATTTCAAAGTTGATAGAAATTTCCTGAGAGGAAATAATTGTAAAGTTTTTTTTTTTTTTTTTTTAACTTTGAAAGTTAATTTTTTTTATTTTTTCCTAAGAGGAAATCTTTGTAAAAGAAAATTTTTGGGAAATTTTCTTAAATGATAAGATCGGATGGATGTTAACATGCCCTCTGCAAGTTGTTATTGAAAACAAACCCTGAAAACTTTGATAGGCACGTGAAAACACTAGGACTTAATACAGTTTTTTCACAGTTGCAAAATGCGGTTATTGCACACCAAAGAAATCCTGATCAAGGATACGAAGCAGATTCAGAAGATAACTCCTTTGGCAGTAGATTTGAACAATCCGACACAGTTGCAATTGCTTCACAAGGATTCGAATATACTCATTATAGTAATTCAGTTGAAATCCTTCAACCTCCTTCTCCTGAAATAATATTGATCAGTGACGATGATGAACAAATCGCGACAATTTTGTAATTGTCGAACAACAAGTGTGAGTTGTTTATGATTGTAAATCAAGCGGGGCTTGATAGTTTGTAAAGTCTTTTTTGCAATAAGACTATAAAAGAGAGGTTTCTTGTTTTAGTAGATAATAATGGGATCACATAATAATCTACCAATTTCCGAATTCAGTGGGGATAATTATGAGTACTGGTCCATCAATATGAGGACATTACTCATTGGAAAAGGACTATGGGATATTATTGAAGATGGATAAATTGCTCCAACAGATTGGACTACTTTAAGTGCAAATGATAAGAAGATCTACAAATATGCACAAAAAAATAATTATTTTGCCTTATACCATCTTCAATCAGCATTAGATCCTAGTATCTTTCCTAGAATTGCATCTTACTTAACTGCTACAGATGCATGGAATGCCTTGAAAGAAGGATTCCAAGGAAGTGATAAAGTAAAGCAAGTCAGGCTTCAGACTTTGAAAAGAGATTTTGAAAATCTCAGAATGAAGGAAAATGAAAGAGTCGGAGACTACTGTGTACGAGTCAAAGCAGTAGTTGATAAGATGCAAACTTTAGGTGAAGACACAAAAAATGAAACAATGGTGAAGAAAGTGTTGCAAACACTTCTTCCTAAGTGGAATCACATTGCTATCATAATTGAAGAATCCAAAGACCTTTCTACTCTTACATTTGATAGTTTGATTGGATCATTAACATCACATGAAGAGCGACTTCAAGGAGCCCCTTCAACAAGCTATGGAGGTGATGACAAAGCCTTCACTTCGAATGAAACTACAAGACGAGAACAAGGAAGAGGTCGATGCAGAGGACAACAACAAAGAGGCAAGAGCCAAAGCAACTCCTATAGAGGAGGTAATCAAAACAGAGGTGGAAATCAAAACAAAGGAGCCAATCAGAACCAAAGAGGCAATGCAACCCATGGAAATCAAGGACGAGGAAGTAACAAGACTAAAACAGCTTATTTCAATTGTGGGAAACAAGGTCACTTCGCTCGTGACTGTTGGTCAAAGTCTTCAAAATATCAAAGCAGTCAATATGGCTCATTCTACGGAGAAGAAGAAGGTCCATCAAACCTTTTTCTCTCTTATGGACAGCCAGATCAAAATCTAAATGATACATGGATTTTGGATACTGGTTGCTCCAACCACATGAGTGGCAAAGAAAATCTCTTTGCTACATTAGATTCAAATTACAAATCTCATGTTAAGTTAGGGGATAATAAATCTTTGCAAGTTGAAGGCATTGGAGCTATGGCAGTTCCAACAAAAGAAGGCCTTAAAAATGTGAATGACATATACTATACTCCACAACTACAACACAATTTGTTAAGTGTTGGCCAAATGATGGAGAAGCATTACAAATTAGTTTTTGATGAAAGCAAATGTACAATCTTTGATAAAAACAATTGTAACTGGGTCATCACAAAAGTACCTATGACAAAGAATAGGTTGTTCCCTCTAAAATTTGGTGAGCTAGGGGGAGCTCAACTTGCAAACATTGCTATTACAAATCCAAGTGAATTGTGGCACTTGAGATATGGTCACCTCAATTCCGCTAGCTTGAAAATGTTAATATCACAAGCTATGGTGACAGGACTACCAAAAATTCCAGAACATAAAAAGGTATGCGAAGCATGTGCTTTGGGAAAGCACTCCAGAACGAAGTTTCCAAAAGGCCGAGCATGGAGAGCAAGCTATCCTCTTCAGCTAGTACATTCGGACATCCGTGGTCCAATGCAAACAAAAAGTCTTGGAAACAATTCTTATTTTCTAACATTCATAGATGATTATTCTAGAATGTGTTGGCTCTATTTTTTGAAACATAAAGATGAAGCATTTGATTGCTTCATAGACTTCAAAAATAATGTAGAAAAGCAAAGTGACTACTATGTCAAATGTCTTCGCACTGATAAAGGAGGAGAGTACTCCTCAAATGAATTTCTTCATTATTGTAAGCAAAATGGGATAAAAAGGCGGTTCACCATTGCCTATACCCCACAATGAACGGTGTGGCTGAGAGAAAGAACCGCATCCTTGTTGAAATGGCAAGAACAATGCTTCAGGTAAAACATCTCACAAACAGCTATTGGGCAGATGCAGTGAGAACAAGTGCATATATTCTATATAGAAGTCCGACTTCTAGTTTAGATGGTATCACTCCTTATGAAGGATGGTACGGTAAGAAACCAAATGTCAAACATTTCAAAGTATTTGGTTCTTTATCTTATGCACACATTCTTGAGGAGAAGAGAAAGAAGCTTGATCCAAAGAGTCAAGCATGTGTTTTTGTAGGGTATTGTGATTCAACCAAAGGGTATAGATTGTACAATCCCACGACACATAAAATCATTATCTCCAGGGATGTAATTTTTGATGAAGGGGGAGAATGGGGTCATAAAAAATTTGTTGATTTTGACTCTAATTCGGACAGTTCTACATTAGTACCTCCCACATTGGTACAACCCAAGAAAAGCAGTGGAAAAAGTCCTCCTCCACAAATTCCACATCAGGAAAATTCATCAAGTACATCAAGTGGTACACCAAGTCCAAGAGGGACTTCTTTGTTGGCACCACCAAATTCTCCAAAATGATTTCAAAGATCGATAAGCGCTCCAAGCCCGATGGATATTGATTCAGCTTCTCAAAGGAAAGATACAAATAGAGGAAAGCGCATACTACAGAGTCATCCATCTACTCAAATGTTGGAGAGGAATTTCCAACAAAGATACACTAGGAGTCAAGCTAGTGAGATGGATGACATTTTGTCAAGACTTGAAAATCTTCAAATGTCAGGGGATGATGAGTCTCATGAACCAAGGGGTGATGTAGTCAATTATGCTTTGTTGGATGTTGCACAGCTAGAACCTTCTAGCTATGAAAAAGCATGCACTGAAAATATATGGCAAGATGCCATGGAAGAGGAAATATCCTCAATTAAAAAAAATGATACTTGGGAGCTTGTGAAGATTCCCAAGGGAAAAAAATGTGTTGGATGTAAATGGGTCTATAAGACCAAATTCAATGCTGATGGAAGCATTGAAAGGCACAAGGCAAGATTAGTAGCTAAAGGTTTTACTCAGAAATATGGAATAGATTATGAGGAAACCTTTGCTCTAGTTGCTCGACAAGAAACAATTAGAACTGTTCTTTCCTTGGCAGCCCATAAAGGATGGAAAATTCAACACATGGATGTGAAAAGTGCATTTTTAAATGGATACCTGACAGAAGAAGTGTATGTTCAACAACCTCAAGGTTTCCAAGAACCAAGAAAAGAGAACCTTGTTTATAAATTAAAAAAAGCACTTTATGGCCTCAAGCAAGCACCAAGAGCATGGTACTCACGAATTGATGGCTATTTCAGCAAATATGGTTTCACAAAAAGCAAGAGTGAACCAACACTATACTACCTGAAAAATGGAGCAGATATCCTCATAGTTTGTTTATATGTGGATGATCTAATATTCATGGGTAGTAATAATAAAATGAATATGGATTTCAAAAACTCCATGATGAATCAGTTTGAGATGAAGGATCTCAGATTAATGAGATACTTCCTAGGAATGGAAGTACATCAATCAAAGAATGGGATCTTCATATGTCAACAGAAATATGCTCATGAAATGATCAAGAAATTTGCTATGCAGTAGTGCAAATCAACTGCAACACCAATTGGGCATGGAATCCAGCTAAGCAAAGAATATGGAGCACCAAAAGTTGACTTGACCAATTTCAGAAGCATGGTTGGGATTTTAATTTTTCTCACCAACACTAGGCCAGATATACAGTATGTTGTTTCTCTTGTATCACGGTTTATGGCATGCCCATCCGAGCTGCATCTACAAGCAACCAAACAAATTTTACGATATGTAAAAGGTACATTGGATTTTGGAATCCATTACCACAAGTCTAACTCTGTGAAGTTATTTGGTTATAGTGACAGCGATTGGGGCGGTAATATAGATGACAGAAAATCTACATCAGGGAACTGTTTTAGTCTAGGTTCAGGACTAATAACTTGGAGTTCCAAGAAGCAATCTGTTGTAGCATTATCATCTACAGAAGCTGAGTACATAGCCATTACTCATGCCAGTACTCAGATCCTCTGGTTGAGGAAAATCCTTGAAGAGATTGGCGAAAAACAAATTGGTCCAACCAAACTGAATTGTGATAATATTAGTGCCATACAGTTGGCATATAATCCGATCCACCACAAAAGGTCAAAACATTTTGATATGAAGTATCACTTCATAAGAGTTATGGTGGAACAACAATAGCTTGAGCTTCAATATTGTAGCACTTTGGATAATCTAGCAGACATCTTTACCAAAGGCATGGCTAAAGATCAATTTATAAAGCTGAGAGACTATATAGTTAGTCCTCTCAACTTTAAGGGGGAGAATGTTGGAATAGTACCATTAGTAAAAGGTTAAAAAAATTGTTTTTACCTTGGGTAAAGGTAACTTACCTTTTACCTTACCTGGATGGCAGTGGACGACAGCATTTGGGCGGCAAGAGAATTCTATTCATATTTCCTTTCCCCCAATTTCTCCTTTCCCCCTTTCTTTCTCAAATAGGTTATTTACTGCCTATTTAATCTATGTAACCTAAGTTTTAATGTTAATGCAATTAATCCTTTTTCGTCCACACTCACCTTTCACAAAGATGCCAAGATCATGAATATTAAATAATGGTGGTTCTGAGTTAACTCATGTCATAAATCTTGAGTAGGGGAGAAGTTGAATGGCAAGGATGAATGAATCTTTTTAATTTCCAAAGCATTGGAATGCTTCCCAAATATTCAATGATGTTTTAATTATCTATGCACCGATGCCTAAGCCACTGATTTTATGGAGACTATTCATCAAAAAAGATAGATTTTCAACATTTCTAAGAAGGGATTTCCTTGTTTTTGTCCCTAATCTCTAGACATTCTATTATTTGATACATTAAATGAAAGAGGTGAAAACCTCTATAAATACTAATCAAATTTCTATTATAGGGGGCAAGGTTAGACACTTTGTGAGAATACTCTCCAAGTTCTCTGCATTAATACAAGGCATCAGGCTTCTGAATTTGCAAGTGATTTTGTGTGTAATTTATTTCTATACTATGCACTTCTTTTTCACATTTGTCTTTCTTGTTTTCTATTAGATTTAAATTCTACAATTGGATTTAAATATTTCTGGTAAGAGAGTGAATGTCGGAGTGATTATTTTGAAAGTTATTTCTACAAGATTACAGGTTTATTCTGCAGTTTTTCCTGTTGAAAATGCTATTTTGTGCTTGGGTTTTTTCCTTCTATTAGTTTATCCTGAATCCTATACTTCGACATGTCGCCCTATTTCCCATTTCTTTCGATTATTTTCAATTTCTTTCCTGCATACCTAGTCTTTTACCAGTATAGTATTTAGTTCGGGAACCAACCCTCTTTGGATATTGGCATGGAGGACATCTCTTTCCTTTTGACTTTCCATGTTGGTCGTATCTAGGATGCATAAACATAGTGTTTATTGATTAGGCAAATATTTGACCAACAAGAACATATCTTTATACTCCATAGTGGTAAACCGAAAGGAGTAATGACTCCTAAAACTAAATTAAGTGTTTAGTTAGCCATGATGTTGAATCCATAAGAAGGAATGTAGAATGAGGCTTATGGAATGACTAGCTCAAATGGACATGATATGGATAGTCAATTCCCACACACACATACCATTTGCATAAAAAGGACTTATATAAAGCATAGACTTGGCATGCACCTTTTAAAAGAATGAAGGGAAGGTCAATGCTAGCTCATTGGATCCATGAGATGAATAGTTTTGACTATAAAGTAGAAGACCTAGTGCTCTTACATAGCTATATATACGTATAGAGTAAGGATAGGAGTTCCTCAAGGAAGAACCTAAATAACTACTAGTTGACCCTAATCATGGACTCTAGAACCTTGGTATATTTGGTGTATATAAAAAAAAAATAGGATGGGAAAATTTAGGGATGTGATATTCGGTATCAGATAAGAGTTCGTAAGGATACAAGTTTTCATGTGCAAGAATAGATGAGTGTAATAGGTTTGCACACCTTGTAAAGACTATACTTTAAGGAAAACGTATCTATTTAAAATAGACCTCGACTATCTAGTTAGATAACTAGAAGTATAGTTGCTAGTAGGAGAATCATTTCAAAGATGAAATTGTGAACTAAACCCTACTATATCTATCGTGTGTGTGACCAAGGATAATGTCACCCAAGAGAAGGAGAGGAAGTGTTGTCTGATCAATGAGATAAAACTCAAAAAATAATGTAGAGGTCAAAACCCTAGATTTAGGCATGAATGCTCCTAATGAGAGGGAGGACCTCATGGAAACAGTTGCTTTACTGAGGGAACAAATGGAAACACAAAAATAGTTGTTAGAAGCTATAGTGAATCGAGATTCACAAGTTGGAAATTCTAGGAGGGGATGATAGAATGAACCCCTTAGAAAGGCACAACAAGCCAAGGTCTGACTAGAGGTCAACTTGGGCAAAGATATGAAACATATAATATCTTCCAAGTTAAATGGAGAGGAATATGGTGACAAAGTTGAAGCTTGGCTAAAAGAGATAGAAACCTATTGTAATATGAAGAACTATTCCACTAGTACCCAAACATCCTATGCTACTTTGCATTTGCAAGGGGTTGGTTTGGATTGGTGGGAAACGTATAGTGGGGAACTAGGGATTGAGGATACAATTGATTTGAAATGGGAGAAATTTGTGATAGCAAAAGAAAGATTCCTCATCAAACACTTCTAAACCAAGAAATTTGAGAAATTCACAAACCTTAGACAAGGGACTAGAACTGTGGAAGTTTATTATCAAAAATTTGTCAAACTACTGAAGTATGTTCCTACATATAACAAGAAAATGAAGGTACATAAATTTATTCTAGGAAGCGATCTCATAGTAGGGCATGAAGTAAATATGCAAGAACCTAGTACTCTTTAGAAGGCCTATGATCTAGCCAAGAAAGTTAAAACTTATCTCAAGCCCTACTTTAACTATGAAGGGGCATCTAAGAAATATAAAGAGTCGCAAAGAAAAAGAAATAGGGTAGGGTTTATAAAATGGAAAAGTGAATAAGCAAATAAGAGTTTCCCTAGATATGATAGTGGGAATTATAGGAAGTAAGAAAAGTTTAGGAAAAGGGTCAAATGGAAGAACCATAATCCTAACAATCTCAACAATGGAGATAATCGATCATCAACACAAGATTAGACAAATCCTTCATATGCAATGAAAATAAAATATGGACAGAAGCAAAAAAATATCTAAGACCCAAAGCAGGATGTTATGAATGTTTCAGTCCACATTACACCAACAAATATCCACTTAAAGTAAGATCAAGTTTAAAAGGAAAGAAACCAACCTATAAAGAACCTACACACAAGAATTTTACCATAATAGGGAGTTAGAATCTGGAAGGACAAACCACTCCACTGTTGGTAAAGGGTAAGATCTTTGCTAGAAATTATAGAGTTTTAATTGATAGTGGTGCCACATATAGATTTATTTCCACTAGCTTAATTAAAGATATACTAGAAAGACCAAGAATCTTGGCACATGGGTGGAAGGTCGAGTATGGCTTAGGATAGACCTACTCTATAGATCAGTGTTACCCTATGACTAAAATTCTCTTACCTAGTGGTACAACTATAGGTTACCTTTATGTAGAATCCCTACATGATTTTGATGTAGTTCTAGGAATTGATTGGTTGCAATCACATAAGGTTGTAATAAATTTCTAGGATAGATACATTATGTAGTAGAATGAAGGTGGGAAAGTACAGAAGGTGTATGTTGGAGATTTTGAGTCCCTAAGTTGAAATGTTGTCATTGATGTCAATAGAGCAATAAATGTCAAAAGGATCTATGAAGGGTTTTTGTAAAAACCAAGGAAGGGAAAATAAAAGGTTTTATTTAAAACCATGGACAGTATATTTGATCTGGGTTTTTCTTAAAACCCACGTTGGGCTTTCGTTTCATCGAAAAATGTGCCCCGATGATGGAGTTATTTGAGTTTTAATGTTTGGTTTAAATTTTAATTATTTAAAATTTAAATTCAAATTTAAATGGAAAGTTTCCCACCGATGTCATCATGCAAATACAATTTTAATATTTTCACCGATGTCTTCAAAGTGTTATTAAACACTATATAAAGGGGTGGCAATTAAACCAAATAATTATCCTTGCTCTCGTGTGTTAATTGCCTTGGAATTCGAAAGAGCTCGTGCAAATTGTTGAAAAGGAAGTAGCAAAGAAAGCATAGCGATTTGGAAATCTCAAATGTGGTATGAGGCGTGGCGCATTGGCGTATCGATTTTGCTAAGACTGTGGGTAGCGCAAATATCAGGGATCGAATCCCCTTGATGACAACGTGTGGGAAGCACTTTGGCGCTTTGTCCTTTGTGGCAGGAGGAGGAAGATTAAAGGCCTTTTTGGCCTTTGCTTTTCCAATGAGCGCTTTGGCTTGGTTGGAATCTTAGCCATGGCTAAGACGCTCACGGTGTGTGGTGGACGGGGGTTTGAATCCCCTTGAGAGGTATTTACGTTTTTGCCTTTAATAATTTTTATTAGCCCTAAAGTTTGGAGTTATAAGGTATTTAATGGGAATTAAATTTTATCATTAGGGCTGTGATTATTATTGCAAAAGCATATTTGATTTATGTTTTATTTTTATGGAAATGGAGAATTGATTTTAGGAGAAATAAGGAGTTGTTAAAGTGATTTTGAGAGATTTATTGTGGGTTATTCTTAATAAGGGTTTTTATTAAAATAGACTTTGGTGGATGTGTTTATGAATTTGGAGTGAAAAGGGTGTAAACTAAGTTATGCTTTTATTGTGATTATTTAAAATACCACTAACCCTTATTAATATTGAAAAGGAAAGTTGTGATTAAGTGTGGCAGATTTTGTGGACAACTTATTGGCATCAAAAAGGTATGGGCACATTCTCCTATTGATTGTTTGTGGTGGTTGATTTCTGAAATATCATTGGAGTGAAAAGGATTAATTGAAGTTTCCTTTGTGAAGATGGTTGGTTGAATGCTTCAAGGTTTTTTGATTTGTGAGTTGTATTTAAACCTTGTTTCATTAGCATTGTTGTTGAAGCCCATTGATGATGAAATGAACTTGAACATGATCTAGAAAAGAACATGAGTATCATTGTTATGTGAGACTTGAGATAAAGCATTGTTGGAAACATTTTGAGTTGGTTGATACATGCTTGAACTAGGATTTGTGAGAAAGGGTTGTTCCTTGATGTGATTGGTTGAGTTGAGTTGGTTAAGCCTAGTCAAGTGGATGTGTGAAATGGTTGTTCAAGTTCCATAAAACAAACTATTCTATATTCTGATTTGAGTTGAGATTGAGATTGAAGAATAGGACATATTGAGTCTCTAACAATTCTCTTTATGCTTCTATTGAGTTGAGATTGGGATTTGAGTATAGAACATATAGAGTCTCTAACAATTCTCTTTATGCTTCTATGAGATTGATTTGAGTTGAGATTGAGATTTAAGAATAGGACATATTGAGTCTCTAACAATTCTCTTTATGCTTCTATTGAGTTGAGATTGGGATTTGAGTATAGAACATATAGAGTCTCTAACAATTCTCTTTATGCTTCTATGAGATTGAATTGAGATATTGATTGTACTTTGAGCTTAGAATATATTGAGTCTCTAACAATTCTCTTTATGATTCTATGAGATTGAACAAGTTCTGTGTAAGCTTGTTAAGCAGATTTGAGACAAGTCTTTGAGAAGGCTTGTGGACTATTTTGAGTTAAGCTTTTGTGAAAGCTTGCTTGAGCATATTTGAGCAAGTCCAAGAGAGGACTTATTGAGCAGATTTGAGCAAGTCCAAGAGAGGACTTATTGAGAATATTTGAGCAAGTCCAAGAGAGGACTTATTGAGCAGATTTGAGCAAGTCCAAGAGAGGACTTATTGAGCAGATTTGAGCAAGTCCTAGAGAGGATTTGTTGAGCAAATTTAGACAGGTTTTGTGTGAACCTATTGAGCAGATTTAGACAGGTTTTTGGGTGAACTTGTTGAGTAGATTTGAGTAGGTTTTGAGTGAACCTATTGAGCAAAATTGTACTAGACCGACTGTACTATGTTTAGTGCAAGAGATTGAGCAGAACTGTGCTAGACCGACTGAACTGTGTTTGGTACAGTATTGAGACAGAGCTTTGGAGGTGATAGAGTATAGAGGACAAAGTCTCAGTGGATAGAGATCTAGCAGCCAGGACAATTGAAGACAATATCTGAGTGAGAAGTCTTCAAGTGGAGAGAGATCCACCAGTCAGTGCAGCATAGAGACAAAGTCTTCTAGAAGATCACTAGCCAGAGTAGAAGGGGAAAGAGTTCTCCTGTGGAAGAGATCCATGAACTTGAGATTAGGGGATCAACATCTCCTTTGGACCGAGGTCCATAAACATTGTAATTTGGGAAGGATTCCCAAGAGATCATTTGAGAAATATTTAGAAGAAATATTTTCTCTATGGAGGTAGCCCACATTGGGTGAACCACGTTAAATTTGTGTCTCTATTGTGTGTGGTGTTTTGTGCATTGCTTTGATTATTGCTATTGATACTGCTATCTATACACTGCATAATATTGATTTGAGAAGAAAAGTGAAAAGTGGTCTTATACTGTTCACCCCCCCTCTCAGTATAAGCTTGTGTTCTTCAATTGGTATCAGAGCGGGTTCCTTCAGAAGAGTTTGACAGCTTGAAGGAAAAGTGCTCTAAGAACATAATGGATCAAAAGGATCAAAATAATGAGGCCTTCAATAATACAGTACCAGTATTTTATGGAAGTGACTTCCTATATTGGTGTGTGTTGATGAGGTTTCACCTGATGGCACTTGGAAATGAAGTTTGGGATGTAGTGGAATTTGGGTAAAATTCAAAAATTAATCCTACTACAGATAATGAAGGTAGGTTTCTCATGCATGCAAATTCAAGAGCTATGAATGCAATTATAAGAGGATTACGTAGATCAAAATCTATGAAGGTAATGGAATGCAAAACAAAAAAAGATATGTGGGAACTCTTGCAAACCATATATGAAGGAGATAAAAGTGTTAGGAAAGCAAAGATCAAAAATCTCAAAGGAGAATTTGAGAATCTAAGAATGAGGGATGATGAAAACATTCATGACTATCTCAACAAGGTTGATGAACTTATACATGAGATGAAAGGTCTTGTAATGAAGGTTGATGAATCTGATGCTTGCGACAAGATCTTGAGGACTCTTCCAAAAAGGTATAGTGAAAAAGTTTCTTCCATAGAAATATCAATTGATAGTGATAATCTAACAAGAAATGCTTTGCTTGGTATGCTTACAACTTTTGATATAAGAACAAAAGATCCTATTCCTCCAAAATAAGTTGCATTCAAAGTGGATAGTAAGAAAAAGGGTAAGAAGATAGAATCAAGCAATGAATATTCTAGTGATGAAGAAATCTAACTATGGTAGAAGATATAAAGGGTTCGAAAGACCAATAGATATGAGATATGTCAAATTTTGTAATTGTGGTAAGTTTGGACATTTTGAAATAGAATGCAAAGAGCCAAAGATCAACAATGATGAAGAAAAATAGGGTCACAGGTACAGGGAATCTGAAAATTACAAGTACCAAAAGAAAAATAGGGATGGACAAAACAGGCAAGGGAACAAGTTCTTCCAAAGGCAAAAGAGAAGCTACTATGAAGATAATCCAATTAAGTACCAAATTGATAGTGATGCTAGCTTTTTAGACAATGATAGATATGAAGTCTTGTTCATGGTTAAGGAAAAAGATCAAGTTAAGAAAAAGACTTCAGTTATTCTCAAGTGTTTTAGATGTGGTAAATTTGGACATCTTGAAGATGATTGCACAAGAGATGGTTATAGTTTTAGTGATGAATATTTTGAAGATGCACTTGATAGATCAAATGAGAATCTTCTAATGGATTTAGAAGATAAAGAATTGAGTGATACTATAGAAAGCAAGTCAAAAGAAATAAATGATATGGACAAAGGTAAACAAATAGAGGACTACTCAATAGAGAATTGTTATGATATCAAAGGTGAACTTATATATGCTCTTGACACAGTGAAGAAGGTAAGAAAGCAACACTCTAAGCTTGAAAGTCAGTTTCAAGAATGTGATGAAGAAAGATTATTGCTCATAGAGGACTTAGAGAAGTCAAAGGCCAAGGCAAGTAAGTTCAGAGAAAAGTTAGAAGCAAAAATCTTGGAATGTGAGAAGTTAGCACAAGAAGTGGCTACTCTAAAGAAAGATTTACATGACTATAAAATAAAGATGAAAATTTTCACAAATAGCTCTAATAACTTAGATAAGTGAATTCATGGACAACAAAGAACATCATGCTCAACAGTTCTAGGTTTTAGAAATAAATAGGAAAAAGCAAAGTCTGCTTCAAGTCTTGAAGAAGAAGAAACAACATCAGAAGAAGATAACTTCAGAAGAGGGATTCTCAGATGTGGGTGAAAGTGAAATTTCTAAGGATGAGTCAGATTGTAGTGGGTCCAACAGGAACAATGGGCAAAGAAGATACATATGGAAAAATAATCAGAACAGAAGACCAATGAGGTCTAGGCAAGGAAGATTCAATGGGAGATGCTTCTCATGTCACAATTTCGAGCACATGGCTTCACAGTGTAGGACACATGAAAGATAGGTATATGGAAGAGAACAACTTTTCTAAGGATATTGTTATTCGTGTAATTAGTTTGGTCATAAGGAAATAAATTGCAAGATTCATGATAAAAGAGGATATGGCTTCACCAGGAGAAATCCTAAGACTATTGCACATCCAAGAAATAATAACATTAAGTGTTATAAGTGCAATAATTATGGTCACATAGCAATATGGTGTAGAGCAAATATTCCAAAAATAGGCATGAACAGGAACAAGAATATGAACATGAACATGAATAAGAATATGGACAGGAATAGGAACATGAACATAAATAAGAAGATAAACAGGAATAGAGACTCAAAAAATAAAAGAGACTAAGAAAATATTGAGAACAAGAACAAGTACAAGAATAGGGACGTGGATGAGAACAAGAATAGGAACAGGAATGATGACTTGCAAAGAAACAGTGATAGAATTTAGCAAAAATAAAGAGTAAAATACAAAGGCAGAGAACAGTGCTTTCAAGGAGTAGAAATACTCCCACCCCAGAATTAACCACCTCATGTGGAGGTGGGGGATGGGCTAAGCTAAGAGGTTTATTTCTTAGCCTCAAGCCCCAAAAGTGACCCTTTGCCATTGATGTCAAAGGGGGAGAGATTTGTGTATTATGGGGAGAGTTTTTGGATATGAGGAGAGATTTGATATCTAAGAGAGCATTGATCTAGGGGGAGCAAAAAATAAGGTCAGTATTCAATAAAAGGATTTGGATTGCCATCAATGACAAAGGGGGAGATTGTTGGACATTTTGAGTCCCTAACCTAAAATGTTGTCATTGATGTCAATAGAGCAATAAATGTCAAAAGGATCTATGAAGGTTTTTTGTGAAAACCAAGGCAAGGAAAATAAAAGGTTTTATTTAAAACCATGGACAGAATATTTGATCTAGGTTTTTCTTAAAACCCATGTTGGGCTTTCGTTTCGTCGAAAAATGTGCCCCGATGATGGAGTTATTTGAGTTTTAATGTTTGGTTTAAATTTTAATTATTTAAAATTTAAATTCAAATTTAAATGGAAATTTTCTCGTCGACATCATCATGCAAATTTAATTATTTGAAAATCTCAAATGTAGTATTAGGCGTGGTGCACTGGCGTATCGATTTTACTAATATTGTGGGCAATGCAAATATCAGGGATCGAATCCCCTTGACGACAGCGTGTGGGAAGCACTTTGGCACTTTGTCCTTTGTGGCAGGCAAAGGAAGATTAAATGTCTTTTTGGCCTTTGCTTTTCCAACAAGCGTTTTGGCTCGATTGGAATCTTATTCGTGGCTAAGACGCTCAAGGTGTGTGGTGGACAGGGTTCGAATCCCCTTGAGAGGTATTTACGTTTTTACCTTTAATAATTTTCATTAGCCCTAAAGTTTGGAGTTATAAAGTATTTAATGGGAATTAAATTTTATCATTAGGGCTGTGATTATTATTGTAAAAGCATATTTGATTTATGTTTTATTTTTATGGAAATGGATAATTGATTTTAGGAGAAATAAGGAGTTGTTGTTAAAGTGATTTTGAGATATTTATTGTGGGTTATTCTTAATAAGGTTTTTTATTAAAATAGACTTTGGTGGATGTGTTTATGAAGTTGGAGTGAAAAGGGTGTAAACTAAGTTATGCTTTTATTGTGATTATTTAAAATACCACTAACCCTTATTAATATTGAAAAGGAAAGTTGTGATTAAGTGTGGCAGATTTTGTGGATAACTTATTGGCATCAAAAAGGTATGGGCACATTCTCCTATTGATTGTTTGTGGTGGTTGATTTCTGAAATATCATTGGAGTGAAAAGGATTAATTGAAGTTTCCTTTGTGAAGATGGTTGGTTGAATGCTTCAAGGTTTTCTGATTTGTGAGTTGTATGTAAATCTTGTTCCATTAGCATTGTTTTTGAATCCCATTGCTGATGAAATGAACTTGAACATGATCTAGAAAAGAACATGAGTATCATTGTTATGTGAGACTTGAGATAAAGCATTGTTGGAAACATTTTGAGTTGGTTGATACATGCTTGAACTAGGGTTTGTGAGAAAGGGTTGTTCCTTGATGTGATTGGTTGAGTTGAGTTGGTTAAGCCTAGTCAAGTGGATGTGTGAAATTGTTGTTCAAGATCCATAAAACAAACTATTCTATATTCTGATTTGAGTTGAGATTGAGATTGAAGAATAGGACATATTGAGTCTCTAACAATTCTATCTATGCTTATATTGAGTTGATATTGGGATTTGAGTATAGAACTTATAGAGTCTCTAACAATTCTCTTTATGCTTCTATGAGATTGATTTGAGTTAAGATTGAGATTTAAGAATAGGACATATTGAGTCTCTAACAATTCTCTTTATGCTTCTATTGAGTTGATATTGGTATTTGATTATAGAACATATAGAGTCTCTAACAATTCTCTTTATGCTTCTATGAGATTGAATTGAGATATTGATTGTACTTTGAGCTTAGAACATATTGATTCTCTAACAATTATCTTTATGATTCTATGAGATTGAACAAGTTCTATGTAAGCTTGTTAAGCAGATTTGAGACAAGTCTTTGAGAAGGCTTGTGGACTGTTTTGAGTTAAGATTTTGTGAAAGCTTGCTTGAGTAGATTTGAGAAAGTCCAAGAGAGGACTTATTGAGCATATTTGAGCAATTCCAAGAGAGGACTTATTGAGCATATTTGAGCAAGTCCAAGAGAGGACTTATTGAGCAGATTTGAGCAAGTCCAAGAGAGGACTTATTGAGCAAATTTGAGCAAGTCCAAGAGAGGACTTATTGAGCAAGTCCTAGAGAGGATTTGTTGAGAATATTTAGACAGGTTTTGTGTGAACCTGTTAAGCATATTTATACAAGTTTTTGGGTGAACCTGTTGAGCAGGTTTTGAGTGAACCTATTGAGTAGAATTGTACTAGACCGACTGTACTATGTTTAGTGCAAGATATTGAGTAGAACTGTGCTATACCAACTAAACTATGTTTGGTACAGTATTGAGATAGAGCTTTGGAGGTGATAGAGTATAGATGACAGAGTCTCAATGGATAGAGATCCAATATCCAAGACAATTTAAGACAAGATCTAAGTGAGAAGTCTTCAAGTGGAGAGAGATCCACCAGTCAGTGCAGCATAGAGATAGAGCCTTCTAGAAGATCACTAGCCAGAGTAGAAGGGGAAATATTTCTCCTGTGGAAGAGATCCACAAACTTGAGATTAGGGTATCAACATCTCCTTTGGACCGAGGTCCATAAACATTGTAATTTGGGAAGGATTCCCAAGAGATCATTTGAGAAATATTTTCTCTGTGGAGGTAGCCCACATTGGGTGAACCACATTAAATCGGTGTCTCTATTGTGTGTGGTATTTTGTGCATTGCTTTGATTATTTTTATTGATACTTCTATCTATACACTACATAATATTGATTTGAGAAGAAAATTAAAAAGTGGTCTTATACTGTTCACCCCCCCCTCTCAGTATAATATTGTGTTCTTCAGTGTACAACTTGAAGGGGGTTTTTCAACCCCATATCCTCTTTGCAATGTAACTTAAGAAAGCAATAAAAATAGGAGGCATAATTTATGTATTGAAGTTAAATAATATAGAAGAGTAAAATAAGGAACAGGTTTTTAGGAGACACCTAGTCCTTCGGGAGTTCAGAGATGTATTTCTAAAGGATTTACATGGATTACCCTATAAATGTGAATTTTATTTCATAATCAAACTTTAACCTAGAACAAAACCTATTCATAGAGCTCCTTATAGAATGAATCAGATTGAGATGCAATAACTAAAAGTATAGTTACAAGGATTGTTGAAAAAGAGATTGATTATACCAAGCATGTCATCATGGGGTGCATCAGTGTTGTTTTTCAAGAAAAATGATTTTTCCTTGTGAATATGTATAGACTATAGGATGCTAAATAAGGCAACCATTAAAAATAGATATCATCTACCAAGAATTGAAGAACTCTTTGATTAGCTTAAGGATACCACTATCTTTTAAAATATTGATCTAAAGTCATAATACCACCAATTGAGGATTTGAGAAGAGGATACCCATAAGACAAATTTCAAAACTCATTATGGACATTATGATTTTACTGTATTGCCTTTTGGTCTATCAAATACTCCAATAGTATTTATGAAATTTATGAACAATATCATCAAAAATATTTTAGACCCATTTGTTCTTGTATTCTTGGATAAAAATTTTGTATATTCACAAAATAAGACTAAGCATGATAGACACCTAGGGATCATGTTGGAGCTGCTAAGGAAGAATCAGTTGTATGATAATTTGTCAATTTGTGAATTCTATGTGTTAGAATTGTAGTACTTAGGGCATATTGTCTTAGTAAAAGGGATTGTGGTAGATCCTAAGAAAATAGAAACTATTTTGAATTGGCCACCACCAAAAAATATGTTGGAAGTTTGAAGTTTCATGGGTTTGATTGGATATTACAAGTGTTATGTGAAAGACTACACCAAGATAACTACTCCAATAACTGACTTTCAAAAGAAGGAAAAAGAATTCAAGTGGATAGATAAATGCGAGGAAGCTTTTTATCTACTCAAACAAAGACTGACTACATCTCCCATACTAAAGATACCAGACCCTCAAGGTAGCTTTTCTATGTATATAGATGAATCATTGGAAGTTTTAGGAGGTGTTATATCATAATATGAAGTAGTAATAGCTTATTGATCCAAGAAACTAAAATAATGTGAGGTTAACCCATGATCTGGAGTTGGTAGTAGTGGTTTTTGCTCTCAAAAGTTGGTGACACTATTTGATAGAAATACCCTTTGAGTTGAGAACAAACCATCAAAGTATGAAATATATATTTACTCAACATTTACTATATGCCAAGCAGAGAAGATGGATGGAATTTCTCATTGAATATGATTTTGGTATTGAATACATCAAAGGGAAATAAAATAAAGTTGTTGATGCACTCAGTAGGAGAAGACACATAGTTGTCTTGTCTCACATACATGTGGACTTGATGGAATAAGTTAAGGAAATGCAGTAGCAAGATGTATTATACTATCAAATTTAGGAAAGGATGGAAAGAAAATCCAATGATAGTAAGGATTTCAGCCTCAAGGATGGGTTCTTATGCTTTAAATATAGGTTAGTAGTTTCAAAGGCTAGTGGGTTGAATAAAATGATGATGAATTAAGATTATAGATCTCCATATTTCACTCATCCAAGAGGGGCAAAAATTAGAGAGAATATGAAGAAAACTTTCTTCTGACTAGGAATGAAGAGGGACATAACTAAATTTGTTACCCAATATCTCAAATACCAGAAAGTAAAGGCAAAAAATAGACATCTTGTAGGACTATTATACCCTCATGATGTACCAACACAAAAATGGTAGGTGATTTTGATGGATTTTATTGTAGGTTTGCCAAATATTAGATTCTAGCATGATTCAATCCTAGTTGTGGTCAAAAAATTGACCAAGGTTACACATGTTATAACCAAAAATACCAAGGATGATGTCATGGTTGTGGATAATATATTATCCAAAGAGATATTGAAGCTTCATGGTTTTTTGGAAGTAATCATATCTGATAGGGACTCAAGTTTCACATCTAATTTTTGGTAAGCTTTGCATCGAGCCATTGGCACCACGTTAAACATAAATTTTGTATATCACATAGAAATTGATGGGCAAATTGAAAGGGTAAACCAATTTTTAGAGGACATGCTTCACATGTACTATATGGATCAGAAAACTTGATGGGAAGATTTTTTACACTTGGTAGAATTTACCTATAATAATGATCATCATTCGACCCTAGGCATGGCACCATTTGAAGCTCTATATGGTAGGAGGTGTACGAAATATTTGTCTTGGGATAATCCTGAGGATAGAATTGTGCTTAGACCAATTATGGTCAAGGAAATGGAGCAACATCTAAGAACAATCAGGGAAAGGCTTAAATAAGTTGATCGTCAAAAAAGTTATGCTAACCTCGAGAGATCGCCAGAATTTGTAGTGGGTGACAAAGTTTTTCTGAGAGTGATACCAAGGAAGAGTGTTATTAAGTCCACAAAACTTGATCCACATTTTGTGGATCCTTTAAAAATGTAGAAAAGATCAGTCCTATGGCATACTGACTTGCCTTACCACCCAGTTTGTCGAATATCCATGACACTTTTCATATTTCTTTGCTTAGAAAATATGTTTCTAATCCTAAACACAAGTGGGATTTTTCTAATTTGTATATGGAGGATCCAAATGCTATAGAAGTTCAACCAATAAAATTCCTTGAGTTCCATTCCAAATCGATGATGAAAGGAACCTTGGAGCAATGCAAGGTCTAGTGGGACTACTACTCCAAGAGAATTTCTACTTGGGAAAGAGTGGCAGATATGTAGAGATATTTTATATTCTTATTTGAAAACAACATGTAACTATTATTTTTTTTGGTCAAACTATTTAAAACACAGAGGACTGTGTTGAGCCTAAGGGGGGTAGGATGTCATGACCCTCCCTTGGCAAACTTTTTATTTGAGTAGATTTATGTTCTTGCTATGTGTCTTTTTGATGAAATGATTGGCTATTTCATAACTAGAGATGCAAAAACATGTATTTTATGGAAAATGTGATATATTATATGTGGGTGAATGACTATCTTTTGATTTGTTTCTACAAGTATATCCTTATGGAAAATATGGTGCTACTAACTAGAGATTGCACTTTTGCAGGGATAGATTCCTCATGGGGGTAGAAAGAACTAATCAATACGTAGTGGAAAGAGTGTGGAGGAATGCTTTTTCTATCATGTGGTGTAGGAGAATGCTTTATCAAGTTTTTGTTGTTGATAAATTACCATAAAGTATGCTTGATGTTCGATATTACTTGCTAACAATAAGTAGGAAACTTTATTATGCTTGTAGGGATGTAATGACTCTATTTGAATAACAAGGTGAATACTAGCTCTTAGAAATGGGTCATATCAATGATAGGAATTGGGAGAAGAATACTCCTAGGATTTTGGCCTAACTATAGTAGGAAACTGGGATAAACTAATTTTGATTACTCCTTAGTGGATTGGTCTTCAAGAGCATTAAAGGAGAAATGTGCATCGTGGACAAGGTGGATGTGGGGAGATTCATCTTCGAGGTGAAAAAATCTTGGGGTGATGGAGGAGATCCATTATCGAGGAGTTACAACACTAAGAAAAAGGGAGTAGATGTTCTCGTATGAAGGGGGACTCTTTGTGCTATCGAGGAGTTACAACATCGAGCAAGAGGGAGTAGATGTTCTTGTATGAAGGGGGGACTCTCTATGTTATCAAGGAGTTACAACACCAAGCAAGAGGGAGTAGATGTTCTCAAATGAAGCGGGACTCTCTATGCGATTGAGAAATTTACATCACTAGGTTAACAAAGATAGACTTTTATCAATATAATTAACCTTCGATCCTTCAGTGTGGAGAAAATGAAAGCTTATATTGTATTTCATTGTTATATCTTAGTTTGTATTCTTGGGAAATTAATGCTAGACTGGGGACGTTATTGCACCCAAGGAATTTTATTTATATAGGTTGTTTCATTTTGGTTGATATGATATTGCTAAGAGGGTATTATGAAAATGTGATTGTAAAATTGAACCCGTAAACCTAGAACTCTTTAAGACTATGCTAAGAAGAGGTTTTTGAAGCTCGTAGTTCAACATTGTTCAGAAAACTTTGTCATCTGACTCCTAAAATAGTTTAGTGAGCCTCTTGTGATGATTAGCATTACTTGGAAAAGAGTCTACGTATTTAGACTTTCACCATGGATGCCTGAAGCTCTCCCTTCACATTTATGTGATATAGGATAAGAGTCTGGGTAAGAACTATGTTTCCAACACTATAAATAGTAGGTAGAGATTTAGCTTTGCCAAGCATTCTTAGCTCATCATTAACTAGGAAGGGTTATGAGAGCCTGAATATGTTTTCACCTACCTTGGAACGAAAGAAGAGAGATGTTGCAGAGGTCTATGTATAGCAAGAACTCCTTTCACTCATCTTGTTCCTTATTTATTTTAGCAACTTCAATTTAGAGTATGTTGTAGTTTAGTTGCTGATAGTAGGATTGTCGAATGAGAAGCTAGATTAGAATAGAATGGGATATTAAAGGAGTAACCCATTTCTTCTAAAGGAATTTGACCTTTCTCCCGATAGTATATTGTTTGATTCATTTTGGGTTCTATCATTGTTCATGAAAGAGAAAAATGTGTGTGTATTATTGTGTTTAGGTCTGAGTGAATCCTATATGGAATTTTTATCTTATATTAGCACTATGGTTGTGTGTAATGTACAAAATATGAGTTGAAGACCTAGAACCTTTAGGAGGATAATAGTTGGAGGTTTATGGTAGCAAACTATAGATGATGTTTTTATAATTGACTTGGGGCATAAATCCTATGCCAATCAGGAATGAATGTAGAAGTCCCAGGAAGTGCTACGAAGGTATATATTCTATAACAGGTGCAAATGGGTACCGGGTTGGGTGTAATACTCGGTCCATAGCTTTTGGATATATTTAGGTATGACATTCATATTTTGCTACCCCAAAAGGATGAATTGATTTTAGACAAGAGAAGCATGGGATTTTGTGGATTGTACGAAATGTATTGATTTGTGTGGAAGAAACATCATGATGGGTTGTATTGATCCAAATATTGTGAAGAGGCAACATCACTTTGACTTCTATTTGTAGCTCAAAGGGGCTGTGCCTATTGTAAAACAAATTATATCTGGAATCAATAATAGTGGAAATGGCATCATGGAATGCTTTATTCCCATAATAGAATTTTACTGTGAAATATGAATTAAGTGATTTATTCATATTGTAATTTTGAGGAGCCTGGAATATCCTTGGAAGTAGATAAAGACATTTTGGAGTGTTTTAGAATAATTGTAAAGAGACAATTGACCTATAAGATAGATGAGAATAATTGATTTTTGTTGGATCTTCCCTTCAGGGTTTTCTCCTAGGGTAAACAAAGTGTTATGTGTGTGATTATTTATGTGGATTATATTTCATAATAGTGAATGTTTTTAAGTATTAAAGAATGTTGTTATGCTTTATTGTTAATGAATGATCATGATACCTATGGAATTGTTGCATAATTAATTATAACAATTATGGAATTTGGATCCATGAATTAGTTAAGAGTTAATCATGTTATAGCTTGTTTCCACATGAGGATAATTGCACATTTGATATTATAAGGAAATAATAATAAAATAGTAGTTAATGTGATTCCTTCATGCTCATTAGTTCTTATGAACCCTCTTTATGTTAGATGCTATATTTTAGGGTGAACCATTAATTGATTTATGGAGCCATTAAAGATGTAATATTAATGGCTAATGGTATAGCTTATTTGAGTACTATTCCTAAGATACTATAGGGATTTGAATGGGTGGAGTTAAGGAATGTTTCATTTGGAAAATAAGGGAACATATATTTAAACTCCATAGTGGTAAACCTAAAGGGGTAATGACTCTTAAAACTAAATGAAGAGTATGGTTAGCCATGATGTTGAACCCATAAGAAGGAATGTAGAATGAGGCTTATGGAATGACTAGCTCAAATGAACATGATATGGATAGTCAATTCCCACACGCACATACCATCTGCATAAAAATGACTTATGCAAAGTATAGACTTGATGTGCACCTTTCAAAATAATGAAGGGAAGGTCAATGCTAGCTCATTGGATCCATGAGATGGATAGTTTTGACCATAAAGTAGAACACCTAGTGCTCTTACATAGTTGGATGTATGTATAGAGTAAGGATGGGTGTGCCTCAAGGAAGAACCTAGAGAACTACTAGTTGACCCTAAACATGGACTCTAGAACCTTGGTATATTTGGTGTATATAAAAAAATAGGATGGGAAAATTTAGGGATGTGATATTTGGTATCAAAGCAAAGTTTGTAGGGATACAAGTTTCCATGTGCAATAATAGATGAATGTAATAGGTTTGCACACCTTGTAAATACTATACTTTAAAGAAAATGTATCTATTTAAAATAGACCTCGAATTTCTAGTTAGATAACTAGAAGTATAGTTTCTAGTAGGAAAATCATTTCAAAGATGAAATTGTGAACTGAACCCTACTATCTCTCTTGTGTGTGTGACCAAGGATAATGTTGCCCGATAGAAGGAGAGGGAGTGTTTTCCCATTGATGAGGTAAACTCAACAAAATAATGTAGAGATCAAAACACCATATTTTGGCATGAATGCTCCTAATGATAGGGAGGACCTCATGGAAACAGTTGCTTTACTTATGGAACAAATGGAAACATTGAAATAGTTTTTAGAGGGTGAATCAAGATTTACAAGCTGGAAATTTTAGGAGGAGATGAGAGAATGAACCCCTTACAAAGTCACAACAAGCCAAGATCCGACTAGAGGTCAAGTTGGGCAAAGATATGAAACATCTAAAATCTTCCAAGTTCAATGGAAAGAGAGATGGTGACAAAGTCAAATCTTGGTTGAAAGAGATAGAAACCTACTGTAATATGAAGAACTATTCCATTGATACCCAAACATCCTATGCTACTTTGTATTTGCAAGGGGTTTGTTTGGATTGGTGGGAAACGTATAGTGGGGAACTAGGGATTGAGGCTGTAATTGATTTGAAATGGGAGAACTTTGTGATAGCTTTCAAAGAAATATTCCTCACTGAACACTTCTACACCAATAAATTTAAGAAATTCACCAACTTAGATAAGGGACTAGAACTGTGGAAGTTTATTATTATAAATTCATCAAACTACTAAAGTATGTACCTATGTATAATGATAAAATAAAGGTACATAAGTTTATTCTAGGAGTGAATCCCATAGTAGGGCATTAAGTGAATATGTGGGAATCTAGTACTCTTTAAAAGGCCTATGATTTAGCCAAGAAAGCTAAAACTTATTTTCAAGGTCTACTTCGACTATGAAGGGGCATCTAAGTAAGACAAAGAGGCACTAAGAAAAAGAAATAATGTAGGGTTTATGAAATAGAAAAGTGAACAGGCAAATAAGAGTTCCCCTAGTTAGGATAGATGGAATGACAAAAAGCAAGAAAATTTTAGGAAAATGTTCAAATGGAAGAACCGTAATCCTAACAATTGCAACAACAAAGATAATTGATCATCAACACAGGGTCAGACCAATCCTTCACATGTAGTGAAAATAGAAGATGGATAGAAGTAGAAAACACATCCAAGACCCAAAGTAGGATGTTATGAATGTGGCAGTCTACATTATACCAACAAATATCCACTTAAAGCACTATAGATTTGTTTCCACTAGCTTAATTGAAGATAAACCAGAAATCCCAAGAATCTTAGCACATGGGTGGAAGGTCGAGTATGACTCATGATAGACCTAATCTTTAGATCAGTGTTACCCTATGACTAAAATTATCTTACCTAGTGGTACAATTATAGGTTACCTTTATATAGCACCCCTACATGCTTTTGATGTAGTGCTAGGAATAGATTGGTTGCAAGCACATAAGGTTGTAATCAATTTCTAGGATAGATGGATTGAGTACTCTAAAGATGGTGAGAAAGTATAGAGGGTGTACAGCTTGAAGGGGGTTTTTCAACCCCAGATCCTCTCCGCAATGCAATTTAAGAAAGAAACAAAGAGAGGAGGAACAATTTATGTATTGAAGTTAAATGAGTTAAAAGAGGAAAAGAAGGAAGAGGTGTTTTGGAGACACCTAGTCCTTCAAGAGTTCAAATATGTATTTCCAAAGGATTTACCTGGATTACCCCCTAAGCATGAATTTGATTTCACAATTGAACTTCAACCTAGAACAAAACCTATTCATAGAGCTCCTTATAGAATGAATTCGATTGAGATGCAAGAACTAAAAGTGCAGTTACAAGGATTGTTGGAAAAGGGATTGATTAGACCAAGCGTGTCACTGTGGGGTGCACCAGTGTTGTTTGTCAAGAAAAAGGATGGTTCCTTGTGACTATGTATATACTATAGGATGTTAAATAAGGAAACCATTAAAAATATATATCCTCTACCCCAAATCAAAGACCTCTTTGATAAGCTTAAGGATACCACTATCTTTTCAAATATTGATCTAAAAGTTAAAATACCACCAATTGAGGATTCGAGAAGAGGATACCCATAATATAGCTTTAAAAATTTTTTATGGGCATTATGAGTTTATTGTCTTGCCTTTTGGTCTATCGAATGCTCTGGTATCATTTATGAACTTGATGAATAGTATATTTAGAAAGCTTTTAGAACCATTTGTTCTTGTATTCTTGTATGACGTTTTGGTATATTCTTGAAATAAGACTGAGCATGATAGATGACTAGAGATCGTGTTGGAGCTTCTAAGGAAGAATTAGTTGTACAAGAATTAGTCAAAGTGTGAATTATATGTGCTATAAGTGTAGTACTTAGGGTATATTTTGTCGGTAGAAGGGATCATGATAGATCATAAGAAAATAGAAGCTATTTTGAATTGGCCACCACCAAAAAATGTGATGGAAGTCCGAAGTTTCATGGGTTTGATTAGATATTACAGGCATTATGTGAAGGACTATGCCAAGATAATTGCTCCAATAACTAACCTTCAAAGGAAGGGAAAATAATTCAAGTGGATGGATAAATGTGAGGAATATTTTGATCTACTCAAACAAAGACTCACTACATATCCCATACTAAAGATACCAAACCCTCAAGGTAGCTTAGTTGTGTGTATAGATGCATTATTAGAAGGTTTGGGGCGTGTGCTCTCACAAGATGAAGTAGGAATAGCTTACAAATCTAGGAAACTAAAATGACATGAGGTCAGTTATGCAATCCATGATATGGAGTTGGTAACAATGGTTTTTTCTCTTAAAATTTGGTGATACTATTTGATAGGAAGACCCTTTGAGTTGAAAAAAACCATAAAAGTCTAAAATGTATATTTACTCAACCTTTACTAAATTCCAGGGAGATGATATGGATGGAATTTCTTGTTGAATATGATTTTGGCATTGAATACATCAAAGGTGTCAAATGGGCAATCCTAAGGATAGGGTTGTGCTTGGATAAATTATGGTCAAGGAAATGGAGCAACATATAAGGACAATCAGGGAAAGGCTTAAATAAGCTATTGATCATCAGAAACATTATGCTGACCTCAAGATATCGCCATGAGAATTTGTAGTGGGTGACAAAGTGTTTTTTAGAGTGAGACCAAGGAAGACTGTTATTGATTTCAAAAAACTTGATCCACATTTTGTTGGACCCTTAATAATTATAGAAAATATTAGTCTTGTGGCATACCGACTTGCCTTACCACCCAATTTGTTGAATATTCATGATAATTTTCACATTTCTTTGCTTAGAAAATGTGTTGCTAATCCTAAACACAAGTGGGATTTTTCTCATTTACATATGGCAGATCTGAATGCTATAGAGGTTCGACCAATAAAAATCCTTAATTTTCATTCCAAATTGATGAGGAAAGGAACCTTGAAGTAATGCAAGGTCCAGTGGGACCGCTACTCCGAGAGAAATTCTACTTGGGAAAGAGTGGCAGATATGTAGAGATATTTTCCATTTTTATTTGAAAACAATATGTAACTATTATTTTGTTTGGTTAAACTATTCAAAACACAAAGGACTGTGTTGAGCCTAAGAGGGGTAGGATGTCATGACCCTCCCTTGGTAAACTTTTTATTTGAGTAGATTTATGTTTTTGCTATGTGTCTTTTTGATGAAATGATTGGCTATTTCATAACTAGAAATGCAAAAACATGTATTTTATGGAAAATGTGATATATTTTATATGTGGGTGAATGACTATATTTTGATTTATTTCTACAAGTATATCCTTATGGAAAATATGGTGCTACTAACTGGAGATTGCACTTTTACAGGGATATATTCCTCATGGGGGAAGAAAGAACTAATCAATACGTAGTGGAAAGAGTGTGGAGGAATGCTTTTTCTATCATGTGGTGCAAAAGAATGCTTTATCAAGTTGTTGTTGTTGATAAATTACCATAAAGTATGCTTGATGTTCAACATTACTTGCTAACAATAAGTAGGAAATATTATTATGCTTGTAGGGATGTAATGACTCCATTCGTATAACAAGGTGAATATCGGCACTTGGAAATGGGTCATATTAATGATAGAAATTGGAATAATAATACTCCTAAGATTCTGGCCTAACTGTAGTAGGAAACTAGGATAAACTAATTTGTATTACTCTTTAGTGGATTGGTCTTCGAGAGCATTAAAGGATAAATGTACGTCGTGGACAAAGTGTATGTGGGGAGATTCATCTTCAAGGTGAAAAACTCTCAAGGTGATAGAAGAAATCCATTATCAAGGAGTTAAAACATCAAGAAAAAGGGAGTAGATATTCTCGCACAAAGGGGGACTTTGTGATATTGAGGATTTACAATGTCGAGCAAGAGGAAGTAGATGTTCTTGAATGAAGGGGGACTCTTTGTGCTATCAAGAAGTTAAAACATTGAGCAAGAGGGAGTAGACATTCTTGAACAAAGTGGAATTCTCTGTGTGATCAAGAAATTTATAGTGCCAGGCTAACAAAGGTAGACTTTTATCAAATTAATTAAACCTTCGATCCTTCAATATGGAGAAAAGGAAATATTTTATTGTATTTCATTGTTATATCTCAATTTGTATTCTTTGTAACTTAATGCCAGACTGGGGATGTTATTGCACCCAAAGAATTTCCTTTAGATAGGTTGTTTCATTTTGGTTGATATGATATTGTCAAGAGGGGATTATGGAAAGGCGATTACAAAATTAAACCCATAAACCTAGAACTCTTTAAGACGATGTTGAGAAGATATTTTTGAAGCTTGTAGTTCAGCATTGTTTAGATATCTTTGTCTTCTGACTCTTGAAATAGTTTAGTGAGCCTCATTTTATGATTAGTGTTACTTAGAAAATAGTCTATGTATTTAGAATTTGACCATGGATGCCTGAAGCTCTCCCTTCATTTTTTTGTGATATAGTATAAGATTTTGGGTAAGAACTATGTTTCCAACACCATAAATAGCAAGTAGAGATTTAGCTTTGCCAAGCATTCTTAGCATATCATTAACAAGGAAGGATTATGGGAGCTTGAATATATTTTCACCGAGAGATCTGGCAAAGGTCTATGTGTAGGAAGAACTCCTTTCACTCATCTTGTTCCTTATTCATTTAGCAACTTCAATTTGGAGTATGTTGTATTTTAGTTGCCGAAAGTAGGATTATCGAATGAGAAGATAGATTATAATAGAATGGGATATTGTGGGTGAAATTTTACATCCTTCACCCACTCTTTCCTTTAGAAAGTTATTCCCTCTGCTCAAAAGGAGTTCACTAAATTTTTGAAGACATTACTGGATGGGCGAAAGATACCAAGTGGTGGTGGAAGTAGTCACGGACGAACCAAAGTGTTGGATGAATGGTGAAATGAAGTGAGGCATGCGATAGAACAGGTGGACTTTTTCCCAAAATTTTGGGCTAAATATTTCAAAAAAACTTGTGGGTGAAAATATTGTTCGATCCCACCCTTGAGGATAAGAAGAAACCCTACCCATCTTGGGCAAGAAAATAAGAACACTAGTCGAGAAAAATATATGAGAATCATCTGCTTAGGTCAAATTTTGCATCCTTCACCCACTCTTCCCTTCAGGAAGTGATTCCCTCTACTCAAAAGGAGTTCACTAAATGTTTGAAGTGATTACTAGATGGGTGTAAGGTACCAAGTGGTGGCGAAATTAGTCATAGGTGGACCAAAGTGTTGGACGAATTGCAGAATGAAGCGAGGCAGGCCATAGCACGGGCAAATTTTTTTCCAAAATTTTGGGCTAAAGATTTCAAAAACCCCCCACATGGATCATTGGATAGGTATTTCGAGTGGTTAGTAATGGTAGAAACATTGTTCGATCCTGCCCTTTAGGATAATAATAAACCTCACCCATCTTGGGTAGGAAAATAAGAACACTAGTCAGGCAGAACGTATGAGAATCACCCACTTTCTCTTTTTAGGGTCTCCACGAATGGAGGGAAGCATGAAGGAAGAACCCACCCAATATTGCAGGTTTTCACCTTCACTCGAGGTTCAAAGAAAGACCTACCTACTACCGCATGGGCCAAGTACCTAACAATGTATGTAGAAGTGATGATTTTTTGGTGCAATACTCCCAAGGTGCTCCAATGTCTATCATACGCCACCTCAATCAAAGGATCGCCAATCGAGGAGAAGGACGAGGTAGCTAAGTATTAATGAATTGGGAAGAGATATTAGACAATCCAAAGGCTCAAATTAATTCTAAAGTATCTACCACCTTCTATAAGGTTGGTGTCATCTAGTAAAGCAGTGTACCATAGCAACACTCATAAGCAACAACAATCATCCTCCTACCCAACACCATTAATGTCCAAATTTTTAAATCCATGTAAATATAATTATAAATAGTGGAATGCTAGTCATTCCTAAGGGTGGCTCTTTAGCCATTACAATTCTTATGTAAGGTTTTCCCTCTATAAATACAAATTTTGCACTAGTTGACCTCTAATTATGTCTACTTGTTCTTCACTGAATGTATGAATATTCAATTTTTTATTTGCTTAAGTCATCCTATGTTATTCTAGTATCTGGATTCTATGGGGTGTGCTTGAGCGACTAAGGGAGAGCGTGTTCATTATATGGGTTGGGGGTTTATTTTTGCTAACATCGATCAAGTGGGAGTTCTTTGATTTTGCATCCTGGATCTCATGCACCCGCTCATCGGTACTATAATTTGCCTCTTGCCCACCATTGATAAAGAGCTAGGACAAGGACATCATTGGATGACCTAGTGTAGGGCTTGTGTTTCAGATGGGGTATCACATCTGCATAGGTCTTGATGTGGCTATACCCATCCTTGTAATTTTTGGCTATGGCCTTTTATTTATTTCTTTCCTCTTTTCCTTTTCCCTTTCCTTTTGTGGCATAGAGTAGTTGGAATCACCTCAAGGAACCGGTCTTCTCTAGAGATTGTTTGCCCTGCCATTCCAATGTGGTGGTCGTTCTACGTTGCTTGACACTAATCTGTCTACCTCACTTTATGCACGGTGTCAGATTGGCAACCAACATATATTAAAGGAGTAAATTATTCCTGCTAAAGGAATTTGACCCTTCTCCCAATAGCAAACTATTCGATTCATTTTGGGTTCTATAATTGTTCATGAAAGAGGAAAATCAGTGTGTATTATTGTGTTTAGGTCCGAGTGAATCTCATATGGAAGTTTTGTCTTATGTTAGCACTATGGTTGTGCATAATGTGCAAAATATTTTTGGAAAACCTATAACCTTTAGGAGGAGAATAGTTGGAGGCTTCTAGTAGTAAACTATAGATGACATTTTTTAAATTGACTTGGATCGTAAAGCCTATGCTAGTTAGGAATGAATGTAGAAGTCCCGGGAAGTGCTACAAAGGGATATATTCTGTAATAGGTGCAAATGGGCAATGGGTTGGGTGTAAGACTTGGTCCATAGCTTTTGTATCTGTGTAGGTATGACATTCAGGGATACTCCAAAGATATGAATTGATTTTAGACAAGAGAAGCATGGGCTTTCGTGGATTGTGTGAAATTTATTGATCTATGGGGAAGAAACAACATGTTGGGTTGTAATGATCCAAATATTGTGAAGACGCAACATCACTTTGACTTCCATTTGTAGCTCAAAGGGGCTATGCCTTTTGTAAAATATATTGTATAGACCAGGGTTATGCATAAGAGGTAGGACCCGAAAGGTACTTATAAAAAAATGGTGAAACTATTTCGAAACGATGGTGAAATCTGTCGAACTGCATGTATGCTGGCATGGCGAATGATTTTAATTTTTCTCAAAAAATTGGCAAAAAAGGGTGAATTTTAAAGTTTTGTCGAACCAGGCCAAAAATTTACATGCTACGTTTAAAATCTTGGCAAAATCTTGGACGCGAATTGCGGTCCGATCATGGAACGGATGCATAATATGATCCGGTTTCGAACGGGTTGCAAAACATGAAATGGTCTCGAGCCGGGTGCATAATAAGTACCGGATATTCGAGTAAGAGATATGATATGGCGTCTAGTAAACATAAGGATTGTAGCATGACGCAGCTTATCGCTATTGACGTTGTTAGGGGGAAAACACATGCAATATTGGCAAAGTTGATCCCACATAACTATCTATCCCACATAACTATTTATCCCACATGATTTAGTGTACTCTAATTTCAAAGCTTAAATAAGAAACTTCCTTCATAGTAAAGTAGGCAAAGATTCAAGACAAGAAGGGTGGCCTCTTTCTGATGGGTGTAGTAGGCAAGAAATCAACTACACCCGTCAGGAAGAAGACCAACGTGTCTTGTCCTGGATCTTGGCCTTTTACGACCATGGACCGGATGCAATGGATGGATGCATTTAATGTCACGATGGTACAATGGTCCTAGACATCGAGCGAGTGCATTTATGCATTCGAGCACCAGGCGGATGCCTCGGGCGGATGCATAAATGCATCCAAACATCGGGCGGATGCATTTATGCATCCGAGCATCGAGCAGATGCATAAATGCATCCGGGCATCGAGCGGATGCATAAATGCATTCGAACACCGAGGATGCATTTATGCATCCAAGTACCGAACGGTTGCAAATTATGCAACCAGTTTAAAATCGGAGCATATTATGCATCCAGGTGTCGGACGGGTGCATTTTATGCATCCGGGTGCCGGCGGATGCAAACCATGCTCCGACATTAAACCGGTTGCATAATATGCAACCGCCCGATGCCCCAGATGCATACTATGCTCCGTCATTAAATCGGATGCATATTATGAACCGGTAGCATAGTTTAGTCCGACTCCCACCGTACTGCCATGTGTCTAATACTGCATGTCCCATCCTGCATGTCTAATACGATGTTGCCACGTGTCAAATATGTTTCAAGTCTATAAAAGGGCATCAACAAGTCATTTTCCCATTTCTTTTCTATGACAGCTACAACCAGAGCTAACCTTTCTGATCGACCTTTTAGTTTCCATTCCCAATCCTTTTTCTTCCACTTCCAACTACTTCCAATGGATACCCCTTCCACAATCCAACCAAAATTCAAGAATTTTGCATGCACTTTGATTTCAGATCTCATGACAATGCTAGGGATGAACTTTGAGTGGTTGTATAATGTAGGTTTATCAACCCTCGTTTCCATGCCACATTTCAAAATAGACAAAGTGCTCCTGCAACATATTATCTCTGGTTATGACCATGATAGGGGTACTGTAAGCATTAATCTACGATCTAAAAATATTGTTTTCAGCATCACCCCTGGAGATATTCATAGATTGATAGGTCTTCCATTTATTGGTTTTAATCAAGTGTCATCGAGGTCACAGCTTTCTCCAGATGACAAAGAACACCTCGATAACAATTACGGTCTTTCATCAGAAGATTTGGCAGGTATAAATCTTGTTAAATGTATTTTATTAATTTTCAATGTTTTAAATTTCTAAATTGACATCGAATTTTTTTATGCAACTTCTAACGCCAAAACAAAAAGAGGTTTAACGATTAACGATGTTAACCATCAAACTCTGAAGGCCATTATCAAGTTTTTCCAGGCCAGGCTTATTCTATTGGGAAGACCAAAAATTCCATTTTGGGCACTGTATTATATTGTTCAGTCTAAAAAAATGAAAAGTTTGATTGGTGTACATATATTTCTGATCGAGTCAGGACTGAGTTGCACGCGGTCAAACTTGCAACCGCCAAGACTCAGCCCCCCAAGACTCAGCCCATTGTGGGCAGTGTAAATTATATTTTAGCTTTATATTTTGAGTCTTTTCATAATTTATCAACTACTCCTGTACCAACTGTTATGCATTCAAAACTATTGTCTATTGCCATGACACTAGAGGAATTGAGGGTAATAACTACATCATTGTCTTTGACATACTATTTTATAGTTTACAATATTTCTTTTTTATTTTTTTCATCTATATGCAGGCGAAGGCAAAAATTTCAAGGACTAAACAAATTGCTGCCAATAGGGGTCACAGGCTAGAGCAAATAGGTGATTCTGAAGATACGGGCTCTGAAGCAACACCTGTTACTATGCAGAGGTCACACAAATGTGCCAAGCAAGCAGCTACTCATGGGGTGTCTCGTACACCTAGGTTTGCACAAAATGTGCAAGCCAAATCTAGTGTGGCCAACCCCTCCCCCAATGTAGAACAATTGCATCACATTTCATCTGGTAAATCTATGATTCTATGTGTAGTTAATTAAAATTTAGATTTCTTTTTATTTTAAGCAGAATTATAACAATTTTTTTTGACTATTTTTAGTTGATTCTCGTGATCAAGTAGTAACATCACAAGTTAGAGGGCATATGCCACCACCACCTCCTCCACAAGCATCACACTCACCGGTTACACGCAATCAACAATAGGGACAGTCACCCTTTACATGCAATCAACAACAGGGATAGTCACAGCCTCAGCCTATGCGAGGGCAAGTCGGTGTTGGAAAACGTTTGTTTTCACAAGCCACTTCATGAAATTTTGGGCATGGGATTTCACAACCACAGACATCACAAAGACCAGCACCAAGTTTGGTAGGAATTGGATTCTCTCAGTTTACATTTTCTTCAAATTCATAGGCACCTGAATGTTCTGGATAAGGATTGGACAATATTCCTCTTGATGATGATTACATGATGCAGGGCCCGATTGAAGGCTTCAGGGCAACATATGTGCTTAAAGATAGAGCACGAGAAGAAGTCCCTGCAGCTCAGCAGACATCAGAACCACCCATCCAAGGAGACAACCATCATCCTCAAGGTCCTCAAACTGAGGATGATGTTGTCAATTTTAATGAAAATATTTCATTGGCAGCCAGTACCGAGTCAACAATTCAGGAGTTTGTTTTGAAATATTTGCAAGAGTTGAAAGAATGGGAATATCGGGCAAAGGTCCTTATTAAGGAAATTAATGCCCGATATAAAAATTATGAAAAAAGAGATTCTATTTATTCTTTAGTCAAATATGAACCTAAAAAACTTGATGGCTTGCTAAAACAGGCTACTTCAGGAATAGTTAAATCTGATTTTATTTATGAGGATGATGTCTTAAATGTTGTTGTTGGTAGATTGGAGAATGTTAATGTTGAAGCCCAAGCATTTTACAACTTATGGGCTTCTGATAAGGAAAGGGTTGCAGTTGCTGAGGCTGCAAAAGAATTGGTTGAGGTAAAAAAGTTATATATATTCCAATTTTCTATTGCATTTACATTTTTATATTTCTTGAAAATTTGTAATAATTTCAATGTATCCCTTTTGAATAAAGTTTTCAATTTGTTTTGCAGTCAAACTTTGAAAACTTGAAAACACAGGTTAAGAGCATGGATGTCAATATTCTTACAACAAAATCATGTTTGATGAAATCAATGGAAATGAAAAAGAAAATTCAATCAAAGATTGCAGAAAACAATAAGTTAAAAAAATTCATCAGAGAGAAGTTGCATGAAGATCCGAAAATGGTGCTTGATAAAATGAAAGAAACACTTCCAACAATACTTGAAGATCCAAACAAAGAAGAAGTTGCATGTGTGTCAAGTATTGTGAAAGTACGTGACAACCTTGTTAGAGTTGGAGCACTGCCAGAAGAAACAGAAGTTGATAAAGGAAAAGAAACGACAACTCCAAACACTAGTGAAGCATCCATGCACCAATCAAAAAATTGAAATTTGAAAATGTTGACAATGTTTTTAAAAGACTGAAATATGTTATTTCTATTTGAATTTGGTATGTGATATTTGAGACTTGAGTTTGAAAATGTTTTCAAAATACTGCAATATATTAATTTCTCTTTGAAAATTTTATGTTATATTTGAGTTTACAAATGTTTGAACGATGTAATTTATGTTTGATAATGTTTTAAAAAGACTAGAATATTTATTTTCTGTTTGAAAATGTTATGTAGTAGAGTTAGAAAATGGTATGTAATATTTGGGTTTAAAGTGTTTGAAAGATGTGATATATGTCTTTTTGAAATAGTTAATTTGTAGTTATGATGCACAAAATTTGGGTTTAAAAATGTTATGTAATATTTGAGTTTGAAAATGTTATCTAATATTTGGGAATTTCTGTTTGAAATTGGTATGTAAAATTTGAGATATGAGTTGGAAAATGTTTAAAAAAATATTGCAATATATTAATTTCTGTTTGAAAATGTTATGTTATATTTATGTTTACAAATGTTTGAATGATGTAATATGTTTCTTTTTGAACTAGTTGATATGAAACATTCTGTTTGAAAATGTCATGTAATTTTTGTTTGATAATGTATTAAAAAGACTAGAATATTTATTTTCGGTTTGAAAATGTTATGTAGTAGAGTTAGAAAATGGTATGTAATATTTGGGTTTAAAGTGTTTGAAAGATGTGATATATGTCTTTTTGAAATAGTTAATTTGTAGTTATGATGCACAAAATTTGGGTTTAAAAATGTTATGTAATATTTGAGTTTGAAAATGTTATCTAATATTTGGGAATTTCTGTTTGAAATTGGTATGTAAAATTTGAGATATGAGTTGGAAAATGTTTAAAAAAGATTGCAATATATTAATTTTTGTTTGAAAATGTTATGTTATATTTATGTTTACAAATGTTTGAATGATGTAATATGTTTCTTTTTGAACTAGTTGATATGAAACATTCTGTTTGAAAATGTCATGTAATTTCTGTTTGATAATGTATTAAAAATATTGGAATATTTATTTTCGGTTTGAAAATGTTATGTAGTAGAGTTAGAAAATGGTATGTAATATTTGGGTTTAAAGTGTTTGAAAGATGTGATATATGTCTTTTTGAAATAGTTAATTTGTAGTTATGATGCACAAAATTTGGGTTTGAAAATGTTATGTAATATTTGAGTTTGAAAATGTTATCTAATATTTGGGAATTTATGTTTGTAATTGGTATGTAAAATTTGAGATATGAGTTGGAAAATGTTTAAAAAAATATTGCAATATATTAATTTTTGTTTGAAAATGTTATGTTTCTTTTTGTACTAGTTGATATGAAACATTCTGTTTGAAAATGTCATGTAATTTATGTTTGATTTAAAAATATTGTAATATCTAATTTTGAACGATGTAATATAAATATTTTTGAACTAGTTAATTTGAAATTTTTTGTTTGAAAATGTTTTAAAAAGACTGCAATATCTAATGTCGGTTTGAAAAATATATGATGCACATAATTTGGGTTTGAAAAAGACTGCAATATCTAATATCTAATTTGTAGTTATGATGCAATATCTAGTTTTGTTTGAAAACGTTTTAAAAGGACTGCAATAGCTTATTTCGGTTTGAAAAAGTTATGATGCACATGAAAGTTATGAAAAAAATAATTCATTTAAATAATATAAATCTGGAACAATATACAGAAACCTGCTATCAAACCAATTTGTGTTTATCATTGTCAATGAAATGAGAGTTCAGAAACTAAGACCCAAACATAAAATTTTACAATCTACAAAAATGATTTAAGCCATGTAATTTTAAAGCAATAACGTGATTTAAAAAAAACAATTCATTGAAATAATATAAATCTAGAACAATATTCCGAAATCTGCTATCAAATCAATTCGTTATTATCATATTCCATGAAATGAGAGTTGAGACACTAAGACCCAAACATAAAATTTTACAATCTACAAAAAATGATTTTAGCCATGTAATTTTAAAACAATAATATGATTTAAAACAACAATTCATTGAAATCATATAAATCTGGAACAATATTGAGAAATTTGCTATCAAATCACTTCGTGTTTATTATTGTCAATGAAATCATGGAAAATTATCACTATGGAAGCTGAAACATGTCAGCTTGTCCAGAAATCTGTCTCCACCATCTGATCACTGAAAGCATCATCATCATCGTTATCAATCGTATTCAACGTTCCTCTTCTGTCTACCAAGGAACTCCAGTATTCCAATGCCCGTCATACGAAAATGTATCCAACTGATATGAGGACACATAAATTCTTAAATAATTTTCTAAATTCTTGTCAAGTCTGTTGTGGATTTTAGATTTAACAAAAGCAAGTGCACTGAAAACTCTTTCATCTTCGACCGACCCCAAAATCATTGTTTCACATAATTCATATAAACGAAAGTATTCACTTATAGTATCTTTTAAGACTGTGCTTGGATACAATTTTTGCCACAAACGTGTAGTGGAACCAATCTCATGGATATCTGTCATAAGTGATGTTTGCAAAACCATTGTTCTTCCAAAATGCGATGATTGTTCTTTCAAAAGTTCACTGTTGAGTAGACCATTAATTGCTACACCATTGACTTCCACACTCTTACTAAAATGGTCAATGAGATTACCCATATATTTAATAAACAACTTATTTGTAGAACTGTATTCAGTACAAGGCCCCCAAAACATGGGGTTAACCACACCCATGGACTCAAGCAACTCATCTCTCTGAAACCGTTCTCTTATCTCACTTGTCAAATTTTTTGCTATATTTGACAAATTACTCTTTGTTTTCTGTATTACAACATGAAATCTATTATGTGTTATAGGAACTTCTTCAAAATATTCCACAACAATACTTGATTGCCTTTCAAAACAATAAACAGGTATCATCTTTTCATGAACATTAATACAAAGATGATCATTGATGTCAAACTTCAAAAATCTTTTTGGATTGTTCATGTTTATCAATGTATTCCAACTATCAAATACAGGTTCTGTAAAATCTGCATTAGACACATATAATGAATCAAGAAGCATGCATATTTGTTTTCTCATCCTCATAAAATCAATGATATAGATAGATCTCTCTTGTGCAAGATTAATTAATCTATTCATTTCTTTTAACATTGGAAGAATACCACATAATGTCAAAAGTGTTTCCAAGTCACTCAAACGGAACAACATATCTTTTGCCTTATCAACTATTATGCGATTTGCATGCATAAACCCTATTGGTGATTGATATTCTGCCAAAACTCTCCGAGCAAGGTTGAAACAGTGAAATCCATCTTGTATCCACATATTTTAACAATTTTTTCCCTTCTGTAACTCCTAGTGCAAATTGCTGAAACTCTGCAAATATTTTCGGACTTAATGAGAAATAAGAATGAATATCACGAACAAGGTTTTCAACTTTAGCAACATTTGAAAATGTGCTCACAATTTTATATGCAAGATTTACTCTATGAGCCATACAGTGAATGGGGATCATATATGGTGCAACTGTGGTTTGGAGTCGAACACACAGACTCAGACCTGTGACCTTGCATAATAGCAGCTCCATCAGCTCCAACACAAATTAACTTTGTTGCAATGTCTATATCATTCATTCTCGCAATATTCTTTAAACTTTTAACAACAACATTATAAATATTTTTTGCATTTGAACTTTCCAACATCTTATGTATTCCCAACAAAATAGGCCTTCTAACATGATTTTGAAATGTGTACACATGCATGCAAATCCAAGAAGTGTTATCCACAACTGTTACCTCATCAATAGAAAGTGAAATGAATTTGGCAAGTTTTACTTGTTGCCTTAGGTCTTCTTTCTCAACCAAAGATAAACATTTTGCCATTTCCCAACCACTTCGGTCTGACCAATGAGAACTAGGAAGGTTTTGCACATTAAAAAGGCATAATAGCTGCTTATAATCAATAAAATCGGACATTGGTCTACCTTTCTTGAGAATATTGTAAACAATGGCAAACTGCTTACTTTTTGAAGCAAAAATAGTCTTCTGTAATTTGTCAAATTGGGCTCCAATTGTTCCACCTTTCTCAACAAGAGATTGTTGTTGCTTTAAGTGATTGTCATATTCTATAGCATATCTTAAATGCATACATTCTGATGCATCCTTCCACTTAACTTCTTTACTAACTTCACCATTACTTTTTATAACTTTAACATAACATTTGCCAACATGTTTTTCAATTGTATCAATCTTGTTTTGAAGCCTATGATCCTTACCAAGTCTCCAACTGCAAATTTTGCATCTACATTCTTTTTCATCAATTTGGTTATCCTCAGTCATGACAGGCTCAAGCCAGGGAAATATTTCTGCCCATTCTTTCTTAAATCCCCTTCCAAGTATCCAGAGAGATGCTTTTCTTTTTTTGGAATTTTTGGTTGAAGATTCAATTGACGCTTGTAATGATTTTGATTTATCACTTTCATTTTCAATTGTGATGTCATTTTGCGTGTTGTCATCAGGTGTTTGTTGGATATCATTTCTAAGGGGATTTTCAATGAAAGTCATCTCTTCTTGGGGAATATCTTCAAGTGGAGGCATATCAGGATCGATAGGGTATTCTGCATAGTAGGATACCATAATATTTTTTATCACTATTGGATGAAAAAATTTACAAAAAAATATACAAATCGTCAATCAAGCACATACTGGGAAGTAAAAAATCATTTGTACCTTGAATTTGCATAGATGTCATTGGCTCATCGCATTTCGAAGTTTGGCTAAAATATTTGAGGATACTCTTTTCAGTAGAAGATTTGGTGCCCTTCTTTCCATCACTGGGTGACAATTTACTAGTGACAAAATAAAGTTAAAGAGGGTGTATTTTCTAGAGGCCTTTAGATATTATTGTAAATAGAATAAACACTTGTTGGGTAGTAAATTATACATACTTTTTTCTAGCCATTCTTTATTGTGAATTTATCAGTTTATGCCACTAGTTATTATTCTGGTGAAAGCACTCTAACAGAGAAAAAGAGCATCAATATGTCAATAGAGAACCAAAGCATTTACTTATGTATAATCTTAGAAATAAAAAATATCTTAATTAAAACTAAGAATCAAAGAAAAACAGAGAAAACAAGGGAACAGACTCAACAAAGCAATGACAAAACAGAGAAAAAAAGGGAACACACTCAACAGAGCAATGACATTCAAAACCTAGAAAAATAACAAGCAGAACATGGCAATATAAAGAAAAGTAGAGAAGTGACAGAGAACCTGGTGCTAAAAGATAGTATGTCCGTATGCAGAGATACTGGTTCCGATCGAAGGCAGACAATGATCCTGGTAAATACAGGTTCATCTGATTGCATGAAAGTTTCTGGACTCAAAAATGGTTCCATCTGATTGTAGGTTACAGATACAAAAGTGTCTAATCGGGTGCACAGTAGGTTTCGTTCGGTTGCATAGAAGGTTTCATCCGACTGCATAGAAGGTTTCATCCGGTTGCATAGAAGGTTCCATCTGACTGCATAGAAGGTTTTGCCCTGCTACACAGAAGGTTCTGTCCGATCGGTTGCATAGGAGGTTTCGTTCGGCTGCACAATAGGTTTCATCCAGTTGCATAGAATTAGTCCCATCCGGATTGTAGAGCAGGACACTATTTCGATCGGTTGCAGAATTAGTTTCATCCAACTATAGAGCAGGACACAGTTTCGATCGATTTCAGGATTAGTTCCATCCAGCTACAGAGCAGGACACTATTTCGATCGGTTGTAGAATTAGTTCCATCCGACAGTAGAACAGGACACTATTTCGTTCGGTTGCTGAATTTGTTGCGGTCGGTGGCAAAAAAGGTTTCGATGTTGTGACGAATTGTGTAGGTATTTTCCCTAGGGTTTTAATTATATATAGAGGTATACTTGGCGAGTTTGGCGGGATAATTTAGAAATTCTAAAATTTTAGGGCTAAAAGGGTACTTTATTTAGGCGGGATTACTTGCAAATTTTTTAAAATATTCGTGATACTCTCATCAAAGGATGGCTAACCGACACCAAAAATTTATTTTTTCCCAAAAATTTTGGCTACATGGCCGACGTTCGGGTCTCAAAAAATTTGAATTTGAATTTTTGAAAATGGGTTTTTTCGCCCCAATGGCGAAGTTTCGCCGCTATGCATAACGCTGGTCTGGAATCAATAATAGTGGAAATGGCATCATGGAATGTTTTATTCCTGAAATATAATTTTACTGTGAAATATGAATTAAGTGATTTATTCATTTTGTAACTCAAGGAGCCTCGAATATCCTTGGAAAGTAGATAAAGACTCTTGGAGTGTTTTAGAAACATTGTAAAGAGACAATTGACCTATGAGATAAATGAAAAGAATTGATTTTTGTTGGGTTTTCCCTTCAAGGTTTTCTCCTAGGGTAAACAAAGTGTTATGTGTGTGATTATTGTTGTGGATTATATTTCGTAATAGTGAATTCTTTGAAGTATTAAAGAATGGTGTTATGTTTTATTATTAAAGAATGATCATGATGCCTATGGAATTGTTGCATAATTAATTATAACAGTTATGGAATTTGGATCCATGAATTAGTTAAGAGATAATCATGTTATAGCTTGTTTCCACATGAGGATAATTGCACATTGATATTATAAGGAAATAATAATAAAATAGTAGTTAATGTTATTCTTTCATACTCATTAGTTCTTATGAACCCTCTTTATGTTAGATGCTACATTTTAGGGTTAACCATTAATTGATTTATGGAGCCATTAAAGATGTAATATTAATGGCTAATGGTATAACTTATTTGAGTGCTATTCCTAAGATATTGTAGGGATTTTATTGGGTATAGTTAAAGAATGTTTTATTTGGAAAATAAGGGAACATATCTTTATACTCCACAGTGGTAAACCTAAATGGTTAATGACTCCTGTTGAGTGGTATTTTCACCCAATTGTGAAAGTACACTCTCCCTTAGGATTTGGGTTCCAAATCCCCTCTTGCAAAGAAGTTAAACAAACAACTTCTCCAAGGTCTCCGCTATATTAGCATTTGCATATGTGTATTAGTAATCTCAAATAAAGATATTCAATTTAAATGCTTGGAACACCTTAGTGATTGCAAGTAACTGTAAACAAGGGGCAATGTTGGTTTATTTTACCATGAAACTTTAGTGATTGTTCATTGAACCAAAATAAAGCAAATGTGAGTTGGCCCTCATATGACCACGATGTAGTGCCTTAATTCCTTTTATCTTGAGAGTTTTAAGGTAGATTTTATCTTCTTTATTAAGTCCAAATATGGCTTCTTATCATGAAGATGAAGATAGCTTTCAATGTGATCGATAAACTATCCCTCTTTGGTGAAATGGATTTTCACAAAGAGGCAATAATTTATGGCCTTGAATAAAGGGCTTTAAATGTCACTTTAACTTATCCCTCTTAAATGAAATCAAATTTTCATCAAGATGAACAATTAAGTGCTTTGAAGAAAAGACCTTCAATGTAATACTCAAATTACCCCTCTTTCGTAAAATTAGAATTTTTATGAAGAGAGGGCAATTTTAGGCTCCAAAAATGGAAATTTGTGAAAATGCCATAAAACATAACTCCTTCAATGAAATTGGAATTTTCATGAAGGGAATGTCATCATAGGCTCATGAGTGCAAAACAAAACTGAAAAAATGAAATTTGACCTTAAAATGGAAATTTTCTATTTTCGGATTTTTTAAAATCTGTAATAAAACAACAACTTCGATGAATTTTTAAAAATACTAAACAACTCCGAAAATGAAATTTCAAAGTGCGTATTGGAAGTCTGAAGTATAACCTACGCAATGGTGAAATTATTTTTGGATTTTGAAATTTTTTAAATGTTTATTTTAATGCCTGAAAATTAAAAAAAAGTTAAAATTTCTGGAAAAATAAAATGCAGAAAAAATTGAAAGAAAATGCAGAAAACTGAAAATAAAATGCATTCAGTATGATGCTATCCTATTTCGACAAAACCGAAGATGTGAGGTTTCCATGCATGCAACCTAACCTATTGGACTTGCAAAACAAGCACAATCCGGATAAGCTAAGTGCTGGTTCCTAGGGTTTAAAATAAATTTCAGGTTCAAGCATTCACATGAAGCAACCAAGCAAACTTGCATTAACTCCATCTACAAACCTAAAATCTGAAAAGGGGAAAAGATAGACATTTAATCCTTTGCATGCAGAAAATGACTCCTTCTTTCTTGCCCATAAGATGCAACTTTCTGAAATTTTCTGTATTAAAAATTTGTCATTTTACAATAACAAAAATTTCTGGTTTTCCCAAACCAGTCCATGGAAGAAAACAACTCAAACAGGTCCAGAATGGCCCTCTTGCCTTCAAATCTGCAACTCTGCTCGCAGCAGTTTCCAACCCCTCAAAACATCCTTGCCTGGCGTATTTAAAATTTTCAGGAAGCTTTTCGTTTCATTTTCCAATGGTTGTTCGTTTCACCTTCCCTTGTGCATGCATGTGTTTTGGTTTCCAAAAAGGCTTTTCATTTCTATTTTGTGGCCCTTCATTTCATTCCCATGGTTTGGCTTCCTCTGTTTGGTTTTCTTCACTTTTCATTTGATTTAAAAAAATGTTTCCTTTTCTCCACATGGGCATGCGTCCGCTTCCTTCCATGTGTAACGACCATCTTAAATGATTTCAAATCATTAAATATTCCTTATGTAACGTTTTGTCTTATTCATTGGATTTTGTCCTTATGTGACAAATTACCTTATTCAATCTTCGATTTATTCCTTATAGGTCCACGTCATTATGAGTCTTCAGGTTTTCACTATCCTGGTGTTCATCACTAATATCGACGCACTGTCCACTACTCTGTTCCTTGGCCAAAATCGGACATGTCGGAAAATCATGACACTCTTGTCTCTCTCTTTTGAGTCTCAAACATGTCGGATATCCACTTTTTTTTTTGAGTCCAAAATGCAACATGTCGCGATATCGCGACACTTTTGTTTCTCTTTTGAGTCGCAAAATGCAACATGTCGGATATCGCGACACTTTTTCTTTCGTTTCGCCTTTTTAATGTCGATATCCAACTTTTTTTTTTGGACCGAAAATGCAACATGTCGTGATATCGCGACACTTTTTTTTTGTTTTTTGGAGAAATGCAACATGTCGCGATATCGTGACACTTTTCTTTCTTTCTTTTGGCCGCGAAAATGCAACATGTCGCGATATCGCGACACTTTTTTTTTTTTTTCTCCTTTTGGTCCGAAAATGCAACATGTCGCGATATCGCGACACTTTTTCTTTCTTGTTCTTTCTCTTCTCTTTTGGCCACGAAAATGCAACATGTCGCGATATCGCGACACTTTTTCTTTCTTGTTCTTTCTCTTCTCTTTTGGCCACGAAAATGCAACATGTCGCGATATCGCGACACTTTTCTCCTTGCTTTTTCTCTTTGCTTTGGACCATGAAAATGCAACATGTCGCGATATCGCGACACTTTTTCTCCTTGCGGTGTTTTGCTTTTTCTTTGATCTTTAGCATATGGGCCACTTCGGTCTTCTTGGAAAATATGCAAAAAGGTGGGTCCCCAATTTTGGGGTACGTTGTGGAGCAGCCACAACAAATGGCGAATCTGTTGGGAAATGCTCCTGAGCATTTCGGTGAGAACTCAACCTGAACACCTTCAAAACTCAAACACAAGCGTCAGCAAATATCCCAAGAATGAAACTAGACGAGAAATACATGAAGCATTAGAATTATTAAGCATCAGCTCGGTGTGTGCAATGTGCTTCATTCCCTATCGTTTGAAACTCGTTCAACTTTCCATTGTCATTTTCACTTATGATTCGTGCGTATGAGAAGTTATGGATGATTCCTGTAGGATTTAATGTATGGTGAAGATGCTAGAGATATAACAAGCTTTGCAAAGGCTCAAACTTTCTAGTACCATGAACAAACATATTAAAACTGTCAAATCCTCTTAGGACCAAATATGAGTATACTTGAATTAATTTACTAGATCCCAAAGTTGGTTATGTGTCACTACCATTTTGAACCCATGTGCAAGTGTAAGTGAAATCAGAGCTTTGGGGAATAGGATTCCCAACCTAAGCGAGATGGGAATTTAACCCTATCCTTACTACTCTGATCTGGAGTTCATTACCTCATCTTGAACAAAATGATTTAACCTGTTATGGATGAAACTGTCAGGCTAGCCTGTCCGTTTGAGCAATCAATGGTCTTGCTTTTAGACAAGACATGTTGCCACGCATGAGCATACTCCACTGCCAGTCAGGCGTCTATAGCCCCGGTGGAGATCAACCCCATAATCCAGGATTTGACTTTACTTTTGATTTCTTGAACCTTGGGGATGACTACCCATCCTTGCAAGGGACATGTAGTACGATCCTTCCAATCCAATATCAATGATGCAATAAAAGTAGGATGAAAAATATTTGCTTTGGAACTTCAAGTTCTTGAGTGTAGATCACGCTTTTAATTTCTTAAAGCGTGATGGAGGTAAAATAGAAGCTTTGGGGAATCAAATTCTCAACCTAAGCGAGATGAGAATTAGACCCTATCCTTACTACTCCATGAAGATCAAATCAGAGCTTTGGGGAATTGGATCCTCAACCTAAGTTCGATGGGGATTTAACCCTATCCTTACTACTCTGATTTTAGGCTTTAAGCACTATAGGAGTGGTAAAAAGCCACTGTTTTAAGGATTATGTTGCATGATAGGACAGACACGAAATACTCCTTTCGCCTCACCTTTTCTTCCAAGTATGGTTTTGACCATTTTTCTCAAGATCCTCTTTAATATGTGTAGAACGTGCTTGGTTCAAGATAGTTCGGGCATCAGTTCCCAACCTTAGGATCCTTTTAATATATGTTATGTAATAACCCTAAGAGGATTCGACACCTTTTCAATGATTGTATTTGAAATGTAGATGCAACTGAGATGAAATGTATATGCAATGTCGAATGTAACATGAGATATGGATGAATGCATTGCTCTTTTTGAAATGCGGATGGAGTATACCACCTACTTTACCATAATTTGTAAAACTGACAACTTCATGCATCACAAGTTCCAAACGATATTCTTTAATGTGTTTGCGATACTCGTGGAGCTTTCTGCAATACAATTCCGATGTTTCATATTCTCTTAGTCTTAGTCAACATTCATAAGGACATAAGTTGACATCTCGCTTTTCTTTTCTTTCTTTTTTTTTTCAAGACAAACCAAAAGTGTCCAAAGGACCAACACACAAAACTTAAAACCAAACCCAAAACACAATCCCAAAAAAAGAACTTGAAAACACAAACCAAAACCAAAAACCAAAGACTATATACAAATGTACAATATGGTACAAGATGATGCACAGTTTGAACTGTCACTTCCCTGGATCCCAAACATGATTTGAGCATTCCAAAAGACATATAATGTGATACACATGCCAAATGTGGAAGGAATCAAACAAAAACAAGATTAGACCAAACAATGCAACCAACTTCAACTTTCCTCTCTCACCCCACCAATTAGATTTAGTTCCATTAGTATTCTCATAGGTGAGATTCAAATTACCAAATTGATTAGACAATGGTTGATTTTCAATTCTTTCTTGTCTATTCTTTAAGGTGTAAATTTCATAATTCCATTCATGATTTAGAACTAGGCTTTCTTTATTCAAAATGAAATTTTGTAAGCAAGAGCCTATTTCTAAAAATTTCAAAGCTAATTCATTTTCCATGTTCTTAGGCCAATCAAGATTGTGCAACAATTTACAAGCATCTAGGATATTTACTAAATGGGGATCATTAGAAGTTTTTATCCTAGGTTCAAGAATTAATTGTTGATGAATTTGATTTAGCAATTTAAGTGCATCAAGCTCCTTTTCATTCATTAAAGTAATGTTATCAAAGGTGTGGTTAGAAATTAATCCTTGTTCTTCATTCACCTTCAATGGCATTTCATCATAAATATCATTTGAATTATACAAATCTTCACCTAAATCTTGGATGTTTGGACACAAAGGTTTAGATTTTACCTTTTTCACATTTTCATTTACCAAAATTTGATGAGGATTTGCAATTCCCTCTTTCACCTCATGGTCTTCATATTCTTCATTGATTACTTGTTCATCAAACATACCAAAATTGGGCACCCAATTGAAAACATGCCCATCCTTTTCAACCCTCAAATATTCTTGGTCAAAGTGTATGTCAAGTAACTCATCTTCATGATCAATCACTTGCGTTACTTCTAATAGATCAACCACTTTGTCATTTAATTCCAATTCTTTGTTCACTATCCATGGTATCTCTTCATTTGAATCCTCAAAATAATCATGCAAACTTGTATCCGAATCTTCAATGAATTTATATTCAACATGATCGAATTTTGTAACCTTCTCAAATCTTGTGAATGTGAGATCTTCGTATGAAGTAGAAGTTTCAACATCCTGCATATAAATTGGAATAGAGGCTTCATCAATAGGGGTGTGAGGAAATAACACATCTTCATATCTTCCCCAACCATTGTAAAAATTATCTTCCAAATTTGTGGGATGAAACTCCATGGTATTTGTGACATGATCTTTTGATTCATTTATCAATTCTTTTTCTTCTTTGTCCTTGGTAGTAGGATCATTATAATCTTCCAAAATTTGATGAGATTTGAAACCCTCTTCCAAAACATCCTCAAATTGTACAGGAGTTGTAATATCTTCCTTTGAGTAGGCGATTATGTTGTCCTGTATATCAATTGGCACACAAGTTTCATTAGCAGTTTTGGAGTGAGTGTAGTCTTCCCACTTCTTCCAAGCATCATAATAATCATCTTCCAAAGTCAAGTGGTGACGTTCAACTACTTCTTCAACATCTTCCAATTCATCAATGTGTTTCTCATCAAATTCACCTTCACCTTCCTTAGATGGTTCAATTATTTCCAAAAGTGGGTCATTTTTTGAATTCAAATTTGTAAGGCTATCATAGTCCAACTTGGTAACCCATGATTTCATTTCATCACAATTTGGAGGGTGAAGAATTTCTTGGTCGTTAATTTCAAACATCTCATCAATAGTATCTTCCAAGAACAAGTGGTGAAACTCTATCATATCTTCAAATTCATTTATTGGTTTTCTTCCAATTTCACTTTCAACCACTTCATCCAATTCTATGGTAGGTTCCGTCCTATCACATATTTCAAACATTGTTGAATTTAGAACCCCTTCATCTAAATAATCATGTATCTCTATGAATGAGATCATCTCTGCATAATCCTCACTGGTGGATGTCGACTTAGCAATTTGCACCTCCTCTTGGACTACATCTAAGGTGGTTGTAACATTTGGACCTTCAAATTCATCCCCTTGATCATTTACCTTAGGTATCATTGGAGTGGAGGGTGCTATATTTGATGGTTGGTGTAGGTTGGCATCACTAACTCCAAAAGAACAATCTCTCATGTGAACATGTTGTGCCTTTTCTTCTTCAAAAACTTGTTCTACCTTTTCCAAGATCTCATAGATTGTCTCTAGAGACAGGTCATCCAAGTTTTTCTTTAAAGATGTAGCAAGTTTGGGGTGTATGGCTCCCATGTATACTTGAATAGCTTCCTCTTCTGATGTGTTAAAATTTTCCCACATTTGGGAGTGCAACTCATGAAATCTTCCATTGAATTGACTCAAGGATTCATTAGGCTCATTACGTATGGAGGTAAACTGATTTTTCAACATCTCTAAGTCAACCTGATTACCAAAATGGTAAAGATAGGTTGCTTCTAGTTGTATCCAAGAAGTCCTAACCTCCATGGGTAGTTGGCCATACCAAAAGAATGGTCTATCATCCAAAATGTATGCAAATAACTTACAAGCCACCTCCTCATAGAAAATTTGGAATTGACATAATGTATTCTTGTAGACATACAATTTTTGCAAGTATCCTAGTGGCACCTCTTGATTAAAACATCGTAGAAACTCCAATAACATTTTAGGAATTTGATAGGGTATCCCATGTATAGACAAACCCTTATAATGATCCTCCATCGTAGATACCATTCTTTCTCTTAGAGATGCTACTTCAGCTCTTATATCGTATGTCGTCATTAGTAAAACTCAAAATATAACTTCAAAACCAATTTGTTAGTCATGAATAAAAGAAGGAACCATGACAAAGCAATATTCTAAAAATGTAAATTAGTTTCTGATTCACCAGATCACATATGCGCAAGTGAAGAGCATACTCCTAGTGTTGTAGGCTTTCCGATTCACAAGATCACATTACACGCAAGTGAAGAGCATAATACCGACAACAAATACATTTTAGACAAAATAATTCCTTACAAATAAGCATGAAATGACTAGCAAATATCAAACATGTAACGTATGAATAATCATGTTAGCATCAACCAAGAGATGTATCCATTAAAATCAAATGAAAGTAATTGCATGGAGACAACCTCGTTAGTCAAGACCAAAATTTTTCAAAATCAAATCAAAACACATTATTCCTGTATGAACAATCAAAAGCGTTAGAACAATGCATAGCGATTCATGTCCTCCTTTTAACACTACAAGGTTGTATTGTTAAAAGAGGGCTAAAGATAATAATCAATAGGGCATGAAATATTCAAAATTTAAATCCCTATAGCATTTAAATCACACTGAAATAAACCAATTCAGGCCCTCCTTCTAGCGCCAATCTGTTGAGTGGTATTTTCACCCAATTGTGAAAGTACACTCTCCCTTAGGATTTGGGTTCCAAATCCCCTCTTGCAAAGAAGTTAAACAAACAACTTCTCCAAGGTCTCCGCTATATTAGCATTTGCATATGTGTATTAGTAATCTCAAATAAAGATATTCAATTTTAAATGCTTGGAACACCTTAGTGATTGCAAGTAACTGTAAACAAGGGGCAATGTTGGTTTATTTTACCATGAAACTTTAGTGATTGTTCATTGAACCAAAATAAAGCAAATGTGAGTTGGCCCTCATATGACCACGATGTAGTGCCTTAATTCCTTTTATCTTGAGAGTTTTAAGGTAGATTTTATCTTCTTTATTAAGTCCAAATATGGCTTCTTATCATGAAGATGAAGATAGCTTTCAATGTGATCGATAAACTATCCCTCTTTGGTGAAATAGATTTTCACAAAGAGGCAATAATTTATGGCCTTGAATAAAGGGCTTTAAATGTCACTTTAACTTATCCCTCTTAAATGAAATCAAATTTTCATCAAGATGAACAATTAAGTGCTTTGAAGAAAAGACCTTCAATGTAATACTCAAATTACCCCTCTTTCGTAAAATTAGAATTTTTATGAAGAGAGGGTAATTTTAGGCTCAAAAAATGGAAATTTGTGAAAATGCCATAAAACATAACTCCTTCAATGAAATTGGAATTTTCATGAAGGGAATGTCATCATAGGCTCATGAGTGCAAAACAAAACTGAAAAAATGAAATTTGACCTTAAAATGGAAATTTTCTATTTTCGGATTTTTTAAAATCTGTAATAAAACAACAACTTCGATGAATTTTTAAAAATACTAAACAACTCCAAAAATGAAATTTCAAAGTGCGTATTGGAAGTCTGAAGTATAACCTACGCAATGGTGAAATTATTTTTGGATTTTGAAATTTTTTAAATGTTTATTTTAATGCCTGAAAATTAAAAAAAGTTAAAATTTCTGAAAAATAAAATGCAGAAAAAGTTGAAAGAAAATGCAGAAAACTGAAAATAAAATGCATTCAGTATGATGCTATCCTATTTCGACAAAACCGAAGATGTGAGGTTTCCATGCATGCAACCTAACCTATTGGACTTGCAAAACAAGCACAATCCCGATAGGCTAAGTGTTGGCTCCTAGGGTTTAAAATAAATTTCAGATTCAAGCATTCACATGAAGCAACCAAGAAACTTGCATTAACTTCATCTACAAGCCTAAAATCTGAAAGGGGAAAAATAGACAGTTGAATCTAGCATGCAGAAAATGACTCCTCCTTTCTTGCCCATAAGATGCAACTTTCTGAAATTTTCTGCATTAAAAATTTGTCATTTTACAATAGCAGAATTTCTGGTTTTCCCAAACCAGTCCATGGAAGAAAAATAGCCCAAACAGGTCCAGAATGGCCCTCTTGCCTTCAAATCTGCAACTCTGCTCGCGATAGTTTCCAACCCCTCAAAACATCCTTGCATGGCGTATTTAAAATTTTCAGGAAGCTTTTCGTTTCATTTTCCAATGGTTGTTCGTTTCACCTTCCCTTGTGCATGCATGTGTTTTGGTTTCCAAAAAGGCTTTTCGTTTCTATTTTGTGGCCCTTCGTTTCATTCCCATGGTTTGGCTTCCTCTGTTTGGTTTTCTTCACTTTTCGTTTGATTTCAAAAAAAATGTTTCCTTTTCTCCACATGGGCATGCGTCCGCTTCCTTCCATGTGTAACGACCATCTTAAATGATTTCAAATCATTAAAGATTCCTTATGTAACGTTTTGTCTTATTCATTGGATTTTGTCCTTATGTGACAAATTACCTTATTCAATCTTCGATTTATTCCTTATAGGTCCACGTCATTATGCAGTCTTCAGTTTCACTATCCTGGTGTTCATCACTAATATCAGACGCACTGTCCACTACTCTGTTCCCTTGGCAAAAATCGGACATGTCACGAAATCGCGACACTCTTGTCTCTCTGCCTGCCTGCCCTTTTGAGTCGCGAAAATGCAACATGTCGCGATATCGCGACACTTTTGTTTCTCTGCCTCCCTTTTGAGTCGCAAAAATGCAACATGTCGCGATATCGCGACACTTTTGTTTCTCTCCCCTTTTGAGTCACGAAAATGCAACATGTCACGATATCGTGACACTTTTTTTTCTCTTTGGCCGCGAAAATGCAACATGTCGCGATATCGCGACACTTTTTTTCTCTTTGCTCTTTGGCCACGAAAATGCAACATGTCGCGATATCGCGACACTTTTTCTTTCTTGTTCTTTCTCTTTTTTGGCCGCGAAAATGCAACATGTCGCGATATCGCGACACTTTTCTTTCTTCTTTCTCTTCTCTTTTGGCCATGAAAATGCAACATGTCGCGATATCGCGACACTTTTTCTCCTTGCTCTTTCTCTTCTCTTTTGGCCGCGAAAATGCAACATGTCGCGATATCGCGACACTTTTTCTTTCTTGTTCTTTCTCTTCTCTTTTGGCCGCGAAAATGCAACATGTCGCGATATCGCGACACTTTTTCTTTCTTGTTCTTTCTCTTCTCTTTTGGCCATGAAAATGCAACATGTCGCGATATCGCGACACTTTTTCCTCCTTGCTTTTTCTCTTCTCTTTTGGCCGCGAAAATGCAACATGTCGCGATATCGCGACACTTTTTCTTTCTTGTTCTTTCTCTTCTCTTTTGGCCGCGAAAATGCAACATGTCGCGATATCGCGACACTTTTTCTTTCTTGTTCTTTCTCTTCTCTTTTGGCCACGAAAATGCAACATGTCGCGATATCGCGACACTTTTTCCTCCTTGCTTTTTCTCTTTGCTTTGGACCACGAAAATGCAACATGTCGCGATATCGCGACACTTTTTTCTCCTTGCGGTGTTTTGCTTTTTCTTTGATCTTTAGCATATGGGCCACTTCGGTCTTCTTGGAAAATATGCAAAAAGGTGGGTCCCCAATTTTGGGGGTACGTTGTGGAGCAGCCACAACAACTCCTAAAACTAAATGAAGAGTATGGTTAGCCATGATGTTGAACCCATAATAAGGAATGTATAATGAGATTTTTCGAAATGACTAGCTCAAACGAACATGAGATGGATAGTCAATTCCCACATGCACATATCATCTGCATTAAAAGGACTTATGCAAAGTATAGACTTGGTGTGCACCTTTAAAAATAATAAAGTGAAGGTTAATGCTAGCTCTTTGGATCCATGAGATGGATATTTATGACCATAAAGTAGAACACCTAGTGCTCTTACATAGTTGGATGTATTTATAGAGTAAGTATTGGTGTCCCTAAAGGAAGAACCTAGAGAACTGCTAGTTGACCCTGAACAAATACTCTAGAACCTTGGTATATTTGGTGTATATAAAAAAATAGGATGGAAAAATTTAGGGATGTGACATCGCCACATCTCCTAGGCCAAATCAAAACTTCCAAAGGCTCTTTAATACCTTTCTCTCATGGCCCTAAACTTTTACCTATATATCCCATGCTAGATAGAATTTGCTTGGGAAGTGGGTAGTCATTGGACAGGTAACAATGGGAAAAAGAACACTCTTCAGGAAGAGTGTTGCTACCACAGATCTTTTCTTTAAGGGAGACTCCTACAAATATAAAGGTACAAAAGCCAATGTGTACAACTTCATCCTTATTATAAGGTAAACCCATAATCCTCAATGAAGGTGGTAGCTTGGCAAGATCTAAAAGAGGCTCTTGAATTAAAGGATTGACTTGATACCATGATGAAACATTTATTAACGGTTCCTCACTCACCTTTATATTTTTAAGTTGCTTGGTGATGTAATATGAAGATACTGATGGACACATATTGAGATTAGAATGAGCTTGCTCAACCATTGAATAATATTCAAATGGATGAGGATCACCTAGAATGATGACAAGTTTATATTTGATTTCGAACTTCAAACATTGATGAAAAGTAGAAGGGATAGTCATCATCACATGAATCCAAGGGTATCAAAAAATCAGATTAAAAGACGTAGGGCAAGACACCATATATAACAAGGCATATAAGATCTTAGGTCCAACCCTAAGGGGAGGGATATCATCGCAGGCCTCTTGGGATGAATTGTTGAAAGCTTTGATAATGATATTGAATTTAGGTAAGTTTTCCTCTTTTAATCCAAATTTTTGAAGAATTGATAAGTGCATAAATTGAGATAAGAACCATTATCTATCAAAATCCATTTGATAAATATTTACCAATAAATGTAGTAATATAGGGAGAAGAACCCCCTTGCAATTTTGAGGAAGGAATATCGTCATATGAAAATGTGATATAATGTATCACAAGGGAACATACAACATCAAGTATAACACTAGGGGAAACGTCTTGAGGAATAGATTGTTGTCTTAGAAGCTTCAACAAGGCTTCCCTATGAATAGGAGAATTTTGTAAAAGTTCTAAGAGGTATATCTTAGCTGGGGTACTAGCTAACTACTATTGAATGTCAAAGGAGACTTTAGGTTGTGGTTTCAACACTAAAGGTGGGTTTTCTACTCTTGTGCTCCTTTTTTGGTATTCTTCAAAACTAAGGGTGGTTTCGAAGGTTGGTTGGATGTAGAACTCGTCTCTTACTGATATCATTGAGTTAGTTGAGCTTGATCTTGTTGCCTTGTAGTTATTGCTATCATACCAACCATGTTGTTATAGGGAGGTGGCACATTAAAATCTGACACTTGATTAGTTTGTTATCCATGCTAAGGTAGGGGATCTTTGCCTTGTTTTAGCGTGTAAACATCTTTTGTAGTCACATTTCTCTTAATAAAAGCCTTGAATTGTTGTACAAACAATTTCATCGTCTCTTGAAAATTCCTCAAAGAATGACGATGCAACTGATAAGACCATTCCAATGCCATACCACCAAGGCTCTTAGGGAACGCTTTTAGCAACAACATGTCATCATATATAATATCATGGCATGTTTTACTAAACATCCTTAAATGTTCAATTGGATCCTCTATTCCCATATAAATAGGTAAAACTAACATCAATAAATGCTTAGGATAGGGCCTAGAAGCAACAATAGCGTCTAAGGGTTGATTTCACATTTCCTTGTAGTTGTAGGTGAAACTTAGAGGTTGTATCATATCCACTCTTGAAACCAATTACTTCATTATACTTGTTAAGCTTTGCATGTTAGGATTATTTTTGTGCAATACCCCTAGATTCCCTACGAGAGGGGTATATATAGGTTGTTGAAAGGGAACTTGGAAAATATTGGATGTATTAACAATGTTATGGTATGGGTTATGATATGTGGTATCTTGTTGTGAAGGATAACTATTATTTGGTAGATCAAAGCATCAATGTTGAGATGAGTAAAATGTGGAGGAAACTGAACATAATTTTGATATGCACTAATAGTTGGAGGAACCTATAGAATTCCCCCAATGTTGGTGGTCATGGTAGTAGCATATGTCGGTTTATGAAGAGAATTAGCATGGTATATTCAAACAAGGATTTTTTTTTAACATTCCTAGGAGATATGGTTTGAGGAGGAGGCATCTCACCTCTTTCGATTCAAGCTTCCTCTTCCATGACTTTAACCAAAGCCTCCCTATGATGTTTCATAAAACCCCATATATGATCAAAATATGTGAAAGTGAAGCCTCTATTGGGCCCCTCAAGAGGATCAAATTTGATACCAATTTCTTCATGTTCTTCCTCTTCTGCATCTAGATTATGATTCACTCTATCAATTTTATCATCTTCTTGAAATTTTTTAATAGATTCTAAAAGCTTTCGCTTACTCCTAGTGTGGGGAGACATTAGGAGGAAGAGAAAGGATAGAGGATAACACTAACAATAGACAAAAAGAATATTTTAAGATGTTCTTAATATTCTCTAATTCTAAATTAACAAAATTAGTGGTCTTGCTTAAAGTTTTCAAAACAAGAACAAAAGTAAGAGGCTTCATATCTTGGCCACTAAGATGTACTTTCATGTTGGGTTCACCAAAGATGTAGAGGGGGAAAATTGCCCTATTGTGTATGATTATCTACTAGATATGTTGGGATCTGAGGTGACCATAGGGGTGTGTTAAATTCTCTATACTTGGGGGATTTGGGGATCGAAGGGTTCACCAAGAATGATTTTAGGACTCACTCCAAGTTTGAAGTTAGAATGTCTGATGTGTATATTAAAGCAATCACCTATGTTTGACCTTTCTATAATCTAAGCTAATAAATGAAATGACAATGCAAAATAAAAAATCAATGCAATGCAATCAAAGACTAACCCTAGAATGATTATCTATTTTAAATTATGACTAAACCCTAATTTGCAATAAAGAGATCCTTTTCATTTTTACAAGGGTTTAAAAAGAATGCACAAAAAAAATTAACCCTAGAATGCAAACTATATGCTTTTTCTCTTTCAAATGCCTAGATTATAATCAAAATATTTTCTCTTTTATTTATGATCTAGTTTTTGAACATAAATGGGAAAAAAGAAAACAAAAAATAGCCTAAAAAATTTATTTAGAGCACTTATCTAATCTGGTAGTTTACCTCAGCTTTTACTTGTGTCCAAAATATTCAAATAGCTTCAAAACCTGTAAAACAATTTCACAAAATCCTAAAGAATTTGATTAGCATTTGGGGGCCTACTTAGACTATTGTGAGACTGATCTTGGAGGCATACCAATCAACCCCCTTGGTCCTTTTAGCTGACCATTTGAAAACAAAAGTGATTGTTGACCTTTTTGGAAACAAACAAGATAAGATGCAATGAAATGAAACAGTGCTAAGAACTGAATGTATATAACAATGTTATGGCCTAAATAGAACATGCAAATGGAAATGAGGGTTTGGGAGTGAAACCTTACCCCCAAACCTGGTGAAACTGAAATTGCACCCCATAAGAGGAAATCACGATTTTGAGTTCTACCGAAATTGCGCCTTGTAAGTAGTGATCACAGTTTTAGAAAAAAAGTGTAAAATTGACAAATGGATGCAAATTTCAATACAAAATGTAGAATAAATAACTTTATAAATAACACAATAAAAGAATAAACCTAGTGGTAGTGAAATAATAGACAAAAGGATGAAGTCCTCCACAAAATGGTAGATTTCTCCTTAAAGCTCCCACACTTGTCCATCAAGACCAACAAATCAACAATGGAGCAATAGAAGAACACTAGAGAACACTTGCTTGATCTTGTTAGAAGACTTGCTTACCGAAAAAAAGAGCACTTGAAATCACATGTCTCAAAACTCAAATTGCTTCTAAAAATTAGTTAGAAAAGGAGGATCCAAAACTCTATTTATAAGAGGTTTGGAGGGCAAAAGAGCGAAAAAACCTAAGGGAGGACCGACGTCCTGAGGGTGGCCCAAAAAAATATGGTTTTCTAAGAGAAAACCCTAACTTACCAAAATTGTGCCTTGTAAGGACAAACCGTGATTTTGGTAAAGCTAGGAAAAGAAAAGGGAACAAGGGGGAGGAGACCCAAACTTGTGTTTGGACAAGTTTGAGGGTCCTCCCAAGGGTTCTAGGAATATTGACTCACTTGGGTGGGTTAATTTTCCATGTCTATAACATCAATATGTCAGTTAATAGATAGAGAACTTCTTTCATCTTGATATGGTACAACAAATCATAATTTCCTCACCAACTTCTCAAAATTCAATATATCATCAACATACCAACACATTCAACAAATACATAAAATATGTTGGTTGACTTATAGACCCTCAGGGAACATTGAGATCTAATGATCAACACTTTGCATATACATAATCATTTATGACTATGTCAAGCAGTTGATCATTAAATTTTTGTGCTTCCTAATGGTCTATAAACCAGTATGAATGTTATATTTACATCTATAACAAGATCCTTTAGACTAAAGGCCATGCTATCATATGGAGATCTTGGAAAAGGTGATTCTTTTTTCCCATATTCTATGCATATGCAATTCTTTGTACATACACTGAGTAAAGGAGAAGGGCTTCTTCTTTTCTCATATTTTCCATATGAAATTGTTACCCTTAGTTTGAAATATTTTGTTGTTTCACAAATTCTCAAATATTTCAATACATTAGATATGCTCCAGGTACTAGCTCTATTCCTCATGTATTTATAAATTTTTGCATATGCGTTAGATAATGTACCTATGTCCCTAGAGTCTCATATTATGCATTCAAAAGTTTAAGAAACAAGCATCCATTAAATAGCTTACTCTACATAATCAAAATCTTGCTTCTTAGGTAAACTTGTTTATCATATCCACTCAAACCACACACTTACAATTGAATTATATGTACGTTGATGGGCATATGATCTTCAAAGTAACCCTTATTGGTAATTTTCACAACACACTTTCATTCAATTTCTTTACACATCAAAGGTGGTAATGAGTATTAAGTCCAATTCCTCACGTACATGTAAATATTTGCATATGCATTAGGTAACAGACTTATATACTCTTGTTACCCTCTCTCATATGTCAAGAAATATAAAATATTGTATCATCATCTCTACAAAACCATTTGCTTTCAAACCGAAGGGGCAACCTACTCCGACAACATAAATAAAAAAATTTCTTCTCATATACAAATTTAAAAAGTAACTACTATATATCAAAACTACAAAATCCCTATATGAGAAACACTTATCAAGGTAAAGCATACAAATCATTCATCACAAAATCACATAACAAGCATTACATTACTCTAATTTTGGGTGTACCTCTCAAAGTGTGCATAAAATCCTTCAAATATGCCTCTCAAAGCGTGCATAAAATCCTTTGGGTGTGCCTCTTAAAGTGTGCACAAAATCCTTTAGGTATGCCTCTCAAAGCGTGCATAAAAATCCCTTGGTTACATCTCTCAAAGCATACATAAAATCCTTTAGGTATGACTTTGAAAGCATGCATAAAATCCTTCAAGTTTACCCCTCAAAGCATGCATAAAAATTCTTCGAGAATGCCCCTCAAAGAATGCATAAAATCCTTTGGGTATGCCCCTCAAAGCATGCATGAAATCCTTTGGGTATGCCCCTCGAATCGTGCATAAAATCCTTCGGGTATGCCTCTCAAAGTGTGCATAAAATCCTTTGGGTATGCCTCTCAAAGCATGGATAAAATCCTTTGGGTACGCCTCTCAAAGCATGCAAAACTAACCACTAACAACTAACTCTACTAACAACAAATACATACATCCTATACATATTACAAATACCTCATCATGTTGTAATTGCTTGTCTTTTATACATCATCATAGACCACCATTTAAGCATGATGAGATCATGTTTCCATTTATGGAAACATACAAGAAATATTTGGGCTCAAAGAATAACCCTTCATATTTTAATCACATGAGCACTTATCTCTTATCATGTATAAAGACCATCGCTCATAGCATAAATATGAGTGTTTATCTATTATCAGACTTTAGGTCACCACTCAACAAAGTAACTACTCTCCCTTAGCATTTAAATCATTATCAGACTTATAAAGTTATCATTAAGCAACCTATCTATCTTTAAGGCCTATTATCAGTCATTAATGCATTACATCACACAAATCAAATCATCACATAATCAAACCTCAAAATTAGATCATCACAAAGAATTTCAAATCCAAACATAATGTCATTACTATATATACCTCAAAATCATACATGTCGTTAAGGTGTATCACAACACAACAAAAAAATTAATATAATCAACCCATATGAAAAGAAGGTGTACCGCATTTTAAAACCAGTTCACTCCCTCCTAAATGCCTAACAACTAGAGCCAGTCTCTCCTCCTATAGACCCTAGCGGAGGTGGAGGTAAACAAAAGCCAATAGACTGTTGAGAGTACTCACTCATCGAATGTGTCCTCAATATGAAGATGCTTGATGCTCTATAGGAACCTCAATATGATATAACTATCGATAATAGATAGTCATACCCCTCTTCCTCTCGACACAAAGCTTTATATGTTTAGATATCTTCCACTGAATATATGTATCTAACCTCGCCTGTCAAAGCTCCTTCTACATTTTTGATCTAAATTTACCCTCACTTTTCAAAATTCCTACTCTAGTGACCAATGATCATAGCCACCATCCCCACATCCATATCCTGTTTAACTTTAGCAAGATCATCATCTCTCTCATGAGTCAGTTGCTCAACGATCAATTGGAGGCTATCCATCACCTCCTTATTTGATGCTCTATCATCACCAATTCACTCCAACTTTGATAGTAGGCTAGCAATAATAGCCTGATATATGGCTTGCTCCTTGTTAATCCAATCTAGCTCTAATTGGATATGCATGATAGTCTCTCCATCTAAAATCCTCCCCTTAATCATACGAGTGGCCTCCTCTCTAGCCCTAATTATCTCATCCACTTACATAGTCTCAAAACCTACCAACTTCCTTTGGACATTCTCTAAGGTCTAGTATAGGGCCTCTAACTTTGCTATCGTAGCCTCATCCACTATCCTTATAGTTCCTTTCTAATATGTAGTGATAGATCATCTTTGATCTATAGTGCTAGGCCCTTCCTGACCTGTAGTGCTAGGCCCAGAATTACTTACCCTCACACCCAATAATGGAATCATATCCAACAGGGATACATCTAAAGAAGTTCCTCCTACTGCCTATCTAGATGCCACTTTATCCCTAAAATACTTACCCAATCGACACCTAACTCCCCTTAAGACACTAGATACATCATGGTAAGTTTGTGCCTGATCTCGTAATGATGACCTAGGAGAAACTTGAATAGGTCTAAATCTCTTGTACCATGCAGTATACTCTATCATCATACCTACATCATCCATCAGAGGGGTAATCACTATAGGATTATCCATATCTTCTTTAATAAATGTGAAAGGATCTATAGGATCCCAACACTGCTCTTGAGCAACTCGTATTCATATCTCCCCTATAACTGATATGCCCTATACCTTCCCATATTGATAGAGCACTTAATCATATTTGTATAACTCATAAGCTTGGATCCCATCATACAACCATCACATACTCCTAATTTGGGCCAACTCCTTGTGGTCATCAAACCACATGTATCGATCCCTCCATGAGTGCCAAACAATCTCATCAATAATCAACTATGCCTGATCTAGAAATCCATAGGGATGGCAAACAACATTCACCCACCTATAAAAAATAGGTCTCTAAGAGCTAATTCATCTCTCTATCACCATCAAACGTCAAATAGATATATGCTCCCAAGCCTAGACTAGAAGCAAAGTGCAACAAACCAAGCTCTTATCCTTGCAATACATCACTCAATATAATGCACAGTAGAGCCTTGTCAGAATCATTGAACCCCAAGCATAAACAACCCAATCATCCCTCAATCCTACAATAATATCTCCCCATCCCCACCACATATATCACCTGCTAATATCACCCATCAAAATCTTAAACATTATGGAGGCCAACAACATCATCAATTGGTTAATATGCCCACCTACAAAGGTATTATTAATCCTCAACCTTGAGGTCATCCCTCAAAAATCACCTATCATTGAGAATATCCTCTTCCCATTAGCCTTGTCCTCTCCAATATGGATAGGTTTTTCTCAAATTAGCACACAAAGAATGCACCATACATCTTCCAAAGTTATGGTCATCTCATTCGTCGATAACCTAAATGTGTTGGTCAATGGATACCACCTCTTCGCTAATGTTTTTAAAAGGGTATGATTGAACTTCAATTTGGGCATATATACCACATAATATAGCCTTTTCATTTCCAATACTCTCACCTCCTCCTCTTTAAGCTCCTCAGCCATAATGTTATCCATACTCTTAGAACAATGCTCCCGACTCACCAAAACTCTCCTTGTAGCACCCTATAATTGGTGCAGTTAAACCATCAATAAAAAGTAAAAATTTGAATTTTAAACCCGAAACCGCCCGTTAACCGCTCACCTCATTTTTCATGCCATTTTTAGAATTTTTTTTATCGTTGGACGATATTGTCACCGATCTGACGATATTGTCCCAAATCAGACGAATTCGTCTGGAACAGAACGTCTAAACGATTTTGTCCCAAAACCAAATTTTCATAATTAGCTTATGTTCCAACGACCTCTCCAAATTGGGCAGAAGCATGTCTTCATGGTTGGAGATTCCCACATCGAGGATCTCCCAGATTGGGATGATCCCCAACCTCCTAACCTCCAAATCGGACGAATTCATCTGGAACAGAACGTCCAGACGATTTCGTCCCAAAACCAAATTTTCATAATTAGCTTCTATTCCAACGACCTCTCCAACTTGGGCAGAAGCATGTCTGCATGGTTGGAGATTCCCACGTTGAGGATCTCCCAGATTGGGATGATCCCCAACCTCCTAACCTCCCCTAATCCTATATAAACTAGGATTTTTCTAGTTTATCCCCCTGATTCCCTGACTGCCTTCTTCCCCTGCCTCCCCTGACTCTCTCCCTCCCTGATCTCCCATCATTTATATTCGTGTTTTCAAGTTTTTGTTGCAGGATTTCACTGTGTTTCAGTCGGAGATAGCTCGGATCATCGCAGGCGATTCAACCACAATTTTGGACGATCCTGTCAAGATCGACGATGATCTCGTACGATTGTAGATGATCTTGACTGCAATTCAGCTTGGGGGCAATCAGAGTCCCGAGTTTGCATTTTCTACCTCGTTTCTTTATTTATTGGTGCATTAGATTAATTTACTTCTATTTTGCATCTTGGAGTTCACCTCATTTAGCATAATTGCATGATAAAATTCAAAATAAGTTACCAAAACATTGCATCTCATTTAATTTGATATCTGGATTTGTTATTTAAGCATCTACACTCTCATTTCTATCACTTTGCATCATTCTTGCAATAGTATTTTTGGTTTTTGGTGTCTATTTTCTTGATTGCAGGTTTCTGACGAATTCGTCTGACGAATTCATCAGGTCACTGATGATCCTGGGTGATCTCAGATGATCGACTATGATTTGGGATGATTCTATACAATTACAGATGATCCTGTCATATCCGGGATGATCTGGACTCCTACAAGCTTCAGAATCTTCATCAGACATCAGAAATCAGGTGTACTCTTCTCCATTTAACATATTCTTCGCATTTAATCGCATTAGGATTCATTTATGTTTGTTGTCTTCATATAAATACAGAATTGTCATATAGAATAGCTTAGCTTCATTTTGGCCAACCTAGGAATCTGAATGATTGAACATAAAATGAACAAATCAAACCCATTCTCAACCTAGGCATGGAAACTGCCACTCAAAGTTTCCTGGTGAACCCCACCATCCATCAAAAATTCACCTTTATACCCCTCCCCCGAGAGGCGCGACCTTCAAAGGGCCTCTCCGTCCGAGGTATTGTTCCATCCTTTTCGCATCCCCCTTTCGGGCACGGATCCTTTAGCCTGAAGGTAAGGGTGCAAAAAATTTGGGCGATACATTTTGGTGAACCCGACGTGAAACTAAAACACCTTTTGAAAACAATCCAAAAAAAAAACACACATTATTAAGAACATCTAGAATCATTAGAAAACTGTTAAATTTGCATATCATACTTAGATGGTAGATTATAATAGAAGACGAGCAGTCTCCATAAATGTTGAAAATCAATTAACGGCCATAGAGATTACTTCTGTGCTTAGAGTACCTCAAACATATAGAGCCCAACCTTTGTGGGATGAACTTGATAGGAGATTGGGTATTATTAAATCTAGATCTGCAGAACTTAGGCAAATTAAGAGGTTTGTCCTAGATAGAATCCTGGATCCTGATCATGTGACTTTGTACCATGAACTTCAGAGAGCTTGCCATAGGTGGTTAGCCGATAAAAGAGCACTTGTGTCTTCTGAATTATACACCTTTGAGGAATACCTTGAGAACGCAGTTGTAGTACATAAATTTCTATCTCGTATAGAGGATCAAGAAGTCATTCTTACGGATAGAAAGAGATGGAATAGAGTTCCTAGAGCTGTGTTGTATCGAGAGTATTGCCATGAACTTTATTTTTACATGTCAGAGTCTGAAATAGATCATATTACCATAGCACACTTTGTCAAGTTCTTGAAAAACAACTTCCAATTTGAAGAGGAGCATTTCATGACTCCTGATGAACTTGACCCTATCAATGATATCCATAAACTATTCATAGAAAACTAAGTGATTCTTTCTACTATTGTTTCTTATAACTAGCATGTTGTTTGTTATTTTTATTCTCGTAAAATAATAATATAATAAAATCACAAAAAAAAAAAAAAAAAAAAACAAAATATTTCCTTTTTAAGTATTATAGTAGGTATATAGTTAAAATATATACCTCTCAACCCTATCGCATATATATATATATATATATATTTTTTATATATATATATATATATATATAAGTATATATATTTGCTAAAACCTAAGTTTAGCACAATGCCTAGACTTAGGAATGGAAAACAAACCGAAGAAGATGAAGATTGGTTAGGAAGACCATTAATTGACCAAAATGTCCCTCCTAAGGACCAAGTTTAGGAAGAAGAAACCCTAGACCAACAAGAAGAAGAGCTTGTTGTAGGAAATGAACAAGAAGAAACTATTAGAGAGGAAGGATCCTCATCCCCTAAAATGTCTCTGGGAGGAGCTATCACTTTTGAGAACATGGAACAATTCTGGAAGTTCATTAACACTAATATTGGTGTTTTTAATAGAGCAGCCCATATGGACAAGGATCGAATTAGTGACACTCAAGCAACTCTAGAAGAAGTATTTCAAACACACACTAATCCCTTGTCCTTTATTGATCAAGAGAGTGATCAAGCTGGACCATCCAATTTGGATATAGTAGTTGTGATCCAGAACATGCAACAACAATAGGTTACCCAACCATCTAAAGTGCCTATTAACAAGCCTAGGGTCATTCCCGCACAAAATAAACCATCATTTACTGCTCTATTTTACCAAGCTCTTGATCAACATACCTTAAATCAACAAAAACCCAAAACAAAACCGAACACCAATTACCAACAATCTAAGGTACAACATAATACTATTACAAATCCCCTTCATAATACTCTTCCTACCAACACTTTGCATAATAGCAATATAACATCTAATCCTTGTGTCACACCATCATACACTCATAGATCCCATACCTATGTGCCACCGAACCAATATGGTGGACAAACTAGCAATCTTGAAGCCATGGTGAAACAGTTAGTTTCTCGCATGGACCAGATAGATCCCTACCATCCCTCGTACAATTATCGAGAGATGTGTAGTCAGCCTTTAGATCCTATAGTCGTAGCACAACCGTATCCTAAACATTTTCCTATGCCTGTTCTTCCCATATATAAAGGAACCGAAGATCCCATAGAGCATCTTCGTATGTTTAGGATAGCATGTCATGATATATCACATGATGACTTGTTATTACTAAAAATGTTCTCAAAAATCTTGGGAGGAATGGCATTAGAGTGGTATTATCAATTACCCACTAATTCTTTGAGGAATTTCGAAGAAACTGCCGAGTCTTTTGTTCATCAATTTAGTGCCTACATCGAAAGAGATGTGACCATTAAAGATTTGTATAACTTAAAATAGGGCAAAGATGAATGCTTTGCTGATTTCCTAGCTAGGTGGAGACAATTGATAGGAAAATTGCACTTTGTGTTACCTTATAGGGAGATGTTGGACATCTTTATTAATAATTTGCAAGAGCAACTATCTTACGAATTATCAACTACTACCTTGACCACCTTCGATCAGGCTATAGACTTAGCTCGAAGAGTGGAAGATGCTCTCATTAGGAGAGGCCAACTTAAAAAGAGAGACGATGAGAAAACATCCAAAAATCAATATAAGAATAAACAAGTTGTGGGTGATGGAGTCACCGATAGCAAAAATATTGCTAATGTTAATGCTGCGAAGATAGTGGAGAAGTTTGTACTGAAACCTCCTGATAGACCTCCTCGAGAATTTACTAGGTTAAATCAACCTTTATCAACTATTCTATCACAATTATTAGAATGAGGTTTGATTCAATTACCAAATATTTGGGAACCTGATCCAACTATACCCGGATATAGAGCAGATTTACATTGTGACTTCCATAGAGGACCTGGACACACTACCAACTCTTGTAAAATATTAAAACATAAAATATAGGACTTGATTGATAACAATGAGATGGAGGTGCAAGCCTTTCAACCTAAGCAAAATCCTCCTAATAATGTTCAAAATAATACCCCACAAAACCATAATCAGAATGCCAATCAGTCATTGGACATCTTTCAACATCCCTTACCAAAACATGGTAAGGAGGTGGCTAATCAAATTGAACATCATAATGTCCCTCCTCCTGCCCGATATGTAGGAACTATTAGTGGGCATTTACCTGTTCATGATCTAGAAATATTTGACACAACTTTATCCATGGTTACAACCAGGCCTCTATATAATATTCAGATACCTGATCTTAGTGATACAGAATATGAGACTGAGAGTGATATGGAAATCACATCAAATCAATCGAATAGTTCTAATGATGAATCAGATCCTATTCACCCTATCACAAGTTATATGGTTCCAGAAGAGCCATTTCCAAGAAGAGTCACTACTAGACCATCATCTCACCGATTACTTTCTAATGAGCTAGCTATAAATGCTAGACCAAGACCCATTCATCATCCATAAAATAATATTGTGGGTACCATCGGAGCTGTTACTAGACAACATGCTCAAAATTCTCAACAAGATCAAATTCAGAATGGTGGATCAGCTCCATTTGTTTTGAAGGTTCCTAATAAAGGGAATCATTCACCTAATGTTCAACCTAAACCTCCTTATAATATTAATGAACAATTATCAAATATTACAGCTAGAATTTCTCTCTTGGACCTTTTAAGATCTTCTCCTACACATAGAGATGAATTAATGCTCACATTAAGTCAGATGATGGTACCACAAGACATTCAACCTGAAGCCATGGCCCATACTATAATAACTCGTGAAGTTGATTGTATTGACTTCCGGGATAGAGACATACCGCAACATAGTTTACATAAAGATAACCCCTTGTATATTACTGCCTTAATTGGAGATGTAGCAGTCAAACGAGTTTTGATTGATAATGGTTCATCTTTAAATATCTGCACTTTTGACTTCTACCAAAGATTTGGGTTTAGAAGTGATGAAATGAAAAGAACTGATATGATCATAAAAGCTTTTAATGACGAAACACAAGAAACGTGTGGAGTTATTACCATTCCATTGCAGGTTGGTCCAAGAACCTTGGATACGACTGTGTTTATTGTACATTGTCCTGCATCATACAATATACTCTTGGGTCATCCTTGGATCAACGTGATGCGAGTTGTTCCCTCAACTTTACATCAATGTGTTAAGTTCGAATTTAAGAATCAGTTGGTTACCATTCATGGTGATCCAAGACCCTTTGATATGTGTGCTTTGGCAGAACCTATTGGAGTTCAATTTTGCCCCGCTCTATCATCCACACATCCTAATTCTCATTATCCATCTAAACATGTGAAACTCACACCCACAACGTCATCTACTTCTTCTCCATCAATTGCACCTCCACATATAGCTCAACCATCTTCTGAACAAACCACATTAGGACCTAAGAAAGATCCTAATCCCACAACCAATGTCTCTTGTTCTACTCCTATAACTTCCATACCTTTAATAGACCCATCTATCGACACCTCTACACCATCTACATCCACCAAATTCATATTTTCTACATCGAAAGATGTAGGGAATGTTCCTTCTACCTCTTATGCTCTTACTGACGAGCTCTTACCCGATCTATCTAAAATTCTTATATCAGAAGAAACGAATGCTTCTATGCAAGATTCCCTTATTTTAAATAATTTGCCACCATCTCCTCGTACCTTGGGCCTCCCACAGCCTATGGGAAGTATTTACCAAGTCGAGAGTTGTGCCTTTATTTATAAGGGATATGACTGGGGTAGAATACCTAGAAACATCAGAACTCATTATGATGGATATGCTCGATGTTATTTTACTAATGAGTATATTAAAGCCAAACCTATAATGCTTAAATTGGGATATAAAGGGAAAGGTTTGGGACCTTTCCAGAATGGTATGAAAGAACCTTTTGAGGTAGAAGCATGGCCCGCCCGATGTGGTGTGGGCCTATTTTCTAGTAAGGGTCAGCCATTCCCATTTGAGGATGATGACCATCTTATATGTTACCAAGATTATTTAGATGAACGCGATGCTTTGCGTTTAATGAATAAGACATTCACATGTAATATGCTATCTATAGCTTATCCTGAGATGATCGCTGAATCCGATGATGAGTTGGAGGGAGATATCTTTCATGATGTCTCCATTGAGGAATTATTACATAATGGATTTTATTTTGATGGCTCTATACCTAGTATAGCCCAGCTTGAGGCCACGACTCCTCAAGATGAATTATCCAAGCTAACCTTGGAAGAATTACAAGAATTGGGCGTTTCACCCGCCCCACCTAATTTTGAGAGAGATCTACACATGGAAGTAGAAAATGTCATAAAAATTAACATTGGAACCAAGGATAACCCTCACATAATCAACATTGGATCAGAATTGAGTCAAGAAAAATAGGATAAATACATTGTATTTCTTAAAGAATATGAAGATGTCTTTGCTTGGACATATGAAGATATGCTAGGTTTAGACCCTTCTGTAGTTATGCATCACCTAGTAGTGCATCCGGATGCTAAACCTGTTAAGCAGAAGCTTAGAAAAATGCATCCTAAAGTGGCCTTACTAGTCAAAGGGGAGTTAGAAAAACTCTTGAATGTTATTTTTATACAAGCCATTGATTATGCTGAATGGATCTCGAATGTAGTTCCAAAGAACTCAAGAAAGAAGCTACTAAGATTAGGGTTTGTACAGACTTTAGAGATATTAATGTTGCATGCCCTAAAGATGATTTTCCCCTTCCCAATATGGATCAGATCATTGATTTTACTTCTGGGAGTGGAATGATATCCTTAATGGATGGATTTTCTGGTTATAATCAGATCAGGATAGCTCCTGAAGATCAAGCTAAAACAACCTTTATTACCCCTTGGGGGACTTTCTGTTGGAAAGTGATGCCATTCGGTTTGAAGAATGCAGGTGCAACCTATCAATGAGCCATGACTTATATCTTTCATGATATGATGCATGATATACTACATGATTATGTAGATGACATTATAGCTCATTCTACTCAAGAAGATGACCATTTAGATGACTTGAGAAAAGTATTTGATCGGTTAAGGGAATATCTTATCCGATTGAATCCAGCCAAATGTATATTCGGAGTTAAGTCAGGTAAATTATTGGGGGTTATAGTTTCTTTACGTGGCATCAAAATTGACCCTCTCAAGATTACGGCTATCACTGATATGCCCGCACCTACAAATATATCTGAATTACGGAGTCTACAAGGTAAGCTTCAAGCTATCCGTCGCTTCATCGATAAGTTGGCGGATAAAACTGGACCCTTTCTTAAGCTTCTTAAGAAGGATGTCTCTTTCCATTGGGATGACGAATGTAAGGAAGCATTTGAACTCCTCAAACAATATCTTCTTAACCCACCTGTACTTTCACCACCTAAACTTGATCGCCCATTTATCTTGTATATTTTTGCTTCAGATTTTGCTTTAGGAGCTATGTTAGCTCAACTTGATGATGAGAAAAGAGAGCGTGCTAATTATTACATTAGCAGAACATTAATTAGTTATGAAACCCGCTACACAACATTAGAGAAGTTATGTCTAGTAGTCATATTTTCTACATAGAAACTATGCCATTATATGCTCAGTCAAAAAACATACGTTATTGCTAAATCCGATCCCTTGCGGTATCTCATGAGTCGACCTTATTTATCTGGTCGCACAATGAAGTGGGTTCTTGCTCTAAGCGAGTTTGAACTCACGTTTATAGGATATAAGTCTGTTAAGGGTCAAATCATAGTAGATCAATTAGTTGTTGCACCCTTAGAGTCCACCCATCCCCTCGTCATTGAGTTTCCTAATGAATGCCTTAAACTAGAGGTGGATCATTCAGAGCAATGGTCCTTATACTTTGATGGAGCTCGATGTATGAGTGGGGCTGGTGCAGGTATTATTTTGATATCTCCATAGAAACATCTCATACCTCTATCCTTTAAATTAACGTTTGCCTGTACTAATAACATTGCTGAATATGAGGCTCTAATCCTTGGATTACGAGCTGCCCTAGCACTAAAAATTAAAAATCTATTAGTTTTTGGTGATTCTCAACTTGTTATAAATCAAATTAATGATGTTTATCAGACTAGAGATGATAAATTGTGCCCATATAAAGCATATGTATTACAATTAATATCTTTATTTGATCAAGTTACCTTGGAAGCTATTCCTAGAACTAGCAATCGTGCGGCTGACGCTATGGCCGTAGCTGCATCTCTTTTACCCTTGGAGTTAGATGATGAATATGCTACCATCATTATTCATCGACTCCAGGAACCCGCTTCAACTAAATCATGCTTGGAACCTTTGGACATGTTTCTAATCAATGAAACTATTCCTAAACTTTGGTACACTGACATCCTCAATTTTCTTCAAAATGGGACCTTCCCTGAAGGTTTTAATAGAAACCAACATCGGTTATTACGTAGACGAGCAAGTCACTTCGTAATAATTGGCAATACGTTGTATAGGAGATCTTTTGAAGGTATCCTATTAAGATGTTTGAATCTAGAAGAGTCTAGATCAGCTTTGAGTGAAGCCCATGATGGATCTTGTGGGGGACACTTTAGTGGTAGCGCCATTGCTAAGAAGCTCCTTAGGATAGGATATTTTTGGCCTACCATGGAGAATGATGCACATGATTACGTGCGCCATTGCGACAAGTGCCAGAAACATGCTGACCTTGTCCATGCGCCTGCACAAGAACTGCAGGCTATTTCATCTCCTTGGCCCTTTTCAAAATGGGGCTTAGACATCATCGAAAAAATCAATCCTGTGTCATCTGATGGACATAAATTCATCATAACCACCATCGAGTATTTTATGAAGTGGGTCGAAGCTATGCCCTTAGCTTCTTGCACCGGAACACAAGTTTCCAAGTTTATTCTTAATCAAATTATTTGTAGGTTCGGAATTCTTGCAAATCTCATCTCGGATAATGGAACTTGTTTCAAAAACAAAGATGTAAAGAAACTATGTCAAAAATATAAAATTCAACATCGTTGGTCCACTCCCTATTATCCTCAGGGTAATGGCCAAGCAAAAGCATCTAATAAAACATTAATTAAAATCCTCAAGAGATTGGTCAATAAATCTGGCCGTGATTGGCACATTCAATTATATCCTGCTTTGTGGGCTTATCGAACTAGCATTCGTACTCCCACGGGCACTTCACCTTTTGTTTTGGTTTATGGCGCTGAAGTTGTTTTTCCCTTTGAATTAGAAGTTCCTTCTTTGGCTCTGCTACTTCAAGATACTGAAGTAGGAGATGAATATCATGCTGGCAGATTTAGTCAGCTGGAACTCCTAGATGAGAAGCGCATTAATGCTTTGGAGCATCTTCGTGCCTACTAGAACAAGCTCAAACGAGCATATCTCAAGAAAGTTCATAATCGATCCTTTGAGATCGACGACCTCGTCTTAAAAGAAAATAAAAAAAATACTAATGCAACTAAAGACCTTAAAGGCAAATTCGAGCCTAACTGGCTTGGGCCATATATTATCACTGCTAAATTTGGATCGGGAGCATACATATTAGCTACCTTAGATGGTAAAGATCTTAAAGAACCTATGAACATTATGCATCTTAAGCGCTATTATGCATAAATCTGGTAATTTCATCATCGTATATATTATACATATTGTCTCATATTAGTAATTCATATAAAAATTTCAAAAAATGGTAATATTATGTATTCTCTCAAATCATAAATTAAAATCAAAATATAAAAAAATCAAAATCATCAAAATCCTCAAAAACATCTTCTATTTTGCACCTGTCAATTCTTGAAGTATTGCATTTATATTTTCAGTTATTTTGGATAAATTAGCATTTATTTGGAATCCCTCACTTTCACACTCACATGAATAAATATCTTGATCTTATTTGGTATGATTATTAATCTCTCTTATATCGAAGTCCACAGTTGAATTAAATAAAGTTTTGAGCATAGAGAACTGATCTTGTTATTTACTTGAACCAAGTACACCTTTTCACATTAAAATGATTTCATTGCAAATTCAAAATGATGCTACATAGTAGAAGTGGTCTCTTGAGCGAAAAGTTTCCCCTGCTATCCTATCATGCACATGGTCTAGAATCTTTGAGAATTGACAAAAGGACAAGCTCACCCCTGCCTGTAATAAAAATCCCTTGCTCTACAGCCAATCCGAGCAAGTATCCCTAGTATAGGAAGAAAAAGAAAAAGAAAATCAAGAAAAATCATGAGAAAAAGAGAAAATTATTCAGAAGCATTATCATTTTGTACCATCTCAGCAATATTTCAGCATTATCTCAGTATCAAGCAAAATACAAAAAAAAAATAGAAAAAGAAAAGAAAAAGCAAAAAGCAATAAATCCTCCCCCCTACCCTTTGAAAGAAAAGAAGGGTGAATGAGCTTGAATCCCTGGAATTCTCAATTATTCGAAAATCATGAGGTAAGCCCCATAACAGGTGGTTTGTGCCCAACCCGCTTGGCCTTGGGTAACTCCTAGCGTGGTGATATGTCTGTCACATTAGCGACCTTCTTTTGTACAGACCTATGTCCGCTCATGGATCAGCTAGCTCTTGATGACCCGACTTACATAGTAGTCTGGTACGGTTACATGCATATAAATCATGGTCAACGAACACTCATTTGGTTAATTCAAATTACTTGTATCAAATTATCTTGCTCAAAATCGGTAAATGAACATTACAATTGCACACACATTTGTGTTTGAGAGATTTTGTATCATTATGATAGATCAAGATCGGCAATGAACTCACATATGCACACGGGGTTCCTTATAAATGTCAAATTTGTCTTTGAGATAATTTAAAATATTTATGCAAATCTTCTGGAATAATTTGATTTTTTTACTTGAGAATATCTGTTTAGCGTAAAATCAATTAAATACATTTTTTTTCAAAAATCCAAAATTTTCTTGCAAAACATGTTCAAAATCTAGCAATAAAGTCACATTTATATTTTTGACTTTCGCGACGATGGTATAGTTCCTAAACCTAAATTGGAATTTTATGCCTAGTGCAAGTCCTCATTTTTATATTTTTTGTTTATCTCAAAATCAAAAATCAACTATGCAATAAAACTATTATATCAATTTCTTCTTTGGATTTCGTGATGATGGTATAAGTCTATATCTAAAATTCTATGCCTAGCGCAAACCATCATTCTAATTTTATTTCCCATTTATTTAATCCATAAAAGCATATGGCTTAAATCATTATGTTACACAATTGTGCTTTAAAAAGAATGAAAACTTTCCTATTTCATTTCATTATGTCAACATTCATTTTTTTGCGACGATGGTATAATTCCTAGGGAATTGTTCAAATTTCTATCATACTTAGGAATTTTATGCCTAGCAAAAATCATATTTTTAATATTTCATGCATAATATTTTCATGGAAATCTGAAAACAAATCATCACTATCATCATTTTTCATCATCACAACACAAAGTCTTAAGAAAGTCTCTTAAGCACCCTTTTACTTTTAGCAATATTTCTCTCATACCGGGATTAGCTTAATGACCTAGCGAGCGGCGACTCCATGAAATGGTCATGTAACAATGACAATGTCCTTTGAAATTATTGTTAGAAGTCACTTTATTTTCATCAAAACACACCACAACAACCAGTTTGTTTACATCAGATTATTTCATTTAATTTTATAGCATGACATAAAATTATAATATTTTCAATGACATAATTACATGAATAGTCAATCAACAATTAAAATATTAAAGCATCATAAAACATATGCACAAGTCATATCACAAAAAGAACATCATATATATATCAAGAAGTATATACATCATATCAAAATGGATTGGTATGCCACAATCTATACCCTGGCATACTCAATCATCTCAAAATAAATAGTCTATGTACAATGTGCATCTAGTCTCGAGAAGACCTCGAGCTCTCAGCCTCATCTCCTCTCCCACCCTGAGGTGGAGGAGGTGGTCCCATCGAAGCTCATCCTATGTCATGGGTCCTCGACGTCGATCATGATGATGTCCTCGATGACCCCATCCTGATCGGCTCCGCAATGTCGACTGGCAACTGTATCCTCTGGCCCTCTAGAACCAGCTGGTAGTACACTCCCTGATAGAACATGGTCTGAGCAACCGACTGCCAGCTCTAGAATGCTCGCCCCTCCACTCCGAGCCCTAAGCCATGTAGCCTCATCCTGTAGAGTCTACACCTGAGCTCGTAGGTGGGCATTCTCCACCCGAAGAGCTGCCATCTCGCTGCTCTCCCCCACCTCGACACCCTTGCCCCTATCGAGCGATGGTGGCCTATCCCTCTACTGATAAGGGAGTCTCTCTCTCCTCTCCTCCCTCCTCTTCACTACTGCTGTCTCTCTAGAGCCTGTGGTATTCTTCGCGTCTCTCCTGAGGAGGCCATCATTGATCCCTCCCTCTGTGACTCCTCACTGCATCGATGGTAGCTTGGCATCGCCTCTCCATCCATTGCACTATAACGTGCATCGGACCCTATGCCCTCATCATCCGAGGAGGGTGGATGCCTACATACTAGGCATCATACCCATCTGCTACCCCCACATCATCCCCATCCACTGGCTGAATGGGGGCATCATCAACATCCTGACTCTAGAACCATTGCATGTCTAGAGCCCCACTTAGTGTGGTGTTATCCCACATAGTCTGGGAGTACTCATAATCCCTAAGAGAAGGGATCCCCTATTGTAGATCGAACTACCTCAAAACTTGGTCATAGCGATGGAGCTCTACCTCTCCCCACTCTGTCCTCAACCATATGACTCACCTGATGTGAGCCAACTCCTGTCCATCCTCTACCCACCTTGGATGCTCTCTCCATGGTCTCCAGGTGATCCGATCTGGGGTGAGGTCATCCAGCAACCTTCGAGATGTCGATAGATCTATCCACCATTGTGACCCTCTCTGGAGCCACCAATAGAAAACTCGGGGTCTCTCTCGATCAACTCCTATCAGTGGAAGCCCTATCGGCCTCCGCACCATAATGTGCTCCCAGCACCAAACCTGTAGGAGCGATGTCAGCACTAGACATCGACCTCCCTTGTATACGACCCCGTAAAGGATCCTATACAACCGACACAATACAAAGCTACCCCAAGCAAACCTGTATCCGTGGTCTCTCATGTCACAGACCACATCTGAGAGTAGCCATGGTAATCTGCATCCACTCTGGTGGCATAGAAGAAGGCCACCCACCACCCCTACCAAAACCTGGGTCAACCGAGATGCCCTAGGCATCTGCCTCAAAGCCTCGATGTTCACTCCACCCTTCTCCAGGGCGAAGCTTGGGTCACTGCACAATCTCATCATAGCATGGCCCTGATTGGCCGAAGGGGTCATGAATCGACCATGTATGGGGATCCTCAAGATCCTCCATACATCCTCTAGAGTGGGAGTCATCTCCCCTATCGATAGCCGAAAGCAGGACGACTCCGGATACCATCTCTCTGCTAGGGCTGTCAGTAGCCCCATGTCTGTAGGAAGTTGTGGCATCTCTGCCACATGCTGCAGTCCTACCTCTGCCAGTCTGTCTCGCTCGGCCTGATCGAGCATGGCTAAGTCATCCCTTAGACCTCCGTATTTCCACTCTCGACTCTTTAGTAATCCCCTCTACAAAATAAACAATAAAACAACAAAAATCATTAGTACATAATCATTAAAAAATCAATTAAAATTAAAATCATCCCATAAAAGTTTATATCACCCATTATTGGATGATATCATACCAAATTTAGACAAAATCATCCTTAATAGGATGAAATCATCTCCGTTCTTCAATTTGGGGATCGCCCCTTATTGGACGGGATCGCCCCTATTTCTTCGATTTCGTCCTTAGACGAAATCGACGATATAGGGACGATTTCGATGAAATTGGGACGATTTCATCCCGATGTCGTCGACGGCCTAAAAACGGCCACGACGCCCAAAAACAATTAAAATTCAAATAAAAAAATCAAGTAAATCAAGTTAAAAACATAGTACACTAGGTTTAGATCCTTACCCGCAACCCGCGCTGGACCTCTGTCGATCTGTGCATCATTTCCACCATTTCGCCTGTAGAGCTCTGAAACAACGAAAGTGAACAGTAAAAATGAATTAGGGTTTTACCCTATTTTTCTTATTTTTATTTTAAAAATGACATTTTTCAATTTTTGCTTTTTCGCGCTTTTACCTCAAACGTTCGATTTGGGTAAAAACTCGGAGGGGGCACCATAGCAAATAGTCGTACGATTCGACCTAGAATCATCATCTAAAAAATGGAATAAATTTTTGCTTTCTCGTAAAGCGTAAAGAACTCGTCTTTAATGCATTTTCTTCAGAAAATTTGCTAAAGAGGGGGCAAAATGTAGCACCCTAAAATTGGCGTAGTTAAACCATCAGTAAAAAGTAAAAATTTGAATTTTAACCCTGAAATCGCCCGTTAACCGCTCACCTCATTTTTTGTGCCATTTTTAGAAGTTGTTTTGACCGTTGGACGATATCATCGTCGATCTGACGATATCGTCCCAAATCGGACGAATTCATCTGGAACAGAACGTCCAGATGATTTCATCCCAAAACTAAATTTTCATAATTAGCTTCTATTCCAATGACCTCTCCAACTTGGGTAGAAGCGTGTCTGCGCGGTTGGAGATTCCCACGTTGAGGATCTCCTAGATTGGGATGATCCCCAACCTCCTAACCTCCCCTAATCCTATATAAACTAGGATTTTTCCAGTTTATCCCCCTATCCTCTGATTCCCTGACCTCCTTCTTCCCCTCCTCCCTCTCTCTCCCTCCCTAATCTCCCATCATTCGCATTTGTGTTTTCAAGTTTTTGTTGCAGGATTTCACTGTGTTTCAGTCGGAGATAGCTCGGATCGTCGCAGGTGATTCAACCACAATTTCGGATGATCCTGTCAAGATCGACGATGATCTCGTACGATTGCAGATGATCTTGACTGCAATTCAGCTTGGGGGCAATCAGAGTCCCGAGTTTGCATTTTCTACCTCGTTTCTTTATTTATTGGTGCATTAGATTAATTTACTTCTATTTTGCATCTTGGAGTTCACCTCATTTAGCATAATTGCATGATAAAATTCAAAATAAGTTACCAAAACATTGCATCTCATTTAATTTGATATCTGGATTTGTTATTTAAGCATCTACACTCTCATTTCTATCACTTTGCATCATTCTTGCAATAGTATTTTTGGTTTTTGGTGTCTATTTTCTTGATTGCAGGTTTTTGACAAATTCGTCAGGTCATTGATGATCCTGGGTGATCTCAGATGATCGACTATGATTTGGGATGATTCTGTACAATTACAGATGATCCTGTCATATCCGGGATGATCTGGACTCCTACAAGCTTTAGAATCTTCATCAGACATCAGAAATCAGGTGTACTCTTCTCCATTTAACATATTCTTCGCATTTAATCGCATTAGGATTCATTTATGTTTGTTGTCTTCATATAAATCAGAATTTTCATATAGAATAGCTTAGCTTCATTTTGGCCAACCTAGGAATCTGAATGATTGAACATAAAATGAACAAATCAAACCCATTCTCAACCTAGGCGTGGAAACTGCCACTCAAAGTTTCCTGGTGAACCCCACCATCCGTCAAAAATTCACCTTTATACCCCTCCCCCGAGAGGCGCGACCTTCAAAGGGCCTCTCCGTCCGAGGTATTGTTCCATCCTTTTCGCATCCCCCTTTCGGGCATGGATCCTTTAGCCTGAAGGTAAGGGTGCAAAAAATTTGGGCGATACACTCCTCCCCTACCAAAAACACATTCAAAATTTGGTTAGATATTTGGCATATCACATTTTTGTCCCAGTGACAAAAATGACACTAGTGACAAAAATGCCACTCATGATAAATATGCCACAACTACCCAAAAATAACCCAAAATTTAAAAATTTGATCGAGGTTAGGTGTATACTTGTCGATCTCGATCTGATACCCACACTGTCCCTCAAATGATATCTACATGATGCACCAATATATGATTATTTTACTTCATTCCCACCCTTGTCTTTTACTCTCTCCACTTTTCTCAAAATAACAAAGTAAAAATGAATGTCATTTTCACCCTCTTACCCCTTTTTACCCACCCTTCCCACCCTCAACAACTGCATTCTCACAACTGCACCATTTTTCTTTGAGAATTATCTCCAATTCATCAATTTGGGAACATCCATGGGGCAACGTTTTTAGAAATTGACAAGAAATACATCATTAAAAATGAGGTATACATGTAGTAATGGCATTAAACAACCAAAACTGATGTAAATCACAAACATTTCTTCAAAACAACATTACAAAACAACAACAAATCATCACAGTGTCAAAATTGGAGTCTTACTACTTACTTTTGATGCAATTTCACAAACATCATGTCAAAAGCCGGGTAAAATGTAGACACACAATTTTTATACATCAAACAAGCAAAATACACCAAACAAGTCATCAACATCAAATCAACCCAAACCTAGAAATTTAGGCACCATTTTCAACCTCTAACAAAAATGCCACTCCATGACAAAAATGCCATCAACATTTTTGTGAGCAATTTGTATTTTTGTAAAATCCTCAAAAATCAAATTTTGACATCATTTTCATCCTCTAAAAAAAAATACCACTCCTTGAAAAAATACCACTAGCATTTTTGTAAGCAATTGGTATTTTTGTAAAATATTTAAAAATCAAGTCTTGTCAAGTCAAATTGATCGTTGGTCAAAAATGCTACTTCATAAGAAAAACATCAATGGAATTTTTATCACCAATTGATATTTTTGTAAAAATGGCTAGAATATCTCGACACGAGCCAAGGGAACATGGATTCCTTCATCTCACTCTCTACTTTGACCCTGCATGCTCCAACAGCGAACCAGACCTACAAATTCTAAATTAACCCTGACTAATTATCCCTCTCATTTCCTCTTCATCCCTCCTTCAAATTCTATTTAAGCAACTTGTGGGGCAAGGCACTCATCAAGCAAATCATGTTAACTACACTACCAAAATTCTACTAGTTTCTTATTTTTTCATTCTTCTCCTTCAAGCATTTTACAAACATTCCTTTGGAGTCAAACCAAGCAAAGCAAATAGGATTCCAGGGCAAGGAGGTCATCTTGGATGTAATGAAGTATTGCTGCTAGATGATAGCTTTCCTAGTACCTCCCTTCTCTCCATTTCCTTTGCTTCCATTCTACATTTTGTTCTCTGGTTCATGGCCTTGCTACCTTAGATATTCCATTTTATTTCCATTTTCTACATTCTTTTATGCATGGTTTTATCCTTGTTGTAGGCTCTAACATCTTTGTTGTAGGTCTTAATAAATCATATACATCATCTCTTCAAGCACCTAATATCTTGTCGCAGGTCTATTTTAGTTTACCTCGGATTACTGCCCACATTATTGATCATAACTTTTTTCTTGCAAGGATTTTATTGTAAATATTCACTTCATTTACCTCATGTCATTTGTTGTCCTCTATTTTTGCAGTCATATTAACTTGTATTAACAACATGCTAATAATTTTCTTCCCTTATATGCTCATATGATTTCATATTTCTCCCATTTGCAGGTATAAGTTTAGTGTTGAATCTCTTTTTAGCACTTACATTTTCACATATTGCATAATATTTTACATTTTGAGTCATACATCTTGGCTCTTTTAATTCCTAAGCTAATGTGTTGTGGATGCAAGACCATTATTACCTTTTTATCCCATCATATATGGCATTCAAATCATCCCCATTGCATCTACCTCCCCTTTCTTCCTTATTACTGCAAATTTTAAATTTTTGGGCAACATTTCATATCTTTATCATTTGCACTAATTTCTTGTCTTTTACTGGTAATTTACTTTAATTAAAGGTAAATTAGTTATTGCATATTATTCCTAACACTCTTACTTATGTTTTTCACTCTTTCATACCTCCATTTTGTCAATATTTGGTCATTTTACAAGACTGCCCATTTCCATTACATGAATGTCTGATTAGATTACAAATTATCGTGATTTAGTGGTTTAATCTCCAAATTTGTAAGCCTCAGGCCTAGAAAATCATCTTAACAATCATATCCTCCCATTGCATATCCAAATTGATCAAAAACCCATCTGCAATTAGCCTCAAAACCTCATAAGCCTTATTTTGTGATAAAAATGCCACTCCCTCTCAGGGTTTTGCATAGTGGCGAATTTCACAATTTAGCGCGAATATTCAGATTTTCAAAATTTTAATTTTACGAATTTTGGGACCATAGAGGTAGTCTCGTTCGCCCAAAAATTTTGGGATCCAATTTTTTTAAGGGTAAATTCGCCCCGTTGTCATAAGGTTTCCCACATAATTCTCGCCTTAAATTTATTAAAAATAAAAAATATCCCACCCAATTTACCCCTTGTACCCCATTATATATAGTTAACCGTAACAACGACTCTCATACAATTACAATATTATTTTTTTTGGATAGCGAGTAATACAAAGCAGAAGACTGACAAAACATTAGTCCACGATTGATAGAAGGCAATTGATAGAAGGTAACTAGTTGAATGATTATCAGTTGTCATCTACCAGTCGCCTTTTGCCACTCTCCATTTACCACTCGCCATCTACCACTCACCATATACCACTCACCTTGTGCCACTCGCCATCTACCACTCATCTTGTATCACTCGCCATCTGCCACTCGCCTTGTATCACTCGCTATATGCCAGTCTTCTTCTACCAGTCACCACATGGTGACAGGTAGAAGGCAACTGACAATTATTTCATAGTTTTAAGAATCAAAATATATCTAAATATAGGCATATTTGTACTCGTTGGAAATATCTTTTCAAGCCCAATCTAATGGTGGTATTTTTATGAATTTTGAAGATGATTTAATAGGTCAAAAGTAGTCCCAAATATGGTGGTGAGGAGGTAATGTCATTTTGAGGTAGATTTTGACCTACTAAATCATATTAAAACTTCATAAAAGTACTACTATTAGATCGGGCTTGAAAAGAGATTTTTAACGAGTACAAATATGCCTATTTTTGGATATATTTTGATGCCTAAAACTATGAAATTATTATCATTCACCATCTGCCAGTCGCCTTCTACCAGTCACCATGTGGCGATTGGTAGAAGGCGACTAGCATAAGGTGACTGGCACAAGGCGAGTGGCATAAGGTGAGTGGCATATGGCAAGTGGTACAAGGTGAGTGACACATGGTGAGTGGCACATGGCGAGTGGCACAAGGTGAGTGGCACAAGGTGAGTGGCAGATGGCAAGTGGCAGATGGCGACTAGTATATGGCGACTGGAAGATGGTGACTGGAAGATGGTGACTAACACTCATTTCATAGTTTTAGGCATCAAAATATATCCAAACATAGGCATATTTTTACTTGTTGGAAAGCTTTTCAAGCTTGATCTAATGGTGGTATTTTTATGAAGTTTGAATATGATTTAATAGGTCAAAAGTAGTCCCAAATATGGTGGTGAGGAGGTAATGTCATTTTGAGGTATATTTTGACCTACTAAATCATCTCAAAACTTTATAAAAGTACTACCATTAGATCGGGCTTGAAAAGAGCTTTCCAACGAGTACAAATATGCCTATGTTTGGATATATTTTGATGCCTAAAACTATGAAATGATTGACAGTCACCATCTACCAGTTGCCTTCTACTAGTCGCCATGTGATGACTAGTAGAAGGCGATTGACAATCATTTCATAGTTTTAGACATCAAAATATATCCAATAGTGACTGATAGAAGGCGAGTGGCATAAGGCGACTAGCATAAGGCGAGTGGTATAAGGTGAGTGGGATATGACAAGTGGCACAAGGCGAGTGGCACATGGTGAGTGGCACATGGCGAGTGGTATAAGGCAAGTGGCATAAGGTGAGCGGTAGATGGTGAGTGGCATATGGTGACTGGCAGATGGTGACTGACACTTATTTCATAGTTTTAGGCATCAAAATATATCCAAACATAGGCATATTTGTACTTGTTGGAAATCTCTTTTCAAGCCCGATCTAATGGTGGTAGTTTTATGAAGTTTGAAGACGATTTAATAGGTAACAATTGGTCCCAAATATGGTGGTAAGGAGGTAATGTCATTTGAGGTATATTTTGACCTACTAAATCATCTCAAAACTTCATAAAAATACCACCATTAGATCAGATTTAAAAAGAGATTTCCAATGAGTACAAATATGCCTATGTTTGGATATATTTTTATGCCTAAAACTATGAAATAATTGTCAGTCGACATCTTCCAGTTGCCTTGTGCCAGTCACCATGTGGTGACTAGTAGAAGGCAACTAGCATAAGGTGAGTGGTATAAGGCGAGTGGCACAAGGCAAGAGTCAGATGGTGAGTGGCACAAGGCGAGTGGTATATGGCGAGTGGCACATGGTGAGTGGCACATGGCGAGTGGTACAAGGTGAGTGGCATATGGTGAGTGGCAGATGGCGAGTGGCAGATGGCAACTGGTAGAAGGTGACTGACAAATGGCAACTGATAATTATTTCACAATTTTAGGCATCAACATATATCAAAACATAGGCATATTTGTACTCGTTGGAAATCTCTTTTCAATCTTGATCTAATGGTGGTGTTTTTATAAAGTGTTAGTATGATTTAATAAGTCAAAAGTGCCCCAAAACATATTTATAATTTATGTGTAAAATTTTTGAAAATTCGCCATATTTTGATAATTGTTTTGCAAAATTTTGAAAAATTCGCCCCATAGTTTATACATGATTCACCTTGATTCGCCCCAAATTTATAAATAATTTTTTGGTACTACCCCTTATGCATAACCCTTCTCCCTGTAGTCACTGGTGTTTTTATCTTTCTAAAAACACAATGACAAAAATGTCACTCAATGACAAAAATGCTAGTGACATTTTTGTAACCAACTAGTATTTTTATACAGAACCCATTTCCATCCCCAAGAGGCAAGCATACTCAAAAATCTCATTAAAAGGGGTCTAATCAGCTGTCAAGACAAGAAATCCACCTTCTTAGCACTCAAACAAACCCCCCAAATAAGAAAAATCTAATTTCCAAGACTCCCATTCCCATTACATGAAGTTGATTAGATTACAAATTCTCATGATTTAGTGGTTTGATCTCCAAATTTGTAAGCCTCAGGCCTAGCAAATCACCTTAACAATCATATCCTCCCATTACATAGCCAAATTGATCAAAAACCCATCTATAATAGCCTCAAAATATCATAAGCCTTGTTTTACGATAAAAATACCGCTCCTTGTAGTCACTGGTGTTTTTGTCTTTCTGAAAACACAATGACAAAAATTCTATTCAGTGACAAAAATGCCAGTGGCATTTTTGTAACCAACTGGTATTTTTGTACAAAACCCATTTCCACCCCCAAGAGGTAAGCATACTCAAAAATTTTATTAAAAGGGGGTTTGATCAACTGTCAAGACAAGAAATCCACCTTCTCAACACTCAAACAAACCTCCCAAATCAGACAAATCTATTTTTTTGGATTTTCTTACAAATTCAAGTTACAACTTGTGATAAAAATGCCAATGGCAAATTTTGTAACTTTGTGGCGTTTTGTAACAGACACTAAAAGAGGTATTTCTTCCAATTGGCATGGAATTAAGGAATCTTAATTTAGTCCTAATTTATTTACAAAACATACTTATTTTGGTAAAAAAAGGAACCCTAATTTAGGCTAGATTCTCCTCTAAAATCACATTTCATTTTGAAGGTTAAGGAATCTTGGAATTAAGTTTAAATAATTTATTTTACAAGCATCTAGGCAAGAAATCAAAATCATATAGTTGCATTATAGGTTAGTTTATTTTCTTGCATCATCCCTTGTTTACCTTGAAAATAAAATATCTCCTTAGCTATCCCATCATCATAACAAAATAGCATATATATTAGCTCTTTTTTTCTTGCATTTGTGTGATATAAGCTTACCATGCATTTTATGTGATCTTAGTCTTAAGTATTTAAATAACCTTTTAAGGCTCGAAAAAGAGTCAATATTTAGTGATCCAAAAACCTTAGGTATTTTTTTGAATGGGTACATATAACACCGATACACAAGCATTTACATCAACATTTACACCTTGAAAAACTACATTGAGTAGGGGTCTAATCATGTAGAGGATATTCATATCATTGGGGTCTCCTTTGGAAAGAGACTCACAAGTGGGAAAGTAAGGATTCCAACGAGTTCCCCCACACGTGCTTGGCATGGTTAGGTTAAAACTTTCTTGTGCCTATACTAGAGATTGATTTACATTTTAGGTGAAAAACCTTCATACCAGTGGTTAAGGAAGAGTCTTGCTCTTTTAGTATTTTTTCTCTTTCTTCCTTGGAATAAAAAATGGCTAGGAAGAAACCTTTGGGAAGAAAGGATAGAATCACTCCTGGAAAATTCCAACTCCTATCAATCCATTTTCTTAAGGCTGAAGCCCCTGGCCAATACCCATTAAATTTACCAAAACTATCATATCTTGGAGTAACTAGGATATCTCTTAGGTGCACTCACTAACCTCTACCACTAAAGATGATTCTAAGGATTTAACTATAAATCAATCCATGGAAAGGAAACTAAAACTTAAAATCTATTGAAATTTATCATAATGTCCTATAGCAAATATAATATTTGATAAAAAAATTATAATAATTTGCATGCAAAATTTATAAGATAAAGAAGGGAAAAAACCTTAGCTAAAAAATTCTATGTCCATATAGAATGTATTGCCTCACTGAAGTCCTAGCCCTTATTGCTCTTCCCATAATCCAAACCCTAACTGATAAATATTTGCAATTTTATTTTTTGCGACTTGAAAAATCGTCACTGCACTTGCTTCGAATGGTTGACTTATAGGATATAATAAACGAAACAAAGGAAAAACCTAGTGAGGATGAAAGATAAATACAAAAAATGAAGAAAATTATATAAAGGCATTCATGCTAATTACATTTGGAATAGTTGATTAAATACAACCATACTTAAGCAGAGTGGAAACTTCTACATATGCATGGAATACATTATACAAATTATTTGAAGGGAAAAACAAAGCACCAATTCTGAATTTACAATCTCAATTATAGTCCTTAAAGGTAAATTATGGAGAAAGTATAAAACTCTTCCTTCTAAAAGTAGCAAATATAAAAGCAAAACTATTAACTCTAGGAGAAAAGTAGAAGATAAATTTCTTGTTCAAGTTACACTAAAGGCATTTCCAAAAAGTTATAAATATATAGTTACTTCTTCACAAGTTCTAAGGAGACTATATTTGATGACTTAGTCAATATTCTTTAGGAATATGAAGTAGAGAATTTAGTCAAAGATGAAATGACTAATAATGCCTTGGTATCTAAAGAAAATACACCAAGTAATATTGCTACAACATCAAGGTATAAATATAAATGAAATTCAAGATTTTGTCATATATGTAAGAGAAAGGGTCATAGTACATATTTTTGAATATATAATCAAGAAAATCATATGAATATGAATAAAGGAAATGAATAAACCAATTCAACAAAGACAATATCAATCTCAGTATCGATATAATCCTCAACGACAACAACAATTTAATCTCAATATCAACAATGTCAATATCATCCTCAATACCAATATGGTCATCAACAACAACCTCAGCTACAATTTAGAGAAGAAAATAAAAAAGGAAACTTAGTTCAAGAAATTCATGAAATTCAAGAATTAGAAGAAACATCTGAAGGAAATGAATTCAAAGCTCTTATAGTAAAACTCTTGGTCAATGAAGATGTTCATTTTCAAAGAATTCTAAAGATAATAATGTTGTAAATATTATAGAACATCAAAATACACGAGAAGATATCTCAAAAATATGACATGGCAAGATCAAGACTAGGATAGAAAAGAACAACATAAAGAAACATAAGAAGATTAGGAAAGTAAAGAAGAAGAAAGATAAAAGAGATACAATTCAAAAACAAGTGCTAGAACAAGAACCTAAAGCTGAAGATGAATCTCAACCAAAGACAGGGTTATGCATAAGGGGTCGGACCCAAAACGTACTTGTAAAAAAATGGCAAATCTGTTTTGAAACCCTAGCGAATCCTGGGCAACTTCATGTAGGAAGACATGGTGAAATACCTTATTTTTCACCAAAAATTAGAAAAAAATTGGTGAATTTTTGTTTATATTGGAAAAAAAATATTAAACAACACCAAACTACCATTAGATATGCATCCGAGGGAGGGTCGGGTGCAAAATTGCATCCGAGGGAAGGCCAGGTGCATATCTGTATTCGGGGGAGCCGGTGTAGAAATACATCCGAGGAAGGCTCGGATGCAAAACTGTTAGGTAATGGAGCCAAATTGATAAGAAAGGAATTAATTACCATTAAATATTTTTGGCGGGGTTCTAAGGCCATTAAATATTATTGGTGGGCAACGATCAACAATAAGAACGTGAACGGGGTTCCAAGGGGCAGTGCCCTTGGCGTGCCTCCCTCGTCACGAGACGAGGATAACTTTTTTAGAAATTTAACTGTATATGGATGCAACCCGGGTGTAAAACTACATTCAGATGCAAATCGAGTGCAAAATTGGATATGGACACAACCCAGGTGCAAAACTGGATCTGAATGCAACCCAAGTGTAAAAATGGATCCGGATGCAAACCGGGTGCAAAACTGGGTCCGGATGCAACCCGGGTGCAAAACTAGATCCGAATGCAACTCGGGTGCAAAATTGGATCCGAATGCAACCCGGGTGCAAAATTGGATCCGAATGCAACCCGGTGCAAAAATGTGGATCTGGATGCAAACCAGGTGCAAAACTGGGTCTGGATGCAACCCGGGTGCAAAACTAGATCCGGATGCAACTCGGGTGCAAAATTGGATCCGGATGCAACCCGGGTGCAAAATTGGATCCGGATGCAACCTGGGTGCAAAAATGCATCCTAATGCAACCCAGGTGCAAAAATGCATCCGGACGCAACCCGGGTGCAAAACTGGATCTAGATGTAACTCGGGTGCAAAACTGCATCCGAATGCAACCCGGGTGCAAAACCACATCTAGAAAAATGTACACGATCTACTGTAGAAATGGTTCTGGTCAATTGCAGCATAGGTCTAGCTACAATGTGGTTCCATCCGGTACTACCGGTTGCAGAATAGGGTTTCGGCCGGTTGTAGAACAGGGTTTCAACCGGTTGCAGAATTGTGGTGTCGAGAAAATATACAGCTGGTTTCAGATGGTTACAGAACTGGGTCGATATATTCGAGTGTAGAAGAAGGTCCAAAAATGAATCTGTATCCCTGGGATGTTAATTATATATAGAGGTATACTTGGCGAGTTTGGCGGGATAATTGAGAAATTTTAAAATTTTAGGGCAAAAAGGGTACTTTATTTAGGCGGGATTACTTGTAAATTTTTCAAAATATTTGTGATAATCTCATCAAAGGACGGCTAACCGACACCTAAAATTTATTTTATTTTTGAAAATTTCGGCTAAATGACCGATGTCCGGGTCCCAAAAATTTCACAAATTTGAATTTTCAAAAATACTTTTTTTCGTCCCAATGGCAAAGTTTCACCGCTATGCATAACCCTGACCAAATATTGAAGGACACATGAATATTGAAGATGAAAACCAATATTGAAGACTAAAGTCTTCAATAACCAAATAATGTAATACAAGGGGGTGTTGAGGAGTATTACATTATTTAGTACATGTTAATGTACCCCCATTGTACCTTAATAGTACAAATGTAAATATGTTATAGATTAGAGTTGAGTCTATAGTTTATATGAGTGATTTATATTTTTCCTTTTAAGTAAGTGCAATGTGCAAGAAATGCACAAGTGTCATATAAGTAAGAGTGCAAGTGTGTATTGAGAGAATGTGCACAAGTGTCTTGTATGTAAGAGTGCAAATATATAATGTGAGGATGTGCATAAGTTTTTTGTATTAGGAGTCATGTAGAAGAGTAAGAGTCATGTAGAAGTATGCAAGTGTCATAGAGTCAAGTATACATGTAAGAAGAGAGTGAAAAAATCTAGAATGCAAGTGGCAAGATGACAAATCAAAGGTCATGAGAGTTATCACATGAAGAGCAATTTTCAAGTATGTGAAGAGTCACACTACTATGTCTATATTATGGAGATAAATCTCCATACAATGAAACACAAGAAAATACAAAAGAAGAGGTGTGAGATAAGCACTGATAATAAAACTTGTATACAGATTTTGAGCAATTAATATTGTAGGTTTTCTTCATGCTTGTACATGAATGATTTTGGTCATTTACATTCATATTTGATAATATAAGTGAATGTTATTTCATTATTATATTAGCCTTAATATACATATTAAATTGCTCATATATATAATTCTACTCTTCATTATTGATATTTGACCTTTAATATTATGACTTCTTTATATTGGGATCTATGATATTTTGTGGTAGTAAGGCTCAAAAGCCAACGAGTGTAAAAAGAAAAGAATGCACCTTTCCCTTTTAACTTTTAATTTTAGGGCCTAGAGTGGTGCTAAATAACATCGTTCTAGAACCACTTTCCCTTACATCAATGTACTACCATATTAGCATTATTCTAGCATTAATTCAAGGGAAAAACTTGAAATTAATACAAAATTTCATTAAATATTTTAAAATTGGGATGGGGTTATGTTAGAATGGAAATTCTAGGTTATATTATTTTATATATAATATCTATATTATAACATTATAATATAGCATATAAGTTAAATGTCTAGAAAAGACTATAGGTTATAAATGAGAGAAAATGTATGTTAGAATGGAGTGTTAGGTTATAAGTAAGGAGTTATGTTAGTTTAAAAGTTATAATGAGAGGTTGTTAGCATTTGTGTTTAGGTTTTGGGTAATGGGGTTTCCAAGTGTATTCTTATATTCTTTTACCCAATCCTTTGGGACTTTTAAAATAGGGCATACATACGCACATAATGATGGACATAAATTTGATGAGTTAAAGTAAATCAACTACGTGTAGATACCTAAAATTGAATCACCTATTTCATATCAATCTCCAAAGTAAACCGATAAAAACAGCAAGTTAACCATAATAATTAAGCCAACCTAAAGATTTTGTAGATAAAATCTAGTATTGGTGAATTTGTTGCCTTAGAGAAATTTTTCCAGGGATGGAATACACTTTAAGACTAGTGTATTCACGAACAATTCAAATTCCTTCATCATCTATCAAATTTGACCTCTAACAATCAGATGTAGGAATACACCTAATACACTCAATGATGTATTCGTTTAGGTGGTGTATTCACACTCAGAAAATGAAAGTCAAAATTGCACCTATAGTGGCTTGCGAAGGCACAAATCTCATTTGAATGCCTTCCTATAGGTTCATGCAATTGATTGATAGGGAAGGAAGGTAATGAATGTCCTTCCCCTTTTCCTACGTGCCCCCAAACAAGCTCAAGATCAAAAGGTAGTTAATTGCAAATTGCAATCAATAGGCAATGAACCTTGCATGCTAGCCACCTTACCCCTCCCACTTGAGAAACCCCAGGAGGACCAATTTCTATAAATTGGCCCCTTGGGGTGGCATTCAAAATCTTCCAAAATTAAAACTAAAGTGAAGCATAACAAAGTGATACCAAAATTTTCTTGTGGAGTCATCAACGATTTGACTTCAAAGGAGGGAAAGGGGGTACCTCATAATCAAAATTAGTAATATTCTTTTATGATATATTATGATTTAGTTTTCATTATCATTAACAATTTTTATGATCCAAATCTATAGCATGCATTTTTCTATTTTTTATCTTTAGATTTAATCTTCTTCGTTTTGTCAAGAGTTTCCCTTGGTTGGTTTCATAGGTGTCCTAGGAAACTATTGCAAGAAAGAAAACAACTAACAAAACCCTTATCAAACTACTAGAAGATACTTGTAACCTCCCCATAGTTAGATTTATTGTCCTTCCATAATACTGAGCGAATATGTCACCTATACTTGATTTAGCTGGCGTACTCTCTACGAATGATCAAATCCCTTGTTTCAAAGGGGCAACACCATTTTCTTCCTTCCATATTTAGAAGTAAATACCCCACTTAAGATTGTTACAGGTGGTGTGTTCACAACATATTAGAGATATCTTAGATCCCTCCAACATCCAATATCCAATCCAACAAAATTTACCTTTATATATTTCCATAACCACCCTTTCTCCCTTACCCTCTATCTTGTTCACTATCAACTCACTCTCTTTGTTGTAACAAATCCACCTACTATAACATCCCCAACTAGCGTATTCACAACCTATTAGAGAAATCTTAGATTTCAGTCCCCCAACATCCAATCTAATCAAATCTATTTTTGTGTTGTTTTACTAGTATATCAAGTTTTTATATTTTAATGTGTAATATTAATTAGCTCAATAACATTTGCAAATCTGCTAAGTAGAACATTTCCATATAATATATTCATTATAGTTTAGTCAATATCCATATCCAAGGCAAGACACCTCAATTTTTATCATAAAAAAAGGGGCTTGACTATGCCAATTAGGGAGTTTCACACTTCTTGTTGTTTGGCAGGCCCCCAAATTACAAACTTCATATTTTTTGGTCTATTCTGCATGTTTTCACAAATTTGCTAGCTAAAATATTTCCAATCAACGTATTTACACAAGTCATAGATTCATATTCATACGACATATTCACTTTGAACACTGGCACAAGTAAGTACCTCTAATCCTCCAACTTCCAGTCTATAGTATAGGTTGTGTGCTCCTTATACATTTTAGTGTTTACCCTTTTAGCATTTACATACATACATACATACATATATATATATATATATATATATATATATATATATATATATATATATATATATATATATATATATATATATATATATATTGTGTGTGTGTGTGAGAGAGAGAGAGAGAGAGAGAGAGAGAATTAAGTTATTCCTTTTGATTTTTCCTATTAGATATATACATGTATTAATGGTTCCTATTTTTCCTAAGTTGTATATATATTGTATATATCTAATAGGAAATATCAAAATGAACCTTTAAATCTATATATACATGTACATATATATACACACACATATACACATACACACACATATATAAACTAAGTTAAAGTTCCTACTTTTCCTAAGTTATATGTATATACAAATTTAAAGGTTCCTTTTGATTTTTCCTATTATATATATATATATAAAACATGTATAAATCTAATAGGAAAAATAAAAAAGAACCTTTAATTTAGTTTAACATTTTATCTTGCCTTCTTAGGCATCCAAAATATACATTGTATGCAACATTACATTAAGCTAATTTGTATGTTTGTCTCCATATTGTACCTTTGCTTTTTAAAAAAGATTTTTTTCTCTCTCTTATAACTTCTATATTAGATAATATTTATCGAATCAAACTTACATGTAGGATAACACTTTATCTTATGCACCTTTGTTTTCATATTGTATTTCATCCTCATCTTGCACATTAGCTTCTAGCATAGAATAAAACCTAGGTGTTTGCTAAATTGAATACATTAAACTAGATTAGGAAAACTATAAATCCCTTGGTGAACCCAAACCTCCCACCAAAGATAAAAACACTATATGTAAAAGGACAATCACAATGATGGGTTAGCGACAACACTCTTCCACTCGAGTGGGGATGACTCTTGAAGCAATGCATTCAGGGCGAGTACCCCCATGCTCCTTTTGACATCCCACACCATGCTTTGTACTTGTGCATCTTGTGCTACTTGATTGAAAACATTTTTTAAACTTTATCTCTACTAGTTTTAATGTCACTACCTCTTTTAGATATTAATGAAACTCCATTATGTGTGACTACCTAGAAAATTAATAATTAAATAAGTTTGATTATGATAAAGAAAACTATGAACTAGGTGAATAAGAGGTGAACACATTAAATGAATGTGTAGGCTAGTCATCCTATTGCATTTATAGTTCACATAATTTATGAGAACAAGCAATGGGCATTTCACAAAAGATAGGTGGATGGACAAATACACAAATTTACAACAACAAATATGCATACACTCATTAATGCTCTCACTATTTAGGATTTCGTACATAGGATATGAAACCTTTGACATCATTTGACAATCTCTAAGAAACACAAAAAATTATATGTATAAAAACTTTTAAGTACAATAGAACATTTATACATATACAATTTATTTAGATTTTATGTAACCACAAATATGGCCTTTATGCCAAGCTATCTCCTTGTGATTTTTGTATATGTGAACATAAGTAGAATTTAATGAAGTATATTTTATACATTAAATACTAGAAATCAATGTATATCATTTTATTTATTTTTAAATGATCAAGACTTTAAACTTGTAGTCTTTCATTTAGAATGCACTATAAATATATATTTTAATCTCCATTTATGCAAAATATTATGGACAATAATCGTGAGGTCTAATGAAGGCGATGCATATATGCTATGGAAGGCAAAACAATGTGCTTATTAAATGGCATGTCAGAGCTTGTAACTAAATAATGACTAAGACCTATGAAACAAGTTCTCAAAATAGTTATCCTAATGACTATAATAAATGCATACTTCCATAAGCCTAAATAAGTTTAAAGCTTATGAGCAAACCTTACATATGTTTAGTTTATGAATACATAAATCCCTCACAATATGTTTGCTCATCTTTTCTAATGTATAATGTAACATATTCTCTCTTAACTATGACATGTGGTCCTTTTCTAATATACACCTTCTCTATCATAATTAACATGTTATTTTACAAACATCTAATTAGATGTCATATATAAAACAACATATAAGTTATGACCTCCATTTCTAAAATCTCCCTATTCAAAATGATTTTTATTTTATTTTTATTTGTGGTCCTATAATGATGTTAGAAAGCACCATGATTAAGACTAAAAATATCGTAGTGTTATTCTAGTCTCACTCTAGTGCCACCATAGAAACACTCATATTTTAACATTATAATCTTGCTACACTATTTCTTGCATGGAAAAATATTTTAAATTTGAGGTGTTGACACAAAGTATTGTTATGTACATGAAATGTAGCAGCTTATTATTGAGAATTTACTAATGTGAATCTTGGACTTTAAAGACAAATTATAAATATTTAACATATCCTCAAAATTTTGAATTTCTCTATTATATCTCTATAAAAAGATACTATCATCAACAAATAACATTCCTACCATAACATTTTGATTAGCTTGCATCAAACATTTTATAGGAGATCCTAAGAAGGTTCTCTTAGAAACCAATGAATTACTTCTATAACTCTAACAAAAGAAAATGGAACCAAGAGATAACCTCATATAGAAAACCTTAGAATAATGATAGGATTAAAGAACTTCCCATTAATTTTCATTTCTTTAGCATCATAAACTAGGTTCATTACCATCTTAACAAACCTTGCCCTCTACCAATTCCATCCGACATCATTTCAATTGAAGGCCATCTTATTTTATCATTGGTTTTTCAAAGCATGTCATGATCATAGTTATATCTTGCTTAGATTTTTTAGCCCAATACATACCTTCCTAGTTAGCAATAAAATTATTCAAAATATACCTCACCCTTAAAAAATGGTATAAGTATTTAGAATAATAAGATGAAGGACTTTATTTGATCATACAATTAAGGATTTAGAAAGAATTTTATAAGGAATATTGAAAAGAGTAATAGATTTCAAAATTTTGACCAATGTCTTTTCTTATTCTTTAAAGACAAGTTTAATTATTCCTATATTAATATTTGAACACTTAAAATGCAAATTTGAAATATTTTTAAGAATAATTAAAAATATTAATTAAATAACCAATATTTACTTTATAAAATTCCACTAGGAAACAATATATTCTTAAGCACTTCTCCTTTGTCGTATAATAATTATTTTATTTAACCGCTCAATTTTGAATAAATATTCCAAAGCTAATTCCCAACTAATTTTCTAAAGAATATCTTTTTAAAATATCACTTTTTTTTTTATCCGTTCATGTAGAGGAGTTGGAGAGCAAGTGGGAAGTTAAAACTCTCTAGTTATGGAGAGGCCCATGTTCAAATCTTTCTCCTCAAATGTTGCGGATATGTTGTATATAAAAGGTTCCTCATCAAAAAAGAATATCACTTTTTCCCTCAATACAATATTTCAAGATAAAAACAAAAAATACCTTTTGAATTTCATTTTATTCATGTACTAAATCATCACCTAATTATTAGTTTAAAATGTTCTTTAAAATAAAAGTCTTAAAAAAAACTATAGCCAGTGCAACTTAAACTTAATTAAAATTCTCAGGAATAATCTCTTATAGTCACTACATTAATATATTGCACTCAACAGTTCTTATAATATATTGCATTCAACGATCATTTAAAAAAAATGTTGACATAATTATACTTCACTTCATAAGGATAGATAATCTCTTATACTTAATACATTTTTATATTGCACTTAAAAATTCTTATAAAATATAGCATTCTAACGATCTTTTAAAAAGAACATGGTTTAGGTCCAAAGTACAAATAGTGGCGTGGGCGAGTGTGTGAGGGGTAGGTGTGTGGTGGTTTTGTGTCAAATTTTCTATTGATAAGTATAGCTCTCAGCTTTACAAGAAATCATGGTTGGGAGGAGACTGCTCAACCTTGTGCGCCGGTCACAATAACAAAAAAAAATAAAAAATAAAAACTAAAAGCATTAGCTCAACTGGTTAGATACTTCAACTTTGAAAGAGAAAATGGAGGTTTGACTTTTGCCAATACATTTTTTTTAAGTAATATTTCTTATATCGACCATGAAGATTGAACCGATAATACAAGTGACATCCTTGCCAATAATACATACTTAATACAACCAACTTAATATAATACCATTTTATAATGCAATAAAATAATTTTATAAAAATCAATATCTCCAAATTTAATTATAAGTAAATACCATTAAAATTTATATTTATTCTGTTGTCAAAAATTTATTATAAAAAAGAGTCGTTTAACACTTCATCTTACCATTATGTGATATACACAATAGAATATTCCGACTCCGCAAGTAAATTCTTTCAACTCCCAGTCTCCTGCTGTTGACCTGCCAATTTATAAGTCCACAAGAAATGGATGAGAGCGTCAATACATCACTTCATCATGGATTAGCTCTCGTTATTGGTTCTAGTCTTGTCCGTGAGCTTTATCTTTATCCCCTCCGTCTCTGGAAGCAACGACACCACTCGCACAACAGTGAGAGTAGGAAAACAGTTCGATTACTTTGTGTTTTCTCTGGAGTGGCCTGGTACAGTTTGCAGAGATACACATTACTGCTGCCCGACCAATGCTTGCTGCCACGGGTAATATTAATATCAGTCCTTTCAAATATGACTATCTTCTTTGTATTTTTAATTAATACCAGACTGCAAATTGCAAGCTAATTTGCTTTTAAAGGTTCATGATTTTGGGGAGTTTTGATGTACCTCATGAAGGCTCAATATTTGTCTTCGAAAATCTTCATTATTGTGGAACGAAGCCCCTTAACCATAAAGACGATAACATATATTTTTTTAAATTGGTTATATGAGATTGAAAGGAGCTTCACTGTATTACATCATTACCACATAGTTGTGGTATTTAGGTTAAAAGACGATAACATATATATTTTTTTAATTGGTTATATGGGATTGAAAGGAGCTCCACTGTATTACATCATTACCACATAGTGGTATTTCAACAAAGCTTGGATATTATCGATATATAGTTCAGTAAGATTTGAACCTTGGTCTCCTCTTTCTAAAAAATCTAACCAGTTGAGCTAATACCACTTGATTAAAGAATCTAACCAGTTGAACTAATACCACTTGATTAAAAGACGATAACAAGAAAAAGAGATTCTGTTAGATAAGCTAGCACACTCAAAAATGTTCAAAATTGTGTGCACAGCGTCACATTCCAAAACTGATTACGTTCAGATTCTAGAGATCTAGTATAAGCATCATGAGATTTAGACGTGTATAAGTGCGATGAGAATTGCAGGGGTGCTTAGATCTTGCCTAGAGATCATTTCTTTCCAAAGCATTCAAATGACACAAGTCTCTCTACCACCAAATGCCACGAAGTATGGAGATTAACCTTGGGAAAATTTCAGTCTAAATACTCAGCGGGAGGAAGTACAAATTGCATCATCCTTCTCAATGGTCTACAATCAATATATTCTCCAGCTGCTTCCTTTTAAAGGCGTGAGCCCTCTCTTGGATTCTCGTGTAAATGAGACCAAAGCAAATTTGCTGACATCTGGATGGTTGCGATTCTAGCTTCTATTGTCCTTGTTGGACGGAAATAAAAATATATATATATATTTTTTGGTATTTTAACCACAATGACATGTACCTTATGTCTTCCCATGAGACCAGCCTTGATGTGTGGCAAAGGAAAATTTTATTTTATCTTTATACATTGTTTCAAATTATGTGCGTCTTAAAGCTTTGGACCTTACCAATGGTTATGGTCATTTGGACCTTGCCAGTCGGGATTTGCCCTACCCATCTTAGTGTTAAACACACATTTGTAGAAGGCACTGGGTATGGGGCATTTTGGACATAACGGGTGGAGTGTTTTATTGAATACTCACCAAAATGGACAAGAGCACATGTTTGTTATACCTAGCTTTATACCCAACTTCTGACCCCTAAAGGTTCTCTTGAACTTTCTCACATATTAATCTCATCTTCCCAATGAACTTGTTTTCTTGGTATCAATCTGATCTTCTCGACAAAGTTGTTTTCTTGGTATCAATCTGATAATCTGATCTTCTCGACAAAGTTGTTTTCTTGGTATCAATCTGAACTTGTTTTCTTGGTATCAATCTGATTTTTTCAATGAACTTGTTTTCTTTGGTTTACCTCCTCATTGGTTTCCTTCTTATTACCATTCAAAATTCTCAAATGCCATACCAAATGGTGGATATAATATGCCTTAAATGGAGACATATGAATGGATGCGTGAACTGCCCTGTTGTAGGCATGTTGGGTGCACACCAAGTTTTCGTCTCAAGTTTGTAGATTCCTTTTGTTATAGCCTGTCAGTGAGTGAACCAAAATGCAATTCACCACTTTGGTTGGTCCATTTGTTGTAGGCATGTTGGGTGTACACCAAGTTTTCGTCTCAAGTTTGTAGATTCCTTTTGTTATAGCCTGTCAGTGAGTGAACCAAAATGCAATTCACCACTTTGGTTGGTCCATTTGTTTAAGGGTGGAAAGTATAGACCTTTTCATTTGTGTTTCATATTTCCCCTAATGCTGTCCACAAGGCACTAAAAGATCTTGTATTCAGATGTGAATCAATAGATTTGTAGCCCAAAATGAACCTATATATGTGTGATCTTGTGAGCTGCCTTTTGACTTGAGTTTTTCTTTTTGCAAGGAAAGAATACGCTTGCTGGATCAATGTACCACTACAAACAAATCGTTATTGTCATGTCTTGTAGTTTGTTGTCCCCCAAGAGAATCTATAAACACAGTCTCCATTGTCTTGAACGAACTAGTAAAGGGATGTCCAAAGTTCAAACCATATTTGAGTTGCTTGGCTTAGTAGTAGAGCATAAAGTACATCTTATTGTGAACATTACAACATCATCTAGCATTTTTGGCCAGGATATTATTTTTTTTTGAAACTTTGCCATTGTCTTGATCACTCCAAAAGGACCGGCTATCATGGACGTATGGGATTTGCTCATCAAATGAATTCTGCTTGTTCTTGAAAATTGCAAAGCTTGCCAAGTTTATAGAGAAATCCAACTTCAAGGTGTTACTTAACTCACTTTTCATATTCTTGTTTGTTGGACAAAAGTAATTACCCATATAACTCTCTATGGTCTTTGTCTTCACTATATTGCTCTTGATATACCTCATGTCCAAATGCTTCCAACGTCTTGATGGTACTTAAAGTGAAATCTTGGATGGTGGTGGCCTAGAAAACATATATGCCAATTTGTTTGTGACACTCTTGTATTTTGTGAGAAGATGGAATTTTGAAGAAACCCCATCCGTTATAAGTGCCTTGCTTGCTGAAGTCTGCTTTTCATATGGAAATATTGGCATGGGTATTAGTCTATGTGCAAATGGTCTTATTTTCCAACAGACAATGTTCTCACTTTCTGACTTCTTTGTCATATGTGGGATAATTAGAACTGCCCCATTAAACAACTCTGAATGATAACATACCAGCCTATCCCCTTGCATAAACATTACTCCTATTGCATACCGAGAAGCATTCATTTGAATCTTAAATGATTCATGGATATTTGGCAAGACTAGAACTGGTGCATGGCCAATTTTATTCCTCAACTCTTCAAATGCATTCTTGTGTATATGCTCCAAGTAAAATCCTTTCCAAAAATGTCGATCATTGTACTCTCATTACAACCCAATCAAAGGGTCAGGATTGTGGATGATCATGTGTAATTGTATGCATTTTTTTTTGGTGTGTAATCTATTGACAGGAGATGTTGAACAATATTCAAATTTTAAAGTCATTGCAAAATGGGTTCCATCGAGAGCCAATTAAGCCCCACGTGGTTCACACCAAACACAACTATTCATGAAAACGATAAAATTAGATGTGCACCCAAGATGGGAAAGGACTTAACATTAACCGGGTAGGTATTTTGGAGAGGTGATTGGTGGGTCCATGAAACAGGGAATAGGTCATTGACTTTATGTTAGAAGGGAAGAGCTGAGGCCGCCATAGAAAATCTCATGTGCACAACGAAGTTGAGTGAGAATATTTTGTCAGACCAAATTGGGAAGAGAGGATGCGCCCTTTTATTTATATAGGTTCGTGAATTCCATTTTGATGTTAGCTCTTGCTCGTGTTGTGAGAATCTTCTCATAACAAGCTTGTGGTGTCTGCATAAGCCCATACAATGACTTCTTGAGTTTGTGAACCTATGGTGTGGGCCCACTATGAACAAATCTTCTATGGCTGCTGCACATAGATGTCCTCTTGAAGATCCTTTGAATAAAAACACTCTTGACGTCCCTTTGATGAATCTTCCTACAACAAGAATTTGCAGTGGAGAGAATCATATGAATGGATTTCATGTGGGTAACAGGACCAAAAGTGCCATTGTAGTCAATGCCTTCCTTTTGAGAGAAACATTTTGCAATAGGGTGAGCTATTTACTTCCCAATTTGACCATCCACATCATATTTGGTCTTATAAACCCATTTACATCGTATAGTGTTCTTGCCCATAGGCATAGGAACAAGCTCTTTAGTCTCATTTTCATGAGTGAGTTATGCTTAGCTATTGTGGCTTTCTCCCATTGTGGAAATCCCTTGGCCTGATTGTAAGTAGTAGGGTCTCCTATAGTCGCCTTGGTGTTATAAGTATGAGGGGGGGGGGGGGGGTGGGGGGGGGTGTTGGGGGTGAGATTGACGATGTTCCTGTTGAAGGGATTCCTCGAAGGGCTTGAGCATAGTCCTGGTCCATTTAGGCATAGACTTAAGCTCAACAGGAGGAGTCCCTAAAGGTGCAAACTCATCAACATAAGCAATGTTAGGAACTGAAGGAAGATCTACAACATCAAAAGTTGAAGGATCATTGACAACAACATTGTTGAGAGAATATGGAGTGATTTAGCTTAAAGAATTATCGACATAACTTGAAGAATGAAGAATGTAATGAACAACAAGAGAGCGAATATCAACAAAGATGAAGATGGAAGCCAATAAAGATTCGGAAGGCCCATGAGCTAAGACCTCATTAAAAACATATCTTTGAGTAATAATAGTGTGAGTGGGTAGATCATAAAGCCGATAGACCTTCTATTCTTCAGTGTGCCTAATAGATATGCATTTTTGATTCTTGGGTTCAAGCTTGTTGTGTAGTCAATAGGAATATGGGCCCATGCAACTGGGCCACATACACCAAAGTGTGAAACCAAAGGTCATTCTTTTGTTCATCTTTCTTAGGGAGTTATGCCTTTGACAACATGAGTAGTCTTGTTGATAATATGAGTTGTACAATTCATCACTTTTGGGAAGAGATTGATTTGCTTAACATGAATCGTGCAATAAGCCATCTCTATGATAGCCCTCTTCCTTTTCTTTGCTACAACATTTTGCTATCGTGAATAGTGAACGGTCCTCTACCATGTGATTCCATGAGTCCTGAGAAAATCTTCAAATTCATTGCGCATGTACTTACCTCCTTGAGTAGTCTTCAAAAATTTAATTTTCCTCCCACTTTGATTTTCCACATGAACCTTGAAGTTTCTGAACATGGCAAAGACTTATTCTTGGATTTAGTGAAGTATATCCAAAGAAACTGTAGAACTCCCGTGCAAAGAAAAAGAATGCAATATACTGTAATATAATTTCATAATATAAGAAAGATGCACAATGGGAATAACTTATAGATACATGTCAATATACTACACATAACATTTATCCTTCACAAACCATTTATCTATAATACATCATGGTTTGGTCAAGCATACAACACACAAACCACATAGGCGACATAGTCAACCAAGATATCCATCTCCACATATCTTGACAAACATCGACCTCTCTACAAACATACCTCAACCAAGGTAGATGACATACATATAGGTGTAACATGAACTATTAGGTGGTTTTCAACTACCCAATTACTATCGAAACAATCACATAAATGAAATATTAGAAATACCCTATAAGACATTCATAATATTTATTATAAACATATATGTATCCATGTACACATAGGCTACAACACTACATAAGGAGGACACATACAACAAACTCTCTTTACATGCATCATGAATAGGGTGACATGGCACATGCATCCATCCACTTGTGCAAATGTTATGTAAGCGTCAACATGTTTTCCTACATCTACTCCTTTAGACTTGTTGGTGTCCCTATCAATAGACCACTATATTGATCAATTCGAATAGAGGTGATGATCTACCTAATGAACACTTGTGCGTTTCATCGAATTCTTTCTATTGCATACATCTTCCACAAAATTGGAATTATAGTTCTCTAGGAGTGCAATTTTAATCTTCAATCACATACTTTGCTTTGTGCAACTGGCCATATCACAAGTTCAATGGGCAATGCCCATCACCACTTAGGTGTCAAGGGGGCACACACTCCGATGGTACACTTTAGGATGACATACTTGTGGCTGACACAATTTTGAACGACTCCATTTGTGACAACCATGTCTAGGATGATGGAACGTGTGATTATTCGTCTCTATACGACAAGGTCCTAGACAATTGTTTTTTGAATGACAGTCATCAGTCGGCATTGCCATGGATAGTAGGCCTTTGGACGACAACTTGGTCGTAAGGTGCCAGGACGACACAATCCAAACAATGTGTGACATTGATGGTTTAGTTGATTCAACGTGTTGCATGAACAACATGGTCGGGGTGGCATGTAGCAAAGGCTGCACATTGATCGACAAGGGCTAGGAAAACACTCCAAATGGCAGTAGCTCAATCACTTGGTGCCTTGATGACACTGAAAATGACAACTTGGTTAGTGGCTAGTTGGTTGGGTGGTGCCTTGACAACATTACCACCATAGGCACCTTGATGACATTGCCTTTATCGACTAGGTAGTCATTGGCCCATCGGTCAACTCGCTAGTGAGCCAATCGATCATTTGTTTTTTAATTGGCAGAGCTCTTGTTGGTTTGTTGGTTGGTCGTTCACCTGTCACCCATGTCAGCTTGGTTGGTTGTATACTTGTTGGCTATAGCAGCCGGTTTGACTTTGTTGTCTTGGTTGGCTAGTTGGTTATTGGTTGGGACATCACCAATTAGGGCTTATATGACACTTTCGACTACAAATGGGCAATTGACTAGGGTATTGTTAGTCGGGGCTTTATCAGTGTGATCAATAGGTGGGTTCCTTGTTAGCTGCTCAATGGCATGGTGCACATCGACTCCCCCAACATTTAGTGCTTGGTCAGCCCCCCCAATGTTTAATGCTCAGACAACACCTTTGTTGACCCAGACGCCACCAACCACAACAAGGTGGCCGACAACAAGATAGTGGATGATTTTTGGTACAAAAACAGTCCCAACCTTTCTTTTTACAACAAAGTTTTGAGCCTTTTTGTCACAAATGACGTCCCTTGACTTGTAGCCATCATTCACCAATTTGATGGCATCTTTCATAATACAACCACCTTTTCGCCCCTATAGCGTTCTTCACTTCTCAACTAGTGTTTACTCCTTCGTAGACAGGCCTTTGCAATTGGGAAATTTGAAACTTTCCCTTCCAATGGCATGTTGGTCCCAGAACCCTCGAATTGCAATTTCCACTTGTTCTTTGTCTTCTTTGATAGACTTATTCCTCCCTCTAATAACATTTATACTCTTCCAAGTGACATTTGCAATTTTTTGGCAATTAGTCTATCCTCTTACCCATAGACAACAACTTTGGCAATGTCCAAGACATCTAAAAACATTTATTTGGATGACATGCTTGAACTTCATCAATTTTGTCGATGAGCGTTAGAATCCCATGTAAGGCATCATGCCTTCTGTCTTCATTCTAACTAGGTTCATTGCTACCCATACTGTGTATATTCTTAGTTCGTTGTGCCATCATCATTTGGATAACAAGCTTCCTTGCTAGGAGGGCATCCTTCATCATCCAGACATTTTGTTTCCTCCGTCAAATTACATCCTCCATCATCCTCAATTCATGCAATCTACATCCGTTGTCTATTAGTTGGGGTTGCCCATATGGCATCCTCCATTTGGGATACACACTTGCTTTCGTTGGGTATGTCTAGATAAAATCCTTTGCTTCTTGTTTGGTTGATGCAAGAGCATCCTGGTAAAAATAAAAAATAAAAAATCTTTCTAGCTGCCAAGAGAAGAGGAAGGGGCATGACTTTTAGCCTTCCATATCCCACCTTTGTTTCCATTGTTGGAAAAGTATAAATTGGATGTAGTGGTGCATTTCCAATTAACTTGGCAAAAAAGAAGCAAATTAATGAAATATTGAGTTTTGTAATTTGTTGATGTTCATTTTTTGGTTGTGTGAATTTGTTGTGAGATATTGGGCTGCTAGAAGAGGCTGTATTTCATTAGATCCCCTCATCTAGATTGCATCAAATGGTATTACAGCAGGTTGTAAGAGGCCCTGAATACGCTTCCTTAATTGTCTGTAATCTCTCGAGACATGAGCATCTTGGGAATAACCACCCAGAACATGGCCGCCGCCATTGTAGACAACCTGTAATATGAGCGCCATTGCAGATGGTGTTGTGACTTATGGTAGGGACACCTGAGATACACTTGGTAGGCCAGAAATATGTCTATGGAGGAAGAAAGGAAATAAAATACAATAAAGATATCGGAGAAGAAATTGCATTGGTGGAAGTGTGGGCATTGGTGGGGGGTTTACTGCGAGAGTTGGGGTGGCCATGGATTCTTGTTTTGTGATTTCTAGAAATGTTTAAAGTGCTGTACCAGTTTCTTTGTACGGTGAAGCTTCAAAATCATTAAGAGTATTCAGCAGTGTTGATCGTTTGGTGTGTGTTTCGAACCCATGACTGATCAATTGAAGGTAGAAGCTTCTTCTTGATGCTATTGTTGCTACTGCTTCAGATCCCATGCATTTTTCAGGTGCATAGAAGCGTTTGGTTGTACAAACGGACAAATAAATAGGCATCTGCATTGAAAATATCGAAGCATTTTTGAGGAACCGATGGAATCCGCTTATGTGCAATGGCATCCATCCTCGGCGACGCTGGTTTGAAGCTTGCCCTAGACTATCCCGCCTCGAAGAGGAATAACTGGATGCTGGTTCATTGCAGCGACTAAAGGCAGAGGTGGAGGCCTTGGTGGTCGTTGTGTGAGAGAATGCAACAACGGAGGCTATAGTGGTGATTTTCATTTCCCAACATTATAGATTGTGCAAGGTTTTCATTTTTCTAAAGAAGATTTATAGATAGTAAAGAAAAGCATGTGAATATCTGGCCATATCAGATCTCAGAGTGTAATAGCACCAAGCCAAGCGAAGTGCAGAAAGCTTATTGTTCTGCTAGCTATTGTGATTTAGAGGAAGCGGCGAACCAAGGTGCCACGAAAGTCCTAATCTAGAAGAGGTTAAAACTTAGAGAAATTCGAACTCTACACCATCCGGGTGGCACAAAGAGGAAAAAGGGTTTGGCTGCATACGCTTGTGTTTTCTCTATGCAGTGTTTTAAGTTGTAATGTGGAGGGTCACCCTGTGGACCCTGTAGTGTAACGACTTTGCTTTCATAATTTGATATCAATTTTGCGTTTGTTGCCTTAAAAAAAAAAGCAAGAGAAAAGTGAAAGAAAAAGAAAGAGGAAGAAGGAAAAAAAAAAGAAGAAAGAAAAAAGAAGTAGAAGAAAAAAAGGTGAAATAATGACGAAGACAAAGATGCAGACGCCTTTGGCAAACCGGGATTTCCCACTGGGATGTGGGAGGAATGCACCGGTGATGAATAGGGAGGAATTGGTGATGTGGTTGAATGGAGAAGTTGCAAACAATGACAACATTGGCAATGAGGATAAGATAACCAATTTGCAGAGGCTCAACCAGGTTCTGGTTAAAGAAATTAAGAGCCTAAGAGAAGAAAATGGTGCTCTTTTGAAGAAAGAAAAGGAGTTCCAAGATTATGAGACAAGGTTGAAGGATTATGAGACAAAGTTGAAGGAAGAGATGGCAGTGTTGAGAGAAGTTGTAAAACAAGTAGAGGCAGAGGTGGAAACAAGCAAGAGAATGAGAATGGAGAAGAGGTGGTTGGCCCAAGTCACCAGCAATAGTGATGATGAAGACGACAGTGCAACAATTCCCATTTCTGTTTCGAAATCATCTTCGAGTGGCACTACAGGTAAAGAGAATGAGAAAGAGAAAAAGAAGGATAACGATATAGGAGAGGAAGAGTCTGATAGAAACAAGTGGAATGTTTGAAGGACGACGACTATAACATCATTAAGTATACATGAAGATGAGCATCATGATGTCATTTATTATTGTGATGGCCGTGACAAAGGCCATGTTGTTGAAGAACATAGTGGTGATGAAGAGATTGGGTGCTTTGAAAGGCACACCAAAGGTATTGGCGCTAAGTTAATTAAAAGAATGGTATACAATGGCAAAGGCTTGGGAAGGAATGGGCAAGGTATAAGAAATCCAATAAATCCAAACATAAGGCCAAAGAATGAAGGCCTTGGCTATGTTGGTCAAACCAAAAGTGGCGACACCAAGTTTGTGAAAGGAGAAGCCTATGCAGAGGATGAAACATTTTGTTGCAGTCATTGTGGACGATCAGGACATGTGACAACTAAGTGTTGGGATTTGCATCCATGTGAGATTTGTGGTGGAAATAATCACCCTAAGAAATATTGTTGGCACAAAGATAAAATGGCCAACAAAATACATGTTGATTGTGGTTGGATGGATGTGATGGAATGGGACAAAGTGAAAGAAATGTTGAGTGGATTCTACAAGAGAAGGTTTTGTTCTCAAAAGAAAGCAAGGATAAGACATAAAAAGTGGCATTGTGAAGAGAGCAAGGCTAAAGTGGCGATAACTTTGAAGAGCAATTCATGTTCATGAGCCAGATCTCATGAAGCATTTCTCTTACCTAGCATGTATGATGTAGGAGCATCCGGGTTAAAAAAAAAAAATTCTCTCCAATTGCCAAGAGAAGAGGAAGGGGTATGACTTTTAGCCTTCCATATCCCACCTTCATTTCCATTGTTGGAAAAACAAAAATTGGATGTATTTCGGCATTTCTAGTTAACCTGATAAAAATAAGCAATTTAATTGAATATTGAGTTTTGTAATTTTTTGCTGTTCCTTTTCTGGTTGTGTGAATTTGTTGTGAGATATTGAGTTGATAGAAGAGGTCGTCTTTCATTAGACCTCCTCATTTAGACTGCATCATTGGGAAATTGATTATCCTTTAAGACCTCAAGTTCAACACTATGTAGGCAGACGAATTGACATGTTTGCATGAATGGATCAATTTGAGTGTATGAATCTATATGTGTGGGATGTGTGCACACAAAGTGTTTGTAATAATGTACATGTGGCAAAGTGCTTATAATAATGTAAAATAATGGGGTATTTTTTATGTTTTATGTAAAAGAACAGTTTGGAGGTAGTTGGATAGTTGCCAACCACCTACCGACTGTGTTATGTCTATGAGTACACATCTATGTTGAAGATGCAAGAGAGATGTATGTGTGCGTGTTGCTTTTCAAAGTGTATTGTTGGTATTTTGTTTGTCAAAATATGATGTAGTACAAATAATTGTTGTGTAGGTACATGTATGAGTTATGTATCCATTTGTATTTGTAAGTATTCCCATTGTATATTTTGTTTATCTAAGTGGTAATGGAATTGTATTGTAGTGTGTTGTATTCCATTTCTACATTTTGGTGTCGTTGCTTGTTTGAAATTGCATCAAGTTTGCTGATTGGTGTTGTGATGCTCGAGAAGGTATGCAATGACAACAATCGGATGATTACAATGCAACTGACAAATGATGTTGTCTCCCTCGGGAGAAGGGAATATTGGAGGTTGCAACAAAATAATATGTAAACTTGTTTCTTGACATTGATGAGGGGCCGACGCACAAAACAAACATGCAAGTGTATGGGCAACCAAACACGCAAGCAGACACACATGAAGGAGAGCCACAAGGGTTCCCGTGCAAAATACGAGATGGCGAAATTCATGACCATGAAATCTGTGATGACAAAATACGAGATGGCAAAATTCATGACCATGAAATCTGTGATGACAAAATACAAGATGGTAAAATTCATGACAGGGAAATACACGACAATGAAATCCGTGACGATGAAATCCGTGACGATGAAATATGTGACGACGTAAAAGTGTTCACGCATGACAGAGAAGCACAAGTGTTCGCGCATGACAGTGACGTGCAAGTATTCGACCATTAAGTAGATGTGTGGTTTGATGGAGAAGTTTGTGCATGTGAAGATGTGTGTCAACATGCGTGCTAATGGTGTGCATGCCGATGAAGTTTGCACAAGTGAAGATGTGTATGCTAACATGGAAGGGCATGTTGATGAAGACAAACAAGTGCATGGTAACATATGTGAAGCCGATGAAGACGTGCACACAAATGAACAAGTTTGCACAATCAAAGACATGCATGCAGATAGATGAGCTCGTGCAGGCAAAGACATGCACGTCGATATGGAAGTTTGTTTTCATGCCGACAAATTTGGACGTGATAAAGCTAACAATAAGTTTGATGGAGGAGAAAACTTGGTTTGGCAAGAAAGGCTAGAAATGGTTGGAGCAAATTGTTCAATAGAAAGAGTGCATGATAAATGTTTGGTGTCAGAGCAATTGCAAGTTGGTGTGTTCGATGGTGAGTGGCATGGGAGTTCGACATTGGAGAAAATGCAAGATGGTGTGTCCAACAGTGTGCGAGATGGGCATCCGACACTAGGGCAATTGTAGGGTGGTATGCTCAATGGTGAGTGGGATGGGAGTCCAGCATCGGAGCAACTATAGGTTGGCACATTTTGTAGTGCATGGGACGGGAGTCTGACACAAGAACAAGTGTCGTGGGATGCGTATGACGATGTGCATGAAGAGGGTGAGATGCACAAATAATCACTACCAATGTCGAATCAACCTTTCATGACAAAGACAAATTCTGGCATATCGTGTAAGTGTCCCTTGTTTCATGTTGGTGAAATAGAGGACCTAGTAAAGCATTGGAAAATCTGCCTCATGATGTGGAAAGCGAATGGGTAGAAGAATGATGCAGATTGGAGAAGGTTATTCCTTGCGACATTTTGTGAAATCAAAGTAGACTAGTACACGGGATTGCCTGAGGGGGAATACTAGACTTTGGATGAGTTGTGTGAAGCATTTGTGAAGGAATTTTGATTGTTCCACAATGATGTTGAGACCATTGCCAAAATTTATAGAATGGAACAGGGTTAGAAAAAATATGTTCGGTCCTACAAACAGAGGTTGAGTGGGTTGTTTACCCATCTAGAGGAAACTCTGTCAGATGCATTGAAGAAGAGGTGGTTCGTGGAGGGACTTCTTCCTACGTATACGAAAATATCAGGGTGGTCCCTTCAACATCATATCAGGAGGCCCTTGCTGGGCTTTGATCTTGGAATGTGATGCAAAGACATCATTAAAATGTTGGGGTCATGTTAATGCGGACAAGAGTGACCTTGAAGATGAAAGCGACTTTGATATTGAGAGTGACTTCGACAGTTGTAGTGATGATTTTGAGAATGAGTAGTGCATTGTCCAAGTGATGGGGTCTAGAAGTCAGTGAAGGAAGTAACTCTGAAGAGAAGAGTGATAAGTTTGAAGATGATTGCGACGCCAAGAAAACATGCAAAGATGTGGGATCATCACTATAGATATATGCAACAAAGAGGGAGATTGTACTAAGGGGGGATGCCATCGGTGATGTGGTTTGTGACAATCGCTAGAGAACTAGAAGATGCCAAATTGAGTATGATATTGAGGGAAGACCCATTGTGCAATGTTGGTGATGTCGTTTGTTGGGGCACTTCATACATGAATGTGAAAGTACTACGACTCAAGACAAATCACTGATATATAGAAGGTCCAAAGAGCTGGAAAAGAGTCACAACCCTAGCCAAGAAGAGAGGAGGTGAACTTGATAAACTTGATTGCAATTGAGGAGGTGAACTTGATTACAATTGAGGAGGTAGGGAGTGACTGATGTAGACAAAGAGGTGAATTATGCAGATGGTGAAAAGGGTGGTTGTTCGGGGTCTGATCGTCGGCTAGGGCCGTTTGGCCTTATAAACCCAAGACCCAATCATAAGGATATAGGCCGTTTGGGTTGGGACATAGGTGTTTGAGACAACTCGTCGAAGGAGGGAGGCTGTTAGGGCTTCTCCTCGACTGTTTTGGGGAAGAGGACTCAATCCTAGACAACCTATAGGCCATCTAGTAGGGGGGGAGGGCGACAGGGCCACCCTTGGCTGTTTGGAAGGGGTAAGAGTCCCTTAGATGGCTCTTGGGTTGTTAGGCATGAAAAGGGGGCTGTTTGGGCCTCATCTCGACCATCAAGGAAGGTGGTATGGACTTCAAAGGAGGTCATCAAGATGACCAAGGAGGCTGTCTGGCCCGTTGGGCTGTCCAGGCCAGGAGGTGGGCCATCAAAGACCAAGACAAGGTTGTCTTAGGCCAAGAAATGTTTGTTAGAGACCAAGATAGGGTCATTTGAGGCCAAGGGATCTTCATAGAGACCAAGATAGGGTAGTTTGAGGCCAAGGGATGTCTATTAGAGACCAAGACAGGGTTGTCTGATGCATGAAGGGCGTTGCCCCTCGACCCTGCAAAGGGCTCTAACCCTTGACTCTACAAGGGGGCTTCCTCCCCCTTGACCCCCAACACAAGCAATGATGAACATTTCCTGTCATGTTGGTGATGTGGCTGATTTCAAGAAGCAGGAGCATGACAAGAGATTCTAGTACAGGGTTTGGTGTTTCTATCCCTAGTCTTTAGTTCATGTGTCATTGAGGATGTCGACAAGTCTAGAGGGGATAGATGTAGGCAAACAAATTGACATGTTTGCATGAATGAACGAATGAATAAATGAATGAATGAAGGAATAAATGAGTGAAATAGTGAATGGATATATGTTTCAGTGTATGAATGTATATGTGCAGATCTGTGCACACAAAGTGTTTGTATTAAGTTGTAGTGTTGTGTGCGTACATGACAGAGTGTTTGTAATAATACACATGCTGAGTGTTTTTAGTAATGTGCACGTGGTAAAGTATTTTTAATAATGTAAAATTATGGGGTATTTTGAATGTTTTGTGTAAACAACAGTCCAAAGGTAGTTCGGTAGTTGCCAACTGCCTACAGATCCCGTTATATGTATAAGTACTTATCTATGTGTGTGTGTGTGTGTGAGAGAGAGAGAGAGAGAGAGAGAGAGAGAGAGAGATGTATGTGTGCATGTTGTTGTTTGAAGTGTATTGTTGGTATTTTGTTCGTCGGAATATGATGTATTATAGATAATTACTATACAAGATATGTGTTATATGCGCAGTGTGTCCATTTGTATTTGTAAGTATTTCCTTTGTATATTTTGTTTATCTAAGTGGTAATGGAATAGTATTGGAGTGTGTTGTATTCCATTTCTACATACTTCTCGCATTACTCTAACAGTCTCATGTGAAGTGTCCTTAGAGATGACATTTATGGCATGTATCATACTCAATCTGGCCTCTTCCATTGCTTTGGCGGTTGTCACAAAACATTCCACCAATAGTGCCTCTCATTGGAATATTATGCCTCCATGCTACATACACTTGTTGGACATTCTTCAATTCCAAGGGACATCCCCTTGTTTTTTTTTCATGGTGAAATCGGTAGCCGACACGAATCTGGGCAGGCTGTCCATCTTTTATGGCCGCCACAGTATTCTGCGCTGTCCGCCCCGGAAGCTGCTACACAGATCTTTGCGCAGTCCGCCCCTATAACCACCATGCCACAATCATTTAAAACATTTTACGCCGCTGAAAGCACCAGGAAAGGGACAAGCGTTCAGTCCGGCGAGGCCCGAGATTTGAACCTTGGACCTCCGCCCCCCTTATGGGGTTTGGATGAACCAATTGGTCTACACCTCGGACCTAGGGGCATCCCCTTGTTAAATGTCCTTCCTCCTTGCAATTACCACATAATATTTAGTTCCTTTAAAGTAAATACAACTTGTCTCTTTCAATTTTGCATTCTCCAAATAGATGCATCATCTCCTTATGAGATAACTTAATGATGTACTTTCCCTGTTATGCTTGTTCTTCATGTTATGCTTGTTCTTCATGTTATGCTTATTCTTGGAATCATCATTCTCGTTGCTCTCAGATTTTGAGGCGGTGTCATCAGTGATTGCCTGACCTGAACATTTGGATGATATTCTTGATTCGTCTTTTCAGTTATCTTCCCACTACTCTTGTCTTTACAGTTGCTCGTCATTGACTTCTTGATTGAAACCTTTGGATAATGTCCTTACATCACTTTCTAAGTTCATTACTTGCTGAAATTCCTATTGTATGACATCAGAGGAACCGCTTTAATCTTCTTCCTATACACAGGAAGAAGGCCATGATGAACTACCACTTTTTCAATGCATTAGATGGCTCCAAATAATTGACCAACCTGCCCAACCTCTGGATGTAAGATCAAACAAAATCTGATTCATGTTGGTTTATGTTATGTATTCTTGCAATGACCTTAGCATCATCACAAAACGATTTGAACTCCTTCACGAAGGCTTCTTTCAACTCCCAAGGTCTGGTACTTGCCCTTTGGCAGTTCCATGTACCAGTCTATTGTTTTCGCATACAATATTGCAAGGAATAACCTCTAGTTTACTTTGTGTTGCTGCCCATTGGCCTTCCAAATTATGTTGTAGATTTTCCAATATTTGACTAGGTCCTCTATTACACCACCATGAAACATGAGACACTTATGCATTGTAGCAATATTGGTCATCGTTTTGATTGTTTCATTCAACACAGACGATGGTCGCTCTCATGTGGGACTCACCATCCCATGCATTGTTAGATGTGCCAACTTGCAGTTCCTTCAATGTTTGACTCCTTTCTTGCGCATCATTGGACACACCAATCTGCAATTGCTCCAATGTCGGATTCCCATTATTGCACCATGCCAACTTGTATTTACTTTGATGTTGGACTCTTGTTCCGTTCACCATTAGACATGCCAACTTGCAATTGCTTTAATGTTGGACTTATGTCTTGTGCATTTTCCAATGCACAACATATTTCAAGACTATCAGCCTTTCTTACCGAACCGAGTTTATCTATTTTTAGACTTGTCATCGCTTGGCCCTTTGTCTTGCCTTGCGTTGTTATGCATGCCTTGTCATGCCTTGCGTCTTCATGCATGCCTTTGTCATGTCTTGCCTCGTCATGGACACCTTTATCACCCATGCCTTCATGGCACCCACCTTTGTTGTGCATGCTTTCATCACACCTGTCTTCGTCACCCATGCCTTTGTCATGCACTCTATCACTTGGTACTTCGTCAATATCATCAAAGAATTCTACGTTACTTTTAGTTTTAGGCTCCTATCTTCCCTTTTGAGGGGACAAAGACACATGGATGACAATTCTCATCAACTATGCTTTGGTCTTCCCATTGTTGTTGTTGCTTATCTTTTGAAGCAAGATGATCATCCCAACTTCATGTCACCATTTTCTACCCAACTTCGTAGAGGCAATGATACTAAAATATAGAACTCCCACACAAAGAAATAGAATGCAATACACTATAATATAATTCCATTATATAAGAAATATGCAAGATGGAAATAACTTATGGATCCATGTGAATATTCTGCACACATAGTATGTATCCTTTGCAACCTAGTTATTTGCAATACATCATGGTCTGGTCAAGTGTACAACACACAGACCACACAAACGACAAACATAGACGACCCACATATCCATCTCCACGTACCTTGACAGACATTTGCCTCTTTATCGACATACCTCAACCAGGGCAGATGAGATACTTGTATAATGAGAACCGGTATGTAGTTGGCAATTGCCTAACTACCATTGGACCACCCATATATATGCAACATTTAAATACCCCATAACACATTACATTATATTTATTACAAGCATATATGTCATTACTTACACACATGTGACAATACCACGTGCTAACAAAACATATGAGAAACTCTAATTTACATGCATGGTGACATGGCACATGCATCCATGTGCTCATGCAGACATGACATGTGTTAACTTGTTTTCCTAGAGAAACCTAGAAAAGCCATCTATAAATATGAGATAATACTTGCTGTGGAGAAATAAGGTTTAGCCATAAGACTACAAATATTGCTATGTACTAACTTCAAAGGCTGAGAAACATGTTAAACTTTGAAATGTTTATGATTTTTCCCCAAAACAAACCCTTCACACACATCAATAGGAGGATCCATGCATAGAAGATCATCAACCATGTAAGGCAAGTCACATGCCTCATGGAACCAAACTTAGTGTGCCACAAGCGTTAATGCCAAATTCATTAGTATTATTAGCCTTAGCCCCTGCGACAACAAAGCCTTTTTGATCCAAAGATCTTGGAGCCATGAAGCTTGTGCATATGATTTGTCCCATCCCAATATTCTAAAGCAACAACCTTAAGTCATCATCAACGTCCTTGACAACCCACTTGTTTGGCCAAAATTTTACCCTTCTTACCTAAATTTTGATGAGTCTAGGACACCGCACCTCATAATTGAAGGCAACACTAGCGCTAATCCAAATTAAGTCAAACTCCAAATGATAGGGTATTAAGTGGGGGAATTTTAAGTTGGACTCTAAGATATAGATAAATCTAGGAGGTAGAGTATGGGTATGTGCACACAATCTAGCTAGTAGGAGCAATATACTTGAAAACAAATAAAGCAAATATTGAATGCAATAAAATAAATCAAATAGCAGAAATACGAAAGAGATTTTTACTATCCTTTGAGGGTATGAACCTTGATGATGATTGTGTTTGATGAAGATGCTTGCTTTGTGTTTTTTGACATGATTGTTTTCCTTAAGTGCTTTGATGTCCTTTGATGCTTCCTTGAGGAGGCTTTGATTAAAGACACCTTTAATTAATGGCTCCTTACCTTGGCCACGAGGTAAGGAACTAGTTATAGAAGGAGAAGGATGCTAACTAGAGGATAAGAATGATGCTTATATGGAGGAAGAGAGAGGATTGATGAAAGACTCCAAGGGGAATATGACATAGAATATTGGATGACAATAGCACATGGATGCTAGGGGATTTTGGTAGAAGAAATTATCTATGTCTAATCTACCTACTCCATTTGAAAATGTGAGCTAATATGTATTGGAATTGATTGCACATGAGCTTGGAAGACATTTTATTTATATTGGTGAGTGTTTGAATTTACCTCAGTGAAAGCATTAGATCATGGTAGGTACTCTTGTTGTCAAATGAGAAAAAAATTTAACAATGGTAGGAAAAGCTAAATTGGACTAGATAAGGCTAATTTTGATTTTATTTTGAAATTGGGTTTAGTTTGAATGAGAGCATCTGTGTTAGTGCTACTACCAAAACAATAGTGCTATAGAGTGGTGTTGTCATCTGACAAAGTGAATGTTTTCATAAACAAGTGCTCAAGGTGGTAAAGTGCAATCTAGGTGCAATTGAGGGATGAAAGGAACCCTAGAGGCATTCTAGTGGGCCTAAAGGGGTTTCTAAGTGATCTCGAAGTAACAAAATCAGTTGTGGATCCTTTCTAGGGAATGGCTTGGAGAAGGGGAAGGAATGCTAAGGGGCACTCTAAGGCTTTTGAACCTCAAGGCCTACCCTTCCTTTCCTAGATCCATTAACAAAGAAAGGAAAGAAATATACTTACCTTCAATTTGGTTTGGAATTTTCCCTTGTACATACCACCTTTTTGTTGGTGTGAATGATGCTATAGATCAAGAGAAGATTGTATTCAACTCTTGGAACATGAAGAACTTCTCCAAATTTGGATCTATCAATGTTGACACCACTGCATCCAGAGACTCACAGTGGTTAATCATCACCAATAACCACCTTTTTCCCCTCACAAAAATCAGCATAGAAAAAGAGAAGATGCTGGTGCATAGTCATATGCCTTTTAGCTTCAGGATCTGTGATCCATTCTTGGAATGAAGATGTCCATAGAGATTAGTGGACAACCACAAATGCAAGACTAGAGGGGTTGGAGTCATTGTCTTGTGGATACTTAAAAAGTAGCTTATCACACTTGGAACTTTTAGCAATCTCTTCAAGCTTCCGGATGCAAGCACAGCACATGGTGAATTTCAGCCTTTCTCTTTGCAAAATCTACAAATAGACTTGTTTGAGTTATTTTGAAGAATTTTTGCCCATCATTCTTTGGCTTCTTCCATACAAGCATAGTTGAGAAAATCTTTAAAAAATCCCGATTCGAGCCGATTTTTCCCGATTCACAGCCTGGCCGATTTTTTGCCGATTTTTTTCCAAAAAATTGTGATATGCATGAAAAAAGCTTTTTTCCAATGAAAATTTGCATTTTCTTTGGTTTTTTCAATGAAAAAGTGCCGATTTTTTGCTGATTTTTTCCCCGAATCTATTCCAAGCCGATTCCGATTTTCTCAACTATGAATACAAGTAACAATTTTAGAAGGGTGTGTGTGTCCTGGAATTGCTTTTGAATGACCATGGTTCGGTGGTGGAAGATTCTTGATTCTAAAATTGGTGATGTCATAGTTCTTGCAAAAGTTGAGCTTGCAAATGATGAAACAAGGCTTTGTAAACTGCACCTGTTTTCTAGAGATTGAAAAGAATTCAAATTTGGAAAAAATTGTAAAATGCTTTTCCGTTTGCAAACATTATGGCTGCTAGAAGTTTGCCTTTCAAGTTGTCTCGAAAGGGTTTTCCAACTTGCCTATGTCACATGGTGTGCCTTGATTTATTGTGCTACAATTGTCCTAGTTGTCACATCAACAAATTGCACTTTACCATCTGTCCTGTTGAAAGTGCATGGCATGGATCTTGGTGAATGGGAACTGAATACTTGGCATCTCTTGACTAGATGTAGGCACCTATAAAGAAAGTGGGTCATGAGCTAACAAGGGGCCATTTTAACTCTATGATTTGTCATATCAACTGTATTAGTGCACCACCATTTATTGGTGTCATATTGGATGGAGAATGTAAAAAATAATGGGAAGTTGGCTATTCAAAAATTATTTCATTCATGTAGGAATAGTCTGCGGTATCCCTAAAAATGAAAATGCCCCTCATTTTCTCTTTTCCTTGTGCACACTTGATCCAATTTGGTGACCAAAATGACCAAATAAGAAATAGTGCAAAAATAGGACCCTTCTCAAAATTTTACTCCAATTCCAAAAAAAAAGGCGATTTTTCAAAACTCTCAATTGTTTGCTTTATAGAGCCAATTTGTGGAATTTGGATAGTTGTTTGTTTCTCTTTTGTCTAATATGCTTGTGTGTTATACCTACAGCTGGAGGAACTTGCAATTAACTCCATTAAACCTTTTTGCTAAATCCTAGAGGGAACTACTATGCAAAAGATTTTGAAACAAGAACATGAAAATATGACGTGGTGTCCTTAGACATCAAAATACTTTGCCAACAATGTTACCGGTTCGGTACCCCTAGACCCCCGGATCCGGAAACGGTCCGTACCCGGTCCGGATCCGGGTTCGATCCGACTGTGGATCCGTCCAGGGTCCCGCCCGGGAGACCCGGATACGGCCGGGTCCGTCCCCCTAGACCCCCGGATCCGGAAACGGTCCGTACCCGGTCCGGATCCGGGTTCGATCCGACTGTGGATCCGTCCAGGGTCCCGCCCGGGAGACCCGGATACGGCCGGGTCCGTCCTTGGACGGACCCGGCCGTATCCGGGTCTCCCGGGCGGGACCCTGGACGGACCCACAGGGAACCGAAATAAAATATTATTATAAAAATAATTAAATATTACTTTTAAAAAATTAAATACTGAAATAAAAAATTAAAATGAAAAATTCGAAGACCGACTCCCGACACCCGACTCCCACGTACTCCACCTACTCCACCTACTCCCTTTACTCCCGTTGCAAGTGGCATCGCGAAGTAAAACAAAACATGAACTTCTAGCTGTTAATTCAACCATTCGTGATGTTGAAACCCTAGCTCGCGGCGCAAAGAACTCCTCCCACTCCTCCATAGCTCCTCCATAGCTCACGGTGTAAAGAATTCCTCCACATCCTAGCAGGTATGTTAGCTCTTCCTCTACAATGTTTTAATCTTTTAGATTAATATTAGAAAAGTAAAGATAAATTTTATAAAAATTGTAGAAATTCAACATTAAAATTTAAAGTTTAAACAATTTCAAAATTTTTTACGATAAACCCTTCTCTCTGCAAACGCTCGGCTGTTCCTTTTCTCCTCTGCGAAGGCCTTCTATCTGCGAACGCTTCGGCTGTTCCTTCTCTCCTCTACGAAGGCCTTCGGCCCTTCACCTGCACAGTTTCTCCGAAAAATTTAATATACCACTATAGACAAGAGGGCCAATCCAAAAAAGTCGAAAAAAATAAATGCAGGTGATATGAATTTACCTTCCGTGTAATCCGTCCTGGTCTTTTGCTGCTTCTGCCATCAGAAACCTGTGCGAATGCCCACCTCTCTCGGAATGCCCTTCACCTCTCTGCGAATGCCCACCTCTCTCGGAATGCCCTTCACCTCTCTGCGAATGCCCACCCTTTGATTTAAATTTAGACTATTTCCTCACTTGTATTTACTCACTTGGCCGCTCTACCTCGTGTCACATGCTCGTGTGCCCTCGTGTCCTCTTTGCCCTCACATAATTGTTCTCCTGTGTTTAAATCGAATATAATATGCAACCCGTCTCCTTGATTTAATTTTGAAACTCTTATTTTATTTTATTACTGAAACTAAGTTATATATTGTTCTCGCACTTTGCAACTCTTATTTTATTTTACTAAAATAAGTGTTTAATTTTTTGAAACGGGTTTAAACTAAAATAAGTGTTTAATAAAATTATTTTACTAAAATAAGTGTTTAACTTTTATTTTACTAAAATAAGTGTTTAATTTTTTGAAACGGGTTTAAAATAAGTGTTTAATAAAATAAGAGTTTCAAACTAAGTGAGGTTACTAAAATAAGAGTTATTTTGCAACTCTTATTTTATTTTGAAACTTTGAAACTAAGTGTTTAATTAACTAAGTTATTTTGAAACTCTTATTTTATTTTACTAGGTTATTTATAAAATTGTTCTCCTGTGTTTATCGAATATAAGTTATTTATAATATGCAACCCGTCTCCTGTGTTTAATTTTGTTTAAATTATATCATTTATATAGAACTTTGTGTTATAGTAGAGTTTATTATTATTATTAAAATGGATTTTTAATTTTAATTTGTGTTTTTTTTTAATTATAGTTTATAATATTTATGTCAAATTCCATTACGGGAGTTCAACGTGGGGAGTCATTAGTAAGATTTTCTATTTTTATTTATTATTATTATTATTATTTAATATAATAATAAATAAAATTATATCATTTATATAGAATAATTTATTGACAGTTTAACTAGTTAAATTCCTTTATTTTTATTGAAGAGGTTTAATTTAATTTTATTTTAAAACTATACATTATATGTATAATGCATCACCAATAAACAAAGACTAAAGTATAAAAATAAAAATAAAAAAATATTAAAGACTAAAGTATAAATAGTATAACTTAGTCTCAATATTATATTTTAATTTTTATGGTACTTGTTAAATTTTAAAATTTAAATTTATAAATCATTTATCAAATGAAAAAAAAAATATTTTTCCTCACAACTTCTGTCATTTTAATTTTTTATCTACAATTCCTTATTTCAGGTTCAAAGTTCATCAAGTAAAGAACAAATTTTTAGACATTCAGTTTTCACTTGCAAAGTATAAATTAGAATGGCAACAAGTGCAAGCTCAGTAAGCAAGTCCCGATTTAGAATTGATCCAAAAGCCCCACTATGGAACTATGTCACTATGTTAGAGCAGATTCCAGGGGGTGGGGGCTACATATGGATTTGTAATACCTGCAATGTTCGGTATAGTAGTTCATACAACCGAGTGAAAGCTCATTTATGTGCTCTACCTGGCCAAGGCATCAGAGCTTGCCCAGGGTCAAAAGATGCACCAGTGTCAAAATCTGTGATATTGCAATACATAAAAGAACAAGAAGACGCAGATGCTTTAGCCACTTTACAATCAGGACATCCTTTGGCAAAGAAAGGATCTCGATCAAAGAAGCCACCTACTGCCCCATCTCATGCTGGCAACCCATTTGTGGTTGCACCCCATCCATTTTCAAACACACCTTCCACGCACGAAGAGGATTCTTCTCTTTCACGGAAAAGAACAAAGGGACCATTGGAGAAGGCATTCCAAAACGAGTCTAGGGACATTGCAGATCAGATGATTGCACGTTGCGTGTATGCCAATGGCTTGTCTTTCAATGTGGTTAGATCACCATATTGGCAAGATATGGTGAAAGCCATTAATGATGCTCCAAAAGGGTACCAAGGCCCAGGTTATGAGAAGGTGCGCACCACTTTGTTGACAAAGGAAATTTTTTTTGTAGAAGATTCATTGCAGCCCATTAGAGATTCATGGGTTGAAACAGGGTTGTCCATCGTTTCTGATGGATGGAAAGATGCACAAAATCGCCCTTTGATAAATGTCATTGCAATAAGCCCCAAAGGGGCAATGTTTTTGAAAGCAGTTGATTGTGAAGGGCAAGTGAAAGATGCCCAATTCATTGCTAACATTTTGATTGAAGCAATAGAATCGGTGGGCTCTCAAAACGTTGTTCAGGTCATAACAGACAATGCCAAAAATTGTAGAGCAGCAGGGATGTTGGTGGAAGCAAGGTACGGGAATATATTTTGGACACCTTGTGCTGCCCATTCACTCAACTTAATACTGCAAAAGTTGGGGAAACAAATTGAATGGATAAAAGAAATTTATGCCGAGGCCGAAGACATTCAAATGTTTGTGACAAACCATCATATGTCGCAAGCTATATTCAGGCAATTCTCAAAATTGGAGGTGTTAAAGGTAAGAATTTTGTATAATGATGTTTAGTTTGTTTTAAAATTTGAAAACATTTTTGTTTTGTTGTCTAATTTTTTTTATTTTACTAGGTTACTGAAACTCGATTTGCCTCGCACACAATCGTCTTGAGGCGACTTGTGAAAGTGCGAGAGGCATTGCAAAGTATGGTTATTAGTAACCTTTGGAGTGTATGGCGGCAGTCAAGCACTGAGAGGGCACAAAAAATAAAGATGTTGATCCTTAATGATGATTGGTGGGGTCGTGTTGATTACTTGCTCAAAATAACTGAGCCTATCATAAGCATGATCCGATTTGTAGACATGGATCAGCCATGTTTAGGAGAGGTATATGATGGGATAGACTCAATGATCGAGAAGATCAAAGCCATCATCAATGCAAAAGAGCAAGATCCCCATGAGACATTTTTCAAACAAGTGCAATCATTTGTAATTGAGCGGTGGAACAAAATGACGACTCCCTTGCATCTCCTTGCCTTTGCATTGAGTCCCAGATTTTATAGTAGTGAAATCCTTTCTTTGCCCGGTAGAGTTGCACCATATAAAGATATTGAAGTTAGTGAAGGATACAAGGCAGCATTCAGAAGGCTATATCCTGATCCTGAGATTGAGGACATAGTTTCAACTGAGTTTGGAGACTTCATTTGCTCTATAGGACATAGCCTTAGCGCTTGCCGCGACAAATACAAAAAGGATGCTCATATGTGGTGGTATTTGCATGGGCAAACAACCCCAACCTTGCAATCTCTTGCAATCAAAATATTATCACAGGTTTATAAATTTTGAACTCTACTTTTATAGGTATAATTTCAATTTTTTATTTTGCATTGGTTTTGAAAAAATTTCACTTGTGATTTTCTTAATAGGTTGCAAGTTCGTCTTCATCCGAGCGGAATTGGAGTACATACTCCTTTATCCACTCGCAGAAGCGCAACAAGCTGGTAGCAAAGAAGGCTGAGGAGTTGGTCTACGTGCATTCCAACTTGCGCATTTTATCGCATATGCAATCAAACTATAGGGAAGGGCCAACAAAGCATTGGGATGTCAGGGCAGAAGATGTTTATTTAGATGCTTCCCACTCCCATGATTTATTACTTGACATAGAGGCTTTGGCTTCGCCAAGCCAACCGAGTGGTGTTGGTGTTGGTGCTGGTGTTGGTGCTAGTGCCAGTGGGAGTGGGAGTGGGAGTGCTAGTGCTAGTGTTACTGCTACTGCTTGTGGTTCTAATGAATCACATGTTGATGTTGATGCTTCTGATGAAGACATTGAAAATGAATATTAAAATATTTGATATTTCAATACGTGATAGTGTTGATGTGGTTCATTAAAAATGCAAGTAGCCCAATTTTGAGTGTTTATACCAATGTGAAATGCTTAGCAAATGTTGATTTAGTAAATGAAAATGTTGGTTTAGTAAATTAATATATGATGTTGATTTAGTAAATTAATATATTATTTTTATTAATTTTTGTACGGCCGAACCCAAAACGAACCCAAGAAAAAAAAAAAATTGCCGTACCGACGAACCGGGTTCTTCGAACCCGAACCCGAACCCACAACGAACCGGTAACATTGTTTGCCAATGAATGAAAGAATTCCAACTGATGTACAAAATAATGGGTGAGTGGAGGTACAAATACACTTCATGATACATTTGCATGGATCCCAGTAATCATCACATCAATATGCTAGTGGTCCATTAAATCAATAACTGAATCACGTTAGAAGATGAAGATGGGCCTACAAATCATTACAAAAGTACAATACAATATCAAAATGTCAGCCATGACCAAAATGAATGATTACACATTTCAGCAAAATTTTCATGCTGTTATGGTTGAGGTCCAATAATGGGCCAAAATTTTTGGTGTCGAACTTAGGATGATTGTTTGACTGAGTAAAATCATTCAATTTGGGATTGCTCAAAAAACATCTTCGTCCTAGCCTTAGTGGGGCTGGTTTCATCATCCAGTTGTGCATGCAGGCCTCTGCATTTTTATTTTAAATGACTGACCAAATCCTTCTGGTTGAGAAACAACCTAAGGATGAGGCATGTTGTTCCCATAATCAACAGAAAAACTCTTGCCCTAATGCATCTGTTTATTGGCTGAGTAACTCAGTAGGAGGTAAAGCTGGGATCTCCTATCAACTGAAGCAGCTTAGTTGCCTGCCACATTCAATGTTTTGCATTGAATTCGAGTTTGGATTCTGCATTCTTTTGTTTAGGTGAGGTCCAATGCTTATTCAAAGGGCAGCTTTCAATCTTATTTTCTGGACTTTAGCGATAGGCTTATTTAGAGAGTGCTCCTTAATACTATGGTCTAGGCTCTGGAAGCAAAATTAGTGATCTGATAGTTTATTGTAAACCACCTTTTGGTTAAACCCTCTTGGCACATCATGATAATGGACTCTTGTGCCTTCCTTGAGGTTAAATCAAATGCAAGCCTATCAGTTAGAGCATGGGACTAACTTCCATGATGACAAACAAAGATTCTAAAGGGCTATGCAATCCTCTCAATAATGGACCATAGTTACAAAACTTGACCTAAACAGGGCATCATAAATCAACAATCTCAGTTGTTCATAAGTATTTTGACAATCAGTTAAATAACCTGCAGGTTTGAGGACGTATCTGTCGCTACATGTGCAGAACAACTGCACCATGCTTGAGTTTCTCAATTTGGATACATTGGTTAAAGTATATTTGTGGTCCGCTATTCAACAGGAGACTTCCCAAGCCATAACTCCAGAATGTATGATAGCTTTTGGGGTGAGGGGGATTTTATTAACATAGTAACTAACAATTCAATGGTTAGAAAGTTAATGAAAAGATGTATCAAATTTCTTCAAACAAACAAAAACACCAGGGTTAGACATACTTTGCAGAGCATGTTCCATATGTGCTTCAGTGCTGTCTTGAGTGCCATAGTGCATCAACTCTGCTGAGCATCCAATTTGCAAATTCGAAGGTGTTGTTTGAGGCCACTTAAGATGATCAAGTGTCCCAGCGAAAGGCCTGCACTAAATGCACTGGAAGGAAAAAATCTGATCACTAAAGAAAGCGATAGACACCAAATGAAGCCAAGAAGAAGCATATATAGAGCTGGGAGCCCCAACAAAGCCTTCATTTCCATTTCTTTTCATATTTCCAAAATTTTATTTTATGTTCTTTTAATTGATTAAGTCATCTTGTCGGACATGTACAAAAAATATAATGTGCTAAATTTTGAGAATCTATTCAATATTGGGAAGTGAAAAACATTTTTGTTTTCTTAAATTGCATTCAATCATCTTCTGTTCAAATTGCTGTTTTCCAAGAGATATGAGTCTGCAATCTTACAAGTTCCATCCTGGAGAAAATTAAAAAGTAGCTTCCAGATTCTTAACATGTTGTTGTAAACTTCAGATTATCTTCTGTATAAGCAAATTTTATATCTTAGTTATACACTAGTGGATTCATAGCTCACTATCAGGTATTTTTTACAGATTCAATATCCTGCATTCTTTGAGTTTTCTACTAATGTATTGTGTTTAATATCTTGTAGGTATTATTCTTATGATTCTTAAGTCTTTTCTACCTATTCTTGTTCCGTTTTCCATCATTTTCAGCATCTTACATGTAGAGTACAGAGAGAATTGAGACTAGCTTCTTGACTGGAGAATTTAAACTCCTAGGATAAAAGCTAGGGGAACTGTGGATAAATTATATTCATTCTTTAAAGGAAAGAGGAAAAAGTGACTTGTATTGATGACAGAACATTTGAAAGTGTTCTGCATACATAATGCTAGGAAATAATCAGAAAGCATAACTTGGTGGAATATTTTTTACTTGTCCTTTTGGCTTCCAAGATTTTCTGTTTCAATTTGAAAGAAGAAAAGGTTAACATGAGGCTAAGAACGGTGTCTGTGTTTATTGCAGAATCTCAAGCCCCTTACATTTCACCATTCGTAAGTATTATATCCTTTTCAATTCTACTTGTTGGTGAGAGCTTATATGGATTTAGAATTATGGGTATCACATGGTTCACAGAATTCTCACAAGTGTAATGGGTATTTATTTCACTTCTTAAGGCGAGTTGCCAATGTATGTTTTTTTCAGGTTTCTTAGCAGCTAGTATTTAATCATCTATTGAATTTGCATGTTGAGCTTATGAATACATTGTGACCTAGAGATTGACTCAGCTACCTCATCCATTTGAATTCTCACGGCACCTAGGACTATAAGTTTCTAAAATTTGTATTCCATCCAGATAAATGTGAGCACATTCTGTAATTAGAAATTTCTTTTTTAGCAGTCTCTGTTTAAGACAATAGTCAAGATGGTCAACCATTGCTGCCATTTTTTTGTAACCTATCCATGTAAGTTGAGAATGATTATTTTATATCCTATTACAAGGTATTGTACTTTCAAGTTATAGAGATCAACCTTTTTTATTGTTAACTTTCTGTTACAAATATTCTCATGAAAAGTGTATGTTTTCAATGAGTAAGATTATGTGCAATTTTGTTAGAGGCACAGAGAAAATTCAGACTAGCACAAGGAGTGCTTAGAAGTTTTGAATTGGGTATATTTACTATAGCACACACGATGTATCTGACAAGAAGGTACAAAATAACTTGTCTTGTGCCCCAGTAAAGACCTTTAAGAATAAATAGCAGATTCCACTAGAACGTGTTAAAAATAGAGAGTAAGCACGGTTTCAAGAGGATCGAATTAAATTTACTCTCATTATTTGGGACACACTTCTGCAGTCAGTTCTTTCTTTAACCGTCTCAATATCTTTTGCTGCACAGTACCTGGCAGAAAGCTAAAAAAGAGCACACACAGATTGTGACAGCAACAGTTTGCATCCAGCAAGTAGGGCTTGCCTGCTTTATTCTCCAGTATCTCCCTGCATTCATCCCAATTTCACACCTACTCTATTAGGATGTTTTGATTTTAGTTGTTCCTTCTTTCCATTCTGCATAGCATCTGTTTCATCTATCTTTGTTGTTCATTACCTGTCATCATTGAAATACTTATTTGCCTTTGCATCATTTTTTTCTCTTAATTCTAAGCCCCTTCATTAGCTATCGAAGTCATCAAATAATAATAACAAAATATCTTCTCAATATGGCCTTTAAGACTTTTTACCATGTACAGCTTTTCTATAAACATGGTGGAAGCGTGCTGAGATGCTGTCAAGAACTATTTCAGAAATTATTACAAAAGTAGCGTCCAAGCTTGTTAATGAGACTTTGACGAGGAAGGGAATCTCCCTTATAGTAAAAAGTGGCATGCCATCAACCAACAAGTTAACAAAAATGGCAAAGGTTTAAGACGATAACCTCAAGAAGTCTACGAAAGAATTGGACAAGAATGGAAAAATCTAAAACAGCTTCATAAAGTTAGCTAAAGACATGCATCAACAGTGGATCTAGTACAATTGTTTTGAAATTTGTGCAAAATAACAGTTACAAAAAGATTGAATTATTTTTCTCCATGCACCTTTCATAAGAAAAAGTGCAAGTGATTCTGGCAGGTATTTCGCAGGTCAGAAAAACCAATTGTTTAACAGAATTTGTATCAAGTCATTTGACAACAATTACTTAAATCAGCATTTTGAGCCTGAATTGACAGGTTGTTTAGAAGATTAATATGCAGTCTTTATTGGACTGTCATTGAAGGTCAATAATCTAGCACCGGAACATCAGCAGATTCTTTTTTTGTTTTTTTCGTTGGAGGGTCATCCATAGAGATTAAAGTGGATGCTAATGCGAATAGATCAACAACACTAATAACTGCAAGAGAAGGAAAGTAAGAAATAAATTTTATTAATGTCTGTTGGTGACTAGAACAGGTCAATGGACTCGAATATAAGACATGATTATAATAATGAAGGGAAGCCAAAATTAGTGCTTAAAGAAATACAAGATTACAAATTATAGAATACATAATAATAAACTTTGACCTAGAAGAGGCAGAGAGCATGCATCTATGTGTAATGACATCGTGTGGGACATATACATCTCAAGTATAGGGCAAATATGAGACAAGCATAAGCAAAGAGGGACTTGAATTGCAATAGAGAATCTGTTACCGAGAAGAGATAGGTAGTGAGGGAAGATAGTGGAAGCAACTATCACTAGTCCACATCCATATGTGCAGGATTTTTGTCAACCAAAGTGTAGCCGGTGTATGATCTATGATTTCTAAGGAAGAATTGTTGGGACAAAATGAGCTTAGGATCTCAAAAATCCTCCTTTCATCCAAAGACAAGGATCCCTTAGGCATGGAGAAGAATCTAGAAATAGCTGTATTTTTGGGTCTCTTGGGCTGTGCACATGAATGATGTTGATTGCCTTGTCCTATGTGTGGAGGTCACATGGTAGCTGCTCTGTTGGGGAGGCATTGTTTAATAGGTTGATGAATGTGGCACAATAGCTATACGGGAAGATTGCCATGACCGTTATACAATAACGGTAGTATTGACAGAGTGTTTGTATGGAAGAAATACAATAAGAATATGGTGATTGGGACAAGTCCCAGTAAAAAGTAAAACTAAATAGTAAGAGTGTCGTAGTCATGGCACTTTGTCTTTGTTAGAAGGTCCAATATCTTGAGATATGATGTAAATATATAAATGTATGGCAATATCTTTTAAAATATTTAGAAAGTGTCTAGAAGTCTAAAATAGTCCAAAGTATCTTTTGAAGTATTATGTAATTATTGTGATCTCATGGGAGAAGTTCAAAAGGAGAATATCTAGAAACATGTGATATTTTAACTATCTCATGTAGTTATAAACATCACAGAAAGTGTCCAAGAGGGTGTGGGAAGGATATCTAGAATATCTTGATACTATGGGAAGAGTCCAAAAAGGAGATCTCTAGAGTATGCTGACATATGTCCATCTAGAGTTCTCCGTCCGTGAATATCTAGATTTTAAGAGTCTATAAATAGGGGACAACCCCACCATGGAAGGCAAATTGAACATCTAAGAGCCTAAGGCAGCCAAGTAGACAGTAATGGCTAGCAAGCCAAGCCAGCCAAAGGAAGAGGGTTTCCTTGTACAAGTGCTCTCAAGGATTGTCATAGTGAGAGTGGAATACTTTCATTGGGTGAGTCCATGAGAGGTGGAAGTTCAATTGGAGGATTGAGTCCACTTGTTGGCAAGCACATATATAATCTTGTTTTGCATATGTAATGAAAATATTATTTTTTTTCAAATTGCATTAGCTCAATTGGTTAAAATCCTCAACTTTCAAGAATGAGACCCATGTTCAAATCTCGCGACGCAATACATACATAATAGCCAAGCTATTGTAATACCACTATGTGTTTTTGATGTAATATGGGTGGGGCCCATTTCAATCCCATATAACCAATTAAAAGCAAAAAAAAAAAGAAAATCCTATTCTTATTGTGCCACCCTTGTTGTCCTATCAACATTACCATTGTTTATCTCTATTCTTGCCTCTATGTATATTCCATTGGTGTATGTGTTGTACGTTATTATCCCATCACCATAGGAAGTCTATGTGTTAAAGTGAAAGACCATAGCAAGAGAAGTTCTTGGGATGACAATTTGTTTGTGCTGAGGTCGACATTTTTGGTTTTGTTGCTGGGACCACTTGTCTTTGGTGGTTGTGTTGTTCAGTTTTTGCATGTTTACCTCTTTGGTAACTATCTTTCTATCTGTGGTTACTTACTATAGTGACTTTTAAGTTTAACTTGTAGAAAAAAGTTTTACTGTTGCCGTGGTAATTTCAATTTTACTGATAGTAAACTATTTTTACTATGGTAACCCTAGACTTTACTGTGGTAAGTCCTATTCATCGGAGTCATTACCAATTGATGACACTGGCCAATACCCTCCTTGTGGGTCATGTTTATTGTGCTCATGGGTGTAGGTGTATGGTGAAGATTGGTTAACAACTATATCCTTTTTTGTTTTTGTGGATAGTATGTGATTACCCTATCATAATTTGTCATTTGTTTGTCCTATCCTCGTCTATGTGTCCGCATTTGATGCTTACTATTAAAGAATTGGGTGGCAGAATTTGATAGATTTCGTATTTGCAATACTCAGCAGGAGTATTCAGCTTCAAGTTCATGTGAGCTTGACTTTTTCACCAAAAAGAGTTGTTGGTGAATATTGAAGAAGTGCTACAAAGATATAACTTATGTACTCCATTTTAATCACGTCTCGGAGGAGTCTACCTTATAAAGATGAAGAAAATTCTTGTCTTTTTAGCCCAATTCATTGCAGATGCCAAGACTTTCATTCAGGAATATAAGAGAGCATGTGTTTGCAATGGTTTGATTAGGAATGTGCAATGGCCCGAGTTCCTTCCAACTTTATTGTATGGCATTGCTTTGCGGTGGTATGAGGCCCAAGAAGATGAGATCAAGAATTTGTTGAACTGGGTTAGCAAGTGCATGATCGAGGAGTATGGTCCATGACAAAAATATTTTTACTTGATGATTGAGATCACAAATCTGGACTAAGAACCTAAGGAGAAAGTTTGTGACTATTATGCACAAGCACAAAATCTTTGAAGGAAGGAAAGTCAAAGCCCAGATTCATAAGAACTTGCCTAGTGGCCTAATGGATGGTGTGGACAACTTGCTTTGTAAACATATTATTGCAAGATTAAAGGCATCAATGAGGCCACAAGTTAAGTATGAACAACCTGCCACTATCCTACAAGCATACGAGATTGCAAAGCAGGAGAGTTTGCAAGAGGAACTAGTTCCACTAGTGCTAGCTATACCAATCACTCCTAGCTAGGTTCCTCAACCAACAACAATAGTAAGTTAGCCTCTTTCTACTTCTATAGCTGAAGTTGAAGACTGAATTAAAAATATGGGACAACTCGCCATCAATTTGTTGTAGGGGAAGGAATCGAGAACTCAACAATCCCAATTACGAGATAAAAGTACGAAAAATAGTTTGTTCGAAGTAGTTTGCTATGACTGCAAAGAAAAAGGGCATTACAAGACAATTTCCCTAATAATGCATCTACTTAAGGTAAAAAGACCAATGAGAAAGGGCAGGCCCTAGTTAATGTTGTTGATCTTGTTCAAGACGGTGGAGAAGAAATCGACACCATGGCAACAAATATCTGTCATGGTAAATTGTCTGTCACAAGGTCAAATATCTTGAGAAATGATGTAAATAGATAAATGTATGACAACATCTTATAAAATCTTTAGAAAGTCTAGAACTCGAAAATTGTCTAGAGTATCTTTGGAAGTATTAACTATTATGTAATTATTGAGATATCATAAGAAAAGTCCAAGAAACATGTGATATTTTGACTATCTCGTGTAATTATAAATATCATAAGAGTCCAAGAGGTGATGGTAAAAATATCTTGAATATTGTGATATTATGGGAATAATTTAAAAAGGAGATCTCTAGAGGATGTTGACATTTATCCATCTAGAGTTCTGAATCCATGTAATATCTAGCTTTCAAGAGTCTAGAAATAGGGAACATCACCCCTTATGGGAGGCAAGTTGAGCATGTGAGAACTCAATGAAGCCAAGTAGAAAGTAAGGGATAGCAAGCCAATATAGCCAAAGGAAGAGGATCTCCTTGTAAAAGTGCGTCCAAGGATTGTTAAAATGAAAGTGTGGTGAATGGCCATTGGGTGAGTCCATGGGAGGTGGAAGCTCAACAAGAGGATCGAATCCACTTGTTGGTGAGCACTTGTATAATTTTGTATTTTGCATATGTACTAAAAATATTCCAATTCTTGTTGTGCTATCCTTGTCGTACTATCATTTTTACCATTGTTTATTCTTGCCTTTATGCATATTCCATTGGTGTATAAGTGTATTAGTGTTTATGATGAAATTTTAATAAAAGATCAGCAAAATAATTGTTTGAACTTTGAAATACCTCAAGACGAATGTACGATAAGAAAACTCTATGAGGAGAAACATTGCCAATCTGTAAATAAAATGTAAGAAGAAGAATTGCAAAAACCTGATTCTAGTACCACTTTCTGTTAAACAAATAGTAAATAACAGAAATATCATAGTAAGTATAAATATTAAAGAACTTCATCTTGCAAAAGATCCACACAAAAAACATATGGGATGGATTGATATTGAGTTTTAGTAACTCAAGCCAGGAGCAATGGGATCTATTGCTTTCCAAGGTTGTGTTCCTAAACAGTATCAAACTTCAATTAGGAATGCACAGATTCTTTTCCTGCATAATGCTGAAGTTTTATAATAATGTGCCAGCATCAGCATCAGTGCAAGTGTCATGATGTATGTGATCAAATGCAGATCTAAGCCATGATTATTTTCACAGGTTCCTACATCAGAAACCCAATTCCAATCTGTGCTTAGATGGAGCCAACAATTGGATAAGAAATGTAACTATCATATAGTGCTTGTTACAAGGAAAGTTGAACCCCTTGACCTCTTGAAATTCTTGAATGGTAACAGTGTGTACATAAATAGGAGTGTTCAGCTGCTATGTAAGTTTAGCTCTTGTTGAACATGGAAATCAGCAAGTACAATTTGTGTCGTTGACCGTAGTTCAACAAATGGATGGGGAGGTTTCTACTCTCCCCAACCTTTGGATCTTGGGTCGGTTCCCTTCTACCTTCTATCTAATGTTGAAAATAAATAATGAAAACTGATTTAAAACATGCAAAAACCAATAAGCAAAATAATGCAAGAAAAACAAATCTAATCTACTTCTGTTTGAGAGTAAGGGTGAAAGAGAAATAAAATGCAAAATACGGCCAAGACCGTAGCGAGGTTTAAGGTTGGTGCGATCAACAACTCTAGCAGATACTGAATAACTTCACTGTGATGAGATCTCCAAAGTAATCATTCATATCACAAAGAAAAACGACTAATAGAGGGAAGAAGAGTAGTGCTACTAGTTCCATGCATCCATAAATTAAAGGTTAAACACAATAATTCATGAATGTCATGCACAATCCTTTGTTTTATTGATTTCAAAATGTCGAGTACAATGATCTCCAAAGTGTAGCTCTAGTATGTTGGGTAGCCAAAAGACCCTTACAATGAGCATTCAACTCTTATTTATACTTGAACCTATAGCCACAAAATGGACTACATACAATGTACCTTGGTGATAATTACAAGGTGGTTATATCATCCTTATCCTGTTTACTAAATTTAGACAAGGACTGAGGCACCTTGGTTGTGGGTTGCTCTAGTGAGTGGAGCGCTCCAATGAGTGAGTCGCTCCGATGCGTGGGGCGCTTTAGTGAGTTGGGCTCCTTCCAAACACTTAGCCAATTCTTGTTGATTTATGCCTTGCTCTGTCTTTTGCTTTAGCTTGTGCAATGGACCTCCATTCAGGGTGAGAGGTAGCTTGGAGAACAGGCCACTCTGGTGAGTGGGGCTTCCTCTTCCAAACACTTAGCCAATTCTTATTGATTTCTGCTCTACTTTGTCTTCCGCCTTAGCTTGTGCGATGCACCTCCATTTGGGGTGTGAGGTTGCTCGGAGAGCAAGACGCTCTAGAGAGTGGGGGCAATCAGCGAGCAGGTCGCTACCTACGAGGTCACTTGGAAAGTGGGGCCACTTTGCCAATGGGTCGCTCTGATGAGTGGGGCTTTTTCTTCCCAACACTTAGACAATCCTTTTTGATTTCTACCCTACTCTATCTTTTGCCTTATTTTGTGCGACGAACCTTAATTCAGGCAGCGAGGTCACTTGGAGAGCAGGTCGCTGTAGAGAGTGGGGTGCTTGGAGAGCAAGGTTGCTGTGGAGAACAGGGAGCTCGAAGAGCGAGGTCACTCAAAGAGTGGGTCTCTTTGGAGAGCGAGGATGCTCAACAAGTGAGTCACTTCGGTGAGTAGAGCTCCCTCTTCCAAACACTTAGCCAATTCTTGTTGATTTATACCCTACTCTGTCTTTTGCCTCAACTTGTGCAATGGACCTTCGTTCGAGTAGCAAGGTTGATCTAGAGAGGGGTGCTTGGAGAGTGAGGATGCTTGAAAAGTGGGTTGCTCTGAATAGCGGGGTGGTCAGAGAGCGGGTCACTCTGGAGAGTGGGGCGCTCGAAGAGAGGGGCCGCTCAGCAAGTGGGTTGTTTTGGTGAGTGCAGCTCCTTCCAAAAACTTAGCCAATTCTTGTTGATTTTTGCTGGCTTTGTCTTTTGCCTCGGCTTGTGCAATAGACCTTCGTTTAGAGCATGATGGTTGCAGCGAGCTACTATAATTCTTGCGACTTGGGGGGATGCCAATCTTGATTGATGGAAGATGAGTCAAATTTGAGATAGTCATGCAATAGAACTGATGCTTATGGTGGGAAGAGTGTTAGTGCTTGCAACGACTTGTGGATTGATGAGGGTAAGAATATTGGTGTTATGCTCATGATTTTCAGAGTAAGGCTGCGCTTATAAGAGGTGAAATGGGTGCAGCCGAAAAAGTAAAGCTGATTTGAGGAGTGTAAACAAAAGGAATAAGGGGGGAAGAGGGTATAGTGATAGTAGAAAAATCAAATGAGGTGGAGGTGAAGTGATCATGAGGTAGATGGTGGAAGAAAGGGATGAGAAGAAGTGAGAACCTGAGTGTCTCTTGTGAGATTTTTTGCTCAGGCAAGACTTTTTTTTTCAATAATATATATTTTTTATTTTCTAATAAGTATCCAAGACTTTTCCTTATATGGAAAGGGAACAACCTTAAATAGGAAAACAAAGGTTTTTTTTTTTTTAAATGTAGCTTGCTACTACCATCATGCTTGGAATGAAGAGACAAAGCAAGGGTAGACATTAACAAGAATTCGCCAAGTGTCTAGAGAGGGAGGCCCACTTACTAGAGCTCCCCACTCTCTAGAGCGACCTGCTCTTTGAACGATCTCACTCCTCTAATGAAGGTTTATCACACGAGGTAAGACAGAAGATAGAGCAGGGCAAAAATCAATAAGAATTGGCTGAGTGGAAGAGGAAGCCCCTCTCTCTAGAGTGACAATCTCTTCGAGCTACCTTTCTCTCTGAACGCCTTGCTCTTTAGAATGATCTCCTCTTTGAGTGACCTTGCTCTTGACCTCGCTCTCTAGAGTGACCCGCTCTTTGAGCAACCTTACTCCTCAAACGGAGGTCCATCACACAAGTTGACGCAAAAGACAGAGTAGGGAAGAAATCAACAAGAATTGACTAAGTGTTTGGAAGAGGGAGCCCTACTCACTGAAGCGACCCGCTCTTCGAGTGCCCCACTCTCTAGAGCAACCTACTCTCCAAGTGACCTCGCTCCTAGAATGGAGGTCCATCGCACAAGCTGATGCAAAAGATAGGGCAAGGTAGAAATCAACAAGAATTGGTTGTGTTTGGGAGGATCCCCTCTCTCCAAAGCGACTTGCTCTTCAACACCCCTACTCTTCAAGTGGCCTGCTTTCTTGAGCACCTTGCTCTCTAAGCGACCTTGCCCTCAGAGTGCCCCACTCTTTAGAGCGACCAACTATCTGAGCAACCTTGCTCTCAAGCGCCCTGCTCTTTAGAGTGATTTTGCTTGGGCAACCCTCTTTTCAAAGTGACCTGCTCCCCAAGCGACTTGTCACTGGGGCGAACCACTTGCCGGAGCAACTCACTCACTAGAGTGCCCCACTCATCAGAGTGATCCATAGCCAAGGTGCCTTGCTCCTTATCTATTTTTAGTAAACAGGATAAGGATGATATAACCACCTCATAATTATCATCGAGGTACATTGTATGTAGTCCATTTTGTGGCTACATGTTCAAGTATAAATAAGAACTGAATGCTCATTATAAGGGCCTTTAGGCTGCCCAACATACCAGAGCTACTCTCTAGAGATAATTGTGCTTGACATTTTGAAATCAATAAAACAAAGGATTGTGCTTGACATTCGTTAATTTTTTTTGTGTTTAACCTTTAATTTATGGATGTGTGGAATTAGTAGCATTGCTCTTCTTCCCTCTATTAGTCACTTTTCTTTGTGATATGAATGATTACTTTGGAGATCTCATCACAATGAAGTTATTCAATATCTGTTGGAGTTGCTGATTGCACCAACCTTAAACCTCACTACGGTCTTAGCCGTATTTTGCATTTTATTTCTCTTTCACCCTTACTCTCAAATAGAAGTAGATTAGATTTGTTTTTCTTGCATTATTTTGCTTATGGGTTTTTGCATGTCTTAAATCAGTTTTTGTTATTTATTTTCAGCATTAGATAGAAGGTAGAAAGGAATCGACAATTTTTCATTGAAAAATCCGAAGAAAATGCAAATTTTCATTGAAAAAAAGCATTTTTCATGCATATCACAATTTTTTGGGAAAAAATCAGCAAAAATCGGGAAAATTTGGCCAAGCTGTGAATTGAGAAAAGTCGTCTCAAATTGGGATTTTTTGCAGATTTTCTCAATTAATGTATAAAACATTGAATCTCAATCACAATAGAGGTTTTCTCATGTATGTTGTTTCTTTTGGGATCTTGCTCAACCATTTGCAAGTACATGATTCATAACCATTTGAATGCCCTTAAAGAAAAGTTAAACATAGGACACCTTGTAAAACATCCTCTTCAATAAAAAGCTGGTGTTAAAGGGTGGAGACCCTTGACCTCCACCTAGGGAAATTTGTTTGCATCGTTGTTCCCCCATAACTTTTGACATCATTTTGATATTAAAATGAAAACTAAAGTAAAAGATTTAAATAAAACTTAAAGTGGAATGGAAGAAGAAATTAATCAATTTAGAAAGATGAAATTATTATGCATACATACCAGCTAAAATAGGATTTTAGTTAGGGCTAAATAAAAATTGACAGTATAATTAAGTTTCTTCGACAATGATACCCAGAATATTGACATCCTTGAAAACATAGTGTATTAAATACAATTCACATCAATATTAAAATAGACATATTTGGCCCATTGGGGTTGAAGCAAGTGGCGGGGAACGAAAAGTTTCATGTAGAAATGGAATACAACAAATTGCAACACAATTCCATTACCACTTAAATAAACAAAATATACAATACGAATAACTTACAATTACAAATGGATACATATTGCACACAACATATATCAGATGGCCTGGTCCAACAGCCAGACGACCTTGCATAGTAGTTCAAACGACCTTGCACAGTAGTTCAAATGGCCTTGCACATTACTCAGATGACCTCACACAATAGTTAGATGGCCTGTCACAAGTATCTCATGATTACATGTCTGATTACACCCAACTTCTACTACCATGTGCAATACCAATGTATGAATGAATGAGGGAGGATCTTATTTATACAACTAAGGAGGTAGTTGCATCCTCAACTTCCTCCAACTAACTACCTTAACACCTCATCATTTCTTGAATTACATTTCACATACATTTATCTTCATTTACATTTCATGAACTTTTTTTTTGCGTATACTAGAGGAATTGGTAACTCGTTACATTTTTCATCACCTCTTCGTGGGTTCGAATCCTGCTCCTTGCTGCCACTATAACCTCCAGTTGCACCGGGTAAACTTTTTAAATTAGCTGGCGACGTTGGTGCGACACGCCCTCCGGTTCTACGAGGCTTGAGGGATTTGAACCGTGGTCTCTACGCTCCCAAAGGAACGCTTTTGACCAACGGACCAGGCCCTCACACCTTACATTTCATGTACTTTATTAATTACACGTACACACATTTCGTCAAACACCTTGCATATGGATTGCAAAATAATAGAATGACAAAACTTTATTCATTGATTATGTAGACATGTCAATTTGTCTACCTACATCTATCCCCTCCTCTAGACTTGTCGGCGTCCTCAACGACACATGAGCTAAACACTAAGGGTAGAAGCATTGAACACTATAGTGGAATCTCTTGTCACGCTTTTTCTGGTTTCTTTGATTCCAGACATCTTTTGCAACTGGCGTCACTTCAAACTGTTGCCAAACTCCACTTTGTGCAAGTGGCTATATCTCCAACATGATTGACAACATGCGCTGCCATTTGTGTCAAGGGTCAAGCAGGTGGGAGCTCCCTTATAGGGTCAAAGGAGCAGTGCCCCTTGTAGGATTTAAGGGTAGTGCCCTTCGCGTGTACCCATAGGGTTTGGGGCAACACCTCGAAACCTCAACAACGAAATGATTGAAACCCTCGTTGTCTAAACTGAACTTTTCTCCTCGTTAGCATTTTGGTAGCCTTCAATCAACCCTCTCAAACTTACCACAACTCCGAATGATTTCTTTTTGGCTCCAGGCGACTTCTTCTTGGCCTTAGACCCTGCGTTAGCCTTTGACAAACATCCCTTGACCTCAGAAAACCCTCCTCTTGGGTCAGATGACCAACCTTTTGGGTCAGACGGCCCACTTCCTGCATGAGACGACCTAGCTCCAGACAACCCTGTGTCAGTGGCTCAACTCTGGACGACCTTGCTTTAGAATGTTTGTACTACGCGCTCTTCCATTCAAATGAACTCTTCCTTGCCTCAAACTTTGGGTCACTTTGTCCTAACAATCTTCTTGCTTCGGACGATGCTCCTTATGGTTGGTCCACAGACATTGGTCAAGTTTTGAATGACCCTCTCTAGCCCTTGGACAACTTAGATTCTCTTGCGCATGTTTCTCCTTCACGAAACACATCATTGTCCCATTCCCCTTCCTTCGTTTCTTCACACTTCTGTCACACAAGTTCATTTGAAACCCAACTGGTTTTGTTGGCAAGGGTTTGTTATTGCAGCTCCCTCAACAACTACGTTTGTTTGCTGCAAATGTCGCACTTGTGCACAAATTATAATTTTTGGGTTGTTAGACAAGGGTTTTTAGCAAAACCAGTGTTTTTGTTGCTATCCCGACATGCCCTAGTTCCAACGCTCTAGTGCAACCCTCTCCTTTGTAGGTGCATTGCCCTTTTCCTATGTTGCCTTTGAAACTGCATGGTGAAATGTGATTTTTTTGCCTACTGGACGTCTCAATGCATGTCCTTGGTTGTATCCTAGCTGGTTCAAGTTCAACTAACTGGTCCACTCTTTGACTCCTCGTTGCTCCTTGGCTCTGTGCGTGAAAATGAGCAAGTGAGAGCTTTTTACCACTTTTTATAAGTTGAGGGAGGTAGGGGGACACTTGGCTTGCATGCGACAAGTGCCCCTCTACTCCCTTAACTGCCACTTCAACACCAATAACTGCTTTACATGCAATTGCTTGTTCCACATGCCATTTTCATCTTATGTGGCTTTGGCTCCTTGTTCCTCCTTTTGCATGGCGGGCATGTTGGGTAAGCGTGCATGCCCCATCTTAGATTGTGCCAACACTTTAGCCTGGACAACCTAGGCAGCTAGATGGCCTGCTTGGACATCCAAACGACCTAGTTTGTCTTTGGTCTAGACGATCCAAGGGGCCAGACGACCTGCCTGGTCATGCAGACGACTCTGTCCCTTGTCCTCTTATGTTGTCATGAATTCCACCCTACTCGTGTCTTTTTCAGACAACTTCACTTATTCTCCTGAAGGCCCATATTCATGTCAAACTATAGGTGGCTCATCCTCTTCCTCAGATAGCTCTGCGTGCTCTCTAGATGTCTTGACATCATCTTTCTCCCAATATTGGGATGTAGATGGCCTTACGTGACTACGACATGGTCATGATCTGTCTTAGGACAGCCCGACGATAGTTTGAGACTCAGACAACTTCTTCAGGTGGCCTAAAAAGGGTCCAAATGGTCCTCCTCTTGGGCCAAATGGCCCAAGGGCTGTTCGGGGACTTATCCTTGCTCCATAACGAGGGTCCCAACTTAGACGACCTAGGCTCAAATGGCCTAAGCCCTGAAAATCAAGGCTTGGGTCTAGATGACCCAAACCCCAGATGACCAAATGATCTTATCAAATGGTTAGATGTCGAACAATCTTTCTTTTCATCATCTATATCACTCATTTCGTTGTCTGCATCACTCCATCGTCTGCATCAACTACTTGTGCAACCTTCTCTTCATGCATAGCGTCGACTATTTGCTCGATCTCTACCTTTTTGATTGTAATCAAGTTCACCTCCTCCAATTAGGTTTATCAAGTTCACCTCCTCTACTCCTTTGCTTCTTCGAACTCCCATGTCACTCACCATTGGATACATCAACTTGCAATTGCTCTAGTGCCATACATTTGTCATGCATTCTTTCTACCGCACAACTTGCTCCAACCACTCCTAGCCTTTCCTACCAAACCAGGTTTTCTCCTCCATCAAACTTGTCAACTTCGTCATGTCCAACTTCATTGATGTGGACCCTAACAATCATATCTACATGCATGTCTTTGCTTTGTAAGCTCGTCTGTCTACACATACGTCTCTGCTTGCGTGAACTTGTTTGTCTATGCATGCGTCTTCGTCACCTCCACGTATGTTATTGTGCACTTGTCTGTCTTTGCCAACGCACACTACCATGTCGACATGCACATCTGATTCATGCTCAAACACTTGCATGCCACCATCTTGTGCAAACACTTGCACTTATTCCTCATGCGCGAGCACTTAGACAACAACAATTTTGCCATCATGGTCATTGTCACTGATTTCTCCATCTCATGTGTTTCTTTGCCAACAAGTTCACTCAACACGTTTGCAGTTTGTATGTCGCTAGCTTTGCTGTCTTGCAATTTTTTGCCATGTAACTTGTTGTCACCTCATTCTCCATCACCATCACGCAACTCATAGTCATTGACATGCAACTCATAGTCGTTGACATGCAACTCATTGCAGCTGACCTGCAACTCTCTGGTATTGACACACAACTCACCACCTCCAACATACAACTCACCGCTACTGTTATGCAACTCTCTGCGCACAAACCCTTGCACATCTCCTCTGTATGTGTTTGGTTGCGCATCCACTTGCATGTCTACTTTGTGTGTTGGTCCTTTGTCAGTGTCAACAAACAAGTTTGCGCCTTCATCTACTACGACCTTCAATCTGCCCTCCTCCTAAGGGAAACTACATCGTTCGTTGGCTGCATTGTAATCATTCCATTGTTGTCGTTGTGCACCTTTTTGAGTGATTTGCTCGTCACAACTCCATGTCACCAGGCTTGACCCAACTTTGAACAAGCAACAGCGCTAGAATGTAGAAATGGAATACAACATACTACAACACAATTCCATTACCACTTAAATAAACAAAATATACAATGCAAATAACTTATAATTACAAAGGATAAACTATGCACAACATATATTCGATGGCCTGGTCCAACAGTCAGATGGCCTTGCACAGTAGTTCATACGGCCTAGCACATCAGTTCAGATGGCCTTTCACAACAAGTCAAATGGCCTTGCACAATAGTCAGACAACCTTGCACAATAGTCAGATGGCCTGACACAAGTATCTCATGAGTACATGTCTGATTACACCCAACTTCTACTACCATGTGCAATACCAACATACGAATGAATGAGGGAGGGTCTTATTTATATAACTAAGGAGGTAGTTGCATCCTCAACTTCCTCCAACTAACTACCCCGACACCTCATCATTTCTTGAATTACATTTCACATACATTTATCTTCATTTACATTTCATGAACTTTATTAATTACATGTACACACATTTTGTCAAACATTTTGCGTACGAACTACAAAATAAAACTTTATTCATTGAATATGCAGATATGTCAATTCGTCTGCCTACATTTCAGATAATAACCCAAGGTTCATATCCCATAAGTGGACTTGATATTTGCCCATTGGTATAGGACGATCAATGGGGTGTCACGGGTTTTACATTGTAAACCAAGGATCCAATCCCATGGGTGAGCCTTAACATTTTATCAAATGGCATGAGCTCATGTTATGAAAAGCATGGGCTCCCACTGTGGAGGCTGAGGTTAAAATCTTGCCAAGCAATATATGCAAAATTGCCAGTTGTAATGCCACAATACGGTTTGTTGAAATACCACAAGAATGCAGCCATGATGTAATATGGGTGGGTCCTGTTTCAATCCCACATAAACAATTTAAAAAACAAGAAGGAAAAAGAAAAAAAAAAGACTTAGCTGGTTAGGGTAATTGAGCCAAGGTCAACAAATGGAAAAACTAATTACAACATTTTAAAATAATATTGATAGAGGGAATTAGTATAGTGTCCCTACAAGTAGGGTAATTAACATGTGATGTTATTTATGTTGTTTAGGAAAAACAAGTGAAGCTATTGCTACGTGCAGTACTTTCTTCAACTGTGAACTTCTCTGTCAGTAGTATCCAAATTATCGACCATCTCCAGTCTTAGAGAAACATGAATATTTCTCAGCCATAACATTTGAGAAAGGAGCGAAGCAAGTACGAATGCTTTAAAAAACAACAAAAAGCACCATGATAATGAGAAAGATATTTCGCTAGAGTTGGATTTTGAACCTAATCATGGAAACAGAAATAATCCAGAAGAAAACTGCAACAAATTCTTTTGCAATGGAAACCATAAAGGGGGCTAGATGTGCTTTAGGTATCTTAAAAGGAGTAAATATAGTCCTTGCAGATTTTAGTAGTACCTTTTAAACCAAATTGTTGGGGGGTGTTATTACCTGTGTGAACATTTTGTCTTTCAGTGATAACACAAAGGGACAGGTAGGTTATGTAGAAGGCTGTTGAGAGTTAGTTGAGAATATGTAGCTGTGCATAGCATAGGGTTCTGGAATGGGAAGATCAAAATACATTGGATTGTAGTATTTATTCAAGTTATAATAGTCCTTGCAGATTTGAGTGATACCTTTTAAACCAAGTTGTTGGGAGGTGTTATGATCTGTATGACCATGTGTATTTCAGTAGGTTATTATAAGCGCTAGTAACGCAGAGGGACAGGTAGTTTATGTAGCAGGCTGTTGAGAGTTGGTTGAGAATATTTAGATGTGTATTGCATAGAGATTTGGAATCGGCAAATCAAAATACATTGTATTGTATTAGTTGTTTGGTTTCTCATATTTAATGCTCATAGGGCATTGATGCTTACATTCTTTATGTTTATTTTTTGTTTTTATTTTTTGGTCCTACTTTGTTTTGTAGGAATTGACATTTGGTATATCCTATACCTTGGGGCTTATATAGATTGGCAAACCTCAAATAACCATGAAGTTTGTCAAAGGTCAAAATCAAAGGAAGTAAAAAATTTGATATAACATATGTAAAGTAGAGGGAAAAAATCCCCTGCTACAATAAGGGGGGTCTTGTATACAAATTGGGCATGCTGGGTTGGTTGGAAACTAAAAATTCACCTTCACCTTTACCCTTTTTATTTGTTGATATGGCTTTTTAGTGGAGAAACAGTTGTTGCAGAAAATCTGTATCATGCACATATGTTATTAGAGCCACTCCACTCCTGTACCTTGTAGTTAGACGGATTGCAAAGGCCCAATTTATCATGAAGTCTTTTAAGGGGTCAAAATCCAAGGAGGTACAAATTTTGATATGGGATACGTAAGGTACAGTGGAAAGTTCTGTCACCACAAGGAGGTCTTATATGGCCATTCGGCATACTGGGCAGGGGGGACCCAAAAATCACCTTTAACATTGCTTTTTTTATTTGCTGAGATGGCTTTCTAATAGAGAAGAGGAAATAGTTTTGGCAGCACTAGCATTCTGTCTACAGTATAAAATTCATGCTTTTGCCAGACACTTATGAAATATGGCATAGATGCAGACTGGAGAAGCGACAGGAGGAGAACATAAAATTTCCATTCTACTTACCAGAGATTGAATAACATACTGTGGCCATAACCAGAAACTACAGTTGAAGAATTGATGGAGCATGTGTTTTTGTAGAATTGCTGCACTATTAATTTTTGGTAGACTGGAGTCTGGGATATTATCATTGAAGAGTAAAAGAAGTTATCTTCTTAAGATGCAATTAAATGAGTTTGATGTTGTTCAATTCATTAAAAGTGGTAACTAAGATGATATTACATAATGACCGATTCAAGCTTGTGATGTGTTTATGTTGTTGACTTGGTGTGGAGCTTGAGGTGGGACATTTGGAGCATTATGTTCTTTAGCATTTGGGGCAAGAGACTAGACTTTGTTGGAGAGTTGAAGTATTCAGATGCCATTCAATCATGTATTGGGACATTCAAGGATTTAAATTCTGTTAAAGATAGTTTCTACAAAGCAAACAATAAATTAATCTCTTTATCTTCATGCACAGCAGGAGTAATAGTATATAACTGGTCTGGAGAGTAAGATGACATCTGGAATGCATTGGGCAGATTTACTGGTAGCAATTTGATGACCTGTATCAACTGAAATTGATTTGATATTTCTAGTACTTGCGAGTTGGGAGCAGGGCATTTGGCATCCTGCAGATTAGACAGCATTGAAGAAATGTTCGGTAAGAGGATAAATCAACTTGAATACAAATTTTTAGTCATATGGTCATGTTGGTGTGCCTTTTGAAGGCATTACAAGGTTTATTCCCATTTGATTGGTTCTTAAAAATAAATCAAGTTAGCTTTCAACCTTGTTTGGCTTCATCGTATGCATGGGGGTTTTTGTAGAGTTAATACATAAGGTGTTTTGGATCATTAGTGCACAGTGATTTTAGGAAAAGGTCTTTGCTTTGTGGAAGACTTATGATTCTTCATAATAAATGGAGGCTATGTCATTGGTCATGTGGTTAAGGGTTGATAGGGTTTGTCAATATACTAAGGAATGATTTCCTTAGTTATTTGATAAGTTTTTCTAGTCTAGTGAATAAGGTTACTGTTCAAGTTTTTTGGGCTTGGGCTTATCGTTGTATAAGCAAAACCATAATGTTTAAATTTCACATTATGTAAGGAAGTCTTGAAATTAAAAGAGGGAGACTTCATAAAAATCAATGTCTAGGTTGTTTGTTGTTTTGTCCATTTTAGCTAGGCTTGGATTCCAATTGGACTGAAAAGACGACAGGTCAAATCCACTTAGACTTGAGAAAAGTAACTCAGCTGAAATTTGGCCAAAGACTCGGCTACTTCAAATGAGATCTTTGACCTGTAAATGAGGGCTAAATTTCTCTGTATTTTAGGCAGTTAAGTCTTATGCTTGGATTCAGTGAGTATTCCGAAAATTTAAAGAGTCTCATTGGAACTTAGAGAGTCTTAGGGATACAATCCATGTCGAAACATTTAGCGTCACTTGTCACTCAGACTTGGGATTATACTATACTTTGCTAGGTCCCAGACTATCCCCCTTCTGGGCTATTTACTGTATTGAATGTTATGAGGACTCCTGGATGGGGATGAGATGTCCTCCTTCTAGGAGTTGAGATGATTGTCTCGAGAACATCTCAGACATTTAAGAGCTGTCTTCAGGATGCAGGATGCTATGGGGATGCCAAGATGTCCATAACTGTTTCAGTGATGGTTGGGCATCCCTAATGCAGAAACCCCTGTGGACAAAAAATAATTTTAAGGGAGGAAATTTAGGAAGAATATATTGAAGTTAACATAACAGGAGTTACCTTTTTGCAATTTAGTGGGATGTGGTTACACAAGAAACCATAATTTAGGTGTTGACTACCAGCTGTTAAAATAGTGTTTTATTGATTCTAGGTCAATATATATTTTTTTATGATATTCCAATTTCCAACTTTACTGGCAGAGATAACAATATAAGGGCCAACACTTTACCGAGATTATTTTTTTCCAATTGGTTATATGGGATTGAAATGGGCCCCACCCGTATTACATCATCACCATATAGTGGTATTAAAACAAAGCTTGGATATTATCCATGTATCGCTTGGCAAGATTTGAACCTTGGTCTCCTCTTTAAATATTGAGGAATATAACCGGTTGAACTAATGCCACTTGATATATAAGTTTAATGAGTTTACACAGGTTTTTATGAGGGGTCTTGGTCCCCTCATACTGAGTGGGGTTTGAACCTTGGAACTCCAAAGAGAGGCCAAGGCCCTTACCACTGCAGTAAGCTTGCAGCTTCTCTTTACCGAGATTATTATCTCCAGAGGATGTTGGAATGATTAATTATCCGCATAGATGTTTTTGCACTGTAGTGAGTTATTGTAAGTTGTAGGAATGCACATGGAGAAATAGGCCAAATTGAAGGTTGAGTTTAGGTGTGGATAGTGTAGAAATTTGAAAGATTGAAGCTGTGTTATTTCTTTTGGTTTCTCATAACGAAGTGCTTATGGACATTGATGCATACATTTTTATCATTGTTAGGCTTGCTAGTAGCATTGCAAGAGATCATTTTCAATATACGAGTGTCATAACAGCTAAACATTTACTTTAATTGTTAAATAATAATATCTCTTTTATTAAGCTCAAAAATATAGAGATTAAACACGCACACATGCATGCGCGTGCACACACACACAAACACATGATTCCAAGGGTGCCAGGTTTATGCATTTAATAACATCCATGACAAACCATGGCTCTTAGCATACCTTTATCTCACCTTTTGGCAAATAACCAAAGCTAAGACTTGGCTGTAACATCTTTGTAAGCTATGCAAAGACATTACAAAGAGGAAAAAATAGAACTATGTTATGGCATCTTCATAACATCGTATAGCAATAATTCACTTGAAGCAAAGTTTAACATTGGGGTATAACATTTGTGTAACATATACTGTCAGGAAAATGTTTAAGGCTGGGCTATAACATGCCTATAAGAGAGGAAAACAAAGACTTTAACAAAGGGAAAAAAAGCATACTGTGCAAACTGCAAAGCTGAGATAAATGTATATTTGTGGGAGTTTTCTGTGACTTTTGTTGGAACATTTCCCTTATGAGAGCTGATCTGGTGAGATAATGAAGTCATTCATCCATTAGTAAAATCAACAAAAAATACATTTGAATCTTAGATTGACTTAGGATCCACTGGAGAGAGAGCGTTTTTGTTGAGTGAATACGGTGCCTTCGTTCAGATTAAGGAATTTGTTGATGAAGAGAAGGGGCTGATTTCCATGATTGGACATTTGAGTTGAATGAATGTATTTTTATGTTTCCCTGTTACCATTATATTAAAATATTGATTAATAGTAGATTGGTTTAGTGAGGTTTAGTGTAGTTCCCATAGGTCTGTCACTTTCCCTTTGAAAAGTTTTCTCTTTAATGACCATGATGACTTTGTTTCAACAGTTGATAAACCAGTCCAAATTTCCAATGGAAAGACTCTAAGGAATGCATTATGAAAAGGATTTGGTTGGTAATATTTTTGCATACATTATCTCCCCCAAGGTTATATGATACATCAATTAAGAAACTATTTATTCATTAGTGAGTACTTTTTGAAGAGATTGCCTTGATTAAATGATTCTTTACTTCCTTGTCATTAACCCACATGTCTAAATGTTCAACTAATTTTGGTAAAGGATTTTCTTAGTGAGTTTTAGTTCCCAAATGTCCATCACTTTCATTCAACACATTTTCTCTTTAATCCATTGTGACCCACACGTTAAATCTAACTTTCCATAAGTGAACCAAGTGAGACCTTTTGACACCGGGTGTTTGAACTATTAACCATATTCATAAACCTGGAGAAATTTCTAATATGACCAATCTGAAAAATGCACTTATAAAATGACATGGATGAAAATGACCTTACATATAGAACCTTCACCACAGTAACAGTGTGTTGGAATTTATATATATTTGTTGATGTGTAAGCAAAATAAGACAACACCTTGCAAGTAAAATAATGAAAAGAAGCAATTGCAGAATTAAAGGATTTTGTATTGAATTTTATTGGAGTCTTAGTCTCCTTTTTACAAGTGATTTGCCCCAAGTGCATAGGGGTATGATTACAATAAGTGAATGCTTGCTTTCACATGATAGAATGAGCACAAGAGGGGAAAAACCCCTTGGCTAATCAAATTATTGGTGGTGTCTTTAGTCTTCTTTCACTCCAATCCAATTGGTGAGTGGGCTTGTGTATCCAATGATGGGCCACTCCTAGCTTCAATAGCTCTTCAAAGACCTGTATCCTGCACACATGAAAGTCAAACAAGAGTCAGTAGCACCTGTATACATGATTAGAAACAAGTACAGATAAAAACCCTTGAAGGAATGCTTGCAGAAAACATAGAAATAGTAATTAAAAATGCCTTGCTAACAAATGAATAACTTACTGATCTTTGCTGCTCCAAATGGCCTGAAAATTGGTGGAGATGTTCTAGGGGATGTCAGGAACCTACCCTCAAATTTTCAGCTCGATTCGAGTCCGGATGAGGGAGATATGGCCAAAACAAGTTTGGTAGTTTTTGCAGAACCGCGGGTCTGCGGTTGTGACTGTGTAACCGTGGGTTTGCGGTTTAGGAACCGCGGGATTGCAGTTGTGATTGTGTAACGCAGGTATGCGGGCTTGTGGTTGGGACTGTGTAACCGCGGATGCGCGGTTGTGCAGAGAAGGCAGAAAACCTCGAAACTCAGACCGGGGACCTCGATGTCTCGAACTCAGCGATCGTTGGCGATTCCCTGCAATGATTTCAACAGCGTAACGACGTATTTTCCTGCCCCCCCTGCTTGATGGGATGGTGTTGCTTTTATAGGCAATTTTGGGTTTTGGAGGGAAATGATAGGTGGCAAGCCAAGGCTGCCAAGTGGCAATCCTGGGCTGCCAAATGGAGGGGGAAATTAGAGTGAGTCACCCAGGGTGTCTCACTTAACTGGGGTGACGTGGGTGCAAGTGGAGTGAGGTGTAAGGGTTGTTCCATGTGAAGGGACAAAGGGGACAAGGGTGTGTGAGATGTGGCAAGGTGGGGTGGTGAGGTGGCTAGGACACATGTCTAGTGGGTAGGCAGGGTATCCTAGGGGGATTTTCCAGATTTATTAAAATCTAGAAAATAGGATAATGTGCAGGATTTTTATGCCTAAGTTTAGACTTAGGCATATATTATTATGCAGAATTGTGGTGTGCAATGTGGGTGAAGTGTACATGAATTAATATACCTAAGTTTATACCTAGGCATATATTTTATTATGCAGAATTATGTGGTGAGTTGTAAATGCCTAGATTTTGGTGTCTACATGATGTTGTTAGGAGGTGAATTGAATATCCAGATCTCCAATGTTCTTTAGCAGAGAGGTGCAGTTTATAGTGATCCTCCCCCATGCGCTGTTCGTATGTGCTAGGCATGTTGAGGGGGGTTGCAGGGGGGAATCGACTAGGTTCCCCCTTGCTTGGGGGTTTGGGGGCGGAGCCCTCGACCCGAAATTTTGGACATCTGTACAACCATACTTTGGGAGTGAAAATGAACAGTTTTTTGGAATCTTCCTTTGGGAAAGGAAACTAACAGTTTTTGGAGTCTTCCTTTGGGAGAGGAAATGAACAGTTTTTGGATTCTTCCTTTGTTTTTCTAAAAAAGGGGAATGGCCCCTTGCATGTAATAGTTTAGTGAATGTAAAAGATTGCCGAAATCAATAAAATAGAGAAGCTTCCATTGCCTCGTGGTTTTACCTGCACATTGCAAGGTTTCCACATAAAAATCTTTGTTACTGTTTTTCTGCGTTATTGTTTTGCTTGCTCGTAATATTTGCTTTCTAACTGATGTCCCCATGAGTCTTCTTGAAGAGATTTAAATATGAGTTCACGTTTTTGTCTCTTGAAATTGACTTTTATATATTAATATGTAGATTTTCTCCATTTGATTAAAGTTAGATGCCCACCTATGAGTTTTTGAATTTTAGCATGTGCCTTAGCTGGCTAGGATTTCTACTTTGTGTTGCTAACTTTCCTACATTACAGATGGCTTATGGCCTGATTACAATGATGGGACTTGGCCTCAATGTTGCAGTGGACCAAGCTTTGACGAAAGAAAGGTTTTATGGCATTGCAAAGAATTTGCTGTGTTGCATTTGTTTACAACTTACCATGTATCTTAATTAATTTCTTTGTTAATGACTAGTAGATATTTAGTCTACTTGGAAGACTTGAATCAGACTGGCCGTCTCTAAGCTGCAGTTCTCCTACTGATTGCCATGGAAGAAGGGGATCTTTCTGGGCACATGAGGTGAGCTCTAGCTTTCCCACTTTAAATGAGGATCATAAAACCCTTTTAAATGTATAAACTGGCAAGGATATTAGTACACCATCCATAAAATGTGCAATGCATGGATCAAATATATAAATTTTTACATATTTATATCTTTTGATTGCCATGGAAGAAGGGGATCTTTCTGGGCACATGAGGTGAGCTCTAGCTTTCCCACTTTAAATGAGGATCATAAAACCCTTTTAAATGTATAAACTGGCAAGGATATTAGTACACCATCCATAAAATGTGCAATGCATGGATCAAATATATAAATTTTTACATATTTATATCTTTTATGTGTCCTTTTCACTTTTCTGATACCATGTTGTTAACTGTGTTGTAAAAACGTGCTGGTCATCTCAAATTATCATGGGACAGTGGGGTAAGTTCTTGCTATTCATGCAGATCGTTTTTCATATAGTTTGGTTACATTGACGGTTCTAGCAGTTTGTGATATATTTCACAACCCGTTCACCGTTTCCAAATTCAATGGGGATGCTAAATGGGGCACTTTTCACATATGACGAGCATTCAGTTTTTTTTCACCTTTTGGAGATTTATTAACTTTTGCTACCAATGATAATTTTTTATTACAGAGAAGCATGGAACGTGTGCATACCCTGTGATCAAAGATGAATATGATTATTTTTCAACAACACTTCAACTTAAAGCAAAGTACAATATCATGGTCAGTATTTCATACAGCTTTATAGAGAATTATGTGTAGTAAGTTGCAACATACAACCCAGAAATCTTTATTGTTATATTGAACATTTTTCAGATTTATTTATTTATTTTTAATTCCAAATTTTTGGATTATTTTGGCTTCCCATATGAATCCAGATTTTCTGGAAACTTGTAACTGTGGTCCACATTAACTCCCAGGCTGATATAGGCACACTATTAGATCTAGTCCAAATCCACAACAGCCTTTTGCTATGGACGCCTTCATAATCTTCGAATTCTTCTTGGTTATCTTCTTAGTTGCTGTAAGCACAACTCTTATTGCCATGATCATCTGAGTTCTTGATGGTTTTAGTATTTTGGCTGAACAATTTTTGAATTAGCTTCTTGAGCGATGACAAATCCCCTCTTGCTTGAGCAATATTATTTCCTGTTACTGCTCCAAACAGCTATTTGTGTCCATCATATTTTGGCGTTTCCACATTCTTTTTCTGTGTTCCGGGACAGGGATGGGGAATTTAGTGGCAATGTTACCTTGGAGGGGACGGCTGAGGGACATCCCACCATCTTCCCTCTTAGCCCTCCGTCTGTGCTGGATGTTCAGGGATGCCTTGGCATCCCCTTGAGGGGCTGAGGGACGTGTAGGGGACACCTAGATATCCCCTTGAGGCAAGGGAGACACACGTGGATGTCTCTTGCATGGGTTCCACACAATTTGATAGTTTCTTGGCAAAATTGAGAGTCAACTCGTTTTCCTGCCTTGGCATATTTAATTAATATATGAATTGCTTTTGTCCCATTGTTTGTTCTCAAGGGATAAATATTAAGCATTTTAATAGCTTATCCTGTTTATTCCCAAGGGATAAGTATTAAGCATTTTAATATTTGTATCCAAGAGTTAATAATGGTAACCCATTTATTGATGATATCTTAATCTTCATGACAGCCTGCGTGGGTCTTTGTGTGTGTGTGTGTGCCTGTGTGTTGTGTGCGCACACGTCATTGCAGTGCTTTCTGCTATGTCTTCTCATGTCTTGGCACTTGTTAATGTCAATTAAACTAGTTTCTGTATTCTTTCTACATTCTATGCTTGATTTATTTAGGCCGTTTTACATTCTTTTTATTGTTCTAACTGCTAGAGCCTTGCCAATCTATAAATTATTTTCAAGAATGAGGTTTTGCTTTGCTAATTGGCAAGGCTGAGAATCTTTGTTTTGTGTAATGTTGTCCTATCTATGTATGTTTTTTTCACCATTACAATTGCAAAAGAAGGGTTAAGATTTATGTTTATTCTTAGCACTTGTATTAATTGTTGAAATCAAAATTTTCTTCTTGCTCTCAGCTGGGGAATGAGGTCATTATTACTTAGTAAATTTTGTTAAGAAGCTTTGTTTTTTCTTTTTGAAAAGCATACACCTTATATTACATATTATTACACAAGAGTCCATGGGGCAGCTAAGTAAAGACCTGCTGAAGACCTCTCTGAAAGCAAGAGATGAAGTCCAACTTGTAAAGTTTGACTCTTTCAAGAAGAGTCAACATCTTTTTGGAAAACATTTGATCTAAGATAAAGCTTGAGTTGCAAAATCTGCTTTAAATATATACAGAACAGATATGTCACTCAAGTAAATGTCAAACGGATTGCCATTAGTAGTTCCCTTGCACGTCCAATTCTAGAGGATGGATCGTATTAGCCTGATAGTGTTTCAAATTCCTTTGTCAATCTGTTTGATTATCCACAAATCTCAAAATTTTGTTCTCTTTAGCATAAAGGATTGAAGGGAAGAAGTTTATATTCGGTTGAAACTGAACCCTTGAACATGCATTCAGCCCAGTAATAGTAGAGAACATGCTGCACTGTTTCCTCTTGATGTATGGCACATATCCTATTCATCAAGCCATACTTATGTAGCTTATATTTAATTCAAGAACCTATGATTAATACCTAACAAATCAAGAACCGCAGATCTAAGGCAGTTCTTCACTTCAATACAACATGCTAAGGTTTGATCCATATGCCATGAGATCCCTAAAGTCTACATCATTTTGTTTAGTCTTTGAACAAAGAGGGGTTTCTGTCTAATCAATTCATATGAAGTTTCTAATTTGTTATAAAAGAGGATTTATCATAATTCCATCTCTGGTCTTCCAATTAAGTCTGCAAGGCTCTATCTGTATCTTAACAACCTTGTTTCTAGACTTGCCTTAAAAAGTTCAAGGAAGATGGTATTGACTTATAGTTGGAAGAAGTCTAGAACAGTTGACAACTATTCAATCTAGCCATTTGTTTGTCACAAGTTCCCTGGACTACAAGCCTCTTTTACATGTTAGAATTTCCCTGCTTCTTCTGTTTTCCATTGGCTTTCATATTGTTCTTGATGATTGCTTGATGGATTCCCTTGCTGTTTCATGTTTACTACCAGTGTTTCCTGCTTTTTCCTCATGTTTACTGTTGCAGTTTCCTTGTTCTTCTGGAATTATGCTTCAGATTTTGTTGAACATGGTAAAGTTGACCTTCAAGTTAATTACATCGGTTTCAATTTGAACGTTGTTGGGTTCGTAGATCAAATAGAGGTTCTTTTATAGATGCAAGCCAGGTCTTGACTTCTCTGTGTTTACTCAATCTAGCTTCCTAATCTATAGACTGTTGATTCAGTGAATCTTTTTGCTGCAGCAAAAACCTTCTAGTATAAAGGTCTGCATTTATGAGTGTTATCATGTTTTAAGGTGAAGGCATGCTAGATATTTTGTTGAGTATATTTTCTTGATTTTTCTGTTTTGAGGTAATTGTTCAGAAAGCACTGGTTGTAACTATTGTTTCGAGGAATGGAGATGGAAATCAATGAAAATGGAGAAAATGCTAGTTGCATAGCTAACTAAGAAAATTAGTTTCTTGAGGTGGTCTGTCATCATAAGGAGAAAACAGTATCTGCTGTACAAGTAACTTGTGCTCTGTTGCAATATTAATTGCTAATCAACATTATTGATTATAATTGTATGGAATATACACTAAGAAGTAGATGGAGTCATGCAATCAGAACAACAATTGCAGCAAAAGAGCATGTGTTACACTTGTGATAACAATCATATTCCAAGCTTTTTAAGTGAATCATTTTTATTGAACAAATGAGAAGAAAGAAATCTGGTGTGAAAAAAAATTAATTGGTTTTTTAACCAGTTATGTAAATATTACATTAGAAGATTAAGATATATTTTGATTGTAGCATGCTATATGATTGGCCAATTGATAATTTTTATCTAAATTTGTTTTCTATGCATGAGATCTATTCACCAATTGATAATTGTTATCTAAATTTGTATTCTCTGCATGTTTTCTCCATCCCTTTGAGTGTCACATGAATGATGAATGGAAGTGCCTTGTAATTCACCATGAAACTTACTGGGATTTTATCATTTTCCTATGGATTCAAACATGGACACGTTCACAAATAAACGGAAATGAACAATTATTGTGGACACTAGCTTTGTAACTTAAAGATTCAAGATAAGTATCATGCAAATAACATAACTGCCCCTTGACCTAATTCCCTTGCCTTGTAATATTTTTACTATAACTTCACTTATTGAATGTCATGAGATCTATTCAACCTTTCAACTGTCAGGGTTGGCACCAAGTTCCAAACTCAGCCTTACTAAATTCTTATTTTAGTTCTTAAAGGAAAACCATAAGTTAGAATGGATTTCAGTCTTCAAAGAGTCTAATTGGAATCCAAGGAGAATGATCTTCAAATTCAGCATATCTTTTGGGAGAACTTTCAAAAGGTTTTCATCTTTGTTGACAATGATCCTTTGCAAAGGACTTCTGTGGATCTTGTCAAACAAGCATAAAGTAAAAAATAAGAAAATGATATTCTTATCAAGGGAGCTAAAGTTAGGGGCACTGGAGGTTGCCATGAAAAACATGAAGAATAACAAGTCTTCAAGCCCAAAGGGACTGTCTTTCAAATTTTACAAGAAGGGGTGGCATGTAGTTGTAAACTTGTACCAGCCTATCTAAAAACATGTCAAAAATCGATGAAAGCCAAGGCAAACCACAGGTAAAACAATCAATGTAGGTATCATTAATATTATCCTTAAATGTTCTAAGAGATAAATTGCAGTTGATGGTGCTCTTTTATACTCCTGAATTTTCCTATAAAAATCTGGCGAAATCTCCTGCTAGAACAATCAAATTGCTTGTGTGTTGTAAACTTTGAATACAACAGACAAGTTATTAAATACAGATTTGTTCTTGACAATCTTATGACAACTTGGGAGAACAGGCACATGATTCTTGTCAAAAGGTTAGCTTTTGGAAAATAAATTTTGATAAAGCTTACAACAGGACAAAATGGGACTTTATCTTAAATATGTTAGGCTGAGTATGATTTTGTTCCTTGTTTCATAGAGTTGAATGGACTCTCTTCTTGCATTCATCTGTGAGAGTTAATGTAAATAGAATTTTTTTAGAGCCTATTCATTTGAAGAGATCCATTTGACATGCTGATTGTTTATCCCTTTACTTATATGTGATTGCCACGGATGCTCTTGGGGGGCAGCTAAAATATGAAAGGTATAAATTAATTTCTTTAGACAGTGGTAATTAATTACTGGATGTGCACATGCTGATGATTCAGTCTTCATGTTTAAATTATGTCTGCAGTCAGTTGGAACACAATGCTTTATTTGGACACTTCTTCTGAAGCAGTTGTAGTAAATTTGCCCATTAGACAAGGTGAGCTGCAAAGTTAGCTAAGCCAAAGATAAAATTTTATAAAACCAGGGGAAGTCAGTTGCTATGGCATTCTCTTTGGTATTCAAGTGTTAATTAATGATCAATGAAGTGGCTAATTTCCAGCATTTGTAGTAGTTTTGCCCAAGAAGTGAATAATTTCCTTGTTTGAAAAGATATTGCAGAGTTGGTATGATCTTGATCTTTCCCTTGTTGGGAAGTTTACAATTGTTGAAAACAAAATTACCTGTAAGTCATGTTTCATAGAGCCCTCTTCTGAGGGTAGAAGGAATTAATGAGATGCAAAAGGGGATAATTGTTAAGTAACTACAGTTTCTCAAAAAAAAAACGGGGGATTGGTGTATGAACAAACTTAAAAATACAAGAAACATAAGAAATAATAGTTACAATTTTTTAATATAAATAACAGATAAATTTTAGGTAATTGATTTTCTCATTAATAATTAGAAAATGTTTTTTTAGTTTTTTCTTTTTTACATGAACCCTAAGTGTTGTTCTTTTTGGACTACCTAGATGCCATCTGGTTCTTGTGTGGATGCGTCTCTTCAGATATTGTATATCAGAGATTTTTCCTTATGGAACACAAATTGCAAGGAACTTTAATCACTCATCTTGCCTTTTCCTCTTTCAATTATGTTAAATTTTTTTGGAAAAGGTGCTTAGAAATTTTCTATAGGGCATGGAAGGAAATGTGAGAATCATTCACCAGGTAGTTGGGGATTTCTGCAGAATTCTGAGAGATTGATGGGTTTTGGGATCAATGGACATTAGAACACAAGTAAAATTCCATTAACTTGTAGGTAAAGAGATATGTGAAAGTACTGAGAGGTAGGGCTTCAGGATTTGAGCTTACTATATCACAAAATTCCAACCCCTCATCATATCTACAAAATTAAGAAACCCTTCCTACTTTAGGATAAAAGTTACAGTGCCATTGGCATTTCTTAAGCCGTGTAATGGTTGGGATCTAGCTATTGTAGCCTATTTGGACTTTTCATTCTCCTTTCGGCTAGCTTGGGTTGGTGCCCTCATTCAAAAACAATTGGCACAAAAATGGTTGTTTTGTTGAGGAGTTCCAACCCTTCATCATATCTACAAAATTAAGAAACCCTTCCTACTTTAGGATAAAAGTTACAGTGCCATTGGCATTTCTTAAGCCGCGTAATGGTTGGGATCTAGCTATTGTAGCCTATTTGGACTTTTCATTCTCCTTTCGGCTAGCTTGGGTTGGTGCCCTCATTCAAAAACAATTGGCACAAAAATGGTTGTTTTGTTGAGGAGATCTTTAAAATCATGAGATGCACTGGTGGCAAACTTAGCACAAACTGGATAAAGCTCAAAAGTTCAATAGGGCAAATAAACCAGCTTTTAAGAGCTCTACAAAAAAATCCCTGGAAATTGCTTTTTCAAAATGCAATAACAAGGAATTTATTGTTATTGTAGAGATTGGAAATGGAGCAATGAATCACGTGACAAGGTTGCTAATTTATAAGTGCTATGATTCCTAGACTGAACATGCACTTCATAAACACATGTATTTCATCTCTGTTCCATTTATGCACCATAATAACATACCAGCAGACATATCTTGTATAATGAAACAAGATTTTGTTGACATATAAACTTTAGAGAGCTAGAATGTCACTCTTCCATGATGAGCCCTTGAAATCTTGAGTTATTTACAAATCTACCTTTGGATATGCTAGTATGAAAATCATGCTGCTAACAACCTCCAATTTTTAGTTTTCTGAGTAATTTCAAGTTCTTGAAAGTCTCAAAATACAATAAGAATTAATACAATTGCTTTACAATATTCTATTTGATGACCATAAACTTTGATATTGAATGCACAACTGGATAAAAATATATGTTCTGATTGCATGGGGTCAACCTTGAGTATAGTTCAAGAGGGGGCTGAGATGCTCATGAATTTCACTGTACTAAAATCACAAAGACTGGCACCTTGACAGAGAAATTATGCGTAAAGACGGAAATAAACCAGCTCTGAGTGGCCTATAATTTCTTTCATAATTTTATAACTATTTCAATGCCCTGCCAGCTATCTATCTGTACGCACCTGTAGACCTTGGTCACAAACTGGGTCCCTGTGATTGCCTTGATCAACCTTAGCAGAATTATTGGAACTTTGTAAGTGCCTAGTCTTTCCAAATTCTCTGCCTTCTTTCCAGGCCTCATTGGCATCTTGCAAATGATCTTGTATTTTTCTAAAATATCTTCTCTGTTTTCCGTCTCCAGTGCCTTCTGGGTTAACATATACTATTCTAAGTTGACAATGTTGATTTTCATAGCAGAATTTATCCCTTCAGGAAATAAATGTAATAAATTTGACGAGGGAAAAATTTATGCTTTTTATTTTTGGGTATGCACATTAGGCATTTTTTTATATTTTTTATGGTGGTATGCACATTAGGCATTTGGGGTATCATTTCACTCTCTGTAATAAATAGAACAATGTAATAAATTTTACGAGGGAAAAATTTACGCTTTTTGTTTTTGGGTATGCACATTAGGCATTTGGGGTATCATTTCACTGTCTGTACAGTTCAGAATACAAACATTTGATTTATGCAGCCAGACTTACTATGAAATACAACATAAGAACTCACCCATTTCCTAGAAAATTTTGGATAAGAATTTCTGTTATATTTTAGTGCTAATTGCAATTTGGTTACAAAAATAGTTGGAAAACTCACAACTCGTGATAAACTCGGAGCCCAATTTTGGAGATTTTATTGGCAACTAGGGAAAACTCGGCAAAAACTCAGAAAAGAAAAAACGAAAGAAATTTTTTCAATTAGAAAAAAAAAAACATTTTAAACAACAATTGGAGAGCCAGAAAAGTGATTCTATATTAGATATTCATTAAAAAGAGTACAATTACAGTTTATGATCATTAAATCCAACCAAATACATCATAGAAATGCAACATTTCAAAATATGAAGCAGTTTTTAAACTGCTTTTTGTTTGCCCCTCCTCCCCCTCGCACTAGATGTTTGGCCTTGGCTTTGGAGAGGTGGTTGAATTGGAAGCTCCTTAGGTACAGTATCATCATGGTATATCTCCTTCAATCCTCTTAAATGTTTTGTATCCTCCTAAAGTGCCTTAATATCCTTTGCAGTATACTTGGCATCCATAGGATTATTGACAATCCAATCACATAGTGATCTAGCTTATCCAATTCAATTGCCTCATAGGATTCACTAGCCTCCACTTGTCTTGTGTGAAGCTGAAGATTGTATTGTACAAACACAAGGTCATTGAGGTGCTCCTAGGTCAACCTATTGCACTTCTTGGTGTGTACAGCCTCAAATAGAGACCAATTGCACTCACACCTAGAAGCGCTACAAGGCTGACTCAAGATGCAGATAGCCATCCTCTAGAGAGTAGGTGTTTTGGAACCATAGTCCTCCCACCATAAATCTCCAAGAAGGATAATATTCAAAGTATTAATTTACACTCGTAAACTACCAAAAAATTCAAGACATGTAAAACTTTAAAAGTTTAAATGCTTTACCAGGTCGCAAGGTTGACCTTGCTTATTTTGCAAAGGATGATGCAAACAAGCTCGCTTTCGCATTCTTATAAAGTTGCAACTCTATAGGGATAAGGCGATGTTTGGCAGGGTTATCTATCATCCTCTCGGCGCAAGTATAGAACCCTGCCTGAACTACTTCATCACCTCTAAGACTGCTAGTGTAAAATAATTTGGGGTTCATGAAGCACCTGACGACATGAATAGGTCGATGGAGTTGCCTTGCCCATCTATTATCAATGATGCGCCAAATTGGTTCATACTTGCATTGGTTGCCATCATAATAGTGTTCAATGGCCTCCTTGGCTCTATCCATTGCCTTATATATGTAACCCATTGCCAATTTTTCACCATAAACAAGGCGAAGAACCTTACCAAGGGTTATATCACCTACAATTAAATAGTAAATATTGAAAAAAAAATATTAAAGTATAAAATAATATTTTAAAATTTAAATTTGAACTCAACAAGCAATTACCTTGAGAATTTCTTGGACACTCACCCAAAATGAATCATTAAACACTGGCCTCCAGATTCGTTGCCCCTCCTCTTTTGAATGAAATGGTGAGGCATACCATTCCTTGCTCACAAACATCAAATTCAAAGCGGGCGATGTCGTTAGAAGGCTTTGCAAGGCAATTAGATTGGAGGCAATTTGAGTGATCCCTAAGCGAAGAATGTCCATCTTGTCATTGTGCTTTCTCATCAAGTTGAGCACCCATGTGTGGTTATAGATAAACCTTGTAATGTTCTTCGCCTCTTCTACCATGGTCTTCACCCATGACATTTTGCCAATGTCCTCAAGCATGTGGTAAATACAAGGGGCAGCACATGGGCTACAAAAAATAGAGGGATACTTCTCCTCGAGAAGTCTACTTGTAGATACATATGCTGTTGCATTGTCTGTCACTACTTGGACAACATTCTCCACTCTTATTTCTAGCACAACCTCCAACAAATTAAATAACAATTGTGCATTCTTCACGGGCTCCGAAAAATAGAGGGGTACTTCTCGAGAAGTCTATTTGCATATACATATGTTGCTGCATTGTTTGTCACTACTTGGACAACATTCTCCACTCATATTTCTAGCATGACCTCCAACAAATGGAATAACAATTGTGAATTCTACACCTCTTGCGAGGCATTAACCGACTTCAGGAAAACCATGGATCCACCCAAAGCCACCGTGAAGTTCAAGAACATGTAGTTTCTTGCATCTATCCATCCAGTAGAAAGAATGTTGCAACCTCTTGTCCTCCATGTATTTCTTTCTTTTCTACGAAAGCACGTGTGTTGATGACACACTCCTCCAACAATGGTCCACTTAAATATTTTGTCGAATATTTCTTAACTCCTTTGCCAGGATCCCTCAATGCCCCTCTCTAGGACTTCCCAATAGGGGCTATTCTCACAATTGAAGGGAATGTTACAGTAATACCAAAAATTGGCTGCAACTATCCTTGCATCCTTTGCCTTGTCCCTCCTCCATGCGGTATTTTGAAGTGTGGTTTGTCTTGTGCTGGAGCCTTGTCCCTCACTTCTTCCACTCCCACTAGTACTACCTTGTTGAACGTGAGGGCTAAGAACAGATTCTTTGGCCACAACATCGACGTCCTCTAGTTCAGACTCATCCCCATAAAAAGAAGTCCAAGGCCCTACTCCATGTCCTAATGCAACTCTTGTCCTTTTGTGCTCGATCTTTTTGGCCTCTTTGTTGCATAACCAAGCCTTCACCTCATTTCTAATCAAATCATCTGCTCTAGGGCAAGGGTCCGCATCATGTCCGAGTTGCCCAAGCGGATGGTATTTGAGGCAATGTATGCCTCCTCACATGTCCTTGTCACAGTGTTTACAAAACACTTGATTCGGCAAGTTTCCTCTAACCCCATGCTTCCACATTGTGTCTCTTTTTGGGCTTGGGCTTGGGGCTACAGTTGAAGGAGTTCGTTGGGTTGCACTTGAAGGAGGATCATTGCTACCCGTGATGGTTCTAGGGAGCTCACCCGAAAAATCCATCTATATTTCCAAATGGGAGGAAAAAAAAGAAAGAAATAAGTAATCAAATGCCCTAGGGCCTAGCCTACATGCTTGAAAAAAACAAACAAAAAAGAATTGATATAAATTAAAAAAAAAAAAAGGAGAAAAAAGGAAAAAAAAAATAAACTAACAAAATTCTAATTTTTTTGGGGAAAAATACCTCTGAAAATCTGTAAAAACAATGTCAAATCTCCTTGAGATGGTGTCCAATCTATGGTGTGATCCAGAAAACTGGTTTAGAATTGGTGTTTTTAGCTCTAGGAAGAATTTCTACACAGCCAGAGAGAAGGAAAAGTGAGCAAATGAGGAAAAATGGTTTTTTTAAAACCAAAATCTGCGCATCCCTCTGTTTTTGTGTGCGCAGCCAATTTTCTTGTGAGAAATCGGTGAGTTTTTCCGCTAAATCTCACCACAAGGTCGGCAAGTTTCTTGGCATCGAGAAATTAAGAAAAAAAAATAAAGTGCCGCCTGCAATATTTTGTGAGTTTCCTGAGAAAATGCAGGTTCCTGGCAATTTTTCTAACAAGGGTTACAAAGTTGCGCAACTATAAAAAAATATCCTAGATAAATTCAACAGATCTTATTTGCTTTGGCATTTTATGATTTCCATTATTATCCATAGCACACACATTTCTCAAAAGGGTGGTGGAGCTGAGAAATGATGAAGATGTTGTGAAAATATTTTACTATTGGCTTCATATTGATTTTTGATAGCCCAGCTGCTTACATTTAAAATATCTAGTATAGTGGTAATGTGGTCATCATTAGATTTGATTTGTCTAATGTTTTCTCTTTGAAGAGTTTTCATATATAAATTTATCTCTTATGTGGCAGGATATTTTGCGTGCAGCTGGATTTAGTCCTAGCAATGATCATGCTTTTTTAACTCGTGATTTAGTTGCTGCAATTCAGAAAGCTATAGGCGCAATGCCTCTTCTTTCATGTTCCCATGGTCAACTGGAAGAACTGCATCTGTGCTTTTACAAGGACTTCAAGGTTTGGTTTGTTTCAGTCAAATTATTTGCCCTTAGTCTTCTAGTTTCGTAAATATCTGAAGTTTTGTTGCTTGTCTTTGCATCAGCCACGAGATTGCATTGCAACATATATGGAGAATGAGCTGCACAAGAGTTCTTGTCCTCATCATGTTATGATACCCCAATATGATTCATCTGGTATTGAATTTATGTGATTCCATAATCAAAATTTTAAATGAAATAAAGCACAATTGGAGTTCATTAGTTGTAATACTAAACAGCTCCTATAACTAATCTTTATCTACAGGTAATTTGGCCTTACAATATTCTTAGTTTTCAAAGGTTCATATTGTTGAAAATTGTATACTTTTTAAATTCTGGAACTACATAACAATGTCTATGCGTTGTTTTTTTAGTTAAGGAAAGAACAGCAAAGTGGTGGAATAGACTTGACCAGTATTTCTGTTGGGTCACAGAAAGGTTTTATTTGTCTATTTTTGTGATACTTTTATTAGAAACTTTGGACATCAATGGAGAATTCTATACACAATTGATTTCTCCTAAACAAAATACCTTCTGTTGTTTCTCTAGCCATAGGATTATAATTTATGTATGATGTGTGCTAACATGTTGGTTGCTGATAGAGAATTCTGAAAGTGCTTCATTTGATTGGAAACTATTAAATTCTCTCCCCACAATGATGTCTATTATGTTATGTTATTTATTTATTTTTTAAATACAAATGAAAATTCTTACAGGATTTTCTCACTCGTGATGACGAGACACGTATGCTGTCTCACAACGTCGAGCAGAAAATCCTTTTGTACCCTGGATCCTAAAGAATAAAAAAACAAACATAATTACCTGTTCTAAACTAAGAATTATCTACCACAGATCTAAATCAAGTGAATAGATTGGATATAATGCTTAGTGCTGGTAAAGTGACTACTAAAATTTTGTCCTTACAATAAGTTAGGTTCCTTTAATGAAGATTTTTAATCAGACGTACCTCTGAAGTTCAAGACCATAAAAGATAGACTCTTGGAATATGATATGTATGGTATCTTTCCTTGCTCAAGGTAAATAGAACCTTAATATTAAACTAGGAAATGAGTTCTATATTTGATTAAATATAGCTGGTGGAGGTTGGAATGTTTAAGTTTGGAAGCAAAATAAAATTATTTGTAAGTCATTCGAGGCCTTAGGCATCAAGACTGTTTTGAGTATTATTGATTGCACAAGCAATGATTGACTTGATTGGGATTCCAATGTGAAATTGACGATGTCAAAATTTTTAAGGCTTTTATAGTGAATGTCATAAGTTTTACAAATTCATCTATTAGTCTTCCAAAAGGAATCCCTACAGTTACATCATAATGAAAGATTACATCATTGTTTAAACTTATGAAGTGCTTGAACTTCTATGTCATCTTACACTCAAGGGAACAAAATTATCGATGTGAGTTTTTCATAATTTGTATGATGAAACATCGTCTACTATGTCATAGTGACAAGACTGATGTCAAAATAACATCTACAAAATCTCCAACAAAACCAAGACCCACCCTTAAGGCCTACCATAATACAAGACTTGAAAGAAAGAACATGATCCACCTACGAGTGTCCAAGCCCGTTAAAGAATAATGTTCACTTGGACAAAGTGTCATTCACTATAAATTATAGTCTCCCTTGTACCATTGACCTAATTTGAGCAATCTCAATATTGGCATAGTATGTGTATTACAATTGAGGTAAGTCTACAATCTACCTTGATCATGTGTATGTTGTTTGGTATAGCTTATAGACATAGGACGTTGGATGGGGATTTGTAACATTTGATAGTCAACATTATAGATCATAGTTATAGTGCACCATTGAACAAACATAGATGATTAGATCTATTGTATAGATTTAGAGATGGGATGTGAAGTGCAGGTCCTCCTAAAGATTTGCTATAGATTCACAATTTGGATGCCCCACTGAATGCATGTAGAAACTATTGGATGCATTAGAGAGATGAAATTTCATAGAGGTTTGTAATGAAACAACTTCCAAAAACAACAAATACAACAGTAAAAAACATAAATATAGCAACAAAAATGCATGCACCAAAATATATGCAATAGATTTCAGATTCCACAATAGTAAGTCATGAACAAAAGTAACAAATCATACACTAGAATATTTGCAATAGAATTCAGATTCCACAATAGTCACTCACAAATGGAAGTAAAGAGTCAAGATTTTAAGTCTTCAAAACAATTCAAGCTGCTCAAAGAGGGTAAAGTATCTAAGCCACTTAGAGAGGGCAAAGTCTCTTTTGTGGAGTAGAGGCGAGGACTATTACATGTATGAATGATGATTCAACTACATCACAACCCATCTATTTATAGTTTAACCAAATAACAAAACCTAATCCTAATGCGCAAGGGTCAACTAACCTAATATAGGGCCTAGGCCAATAATAAAGATAGTCAGTGTTGTCCTCAAAGCTACAAATGACTAGAGAATGTGCATCGGTTCTCACATCACATCTTCATTCGAAATATCCTGCCACTTGATGAGGAACTCTTACACTTGGTGAGATTGTGGATTATAGACACATGATTGCAACACTTCCTTTAGTTGCTGATCAAACCATTCCTCTTCATTCAGCTCTAGAAGTGCCATCTAGAACTGAACCTATTGACCAATTACCTACTTAAGACATGAAACATGAAAAACATGATGGATTTTGGAAGTAGGAGGAAGCTCCAATTGGTATGCCACCTCCCCAATTTAGTGAGCAATCTTGTAGGGACCATAAAACTTGGGTGCCAACTTTTGATTGGATTTGGTTTTTAGAGAAAACTGCTTATATGGTTGGACCCACAAAAAGATCATATCACTCGCTTTAAATTTCTGCTATAAGCGGTGTAAACCCTACTGTTGCTTCATAACATTTCAGGCTTGACAAATATTATCATTAAGGGGTTGGAGGAAAATCTGACATTTTTGGAGGAAATTGATTGCTTGAGCCACTTGTGGGAAGCCTGGAAGATTGTTTGCCAAAAATGGGCGTTTCTAACCATGCAATGCTCCAAGCGGGGTTATCTTGAGGGAAAAATGAGAAGTATTATATTACCAGTCAAATAAAGGAAGCTACTTAACCCACTAATATTGCTTCTCTTTGACAAAACATTTGAGGTACGTACCTAGGCACTTGTTCACAATCTTAGTTTAGCCATTTGACTAAGGGTGATAAGAAGAGCTCATATTACGTTGATTATCATTGAGAGTGAACTCCCGCCAAAATTTGCCAATGAAAATAGGATCATGATCACAAATGGTAGATTTGGGCATACCATGTGTAGACACCCAATGTTTGGCCACTTTAATCCTCCATAAACCTTATCCACCATCTCTCTAATGAGGCAAACCAAATTTAGCTTTCTCATACACAATTTACAACATTTATTGCTTCCAAGGGCAATAACAATTCTTACAACATTAATATTTAATGCAAACCTCCACAAATTTACAAAAAAATATGTTTGTTGGATCGGACTTAAAAAGAGTTTTCCAAAGAGTACAAAGACACCTATATCCATTTAACACAACACCCTAAAATTGCTAAAACCTAGACACTATGAGTCTAGCAATGCTCTTGGCAATAGAGATAGCATCAGTTTTGAGGCTCGTATCTCCATATTTTCATAAAAAATCATGAAACCACCTCCATTGCAGGCTCGAAAAGAGCTTTCAAATAAGTACAAATATTCCTATGCTTGGGTAACACTTGATGCCCTAAAAATGGTTTTTCTTCAGTGTTCCACGGGGATGCATCTCCCACCCCTAGGAATGTGTCCTCATCCCCCTTTTGTCCCCAGTACGGGTGATGTCAAAGGGGACGTTTCCTCGCTTTCCCCCCTTTTGGGAGGGATAGGCGGGACGTCGCCGCCAGGCCATGTGGGATTGTCCCTGGTACCCTTGCTGTGAGGGGACGGCTAGGGGACGCCTACTCATCTCTCGACCGTCCTCGGGGATGACCAACCATCCTCCACGGCTGGGCGTCTATATAACATTAAAAAAAATCTCAGCTTTTTTTATTTTTTAAATTTTAAAACTTAAACATGAGGGGGGTGGGACCCACGAAAGTCTCCACCCCCAAACCCTAAAAAAAGTCTATAACACACTCATTACAAGCATTTGAAAAAACACACTACCCACCAAAAAAACACAACAGTGAAGAGAATAACAAGAGAGCAACAAAAGAACAACCAACTAGAGTGTAGAGAGGATAGGGCTACGATTGCCAATGAGATCCCATTGGATGGTGGTAACTATATGGGGATGATACACCTAACTTGTGGAATTTTGCAATTAAGCTTCTTTCCCAGGTTTGCCTATATGCTAGTTCCTCTATTGTTGAGAGGAATTGGTCCACATACAACTTTATCCATAGTGTGAGGAGGAACAAACTTACCTCTCACAGAGCGGAGAAGCTAGTTGCAGTGCATAGCTCTCTTCGCCTCCGTGAAAGAGTTAAGCCAGAGTAAAGACAATCTCCAACTACATGATGGGATGCTGATCCAGAGGGTGCAAGACAAATTGATGAAGATGAGGATCAGGAGGGGTTGGTAGGAGTTCCGTTGAAGACTTTTCACTTGGATGATGAGGGCAACTCATCAGATACATGTACTGATAGCCGAACAGAAGGCACACTACCACATGAAAATTTCTAAATTTTTTAATACTATTATACTAGCCATCCCCCAACCGTTTCCCAAAATCGGCTTGTTGTCCCCCTATCCCCCGTGCCAGATACTTTTGTAACCTTGTTTTTCTTGCATGCTATTTGGACCCTGTGTTGTAACTCCATCTGCCCTATTGATGGCCATCAATCTATTGACAGTCCTCCGTACCATTGATGACCATACCCTTGTTGATATTGACTTGCACTCGCGGACATCCAAACTTGTCGAGAAAATCTAGTCATCGGAAAAGCAGATGGACTTGCTAGAAAAGTAGATGGACCCGTTAGAAAAGAGGATGCTCGTTGGAAAAGTAGATGGACCCGCCCAAAAAATGAATACTTGCTGGAAAAGAGGACAAAACTATTGGACATGAACTTGTCGAAAAACGTTGAAACACATTGGAAGAAGATCAAAATTCACCAAAAAATACAGAAATTCCCAGGGAGTTGTTGGGATTACATCGTACGAAAAATGCTAGGCAACTTTAGGAATTGATATAAATCGCAGAGTTAAAATTAAAATTTGAGAAAATTGTTGCAAATTTTAAATTTAAATTAAAAATAAACTTGTCTTAAAACCAGTTTGAAACTCTGTTTAACTTAATTTGTTTTTAGATCATAAGCGAAAGTAAATAAGATTTTGTTTTTGTACATAGGTTGAAATAAAAAATTTAATTAATCATCCGGACTGAACAAATTTTGAATCTTGGATTAAAAATACCATTGTGTCACAATAATTCATAAAGGCATCAACTACTCTACTGAGAGTACCGCTCGAGATCTTCTCTTACTAACTAAATCAGGCAAATATCTCAAGACCTTTCTTCGAAGCTTTAATATCTGATTTGTTTTAGAAATCGATTACGACAACCCCAACAAGCCTGGGCTGATCAACCATACCCGATCATAATGACATGGCTATACCAACTATCGTGCCCATCCATCATAGATCAATGGTCATGATTCCGAGCAGCCAACAATTCAAATTCAGTGTCACATCCCTTGCAACGAATAAAAGAAAAGCTTGAACTTCTAGCTATATATACCCGTCCAGAGAACAAAGGTGAGTTAACGAAGGAACGAATCAATGAATGTCAATAAAATGATGCTCACATTGTAAAATTTTTGTCAGTGATATCTTCTAATGACTAATGACTTCTAATGACTAATGATTTTTGTGACTTTCTCTTGTTGATTATGCGTGCACACTCTCTCTATAGTGCATTAGTCCTATTAAGATTTACTTTTATCATCTCATTCATTTCGATTGCAATATGTATGCTTTCATACTCGATCACTATTATTTTATTTTTAACTCGCCATAAAGGTATAGGGTTTAATATACACATTATTCCTCTTGCTCCCAACACTTACCATAAACCTCTTGCTCCCAACACTTACCATAAACGCTAACACCTATATTATCTTTTAGCAAATAATCTTGTAATATCTCCCTGTAGGTGGTATTTTGTAATGTTGGAGCTTGAGCAATGGTGACCTTAGTTATCAAGTTCTAGTTTGTATTCCAGTTGGATACTTTTGAAGTTCGAAAAAAATTCGACATTCGAAATAAAATTTGATATAAAATTCGATTATTATAAATGTACATATATATTTTTAAATAATTTTATTTTTTATTTTTATATAAAATTTAAAAATCAAAGATACAAAATTATAATATTTGATTTTAATATATTTTTTTCAAATATATACTTTAAAATATTTTTAAAAATATAAACATTTTTATAACTTTATCTAAACATAGTAATTTTTTAACAGATGAGAAGATTTTCAAACATTTAAATCAATAATTTTTAAAAGAAGATAAATTACAAGTTTTCTATCAATTATAATAAAAAATCAAGTGATAAATTCATTCTAAAAAAAGATCATGCATATTAACACAAAACTATCATTGCTGTCCATTCTCTCAAGTGATAATAAACAACTAAAGAAAATAGATTGAAAATGGTTGCATCCAACATAATTTGTGCAAGACGTAGATCTGAAGAATTTTATTTTATAACACTTTCACATTGATATATATTTTAGAGGTAAGAGATTTTACCATATTGTAACTTTGCTTTGCTTGAACTTTCTATAAGTCATGGGTTTTATTTTTCAACTGTCAATGACTGATTTTAGGGTTTTTTATACCTCTTTTATGTTCAATTTTTTTTTCCTTGCCGAATTTAGGGTTTATTCACCGAATTTATTCGTTAGAGTTTTGAATTCGATGAATTTCGAATTTTATCTAAAAAATTCGACGAATTTGATAACTAAGGTGGTGATCAACTAACTAGGACTTGAGAATATTGGTATATTTAATCCTTTACTACACTCTTTCTTTCTAGTAATGTTATCTCCGCTTATTTCAAAGTCATACTTGCATTTAATATTGTCATTAGTTGTTATACTGTTGAAATTGTTTTGTATGTATTATCTTCTATAAATAAACCCTGTAGTCAAAATTGACCCAAGATAAAGTAAATCATAGGTGTTCACACATAGTCCTTCAATTTATTCTCCCCTTTTACCATATATATACCATGTCCATTTCAAGGTAAGGAAGGCTGAGTGATCTTCCCAAAGGGGTAGTTATTTTTCCATCCTTACATTTTGGTGAACCCGACTTGAACACCTCCACAAGTCTATTGGATTCCCTTGACCTAACCCTAGCATAACAAAAACAAATCAAACACTATTACACTATTATACAAAGTTTAAATAGTCAAAATCTACTCTGACCTCATCCAATGGCTATTGTCTAAACATGTTAAGTCTTTTGAAATCATCCTCCTCCCTTTTTAGATCTTGTTAGCATCTGAAAAGCACCCTACAACTCGTAAGCTAACCCATCAACTAGCTACCCAACCAAAATGTTTAGTGGAAGTCTATAAAGAAGCTGCCACCCACAAAAATCCTAGTTCCAATAAATAAAATGAGGGTGCCACCCCTCGACCCTCTAATCCCCTCACAAAATGATCATAATCATACAATATCCTATTTGCAAGAACATGAGGATGTCATTTATAAATTTCTAAATAATCAATTACCTCATAATGACCAAAATAAGGTAACCCTCAAATCCTTTAATGACATGACAATCCTTTCAACAAAACATGAAAATATCATCTCCAAATTTTTTAATAATATCAATAATGAACAAAATATTCCCCTGAGAGAAGATTCTCCTAGGGATTACCCTTTTTCCTCTAAACCCAATCACTCACAAGGTACCGCAAACCTTAATGTTTTGAAACTTAATCCTATTTTTTTATCGAAAGTATTCTTGAAAACATTAAAACCCAAGATATTCAACCTCATGATGAACTACGAGGAGATGAAATAAGTTGCCCATTGTTTTATCAAGCTAATACAATGTACACCCCTAATATGGGTGTATCTCCTAGTACCTCAATCCCCTCTCCCTTCATCAACACTTCCTCTCATCCCATTAGTGCAAATGTGAGTTTGGCTCAAAACTCTCTCTCTTGCCATTAGTTCTAAATTTATTAGATCTTTAATATAAATAATTTGGAGATGAGCCATATGATATCGCCTTTGGTACCATCTCGTTGGAGGTATTACATTATTTGATACCTTGCAATATTAATGCAAGGACCATGTAAATAATTTAGACTAGAGTGTGTTTAATATTTGAGTATATAGTAGGTGTCAAGTTAGTAAGTGTGGAGTTATATAAGTGAGGTGTCAAGTTAGTAAGTGTGGAGTTATATAAGTGAGGTGTCATGTTAGTAAGTGTGGGTTATGAGTTATGTGCAATCATGAGAGTCTTTGTCTTTATGTAAATATATGATATTTATTATGTATTGAGAAATATGAAGAGTTAGATCTCCCATGAGTATGAGGAGATGAAAAGTTTAAGTGTAAAATTCAAGAATCTTGTGAATATGAAGAGTCTCATGTATATATTTATTGAAGATAAAGCATTGTAATAGTGCATTCAAAAATAGCATTGAATTTTATGCATTGCTTAAAGTAGATATTTATCAATAATATTTAGTAATTTATTCATTGTATGGATTGTATTATGTGTATGTTTGTTCTTGAGCTATTGTGAGATCTTGGAAGAATATTAGCTTCTTAACAATGGTATCAGAACAAATTGATAAGGGCACCCAAAAATTTAAAGAAGTCGGGTTGATAAGTGTACCCGAGGATTAAGAGAAGTAGGGCTGAATAGATCGCCTAAAATTCAAGTTAAGGACTGAAGAGAGTGCCCAATTCCGGAGAATTGAAATAGAGAATTAGAGTAGAGACACCAAGATAAGGCAAGATTAATTATTTGAAGTATCTAATTTGGAACTATATGAAGTAAAAAATTCATATTTGAAGAAGGAAGAATATTGAAATTGAAGGAAGAAAGAATTTAAATATATTAAGATTAAGTTGAAGATTTTTTTTTGGTCAGTAAAAGATATTTACATTAAAAGTGGGTTTTGAAAGGAGACCCAAAAACTTATTACAACGAAAGGAAAAACAACAGGTCCATAGACCCAAAGCCCAAAACAAAGGGCGGTCCACAAGAGAGAGCCGACCTTACACATAAGCAAACAACCAAATGGGGATATCCAGAGGCGATGATCCCAAAAAGAACAAAAAGGAGGATCAGGAGCAGTCCCAAGGGGACATCCCACAAACCAAAAACGTGCAGCTCACTTTCCTTCGTTGGCGCTTGAAGACTCATCCATCTCCTTGACAATAGTTTTGAGGTGGCCATGGGCTTCATCCAACACCTTTGCTACTTGGTTGTATAATGTCCAAGCAGCCTTGGTGGAGTTTGCCGTTGTTGATAGGGTGGCCCCCGAGCTGGTGATATGGCTGATAACGAAACTGCGAAGAGCGGTAGTAGAAGAGTCATCCTCCAAAATTGGTTCCTTGTGGTCAGTAGCCTTGCCAACTTTCCCAGGGGGCGATGTCTCCATATTTTGTTTCTTCAGGTGCGATGAAGCATGGACGTAAGACGGGCTGGGGTTCTAGAGAAACTTGGAAGAACGCTTGAAAGACCTAGACTTAAACTCAAACTCAGCATACATGGAACCATCCTTGGCCTCGAATCTAGGGGTAAGATTCTAGGTGGCAGGAGAGGAGATTTCAGGGTCGTTATCATCGCTGGGTACCTCTTGAATGGGTGTTTCATGACTACTACTTTCAACGGGCTTATAAAAAATGAGTTGATTGGGGCTTGGAGTGGGGTTGGGGGGGATAGGGGAGGCAAAAATCATTACTTTCTTGGAGGAGTCTAGGGCATGCTTGTACAGGATCAGGTGTAGACCTTGATGGATGGGTTGCGAGGATTTATTGGTCCTAAAATTGTTGATGGAGAGTCAAGAGACTTAAACAAATAATCAAGAATATTCATCTTTTTAATTCCCCTAATGTGGTTCACGAAGGCCAAATGGAAACTACGGAGGGGAACATCAATTTTATCTATGATGAAATACTGAAGGATTGGAATCATAACTTGGTCCCATAGGCTAGGAAGAGAGGCTCTTTCAACTCCTTCATCAGCGATAATTAGATCCTTACCTCGGTCAACAAAGTACTCCTTTTCTACCACCATTGTATGCTTGTTTTTTCGGATGATTTTACCATCAATTGGGAACCCTGTAACCTCAGCCAGCATGTGGATATCGATCAGGAACTGAATACCCCTGACAGTAACATGGCCACCATTCCAGGAATTAACAATTTTATCAGAGAATTCTTCATTGTTACCTGTGAAGTTCTTCAATAAGGGAAGACAGTTCTAGTTCTTAAGAATGTCTTTGATGATGGAATCGATCTGGAGCATAGAAGACTCAAGGAGAGCCATGGAGGGATGGGGATGGGGATGAGAGACTTGTATCAGGGGCTACTAATGTGGGGATAGGCAATGGGGTTCAGCCTTGCATAGTGATGGTACTTAAAAAGACAAGGGATTTGCTATGGACCGTTGTAGAGTTTGGAGGATAAAGTTGCTTAGGTTGAGTTCCGGCCAATACAACTTGAATTTCAAAATGGAAAGGAGCCAATGGGGTAGGTTTTGTGGCGATGGCATGGGGTAAACCATCATTTTGGAAAGGAGCATGGTTTAGGGTGGTGGAATTGTTGAAGATTTTTGAGGTGGCGCATAAAGTCACACCATGGGAATCAAACATATTAATAGGGCCATGCACTTGAGAGGTTAAGGTGGCATTGCTAATCGCACTAGGATGACAAAATATATTTAAAAAATCAAGGCCTAGACAAATGATTCAGCTAGACAAGACGTAAAACGTAATAATGACCACACTAGGGAGATCAATTAAGATCTTGGGGCTGAGCACGTGAAGAGGGGGATGATGATGGTAGGAAATAGAAAAATGAAAGGGGTTAGGGTAAGGGGAGGGGTAAAAAAGGGCCACATGGTAGATGAAGGGGAGGGGTGAGGGGTGATATGATAGGGGGAGGGGAATGGTTGGATTGAACCAAAAGGCCAAGCTGGCACCGAGAGTGGGGATACTGAGATGGGGTGGGGGACACATGGTGAGAAAGAGGGGATGACCAAAAGTCAAAGGGCTCAGGGGATAGGACAAGTGGTGATTTTCAATGATGATCAAGCCAATCATGGGTAGCAACATCAATAAAGGTTTGGAGAAAATCATCATACCAAATGCTAAGGGACTGTTGTGATGGACCCAAGTTAGCAAGGGAATCAACCGTCCCATTGGCTTCTCTGAACACATGTTGAACTAAGGTCTTTGGATGGTTAAGGAGGAGTCACTTAGATTCAAAAATTAGGTTGCTAGCTCTCCAATTATAGACCCTATTATATCTAATGTAGCTGATGACGTTTAGGGAATCACCCTCAACCACAAGCTTGCACTAAAGATTGCTAATGACGGATAGGCCGTGGTAAAGGGATTTAGTCTCAATGATGTGTTTGGTGAGGGTACCAATATTTTTTGCAAAGGCTAATATGATTCTTCCTTCATGATTTCTAACAACTTCCCCACCACCAGCCAGACCAAAATTTCCTTTAAAGGAGCCATCAAACTTCAAATTAAGCCACCCTTCTGGGGGGGAACCACTTAGCATTAGTTATGTTGTTGGGGTGAGTGGACAGTGAAAGGGGGTACATCGAGAGGTGGAGGAAAGAAGCTATGGAGGACTCAATCCCAAGGTCCGGGGGTTTAGAGAAGGGGTACAAATAAGCATTTTCAATAGCAAAATTTAGGAATCTATTACAGATCGATGTGGGGTCTCTCTGAAAATTAGAGAAAGCACAATTATTGCACTCAAGCTAGATTTTACACATGAAGTGGTGTAGGCACATGGACCAGATGGATTTTATTCTAGGGTTCTTAAAGGGATTGGGCCATTGGGTGAAGAGATCAACCACCGAGCTAGGGCGGGCCCAAGAGATGTTGAAGGTGCCAATGATGGAGCTAAGGACAGAGTTAGTGAAAGCACACTCAATAAATATATGGTGTGATGACTCCTACTCAGACTTACAGAGGTAACAATGGTTGAGCAATAAAAAATTGGTTATGAGATTATTTAGGGTTAAGATTTTGTTTTGGGCCACCAACCAAGAGAAGATTCCAATTTTGGGTATAAGGTACTTGTGCCAGATTTTATTGATAGGGATAGGGCATTCAGTAGATTGGTCTTGCAAAAAATAGGTGGATTTGATAGAAAAGAGGCCATCACCATAGTCTCTCTAAATAAGGATATCCTGGGAGTCAATGAAAGTGGGTATGATGAAGGGATTGAGGATGGAAGACATAGAATTCGTGATGATCATAATATCAGTAGGGAGGGATGAGGGTGGTATGGACTCCCAAGAGGGTCTGCCATGATAGGTGGTGATGAAATGGAAGACTTTATTGCCAAAGAGGTGGTCAATAAGGGGTTTAAGGGTAACAATAGAAGGATCATCAATGAGAGGGTGATCACAAACCTAAGGATCGTACCAAAAATCAATGGTCTGACCATTATTGAGATGCCATATGATAACCTTTTTGATGATGTCTCTGGCTTTGATAAAAGAGTTCCAAAAAGTTGAACCAGAAGGTGGGCCCCCCTCCTCTAAGCAATCATGTCTTTGAAGATACTTCCTCTTGATGATAGAAATCCATTCGAATTTTACATTAGTGAATATTTTCCATGCTTGATTAGCTATGAGAGCAAGGTTTATTTTGCCCACTCTTCTAAAGTCAAGCCCTCCTTGAGATTTGGATTTGCACACTTTATCCCAGGCAACTAGATGGAACTTCTTTTTATTGTTCAGGCCTGACCATAGAAACCGTTTCTAAATTTGCTCAATTTTAGAATATATTATTGCTGGGGCTTTGGAAAATGATAGGAAGTAGATGAGAATGCTTTGGAGACATGCATGGACTAGGGTGGCTTTAGTTGCTTGATTGAGGAGGGCTCCCTTCCATCCCACGAGCCTTTTAAGGAGTCTATCCAGGATATTGTTCCACATGCTGTCCAAGGGATTGCTAGCAAAGAGAGGTAGACCCAGGTAATACGTGGGTAGGTTGCCAATAGGGCATTGGAGGACCTGGGCTATGCGATGTTGGCGAGCAGGGGGTATTTATGAAGATGATTTTACTTTTGGTATAGTTTACCATTTGTCTAACCGCATCCTCATAAAAATTGAGAATTGAATTAATCATTATGTCTTTAGCAACAGAGATAAGGGTTGCCAAAATGGTGTCATCTACAAACTGCTGGTGGATAACAGACTCAAGTAGAGAAGTAGGTTGATCCCCATGAGCACAAGCAACTTTGAGAGTTCTATCTAGAACCTCTGCTAGGATGATGAACAAACAGGGGGATAAGGGGCCCCCCTGCCCAATTCCTCTGGAACTTCTAAAATAACCTATCGCATACCCATTAAAAATGACTAAAAACCATGATGATGAGATGCAGGCTCTAATAAGGTCAACCCATTGGGGATGAAACCCAAAATTGAGTAAGACAACAAAGAGAAATTCCCATGAGACCCGATCAAAGGCTTTATTCATGTCAAGCTTAAGGATGAAGCTCGCCTTATTACTGCGAGAAACATAATGGAGTATCTCATGGATTGTGATGATACTTTCAGTGATAATTCTACCTTAGACTATGCTACCTTGATAGGGGTATATGATGAGGGGGAGGGATTCCTTCATTCTGGTTGACATGACTTTGGTCATTATTTTATAAAGCACATTGCATAGCTAATGGGGCAAAAATCGGATAGCAATCTGTATTGCATCTGCTTGGGGATGAGGATCAGGAAGGTCGAGTTAACATCCCTAGGGATAGATTTTAATATTTGGATAACTTGGATGGTTGTGCATACGTTCGATCCAATGATATCCTAGAAGCTTTGAAATAAGCGAGGGGAGAACCCATCAGTTTCGAGTGATTTATCAGGATGCATGGAAAAGAGGGCAGATTTTATTTCATCATGAGAAAAGGTTTGGAGGAGTTGTTGGTTCATATAAAGAGGGATAAGGTTAGGGATGTGGCAAATTAGGGCCTGCTGAGATAGGTATGAACTAGATTGGAAAGTGGGTAGGAAGTATTGGAAGTGATTAACCGCCTCAATATTGATCTCTTGAATGTTGGACGTGGTAGTGCCATCCCCTATGATTAACTCTTTTATTCTGTTATATCTGCGATGCCAAAGGGTAGTAGCATGAAATAACTTTATGTTTGAGTCTCCACCCTTAAGCCATAGTGCTCTAGAATTCTGTCTCTAAAAAATATCTTCCCTTGCGAGGATATTATGATAATTGGCTAGAAGTCTCATTTCTTCGTCCCTGGTTCTGCTATCAAGACTCCCTTACTGATTTTGGCTTTCAATAATCTGGAGTCTTTCCTTGATTGCTTGTTTATTTTTAAAAATATTGTCAAAGACCTCTTTGTTCCAAGTTTTAAGGTTGTTTTTAATAAACCGATGTTTGCTGGTAACTTGAAATATTGGACATCCTTGAAATGGTTGTCCCCACCATTCAAAAATGCATTCCCTAAGGTCAAGATGCTGAATACACAGCTTCAAAGTGGAAAGAAGTTTTGAACAAAGCAACTTGACTAGTGGCTTTGAGGACTAGGGGATTGTGATCTGACCCGACTTTGGAAAGAGAGTGAAGGGTTGAATCCCAAAACAGGGGGACAAATTCCCTGGTTAGAAAGAACCTATAAAACCCTAGCTATATGTGCATAGCTACAATCCTTATATTGCTCCAGGTATACTTGGTTTCCTTGAGATGGACGTCCATGAGTTCATTTGAGTCCACAAATTCATTGAAATCCTCATAATTCCTGGGAGATATAGGGGTACCAACACACTTATATGATAGGTATAGGGGGGAGTTGAAGTCCCCATACAAAATATAAGGTTGGTTTGAGAAGATGTTTCTCATATGACTAAGGGTGTTCCACAAGGTGCTCCTCCCGAGAGGTGAATTGGGAGCATAAATGTTTGTTAGAATTCAACTGAGTTTAGTATCATTACAGTAGAATAGAACATTCATGATTCTTTCTGAGAGGTATAGAAGTAATCCTTCAACCTTTATGAGATATCATAAGAATAGGAGACCTCCTGATGATCCATGAGTCGGGCTGGCAATGAACTCCACATTCTTCCATATACATTTTGCTACTTTCTTGGAATTATCTTCTTCCAGTTTGGTTTCTTGGAGAATAATTATAGTGGGTCTGATTTATTTTCTTAAATTTACTCCAAGACTTTTCTTGGAAAGGCCATTAAGGCCTCTCATGTTCCATAAGAGGACTTTCATTTTCGATTCTTGGTGGTTGATCTTTTCCCCCCTCTACCTTGGTGTGAGGAGGGTTTGGTTCTTTTCGTTTCTTCCTTGAATTGTTTAGGTAAATATGGGAATAAGGTTGATTGGATGTTATTGGAGATTTATTCATTAACTTACTTTCTTATTTTATAATTGAAGGATGGCCGTCCCCTTTTTTTATCACTTTCCACATCAATGGGTTTTTTTTGAAACTATGAGTGTGGACATGACTGAGGGCTTTAGGGGATTGGATGCCTTTAAGCTTGGAAGGACTAGGGGCATCAGGGGATTGTATGCCTTTAAGCTTGGAAGTACTATGGAAGGTCAAAGATTTAGAAGGGCTATCCATCACCTTAGAGGGGCTCAAAAACTAAGAATATTTGGAGGGGTTGGGAAAGCTTGTGGGTTTAGGGGAGCTTGGAACGGTCGAAGGTTTAACAAGGCTCGAGAGGGGCTTGGGAGGGGGAGAGAAACTCGAGGTCTTGGAGGAAAAGTGGAAGCCTATTTTGAGAGGTTGGGGTTGGGTTTGGGGTTGAATATTGAATTGAAATTGAATAAAGAGATTATATTTGATTATTGAAAGTTGAATTAATTTGAAGAGTGAAGAAAATAAATTGTTTGAAAAATTAAATAAAAACTATTAAAAAAGAAAGATATTAACTGAGGAAGAAATATTGATTATTGAGAAGAGGAATATTTATTTGAATATTGAAAAAAAATTAGAGTGAAGAAGAATATTTAAGAAAGAAATTTTATTATTGAAGAAAAGAAAGAATAATTTAAAAGAGAAATACAAAAGAGATTGCAAAAGGAGAGAAGGAAATCAAAGAAGTTGAAAGTTAGAGAAATTATTAAAGCTGAGGTCTAAGGCTGGAGAAACTATTGTAGAATCCAAAGGAAAAAATAAAGCCTTGAAGAACTTGAGGCAAAATTATAAGTAGAGAAGTGTTTAAGAGGAAATTAGAGAACCTGAAAAACAAAGACGAGAGCCTGAGAATGTTGGAAAGTAGAAAAATGTGAGCTAAGAACATGAGTAATAACATGCGAAGTCAGAAGACCAGAAGCATAGGCCAGGAAGAGCAAGAAAGAAGGTAAAATGAAGTGTTAGTGCATAATATTTACTAATATTTTTAGGAGGATTGCTGAGAAGAATCTAACAAAAATAAAGAACGCGTCCAAAGAGGACATTAATAATGTACAATTTAGTAACATCAAATTTTTTAGCAATGTTGAGTTGGAAGGAAACACATAAGAGAGAACAGTTGGAGAAAGGACACATGAGAAATTGAGAACACTCGAGAAGAAACTAGAAGCATTGGGAAAAAATTGGAATGCGCATGAAAGTATTCAAAAAAGGTGCACGAAAAGCTTTAATCCAGTTTTAGCATATATTTCATTCAAAAGACAAAAATGTAAAGTGAAAAATATTGAAGGTGCCAACAGGTTTTTGGTTCAAGGTTTGGGATAAATAGTTGATGTAACCCACACCAAGGTTCAAATATCAACGACACCAAATAGTTTAATGTGACTAAATCAATGTAAAAGGAAAAGGGTAACCATTTCAAAACACTACTTAAAATATTATATTGAAGGTAAGTTTATTTTCAAATATATAGTGCAGAATAAAAGCCCAGTTAGGTGGATTGGTAGTTGCTTGTCTGGAAAATCATTTACCAAGACAACAATAAAATACCGGTTAGGTGGATTGGTAGTTGCTTGTCTAGCTAGACATTTACTAAGAAGACACCTAGGTTCAAACTTTGGGGGCAACCTGGTTGTAAAGGTAGTAGTTTGATATGAATCCTTTGAGTGTGCACCAGACTGACAACAATATGAATCTCGAGAAACTGAATCTTGAGCAATAGTTTAGGTGCATGTTTGTTGGTCCAAGGTTCAAACCCAACTCAATATGAGGGGATCAGGACCCCTCATAAAAACCTGTGTAAACTCATTGAAAAAAATATGTGCATGTTTGTTCTTGAGATATTGTGAGAAATTGAAAGAATATTAAATTGCTAACACCCTCCCCTCCAATATATCAATATTATACATATGTTACTTTGCAACCTCCTTTGGTCTTTCCTCAAGCACCTTCAAATACATCTTTTGAATGTATCAACACAAAATCCAAAGTGAAAACGAGCTGAAACAAATAAAACAATAATTGGCCTCCCCCCAAGGATCGTCCTCCAACAAACAATATGTTTTTGATGAACTCTGTAATGAAACATTGGATCATGTTGTAACTAACCAACCTTTCACCCTTAACTTTAGAACTCCCAAATTACAAATATATAAAGAAAATGAATATCCCATTATTTGTCTTAGAATTTTTGAATCACTTCTAGTAACCCCATCCATGATGAGATGCTTCTCAGGCTCCTTCCCATGAGTCTTAGTGATTTTGCTCTAAAATGGTATTTTTAGCTACCCTATCACTCATTTTGGAGTTCTAAGAAACTCGTAAAAATGTTTATCTTGTATTAAGGATATACATTAAAGACAAAGCCATAATTGATGATATCTATCCACTTAAGCAAAGTAAGGATGAAGCCTTTGCTAATTTCTTAGCTATATGGAAAGCCCTTGTGAGGAGACTTTAATATATCCCTCCACAAAGGGACCCTTTACATATCTTCATACGTAGCCTACATGATCAATTATCCTACCACTTATAAATCGTTCCTATTCCTTCATATGAAGTTGTAGTAGATCTTGCTAAGTAGGTCAATGCCATTGTTCTACGCAAGGGACAAATTAATCTCAAAAGGGAAGAATACGAGACTCACTATAAGGGTCAATATAAAAAATGAGCACATAGTTAGTGACGAGATCATAGACTTCCATCAAACCAATAGTGCAAACACAATAGAAAATCCCTTATGAGGAGACTTCAATATATCCCTCCACAAAAGGACCTTTTACGTATCTTCTTAGCCATATGGAAAACCCTTATGAGGAGACTTCAATAAATCCCTCCATAAAATGACCTTTTACATATCTTCATATGTAACCTACATGATCAATTATCCTACTACTTATAAACTATTCCTATTCCTTCGTATGAAGTTGTAATAGATCTTGCTAAGTAGGTTGAGGCCATTCTTCTACGCAAAGGACAACTTAAGCTCAAAAGGAAAGAAGAAAAGACTTTCTATAAGGGTCAATATAAAAATGAGCACATAGTTAGCGACAAGGTCATAGACTTCCATCAAACCAATAGTGCAAACATAATAGAAACTGTCAAAAAACTTATCTTCTAAAATAAAAGAGGGTTCAAATGCAACTTCACTCAATTGGATCAACCACTTGTTGCCATTTTAGAGCAAATTTTTCAAGCCAAAATGATAGAGCTCCCATATATTAAGTGTTAAGTCTATAGATTGTGAGAGGGAATGAGCTACTTCATAAAACCCTAATTATTATTGCACCTTCCATCGTGTTTGTGGCCACTCAACTAACAGGTGTAAAAATCTTAAAAACTTGATCCAAAATCTCATAGTGGAGATCCAAAATCTCATAGCGGGAGACCAACTTGAGACCTCAAAATTTTTTTGAATTCTCTTCCTCGTCACAACTAATCAACAACAATAGCCTTATTTGGGTCACTAAAATTTATTATAAACCTTCACAAAGTTACACACAAGCCTTGCCTTTGAAATGTGCTTAAAAGAGATTTCTAGAGCTTTCTAGCAAGTATATATACGCCTATATTCCGATGATTACCAATATTCCAATTTGCAATCGCCAATATCACAAGTCTTAGAAACGAATTAATAAGATTATTTTTTTGTGAGGGTTACATGAAGAATTTATAGAAGCTTTAAACCCTATGGTTTAAGAAGATATTTATCACATCAATTTTAGAGATATTAGGACCCTTGGCTAGAATATCGGTAATCAAAAGTAGAATAATCATGAAGCATACTATTGGATTTTCTTAAAACATAATTAGTACAATAAGAAAAATCCTAATACAAGTATAATTAAATTAAATGCCATGTGTAGTTGATAGGTTAATTCTTTCTCCAACATTGAGCAAAAATCCTACAAGATTTTTTCCCTTACAATACGTGATACATGATAGGGATGGTCTTTTGCCCTACCTATATAGGCAACACAACTATGCCCACTGTGGAGCATAGTGCATCATTGAAAGCCATCAATGTATATGAGGTCAGGACAATGTGTGACCTAGGGATCTCCATGTACCCTATAGCCTTTGTCATGATAATGTTGATCGACGAGCCCGTGTCGATTAGAACCTGCTTGAAGGGTATGCCATTGATTGACGTGATGCTATGAAAAGGTGGGTCTGCTATGGTAGTAGGTACTACCTTGATTTTGTGATCATAGAAATGGATCACAGGCTCTTGGAACTGCTACACTTTCTCCACAAATTGTGTGAATGCATCTGGGTTTTGGAGCTGGAGCTCGATTGATATTAGGGAGTATGCGAGGGTGCACGCTTGGCAAGCGTGCCAGGATATTTTCCCAAACAACGAGCATAGGTCTACGAAGATACTAGATATAGTACATTCAAATGTTTGTGGACTAATGTCAGTATCATCAATTTCAGGTAGCATGTACTATGTTTCCTTTTGTGTTGGCATAAAGAAATTTTAAAATTAATCTTGTTTGATTTAAATATTTTTTTTGTTTGTATTGTTTGATTTAATTTTAAGATGATTTAAATTGATGATAATTTTTAAAATAAATTAATTTAAACATTTTAAACTTTCTATCTAATTTATTTTATCTTAATACCAAATTTTAATTTTGATAATTTTACTTGATAACATTTTGACATTAAAAATTATTTTATAAAATATAGCAATATTATTTCTTCAAATAAGTATATAAATTATTCATCTTCACATCTACAATTTTATTAGATCACTCAACAAAGTAATTCAACCCGTGTTTGATCCTATTTTGAAATTGTGGTGGTATATCTTCAAGCACCAAGAGTCAATCCAACAACATGTACCTCAAAATGAGGATCCCATTTGGCTACCCCCAAGGGTGGTTTTCTAAGCAATTTCATCCCATTGGAGGATTCGTGGGAGAATTTAGGATATAAAAGCAAGAAGAATGAAGTGGCAAGCCCTTGTAAGTTTTATGGAATGACTAGGCATATTTCTACAATTACATCGAGTTGATGGAGGAGTTAACAAGCTAAGTTTATAGTTGGATGGTTTGATAGGGGTTTATTGAATACTTGCATACAATTAACTAACTAGACTTAGGATAACATTTGATAAAATAATGCATAGATATGGTTTATGGAGTGATACTAGTGGTGTTAGGTAGTTAGACTATCAAGATATTAGTTTTGATAATGAAAAAAGTATTGTATGGTGGAAAAAGTGCTATATGAGCTATACAACACTACTATAAGCATATAATGCTATTATTTTTGGGGATTTTGAGGTGTCTAGCCTCATATAAATAAAGGTAAGATTATACTCATTGAAAATCCCATTTAAAAAAAAATTAAATTGTAAACTAATTAAGTTTACAAAATGCATACCACATTATATATTGCAGAAAGTGCTGATATTGTGATGCTCACTCGCAAGTATAAAACATGTTCCACAATATGAAATGCATTCCAAACACGTCCCGATTTTATTTATTCATTTGTTTTTATTTTTAATTTAATTAAAGAATAATAATAAATAAATATAATAATATATCTAAAATAATAATATCATAAATAATTAAATAATATATATATATCTCTAGGAAGAATAGCGGGTCTGTATTGTAGACCCTTGCACTTTGTAGCTTGCAACAAGACATTATAATAAGTAAATAAATAAAAAAACTCTAATATTCCCCCAAAAAAATTTCTCCAACTTTTTTTATCTCAGGATATTTTAACATATTTACTAGAAATATCTCTCTCGTGTCTTGTTCTTTTTCTATGACCATATACTGAGAAATGGAGGTCCAGTTGAAAGAAAACCACCAATGGTTCAAAGAAGCCACAAACCGATAAGAAGAGCTATACTGATCTTGAACAATCATCTAAAGAAATTGCTATAGGCAATAAAGTCTTTTAAGAAGTAAACCTATTAAGAGTTCCATAAAAGTCCACAAACCCAACCCAGATTTGTAGGACCATCTGGAACTATTGTCAAAAATAACCCTGTTGCTTACAAATTAGCTTTGCCACCTAAATTGTCCAAAATCTAGAGTACCAACCTATTGTGGAGATTTCTTGCTTACCTTCTTAAAGCTTTGTCATGTCATAGGAATCCTGAAGATCACAAGTATTGTAGACTCTGGTGGATCTACTGCTTTGACCTAGGAATATATTATCAAAATGACTCTAGACAGACCGGTTCGGGTAAGGAAACCCCAGACAGTGGGTTCATATATTTACCATTTTAATGTGATCACCCATTCATTACCAGATAAAATGATTTTATATTATTTTACTTATTTTGTGACCAAACCATGCATAGTTAAAACACATCAAGACTAGACCAGTGCCATGTCCATTGGGTAGTCGTAGCAGATTTATATTTAATGACTCAGAATAGAAAAGGAAAGAAGAACTAGTTCATTTTAATTCATTCAAATGATGTAATCAATAAAAATGATTCAACTAGCGATAGAAGGCGACATTCATACATTCATATTGCTATAATATATAAATGAGTAAGATACATAAACCACATACACAAAGGATGCCAGGAATAGAGTTGGAGTTTCTATTAATATAAAATGATTTACATATGGAGAAACCAGAGTGCTCGGCTCTTATATGAAAATGGTTACAATAAACCCTAGTTCAAATATCATAACATGGGGCTACTTCTCTCCATCTTGATTGTAGTGATGCAAGAGTCTCCAACTCTAGCACGTTCCACAAAAAATAATCTCAACGAACAATGCTTCCCGGACAGTCCATGAAAAATGGTAGAAGAAAGGACGAGATAAGAAAGATAGAAAATACACATAGGAAAAATACAACTAAATCCTACACAGTTATACCTGGACTTGAGATTTATATCTCAGAGGTTTGATAAAAAACTATGATGTTGTAGTGATCTCCCTTATATAGTGCCGGTTGATCGAGCGAGGCTGTAACCGTTTTCTCCAGTTGGATCAATATTGCTCCCTCTAAAAGTAGGATGTAATAAAAAATGGGCACATAGCCCATGTCTCTATGTCCATGTAGGTGGTGGTTGTGGCTATGTATCATCTCCCCCACTACCATGGGCTAGCGGTTGCATTGCACTCGACTCGTGTGCTCCTAGTGAATTGGGTCCCACCCCTCCTCTTTTGAGGTCTTGTATACTTTGGTCAATGTAGTTCCATGCCTCATCATGGAATGTTAAAGTAAATAATAACAAGTTAAGATCCTATGTGGCTTTGTTCACCCTTTCTCTAGCCCATTCCATGGTGTTCTTGGTGAAGACACATAGGCGATCCACCATTTGTACCAAGGCTATAAATTGTTTTGATAATTTTACATTAGGACCAAAGTCAAAATTTTGTATTTTGTGGAGCACGAACTCCTTGATGTCAGGATCCTGAATAAACTCATCGATCTTGAAACCACAATATTCAAGTTCATCCTTGACATCTCATTCGGTGTCGACCACCTCTTGGTTCCATAAGAGCCAATTTTATTTGTTTTACAAGAAGATGAAAACTTTGGCATACTCTTTGGTAAAGAAGCAGATAGAACAATTTGCCAATGTATCTTTCATCCCACCTATTACCACGTAATTCTCCCTGAACCTGTTGTATATAGGAAATATGGCATTCACTCTCTAATATGCTTGTTGCAGTCGATCACGCAAGAGGCCAAAATCATACCTGATGGCATAAATGTCATAAAATATTGACTCAAAGTCCTCCATTTTTTCCATCATTTTCTCTTTCATTTCTTGTTTAAATTCTTCTACAGACCCAAATTGATGATTGGCCTGCACAACACTAGCCTGGGAAGGAGCTGGCATCTGCTTCAACTAATCGACCTCAGCCTGGAGCTGCTGCACTTTGAGTTGTAGTTGCCCCACCTCTGCAGCATTGGTATTTAAATATTCCATATCTTTTTACACTTTTGCTACCACCTATACTTGAGAAGCTATGTGAGACTTCATCATGTCCAACGGGCCAGGGATATCAAATGTAGCGGTTGACACGTCGCATGTTCTCTGTACAGTTGTATCCCGAGGCCTACTCACTCCTTTACTAGGGGACCTCTGCTCCTCTATGTATTGTATTTGATCTTCTTCATCTGTAGTAAATAGGAGCGTGTCCCTTAATCTTGCTAGTGTAATATTTTTGGTGTTCTGAGCAACAGACTCAGTTCTGGCTTTCTTCCTAGTGGGGGATGGTGTGGGACTTCTTTCTTGGACTTCGTACTCTCTAAGTATATTGGATAATCCTAAATATTTTATTATTTTATTTAAAGCCTTAGGGGTAATGGGACATTCTTCTTGATTGATTACCAGGGTGACATAGAATAATGAAGGTTGGTCCATTGCCACGTCAGTTTGCTCTAATGGAGACATCAATGTTAGAGCTGATGTGGTGAGGCCTTGAGATTGTTGCGAGGAGTAAGTGACCATCTCATTCCATTTTAAGGTGGTAGCGGGAGAACTAGAGGAATATGGGATATTTTATTGTTCTTGTTGTGCTTCACCCATTATTTTCATCATGACCTCAAGTAGGTCAGTATCCTGATAGACAATCTAGAAAGTTAGGTCCTCAAATTCTTTTGGAGGAATGACTACGACCAGTGGCACCACCTTGTCCACTAACAACTCCATATGCAGTCTCAACTCAAAGAAATAATATCCAACTACCTACAGCTTGCTAAAAGGCCTTTTATCCATTTTCCATACCAAGCCTAGTGATTGATTCCCCCTAAAGGCCTTTTGCATCTCATCTTCAAAATCATCCTTTCTATGAGTAACTTGCAGTAAGGTAAGCTTGTTAGCAATAGCGTGCTTGTGGTGACCATCGAGGTCATAGGGTCTCCATGTGACCTAAAAGAAGTAGTAGGTATCCATATTCCATATGAATTGCAAAATTGAAAAATGGCCTAAATATGTATAGGGGCCCATCAAGCAAAGAATGGGCAGCCATGACACACTACTCTTCTTCCTGAGATATCTAATTTTCACCTCCTCAAAAAACTACTAGGTTATCTCTAGGATAGCAATAGAGGTCGGATAATGCTTGGGAAATGCCTTTGGGGTCAATTTGGAACCATATATTTTGATATAAGAGAATTATTTTGTATAGAAGAAATTTCCTACACTGGCTTCATGCAAAAAGTTTCTCACTCCAACCCCAAGTCTATCAAGCTCTTCGCCACACAATCATGTGTGTACCACTGGGAGAACATTCTTAACAAATACTTTATAACTTGAACACCCCTCTTGTATACAAAAAAATGAATCTTGAATTACGATGGTAGTCTCTCCTCCTAGCCGAGCCACCAAGATTTGTTTAATTGTGCTATTACTAAATGAATAAAAAATGAATATTATGAAAATAGGGGGAGCTCTTCCTTATCGACTAGTATGGCCTCCTGTAGTTTTCTTAATTTATTATCCATGTTGTTGCTTATCACATCCTCCCATCAATAGAGGGGTGTCCTATCTATTTTGTTGCATTGGATGATGAGAAACATAACCTCCTTTATGATAAGCTCCAAATCCTTGACACCCAGCACTAGGTTAATCATATTTGCATAGTCCTGCATCCAGGGACAAAATAAGAGCTTTCAGATTGGAAAACCTAAAGGTCTGTTGTTTCCTCTCTTCAGGAGCATCTATGGGAATGTGGTGTTCAACATAAAATTTGCCTAAATAGTGAGCGTTTTAAAGTCCAGGACCCGTGAAGCTGTAGTGAGCCCAAAAACCTGTCTAATCCTATCTACTATCAATTGAGCCACAACTTGATTTTTTTGGTCGTGAATGGTCCTATTATTATGGTTGTAGGCCATATATAGCCATGCTAGGAGGTCCAAAGAGTGGTAAACCTTCAGACAAGTTAGCCGACCCAAGTTATTGTTCCATTTATTGCAAACTAGGGCTAGCTCGATGTTGTGCCTTTATGCCCTTATAAACAGGCTTCTCAACAACATTGGGTGGCACTGGTTATCCTCTTGAGTAGGTTTAAAGCTATATATTGTTACTCCTTCTATCTCCTATTGTTGGTCGATAGTAATATCTCTACCTAAATTAGGTGGATTAGTTAGTGCCTTTGGGTCCTCAACTCTCCTTATTCTTCTGGTAATTGATCATGCCTCGATAATTCTCCAAATTTGGGTCTTATCATTGGGTACTCCTACTACGGTCACACTGGTAGAAGCCATTCCAATGTACCTTCATGAATAGAAGAGGGTTTTACAATCTCTACACTCGAACTCATTGAGAAAGCTCTTTGCATGCACAATTATGCTAATGGTGCGAGGGAGGTCCACCACCTTTTATTTAAAGAACTAACGTTAAATTTGCATAGGTGGGGCATGCAATCATTTATTATTCATTACTTTATGACTGGTTGTGCCATGGATCTAGGCACACCACGTCATCCTCCATGTTGGCTATGGGTTGGCTGCACTTTTATGCCCACTTGATTGAATTATGGTGCAATGGGGATCTTGGAACACATGGTGGTCTTTGATTCATTTGAGTAGGGCATGCTCGAGCAAGGCATACAAATTTTTTGGAGGAGCACATAGAAACCATACCTCATTAACTCTTCATGTGCCTTGATTAGGACTAGGTGCATGGATTTGTGCACCTGGAAAAACTTCGTGCACTCCGTTGGGGAAGTGGAGCGCACATACCTCAAAGTGGGTGCATGACTTTATGCACCCATAAAAACCTTACACACTCCAAGGGAGTGGAGCACACAGATTGCAATGGGGTGCATGAGACTATGCACCCTCAAGACCCTTGTGCGATTCACTCTCTAGTGGAGTGCACAAAAGCAGAGGTGGGCACATAACTTCGTGTGCCCAACTAGACCCTTGCACTCTCCATTGGAGTGGAGCACACAGTTACAACTCAGGGTACACAAACTCATGCACCCTTCGAGACTTCACTCACTTCATTGGAGTGGAGCACACAAGCTAGGGTCTGGGTGAATAACCTTGTGCGTCCCAAAGGTTCTTGTGTTCTCCATTGGGGTGGAGTGCACAGACAAGATCAAGGCACGTAAAGGTGTGCACCCTTAGGATTTTTTGTGCACTCTATTAGAGTGGAGTGCACAAAATATAGACAGGTGCACGACCTTGTGCACGCATAAGGACCTTCACATGCTCCATTGGAGTGGAGCGTGTGGACTTTACTTAGGGCACACAAAGTCATGTGCTCTTAGGACACCTTGTGCACTTTGAAGGGACGCCTTAGATAGAAAATATAGTAAGATAAAGGAGAAACCCCCACTGATAAACCTCGACCAAAGGGAGGCCTTAGCTAGCAAAGATAGTAAGAGAAGGGAGAAACCCCCATCGATAAACCTCGACCAAAGGGAGGCCTTAGCTAGCAAATATAGTAAGGGAAGGGAGAAACCCCCACCAATAAACCCTGACCGACCCCACCCTACCTTCGATAAAGATAAACCTGGCCTTTGATAAAGCCTTTGATAATCCAGAGTGAAGGCCGAGCCCCTTTCTCAAGGCTTGACTGAACGGAGGCCTATGAACTAGCCCTCACCAACCCTTGCCAACAAAGAAAATCCCTTTTAAAGATAAATCCTACTGTTATTTGGATGCTCCGAAGGGGTTTTGAAATAACTCCTGACATTTAATTAGGGAGGATTCCTTACCTTCCATTGCATTAAATAGATCCCTTGAGTCTTCAATAGAGGTCTAAATATATCTTAAATTAGGATCGAGAAGTCAAGGAAGGAAGTGAATCCCAAGAGACGACTAATGACTCTGAGGACAAGTTCGACTCAAAGAGTGCAAGATCCTCACTATCAGTATATGCAACACCAAGGGGGATGGTACAACGAAGAGATACCACTCATGAACCAGCCTATAACAATCGATAGAGAACTCGTAGATGGAGAATTTAGTACCCATGGATCATGCAGACTCAAAGAAGGGTGCATGGAGTTGTGCGCCCCTTAGATGCTTTTGTGCACTCCATTCTCCCATGGAGAACACAGGCTCAACTTTGGGCTTACAGGCTTGTGAGCCCTTGAGATTTTTGTATGATCCATTAAAGAGTGGGGTACACAAGCTCAGAATTGTGTGCACCACCTTGTGCACCCTAAAGGAAAAGAGGGGGGACCAAAAATAGAAATTAAAAGGGGACATTGCCCTCCAAGGCTAACACTTCCATGTCTCCCTCCTTCATAAATATGTGGTTGATCCTTCACACATGATGGATGTTTCTAATTTGCAAACATCAGATCCACAACTCATTGAGATTCACCCGTTAATATTCTAGGATATAGAACCAAACAATTAAGAAAAAGGACCATTGACCAATGTAGAGTCTAGTGGGATCTCTACTAAAAAAGAAACACCACATGGGAAGATGTGGCAACATGAAAAATTAATCTCCATTCTTGTTTGAGGACTGATATTTATATGAAATTCTTTAGGATACATATTTTGATATTCTAATGTTGTAATGCATGCATATTTTGATACAATGCATAATGTATGGTTGGATGTTGTTATATGAATGTTCAAGTATTTCAAAATCTGCAAAAATATTTTAACTAACACAGGGATTGTGTTAAATTCTGGTGGAGAAGAATGTAACATCCCCACTATTTGAATACCTTTTTGCTTGAAGAATGTGATACTATAGAAAATATCTGTGAGTGCAGGTGCAGGTTTCCACTCCATATCAAGCACACCAAACAAGAAGAACACCCACCCCTAGCGGAGACCGTGGTTGAAAGCATCAGGTAAGGTGGGATATTATGTCATGCTCATGCACCATGGCTTGTGGGTACATGAAAGCCCACCAAAACAAGAGCATATAGGAGCATCCTACCTGTGAATGCATATATTTGCATTAGATTTTCAGATTGCATTAGATGCATGCTATGTGCTTATGATAATTTAAAAAAATAATAATAGTTAAACTAATTATATATAAATATAATATATAAAGAAAAAATACTAAATACAATATTATGAAATATAAATAAAATAATAATTAATAATGTTAATATTTATACAAAAATAAAATATAAAACATGATCTTTTGAGGTGCCACTAGTATTGACACTCGACAACTTTCTAACACCGCATGATCAAGCTTATGTGTCAATCAAAACCAAGTACTTAACTCTTTTAAATAAGATACTGAGCAGGTCTAGCTTTTCAATTAGGATTTTTCCTATAAAAAATCTTGTTCTGCGAGAGAATGAAAAATCATGTGAAGAAGCTTGAGCAAAATATTTGCCACATAAACACCAAATTTCTCAGGTCGGATCTTTCTAATTTATTTTCTGAAGTGTTCTTTAGAGAATTGCAATGTGTTGGAATGTTGAGGATTGCTCTTTTTTAAAATAAATTTTGATGCATGAAGGTTGCCTTTATTTTCTTCTGATTGTATTATCAAGTACACGATCTAACTGTTATATTTGAACTGATATCTTTAGATAGGCTATAGGCAAGATAAAAGATGTTTATATCAAAATTTAAAAATATTAACTAAGTAGAATAGTAATGATCTACAAATCCTACTGCTTTCCTGTGAAAGTAAGGATTGCATTTTAGAGTGTGTGATTGATGTATGCAAAATAGTATTCATAGAGCCATGCTGATCCAATAAAGGCACCCAACCATGATTGATCGTTAGACTTGTTCATGCACGCAATATAATTGAAAATGGTTGTTGAATGAATGATGAAAACATGACAAAAATAATTTAACTAATGCAAGAATAGCTGAATCAGTAGAGGGAACACATGGAGATGCAAAGGGCTCCAATGAATAAGCATATGGAACAACAGAGGGCTCAGATGTCCAAAAAATAGGAAATTATTACACAACAACAGAAGGTAATTAAGAATATGACTAAAAAGGAATTAGAAAGAATAAGTGAATTTCTTGAGGGATATTTGAGGAGGAAGGTCAACGTTGAATTACAAAAAGAAATTAAAAAGTTGGATATTTCTAAGTTTTATGGGAAAGGAGATGGAGAAGCAGTTGTCAATTGATTAAGTGAAGTGAAGGGGTACTTCTCTATTCAACCTCTTTGTGTGAAATCCAAAACTACTTGGGTAGTGGCACATTTAATAGGTCCGGCTAGGGATTGGTGGGCCACCTACAAGAAAACTAGTTAGAAAGAAGCTATTGACATCCCTTGGGATGTTTTTGAAATGGAATTTAAGGATTGATTCCTTACGTCATAATTCTACATTGAGAAGTATGTCGAATTCACCAACTTGCACTAGGAGAATATGTTAGTAATTGAATATTATTAAAGATTTGTTCAACTTCTAAAATATGCACTTGAATATGATAAATGGGAGGAGTTTAAAGCACACAAATTTATATTGGGATTACATCCCAAAATTGGGACCTTAGTTGGTCGAGGTAAACCTAAAAACTTGACAAAAGCTTTTGATACCGCACGCTACAAAGAGATAAGCCAAAAAAAATAAAAAGCCTTATTTCCAAAAAATTGAAAAGGATGAAACTAAGAAGAGAAGTTACCCAAAACTCATTAAAGGATGGGATAAATATAAGAGAAATAAATATAATCACCAATTCAGAAGAGACAATAGAAATAAAGAAAAATATAAGGGTTACAAAGGACAATAGGACAGGAGTCGATCCAAAGAAATGGTGTGTGAGTGTTTATATGTGGAATAGTTTGTGTCTAGTCAAAAATTGTATCCGCAAGAAGTGAGACCTCAAGACGTTATTTATTGGAAGTGTAATACTAATAAGGGAAACTACCCAAAGACTTATGCTTCATCTTGTAATATGGATATTATGTTTCACCAAGTAGGTGGGAAACTACCCAACACCGATAATTTCTAGTAGGGCAATTGTGAATCAACAATAGATGGAACCAAGTTAAATGGTGATACATGAGAGTACCTATATTAACTAGCACCAACTTAACTTGGTCATGAAGAAGGATGGAATATTTATGGTATATAGAGATATTGATGCCATCGAGGAGGATGTGCATCCACCCAACTTCTATAGTTTACAGTGGCAGCTATTGTGATTCGAGGACAACTGTTCTCTAGCATTACCAAAAGGATCAGTGGATCCCATGCTATTGAGAGTAACAAATGATGGCATGGGATGCCATTCTAGGTTGTACGAAGTAGTACATGAGGGTACTTGTGAATCATAAACTAGTTATGAAATTGTCAATAAAACTCAAGACTAGAGAGCTAGTTCTTAGGGTTGGAAGGTCTAGTGGTAGATGGTATGGGCAACATTATCATCAACCAGGGCTTGGTATAAGACACCTGGTTTAGAAGCTAAAGTAATGGTAGAACATAATAACACTTATGGTCAATGATAATGCACTAACATAGTTACACTAACTCTAGCATGGGCCTAAAGGTTTAATCAAGAAATGAAAATTAGATCAGTGGACCATTAGGATAAGAATAGGATCATAGATATAAGTCTTCCATGCTACAATATAGGGACAATAATGCATCCACCCTTCTAGGTGATATGGGCCCTGGAAGGGCAATCCCATGCCGAGATCTAAAACTCGAGTAAGGAGAGGATGGGTCTCATGTATGGCAATCTATAGTGGGAAGTTGGTCGGTCCCGAGCACTTGAGATTCCATCTGCAGTGATATAAGATCTCAAAGTGTGAACATCTATGCCTAAGTACTAATACAAATTTGGGTGTGCTTACATCAATGTATGACATTTGTGTTTGGATAAATTAAAATTTTGAAATTATGTTTTTGACAACCAGGTGAGTAGACCTAGGTTGTTACAGTTTTCCAGAAAATGATGTTTGTTGAAATTTTTAAAATATTTGCAATTATGTTAATGTGACACAACATAAATATTTTGTTGGAATATTCCATAGTGGGATTCAAAATCGTGACTAGGCTGACCATTCAAAAACTACACATATTGTTTAGGATTATTTATTCAACCTCTAGGAAGCAAACATTGTCACCTATAATGGATGTGTTCATCTGCTAACACTATCCCATAAGTGACATTTATTTTCTTATGTATGCTTGCATTGTATCACATATTATGTTGCCTTCTATGCTTTATGACCTTAGTAAAATTGTGAGATAGACCTGTTGTCAATTATCTGGTCTATTTTGTTATGCTACCTTAAATGAAAATTAAGGCCTGATCAGTTACCGAGGAAGATAATTACTCTTTTTGAAGTCCGATAGGTTCCAAAAATGATCCATATATTTGTTATATTTCCTTTTAGCTTTCTTTTCTATGTAGGTTCTTGTGGTACCTTGAACTGTATCTTTCTATTTTCCTTTTTGAGTTTTTATTTCAAAAATAGATAACAAGCTATTATTTTCAGTAAGATCTTCTAGACTAAAAATCTAAAAGAAATTATACAAAGTGGTCACATTAATCCAATTATGTGCCTTTAGATAGACCAAATCAAGTATGTAATTTTAAATAGGCCAAATAAGTTGTGTGCTCTTATATGAGCCAATCACTTCGGTGTTGTTAAATGAGCCAATCAAATTTTATGCTTTTACATGAGCTAAACAAACATGTGGTCTTAAATGAGCCACTCAATTATGTGCTCTTAAATGAGCCAATCAGTTATGTGCTCTTCAATGAGCCAATATGTATATAACTTAAAAATGTGTCCTTAAATGGACCAACTTGTATATAAATACAATCAAGATGGGCCTTTTTATATCCTTCTCCACTATGTCCTTTGATGGACAAATATATACATCATAAAGATTCATAATATGTCCTTAATTAGACCAATGTATATATAAATGCATCATAATTATAATCAAGATGTGTCCTTAAATAGATCAGTCTGTACATAAACAAAATCAAAATGTCTCCTTAAGTGGGATACTTTGTATATAAATAGAATTAAACCATGTCCTTCAATGGACCAATATTATTTATGCTAGGATTTTGGTACCTTCTTCCATTGTTTTATTTCCTCATTTTCATATTTCCCTAGATGCTTTTTATCTTAAGAAATTGTTCTCCTCCTTTATTAATCCAATCCTTCATATTTCTTTGATTTATTTATAACATTTTAGCCCATATTCCTCGACTTGTCCCCATCATCCCAATGTGAATCAAATTTCCTTGGTTCAACTTGATATCCCCTCCAAAACTCGAGGGGGTACACATGGGGGCGGGACAATATTTAAACTACCCATAGCACAATCCCTAATAGCACATTAAGCACCAATACAAAATTGAGGGCATCTACATCAATTATTTTGATACATTCATTATAAAATAAATAAATCAAAAGGGGATAAAATATAGATACCCAATATTTACACACTTTAATCCTCCATAATACTTATCCACCATCTCTCTAATGAGCCAAATAAAATTCAAAATTCTCATACACAATTTACAACATTTATTGATCCAAGGTCAATGGCGTTTATTATAGCATAAATATTTAATGCAAATCTCCACAAATTACAAATAAAAATGTTTATTGGATTGGGTTTGAAAAGAACTTTCCAATGAGTACAAATACACCTATATCTATTTAAAACATCTTAAAATTACTAAAATCCAAACACTTTGAGTTTGACAATGCTCATGCCAATAGGGATGACACCACTTTTGAGGCTTATATCTCCTCCAAATATTCATAAAAAATCATGAAACCACATCTATTGGATTAAGCTTAAAAATAAATTTACAAGAGTACAAACATACCTATGCTTGGGTAACGTTTGATGCCCTAAAAATGGTTTTTCCTACATGTTATCTAGACCATGCACTATAATGCTCCATCCATAGTGTTGATGGCCATCTACATGGCTGGTGAGCATATACTCTATCGATGATCATCCATAATATTAATAATCATTCACTCCACTGATGACCATCCAAACTATTGATGATCCTCCGTACCATTGATGACCATCCCTTGCTGATACTAACTTGCACCTGCAGACATCCACATTTATCAAAAAAAGCTAGAGAGTCATAAAAAAAGTGGATACTTGCTAGAAAAATGGATGAACAGACCACAAAAATGGATGGACCTACCAAAAAAGTTGATCTCAATGAAAATGTAAATGGACCCATCAAAAAAGAAGATACTTGCTAGAAAAGCGGACAAAACCATTTGACATGGATACTTGTCAAAAAATATTGAAACACATCAAAAGAAGATCAAAATTCATTGAATAATGTAAAAAATGCTAGAAAATAACTGAAATTTCACTAGAATTTTCAAAAAATGATGGACAATGCTAGGAACCGATATAAATTATAGAATTAAAAATAAAAATTGAGAAAACTATTGTAGTTGTTAAATTAAAATTAAAAATAATTTTTTCTTAAAACTAGTTTGAAACTCTGTTTAATTAAGTTTATTTATATATCATAAGTGAAAGTAAACCAAAATCAAGATTTTTTTTGTATATTGGTCAAAATTAAAAATTAAATTAATCATGGGACTCAACAAATTTTTAATCTTGGCTTATTTATCGCTGTGTCACAATCATTCATAAATGTGCCAACTGCTCTATTGAGAGTGGCCTAAGTAGAGAACCGCTCACAATATGTGCTAGCTAACTAATTTTGACAAAGGTATAATAACCTTTATTTGAAGCTTTAATATTTAACTTGTTTTAGAAATTGATTGTGACAACCCCAACAAGCCTAGGTCAATCAATCATACCTAGTCATAATGATACGACCAAAATATCATGCCCAACCATCATAAATTCGTGGCCATGATTTTGAGTAGCCAATGGTTCAGATCAATATCCTACAATGGATCAAAAGAAAAGTTTGAACTTCTGGTTATAAATATCCATCCTAAAAAAAAGGTGGGTTAATGAAGGAATGAATAAATGAAAGTCAATTAACTGATGCTCACAATATAAAATTCCCACTAGTGATATTTTCTAATGACTAACGATTTTTATAAAATTATCTCACCCATTATTTGTTCATGCTCTTTCTCTATAGTATATTAGTATTATTAGCATTTACTTTCATTATCTCAATTCAATTGAAAACTATATGCTTCCATATTTGGTCACTCTTATTTTATTTTCATCTCACCGTTAAGGGAATTGGGGACTAACCATAGGGTTAAAGAAACACATTATTCCTCTTACTCCTAATAGTCCCCATAAACGTTAACACCTATGTTGTATTTTTACAGATAACATTGTGATTTCTCCCTAAAAGTGGTATTCTGTAACATTGGAGCTTGAGCAACAGTGATTGACTAACTATGACTCAATAATATTGTTATATTTAATTCTTTAATGCACTATTTATTTCTAGTAATGTTACCTTTGGTTATTTCAAAGTCATAATTGTATTTAATATTGTCATTGGCTGGTAAACTATTGAAATTGTTTTGTATGTATTATCTTCTATAAATACACCCTGTAGCCAAGTTTGACCCAAGATAAAGTAAATCATAGATGTTCATACAAAGTCCTATAGTTTATTATCTCATTCGCTTGATGTCGATTTTTTTGGGTGAACATCCTATGAAAATTAAAGTACAACTTTCAACATGATATATGTTTCCTTGTTTTCAAGGTAAACCTATCGTTTGCAGGGATGATGATAATTGAGACAAGACTATGGAGTCTTGTACGACAAAATTAGCATGCTATGTGGGTTCTAGTATGGTGGATAAATATGGTAAAGCCTCATATGTTAGGGGGTATGATGTAGAAGGATTATCAGTTTAGAAGGTGTAAGTATGTCAGAAGAAGGTAAAGGTTCAATTTTTGGGGAAGAAGACTTAGGGGGAATTGGAGTCAATGATGATAGGGCTGGGAAAAATTGAACATGAATGGATTTCACAATTGCACACATATAAAAAGGTCTAGGGTCACCATGGATGGTGACCAATTTATTTTTAAACTTGAACTTGACACACTGATATAAGGTAGAAGGAACTGACCTCATTGCATTAATCTAAGGGAATCCTAGAAGGATATTGTATGATGCATGATAAGATACAACAAAAATAAACGTATCCAAAATTCTAGGACCAACTTGTAATGGGATAGATATCACACCACAAGCCTCTTGGGTTTCATCATTAAAAGATTTTGTAATCATTTCAGTTCTTAAATCTTCATTTTTGAACCCAAACCTTTTAAAAAAGTCATAGGTGCAAATATTTAGAGACGAGCCATTATCAATCAATACCCTCTTAACACCCACATATCCAATTAATACTATTATGTATAGCGGATTATCCCTATGCATACTCTAAGGAGGTATATCTTTGTCATGAAAATCAATGTAGTCAATTCCATGAGAAGCTACAATGGACACTACAGTAGTTGGTTCTATGTCCTGAGGCACCATCATTTGAATCAAAGTGTTCATTAATTCTTCTTTATGAACAAATAAATTTTTGAGAAGGTCAAGAAGGGAAATCCTAACTGTCATATTAGCTAGTTTCTCATTAATATCACAGGGAACTTTTTGTTGAGGTCAAATTACATTATTTCCCTTATAAGGTGGTTTTAGAACAAAAGGTGGTTGATCTACATCATTTGGTTGAGTTGTAGGTAATTGAGGTTGAGAATTTTGGGCTTGAACTTGTTGTCTAGTAATGGATCCAACTATAGCCACAATGTTGCTTGATTGATGTGAAATAGAAAAATTATCTTGAACAAGTTATGGTCTAGCATTTGATGTTTGTTCTACAGGAAGAAGTTGTTGTGAAGAAGGACAAGTTGTTATCATTCTTGGAAATGGTCCTTTCGAAACTAATGAATCTGTGATGGGTAAAATCAGTCCTGATTCATCTTCTAAACTATTATAATAGAAGGAACTAATGTCTACCTCAGATTGTGTCTCACTTTCTATTTGTTCAAAAGATGAGAATTGTAGTTTATTTCCTTGAAATTGCTCAATTGTGACAATGGATTGAGTAGGCACAAATGGAGTTTGTGAGAGTTGTGATGGTAAGTGACTACTAATAATTCCCATATAATGTGTTGGATGAGGCATAGTTTTATAATCAACCTGATTCACAGCTTCCTTACCATGGTTTGGTAGTGGATTTTAAAAGATGTCTAAGGCTTAATTGGCATTTTGTGCCTGTTGCTTTTGTGGTTCTGTTGGCGAATTAGATTTTGTTGGAGGATTTTCTACTCCTAATTTTCTATTATCCTCAAGTATTGTACTAAGTGTTTTAATCTTCTACAAGTGTTAGTTGGATGTCCATCAACTTGATGGAAGCCACAATGTTGGTCTAGTCTATACCAATTTTGAGAGGTGTCATATTGCTGTATCTCTGGCAGTTTGATTAGGCCTCTTTCTACAAATTGCAGTAAGACCATTGTCAAAGGTTGATTTAATTTTGTGAAATTCCGTTGTGGAGGTTTTTGAGGTATTTTTAACACAAACGTCTTTATGGTTTTTGCGGTATTAACATTTGGATGAGGTTTATTATCTGTAACCCCGTCTCCTACCACATATTTGTTCTTGTATCGATTTTTAGATGACTTATCTTCATCCTTATTTTTAAGTTATCCTCTTATGATAAGGGCTTCTTCTACTCTTCTTTCTAAGTATATATCTTTATCAAAAGAGGTTATGGTAGCAGTAGCTAACTCATAGGATAATTGTTCTTGTAAATTCCCAATGAAAATTTCTAACATTTCTCTTGGAGGTAAAGCAAAATGTAACTTGCCTAAATTTTTTCTCCATCGAGCTAGAAATTTTGTGAATTTATCTTATTTTCCTTGTTTTAGGTTGTATAAATCCTTAATTGTGATATACCTCTCTATATAGACATCAAATTGATGTATAAACAACTCTGCAGTTTCTTTTAATTTTCTTAAGGAATGTGTTGGCAATTGATAGTACAATTCCAAGGCCGTACCTCATAAAATTTTTGGAAATATTTTTTATAGCAACATGTCATCATATGCAATGTCATGGAAAGTGGTCCTAAACATACGAATATGCTCAATAGGATCTTCAATACCCTTATAAATCGGTAAAATTAGCATGGGGAAGCATTTAGGGTATGGTCTAGAAGTAACAAAAGGATTTAGTGGTTGGTTACACATTTTCTTATAGCTGTATGTAGGGTGATAAGGATCTATTTGATCTAATCGTGAAGCTAATTATTGAACTATAGCTTCAAGATGATGTGGTTGCCTATTATGCTTATTCTGTGCTGCTATATTCATATAGGAAGGATAATATGTATGCTGTGCTACTGTGTAGGGTGTTTAAATGGTAATATTGTTATGCATAGGATTTGAAATTGGAGGATTGAAAAGATTATAAAGAGGCATATTTTGTTGCAAGGTTGGTTGAAAAGAAGTCAGGATTTTTATATTTTTATTTTTTGGGATGTTGAGGCTTGAATAAATCGAGTGTTAAAATATTGGGAAAGAAAGTTATTGTTGGTAGAAGAAGGTTATTTTTGGGTAGTAGTAGTGGTTGTAAAAATAGGTTTATGTTGTGATGCCATAGTTGTTTGAACTTGGGTAGTACTTAAGGAATGATATTTATGAGTGGCAGGTTGTAATGGAATATTTTCCATATATGTCTTTGGTTTTGGGGGAAGTCGAAAAGCTACTTCCAAGGCTGTCTCTGTTGAAAAATTATCTCTTGCAAGTTGATATTATATTTAAAAGGCATTAGCGATAGTGACCTGATTACAATTTAAAAATTCACAGAAGTGTTGCATAGATTAAAAATGAACATCTCCTTCAGGTCCCATTTTAGGGTCAAAAGGGTTGACTATTTCGTCTTCCTCATTTTGTTCTATTTGTGCAACTTGTTCCTCATGAAATTCTATTTCAATTTTGATATTTGGGTTTTCATTATCTGAATCCCCTTCAGATCTAGTTGCCACTTCTTTACCATTCCTTAAGGTTTTAGGTATCTTGTTGTGTTGTTTTGTTTTGTTTGTTTTTATTTTTTATTTTTTTTATACTACTATTTTTTTTTATTTTTTTATTCAAATCAAACTAAAAGGCTTGTCCACCTAAATATTTACAAGATTTAGGGTAACAGAACTAAGATGCTTTTACACTTCTTGAAAAGCTTATAAATATCGTTGATGTACTCTAGGTCTTCAAGGTTCATGAAATATTCCTCTTTGAAGATAATTTTTTCTTTCAAAAGAAGGATGAAGTGAACGAGAGTGATATTATTAGTTTCAGAAGTAGGATGTTGAAACTGGAGCTCATGGCAAAAATATCTAAAAATAACTGCTCTAGGTGCTTTGTGATAGCACCTTTTTTGTTCAAAGGCTATCTCTTTCTCTTCTAAGTTTACTAGGAATTTATGAATGACTACGGATTCTTCAAAGTAACTTTCCCATGAATAAGTTATGGAGTGGACATAGGCTCTTTTGTTCGCTAGCCAGTGTTTGCAACTCCTCTTAATTTAAAAATAGGTAGAATAATAGTCTACGCTAAAGGCCTTTGTTATGTCTATCCTTTTAATTTGTTTCAACTCCTCAACTCTTCTATTAATAGATCAAAATTATGCCACGAATCACCCCAATTTTCCCTGTTACTCCTAAAGAGGATATCAACCTCTTTTTCTATGAGTTCTTTTCTAAGGTTGATAAGGGTAAATTCTTTAACACTTGTGTCCACCATTTAAAAGTTTTTCTATATATATATATTTTATTTTATTTTGTTTTTAGAAAAACAACAAAGTAAAAATAAGAATAACAAAAAGGAAACAAGGGTTCTTTGTTTTCTATTTTTTTTTTTGTTAGAATCGTTTTACAAGTTGTAAGCCAAGTTAACTTGTTTTGATTAGGATTTCACCTGGATGCCCACATGTAGACACTTGGTGATGAAATCCAAGTTGTGATGAAGCCCAAGTTCTACCAGTCCTCACCCAGTTCACTGTGGATAGTGATACACCTCAAAAGAGATGTGTGCTATTTTCCATGGCTATGATGGTTGTTGGACCGACCTCATTTTAAATATTGATTAAATATTTCAAGTTTTTCAGGTACAGGTGAAAGGATTATCCCTTTCTGAAGGTCATGAACCTTCATTGTATATCCCATTGTTTTCGGACCAGGTGAAGCTGTGAAAGAGTTCGTTGAATGTGGTTCCTTTTTAGGACAATTATGTAAAAGAGAAAAATATGTAATTCAGTTCGTTAAAATTTATCTGATTTATATGACTTAATCTAAAACACACAAGCTTGAATGATCTTTTTCAGTTTTTTTTAAGAACAAAGAAAAAGGTAAAATTTTAAAATGAGGGTGTTTTCATGTCGGGTTCACCAAAGAATGTAGACCCAAAATTTTTACACCCCTTTCTTCCAGGCTAATGGATCCGCATTTGAAAGGGGGAAGGAAAATAATGTATCTATAACTTGGATGAGAAGCACTTGAGTTGTGCTCTTCTTGGTGTTTGTTGACGAATTAGGTGAGGGTTCACCAGGAAACACTTTCTATGGAAGTTTCCACACCTAGGTAAGGTGGATTTTTGTTGAATTCCTTTTATGTGCACACACCTAGTTTGGCCAAAATGCAACTATTGCCTAGCTATATGCATTTAAAATTTTGATCAAAACAAAGTAAACAAATTCTAACTAGAAAGCTTTGTAAATCTAACTATGATGCAATAATTTTGTAAATATTGAAAGTAGAGGATGAGATTTATGCTAGCATGTTGTTTTTATTTTATGTTTTTTGTTTTTATGTTTCTTTTAACTAAATGTATTAGATGCAAAATGATGTGACTAAGTTTCTAGTTTTATATTTTTGTTCATCGAAGTCTTTTAACAAGTGTAATAAAATAGCTAGGTTTATATTTTTTGTATTTTGTGTTTTCAGCTAGTATGATTGAGGTAAAGAAGAATGCAATTAAGTCTATATTTTGTTCCTTTTATTTTGAGTTTTCAACTATTGCAATTGGCATAAAATAATACAACTAATTTTTGTGTTTTGATCTTTTCCTTTTGAATTTACAACTAATGCAATTGGTGTAAAATAACATAACTAAGCGTATGCTATTTTTGTATTTTCTTTTCTTTGATTATTTTTAACAAATGCAATTGATGCTAAGAGTAATGGTCTAAGTTTATATATTTTGGCCTTTTTTATTCTTTTTCAAACTAGGATGAATAATGCAACTAAATTTATATTTTTAGGTTTTTCTTATCCTTTTATTTGATATAGAGTTCTATAAACAAAATGTTATGAAATTACAAAATAGAAAATTATAGAAAAACCAAGTTTAGATCCTTAATTGATCTGGATGTCTGTAATTATACACATTCAGATATATCAGATAAGTTTGGGTCTATCAGATGAATTCATATCTTTTCAAATTGAATTCAGACCAGTCTGAATCTGTTAGAAGGATTTGAATCCATTCGAATCCATATAAAACTTGCAACTCCATAGTAAGACACTAAGAATTATATTTAGGGGTGGAAGATATACTTATGTCATAGTAAATCCTGGCCTATGATAGTCAGATCCCCTCGTTCTTTAGCCAACCATAGAAAAAGAGATGGATATATAGATTTAATGTCAAACATATAATTTAAATAAAATAACAGTAGTAACAAAATTGCATATAGTAAAATAATAAACCCTATGAAAGCTAAAATGCAAGTATTGATCAATATCCTAAAGCTTCAGATTGAGATCTTGCCCCCGATATAGATCTATATATTTTAGGATCTCAACTACAAATTTGGATGGATCTGAATATGTTCAAACCTGTAATGGCTATATCTGTGAACCTACAACAATTAGATAAAAATAATTTTAGATGCATAATAAATTCAAATGGATCCAAACATGTAAAAATATTGTAAAATAATGAGTTTATGCTATGAATAAACAAGATCTGAATCAACAGTATTCATGGCCATCTTTGGTAGTCTTTGGAATGACGATCTGATGTTGAATTCTCCACTAAATAATGCAACAAAGCATAAGAAAAATCTCTTCTAGAATTATCTCTACTTGCAAAATCATCATTAGGTCTGTCTAGGGGGAGTCTACGGGATTTATAATCTAGGGTAGGTCAAGAAAAAGGGAAGGGTGACCAAGATAGGTCAAGCTTGTTAGGAAAAATTTAGCATTTTTCTAATATGAATAGATTTAAACAGATCCAAATTTATCAAAAATCTAGGTTTGTCCAGATTGGGTGCATAATCCAAACAATGTGCCTAAATTAGGTGTACGTGGGATTTGGATAAATTTGAACTGGTTCGAATTTATCGGGACTGCCCAAATTTTGTGAGAAAAGGGAAAAATCCCAATAGTGTGCCTAAATTAGGCACACATAGGATTTGGATAAATTCAAACCGGTCCAAATTTTTTGAGATCGTTCAAATTTCCTGAAAAAAGAGGAAACGGGTAAAAACCAATTTTATCCATCACAAAAATCGAGATAAAGAGCTTAGAGGGTGGAAAGTACATTGTTAGGGGGTAATAACATATTGGCTAGGGAATGAAAATTTTATAATTTGTCAAAATTCCCTAACAACACCAATATAGTCTTATTATAGGAGATAAAATTAGAGGAAAATTAGTTAGGAAAAGTCGAAAGGAAGATCTAGAGTAGGAGCAATTTCTTGGGAGTTCTAGCAAAAGAGGCTTTGGGAGGTTTGCCAAATATTTGAAACCCATTAATCTTTAATACAGAGTTGACTGATCAAAACCAGCATCACCTTACAATATTCTTCAAGCATAGGGTCATAGATAAAGTAGGATTTATCATAATTATCTATATAATCAATTTCATCGATCATTAAAAAAGAAAATAATCAAAACTTAGAAGATATAAAATAGATGCTAGCCAGATATTTCAATACCCCACTAACCAAAATGAGAAGAAAGGAAGAGTTCTTGGTTACACATAAGCCATGAGATTAATGAAAGATCTAATAGATTTTTGACAAGAAAAATTAGTATAAGCAAGTTAAAAGTGGTATGTGATTCACAGATGCTAGTGAATTGGCTCAATGATAAGAATAAATTCAACTTACAAGTGATGGATATGATATAAGAGATCTTGGATCTACTAAGTGGATTCGAGGATATTAGGATTCAATAGATCTTCCATGAATGAAATGATGTAGCATACACATTAGAAAATAAAGGAATATTAGAACAAGAGAGTTGATTTAGAGGGAGGTTGAAGAGGTTCTTGTCTCAATAAGGGCAATTCAAGAGTTATATTAGGGAAAATTAGTAGAACTAAAAAATGACAGAGTTTGTGATCAATGATTCAAAGAAAAGGTTGGCTCCTTGAAGGCTTTTTTATCCATGATATGAGTAATATAGTTAGAATTTATATTTCTACATCTTGTAGGTGTTAGGAAGGTACCCAATATGGGAGATTCTCTAACTAGTTTAAAGACTCGATGAAAAGCTCATTCACCATAGTAAATAAGGTTTAAAAATTTACTTTACTTGATGTAAAAAATAATAAACAAGTTCCTATATGATCTAAGGGTAAGAAAAATATTGTATGAATCCATCAAAGTAAGATAAGCTATTTTTGTGGAACTATTTATGTTTTCAAGATTTTATTCTCTAAATAAATTTATTTATAGAACATTACATGCACATGAGACTAAAGTTTGAAGTTTATTTAGTCATTTTTATAGTTTTAACTATATTTTGCAATTTGAACTTTGTGACACAGTCATTGGTATTCTTAGAGAATACAAACCCATCATATTTACTTATACCTGTCAACAACTATATATATATTTTTTAAAATAGGGTTTTAAAAGGGTTTCTCTTTTTATTTTATATCAAATTTAGTCACATTGAACTATATAGCCTATTTGGTGCCACTAATATTTGAACTTTGTGTGGGCTACATCATCTATATAGCAATATATATACAATATTTTTAATATAATATTTTATTTTTAATATAATATATTGAATAGTGAAATTTTTTTTAGTATAATGGTTGAGACATATAAATGATGTAATCTATACCAATATTCAAATCTTAATGATAAAAATAAGCTATATAACCTAATATGATGTAAAAGAAAAAGACCAATCTTATCCGCTCATGTAGAGGAGTTGGAGAGCAAGTGGGTAGTTAAAACTCTCCAGTTATCAAGAGGCCTAGGTTCAAATCTCTCCCCTCACATGTTGAGGATATGTTGTATATAAAAAGTTCCTCATCGAAAAAAAAAAAGACCAATCTTTCAAAACCCTATTTTTTTAAAAATCATTTTAAAAATATAATACATTAATACTAGTAAAAATCAAATAAATAACTTTTTAATTATTAATTAAATTGTAACAGCCTTAAAGTGAAACGTTATAAAAAGTTGAAACCATCTTCCAATTTCCCTTTGGAGTTTAACAAATTCTAGGACTACATGTACCTATAGTTTTAACCAATTTAATCGAAAAGGCAGGCATTCCCATAAATGGTTGATATTAAGATAGTTTTTGTTTTTTTTTAATATTTTTAATATACATTTATTATAGGAATTGAACCCGGTTTACATTATAGGGAAAATAATTTAAAGGTATCTATGTCTCGTTAAAATATTAAGCATTTATTAAAAATATAGTATAACATGTTTTCGAGGAAATCAACAGCTACCATGTTAACGTTCCAAAAGCATCGGGCGCTTAACATTTAAATCAAACTAGAGAGGAACTTAACTAGCTTCCGGCTGCCTGTATCAAATGTATATAGAATTATATATAAGCGTTGATGTTTAAGATATCATCAATCCCTTAACTACCCAGACGTTACCTAGGAATTTGAAGAGTAACGGACGAATGCCAGTATTGAGGCCTGATCTTTCTCAATAGAGCCTTGACTTTTAAGCTAAACCAGCAATTTGATCAGTCCATAACGACAACAGGGTCGCAGACTCGCAAGTGAGAAAGGGTTTGAATTTTTTAATACTAAAAAATATACCTTATAATTTTACGTTCTTGTAGATAAATGATACATCCATGTTCATTCAATACGCCGGTACGAGATCAGAGAAGGCCAAACAGGAGATGAGCCTAGCAATTGCATTTGTGTGATTTTGAGGTTACAACGACTACATACACTTAAATCTATTTAAAGCCATTAAATTTAAAGGTGTGCGTTTGAAATTAAAATTTAAAATTGCGTATGCCATATTGTGCCGAGCCAGTATGCTTATACTATAAGTAACCTGAGTGGAAGCTCAGGGATTCTACTACAAAAATAACCATAGCAAGAGCCGTTGTACTTCTCTGTGGATCCCATCTTCTATTTTCACGTTTTATCAAGAAGAGAAGATGGCATTTGGTATAGGTGCGCCAGTAACATTACTAACATTAATGCTCATATCTGGTAAGAGTGGTCGATTTCGAAATTCAGAGCCAGTTGGGGCAAGAGTGTGTAGACTGTAGCATGAATGATGGTTGCATTTTGTTTTCTACTAGAGTCAATATCATTAAAAATTTGTATGGAAATTACTGAACGCCCTCTGCAAAATTGGTGTATTAAGTTTAACAGGGCTAATGTGAATGGGTTTGCAGGATCATGGAGTGTGGATGCAACATTGTTCACGTTGGTGAACAAATGCTCGTACACGATATGGCCGGGAAGTTTGTCAGGTAATGGAGATCGTGCCCTCCAAGACGGAGGATTCATTCTGCCTCCCAGCCAGTCCTTGTCATTGTCTGCCCCCGCGGGGTGGTCTGGTCGATTTTGGGGGCGAACCGGCTGTACATTTGACGACTCCGGTAAGGGCTCCTGCGCCACTGGTGACTGCGGAAACGGTTTGAAATGCCAACAGGCAGGGGGAGCTCCGCCTGTTTCCCTCGCTGAATTCACGTTAGGCCGCATAGACTTCTACGACGTCAGTCTCGTGGACGGCTACAATGTCCCGCTCAGCATTACCCCTCTCGGAGGCACCGAAGACTGCGCAAGTGCTGGTTGTATTGCTGATTTGAGACCAAAATGCCCAGCAGAGCTTCGTATTACGAGTAATACCAGAAAGGATGGAGAGGTGATTGCCTGCAAAAGCGCTTGTGCTGCTTTCGGAAGTCCCGAGTATTGTTGTACCGGCGAGCATGGAAGCCCTCAAACCTGCTCGCCTACCAAATATTCGCAGGTGTTCAAGAGTGCCTGTCCCACGGCTTACAGCTATCCATATGACGACCCTACCAGTACCTTCACTTGCAGCACCACCCAGTACAATGTTACCTTCTGCCCTTCTGAGACATAGTACTTAATTAGCATTCTAAGGGGAAGCATTTTGATTTTTGCATTGTAAAAATATCTGCAACCATTCCTGGTGTAGATCGATGCTTAATGTGAATTCTAGCATATTGCATTTGTTTAAAAACATTATGTAGGTTGATGTATTTTATGCTTGCATGGTATTTTGAAATTTGAAACACTAAGAATTTGAGTACAACTTTGTTATCAGGTGACAAGAGAATGTCATGGATTTACATATCATAAACTTTAAATCTAAATATATTATTAATGGGTTTACCTATCTTAAAGGAAAAATCTATTATTAATCTTCTTACCCAAGTTGCTTTGTTGCTGCGTAAGAGGCTACCTTTATTCTTATTTGCACTTTGAAACAATTATTGCTGATTATGTCTTACTCTTCTAAAACAAAACACCACAATATTAAATAGAATAGTTGATTTTCTTATGTCTAAATCTCTGTCCCATTTCCTTTCCCATCTCAATCACAACAACGTATGCTACATTTCTTTGGAAATAAATTGCATATTCAAGGATAACTTTAACACACTAAACATGCTTATTGGTGTAAAATAATTTGGCAACCGTGGATTCATTATAACTATATTGAGGTGCTTATTGTAAATGCTAAATCATAGTTAGTGTAAACCATAGCATGTATGATATCTCAAAATCACTTTTATATAGAATCTTTATCATTTCCTTCATTTCCTTGGAAATAAATTACATATTCAAGACCAACTTTAACACACTAAATATGCTTATTGTGTGATATAATTTGGCAACCTTAGATTCATTATAACTATCTTGAGGTGCTTATTGTAAATGCCAAATCATAGTTAGTGTAAACCATAACATGCATGATATGCATGATATCAATATAACACTTTTATATAGAATCTTTGCCATTTCCTTCATTTATTAGATACATATGTTGATAATAATAAAATTACCTCTATTCAAGTTATTATTTATATGAATATATTTCAAAATATCTTTAAAAGTATTATTTTGGTTCATATACAATATCCTTGGTAAGATCATAATGCAAATATTTATATTCTATAATTTTAAACCAAAAACACTATAAACATTTTCAAGGAATTACAAATTACTTCTTAATAAAGCATCATATGACAAACTAGTTCTCTTCTCAATTAATATATAAGTTATCATCATCTAACTAAGCATGAGGTATATGAAATGATATGGAATCAAGTGTATGATAATTTATTTTGGGAGAGAATTCAAAAAATTCTCAAGGTAATTGCAATTTGTTTGTTGAGTTTAAATTTAAATTTCAAAATATTATTTTATACTTGAGTATTACTTTTCCTAAATTTTCAATATTTATTGTTTAATTATAGGTTTTAGAACCCTTGGTAAGGGTTATTCACCTTGTAGATGATGGAAAATCGGTAATGAGCTATTTATATGAGGTAATAGATAGATCCAAAAAGCCCATTGAGCATTATTACAATGGAAACTAGTGCAAATTTGAAGCAGTTCCCATATTATTGATAAAATATAGACAAGGCAACTCCGTCAACCAATTCATGCCATGGGGTGATTCTTGAACCTCAAATTCTTCTACACTAATAGCCTTAGTGGTAATGAAGAGGTCTAGAAAGGTTTTATACTTACACTTTGAGGATGATAGATAACCTTGATAAACATCACCTTATCCTTACCGAGTTACAACTATATAAGACCTTATAAGGGACTTATTTCGTGTCTCCCTTTGCTAAATATGTAAGGTAAATATTACGACCATGTAATGCATTGAAAATTAAAAAAAATAATGTAGTTAACATTCTTGTAGTTTGTGAATGTAAAATTAATACTTTGAAATTATATTTTTTGTAGATTTATGGTGGGAGGACTATGAATTCAAAACACCTACTCTATAGAGGATAATTGTTCATATTTTGAGTCAACCTTGTAGCACTTCTAAGTTTGAGTGCAATTGATCTCTATTTTAGGTTGTACACACCAAGAAACACAATACGTTGAGCTAGGATTGCCTCAATGACCTTGTGTTTATGTAATAAAATAATAGAATTCACATAAGATAAGTGGAGGCTAGTGGATCGTATGTGTTAATTCAATTGAATGAGCTAGATCCACTATGTGATTGGATTATTGAAAGTTTTCTGGATCCCGAGTTTACTACAAAGGATATTGAGGCACTTGAGAAGGAAGAAAAATATTTAAGAGGATTAGACGAGATATACCATGATGATATCGATCTTGATTAGCCTCTAATTTAATCACTAGTTTAGAGGCAACACCATACATCAAGTGTAAGGGAAAGAAAGGGAAAAGAAAAAAATTAAAAACTACTTTACATTTTGAAATATTGTATTTTTATGTTGTATTTTGGCTAATTTACATAAGCTATAATTGTACTCTTTTTAATGAAAATTTAGTATAAAATCAACTTTTTGGATCTCTTATTGTTGCTTGGAATATTTTTTTATTCATTGAAAATTTTTGTTTAGTTTTTCTTGTTGAGTTTTCCTGAGTTACCAATAAAATATCCAAAATTAGACTACCAAGTTCATCACAAGTTGTGAATTTTTGAACTATAAAACTAAGGAAGCAAAAAAGAAGCAGTAGATGGAAAAAATAGTTGCCTTGTTGATGGATTTATAGTGGGATCCAAACCCCTAGCCAAAGGTAAAAGAATGAAATTATTATCATAGAATGTGAGAGGTCTAAATGTATGAGCCAAACATAGACTACTAAAATACCCTATTGATAGTTTGTGTATCAACATAGTCTTATTACATGAGATCAAATTAGGGGAAAATACGATAGGAAACATAGGTAGGAAGATCTAGAGTAGAAGCAACTTCTTGGGATTTATAACCTAGACATATTTGATAGAGAGTTGGTTGATCAAAACTAACATCAACCAATTGGGTAGTATGAGAGAAGCAAAGAATGGACCCTATAGTTAACATAGGGTCCACAAGGGAAATCAACCAATAAAAACCACACATGGGTAGAAATCTACAGTCACCACCATTCAATGATGCTCCCACACAAGAGTATGGAGCATATAGCTTGGCCATGATTCACTTGTTTGAGGGGCTAGGTCATGGTTGGCCTGCTTCCACTAGGGTATTTCACCTAAAAACTTGATTCTTGATTTGCAAAGCTCTATGTGGGTGTTGTACTTTATATACCACTATGAGGGCCATCTTGGGATACATGTGGGATAATGACTCAATACTTTGACAACATTGCTCAAGTCCATCCATCAAGTATAAGGGAAAGAAAGAGAAAAATAACAAAAAATAAAAAACTACTTTACATTTTTTAATGCATTTCTTCTTTTTTGTGGGTGGGTGATTTTTTGGGAGTTTGAACTTGGGACTTATCTTCTTTTTACCATATTGGTCTATAAACTGATGATTTATAATAATGCTTGGGTGTTTTTATCCCACATGTATTACTCTTCATCTCCCCCTAGAGTTAGATCTTTATAAAGAGAGGTTGTACCTCTTCAAAGCTCACTTCGTTGATGGGATGTGTAGGTCGAAACACATTTGGAGTTTTGTAGATGTATCACTTATTTTTTTGGAACAAAAATTTAATCAAATGTTTTTTGTTCGTTTCCTAACTCATCTCTTCTTTTGAATTTCTAATCCCTCATTTTTATTCTTTTTGTTTTCTAATATATTTTTGTTGCCAGTATTATGCTCTTCACTTGCGTGTAATACGATATGGTGAGCCAAAAAGCCTACAACAATAAGAGTATGCTCTTCACTTGTGCATCACTTGCGTGTAATACGATATGGTGAGCCAAAAAACCTACAACAATAAGAGTATGCTCTTCACTTGTGCATCTATGATCTGGTGAATTATAAACTAGTTTACATTTTTAGAGTATTACTTTACCATGTTTCTTTTTCATTAAAAAGAAAATAGTCAAATCTTAGAAAATAAGAAATGAATGGTAGCCAAGGATTTCAATATCCCACTAACCTAAAATTAGAAGAAATGAGGGTTTCTTGGTTACACACAAGCTATGAGAGATCTAACAGATTTTTGATAAGGAAAATCAACACAAGCAAGTTAAAAGAAAAGCATGATTCATAGGTGCTAGTAAATTGGCTCAACAAAAATAATAAATCCAATTGGCAAGTGATGAATATGATAGAAGATATCTTGAATTTACTAAGTGTGTTTGAGGATATCAAGATTCAATATACCTTTTATGAAAGGAATGCTCTAGCATACACATTAGCAAATAAAGAAGTCTTGAAATAGAAAATTTATATTAGAAGAGAGGGTGAAGATATTTCTATCTCGATAAGTGTAGTTTAGGAGTCAGATCAGGTAAAATTAGTAAAGCAAAAAAAAAGGACAGAGTTTGGAATCAATGATTTGAAGGAAATGTTTACTCCTTGAAGCCTTTTTTTTATCAATGATATGATTAATATAGTTAAAGTTTATACTTCTACATCTTGTAGGGGTTAGGAAGGTATGTGATTTTATAACTAGTTTGAGGACCCAGTCGAAAACTCATTTACCATAATAAAAAAGGTTTAAAATTTTATTTTACTTTATGTAAAAAATAATAAACAAATTTTCATATGATCTAAGGGTAGCAAAAAATTATCAATCCTTCAAAATATGACAAGTTATTTTTGTAAAATTATTTATGTTTTTCAAAATTTTATTTTCTAAAATTTATTTATACAACATGACAATACTTAATACTAAAATCTAAAGTTTATTTAATCATTTTCATAATTTTTAATTGTATTTTAATATTTAATTTTTTTACACAGCCGTTGACATTCTTAGAAAACATTAACATCTTTAGAGAATACAAATCTGCAGTATTTACTTATGCTGGCTAGCTTTTTTTAATATAATACATTAAGTAAATAATTTTTAATTATTAATAAAATTATAACAATTTTAAAGGTAAGAAACAGTTACATAGGAAAATTAATCACAACCATACTATTTTTTAGTAACTAACAGAAGCAAAATTCAAACCACAAAACCATGGAGTTTAACAAATTCTAGGACTTCATGTACCTATAGCTTTTACCAATATAATAGAAAAGACAGGCATTCTCATAAATGCTATTAAGGTGGGTATCTATGTCTCGATAAAATATTGAATATTTATTAAAAATATATTATAATGAAAGAACATTTAAAAGATTAACCCTCATGTTTCCGAGGAGGAAATAAACAGCTACCATGTTAACGTTCGAAAAGCATCGAGTGCATAACATTTAAATCAAAACTAGAGAGGAACTTAAAGCTTCCGGCTGCCTGTATTAAATGTGTATATAACTATATATACACGTTGATGTTTAATATATCTATATAACTATCTATATATACACACGTTGATGTTCAATATATCATCTATCCCTCGACTACCCAGACGTTACCTGGGAATTTGAAGAATAATGGACAAATGCGTGGGCTCGAAGCAATGTGATCTTTCTTAATAGAGTATTGACTTTTTAAGCCAAGCCAACAATTTGATCAATCTATAATTACATAGCCCTAGACCGTCAAGTAAGAAAGGGTTTGAATTTATTAATTCTAAAAAAACATCCCTTATAATTTTACTTTCTTATAGATAAATGATACATCCGTGGCCATTCAATACGCCGGAATGAGATCAGAGAATGCCAAACAGGAGATGAACCTAGCTATTGCATTGGTGTGATTTGTGTTCCCGTGGGATATCCATATGATTAAGGTTCTGAGTTAAAAAAAGAAAAAACAGATTCAAATCACTATGTGAATGAGCTTAGCTATTGCATTTTGTGTGATTTTGAGATTACAACGACTACAGGCATTAAACTTAAAAGGTGCGCGTTTGAAATTAAAATTTAAAATTGCGTATGCCATATTGTGCCGAGGCAGTATGCTTATACTATAAGTAACCTGAGTGGATGCTCAGGGATTCTACTACAAAAATAACCATAGCGAGAGCCGTTGTTCTTCTCTGTGGATCCCATCTTCTATTTTCACGTTTTATCAAGAAGAGAAGATGGCATTTGGTATAGATGGGCGAGTAACATTACTAACATTATTAAGAGGCTCGATTTCGAAATTGAGAGCCAGTTGGTGCAAGCGTGTGTAAACTGTAGCATGAAAGATGGTTGCATTTTGTTTTCTAATAGCGTCAATATCATAAACAATTTGTATGGAAATTAATGAATGCCCTCTGCAAAATTGGTGTATTAAGTTTAAGAGGGTCAATGTGAATGGGTTTGCAGGATCATGGAGCGTGGGTGCAACATTGTTCACGTTGGTGAACAAATGCTCGTACACGATATGGCCGGGAAGTTTTTCAGGTAATGGAAATCGTGCCCTCCAAGACGGAGGATTCATTCTGCCTCCCGGCCAGTCTCTATCACTCACTGCCCCCGCCGGGTGGTCTTGTAGATTTTGGGGGCGAACCGGCTGTACATTTGACGACTCCGGCAAGGGCTTCTGCGCCACTGGCGACTGCGGAAACGGTTTGAAATGCCAACAGGCAGGGGCCGCTCCGCCTGTTTCCCTCGCTGAATTCACGTTAGGCCGCATAGACTTCTACGACGTCAGTCTTGTGGACGGCTATAATGTCCCGCTCAGCATTACCCCTCTCGGAGGCACCGGAGACTGCGAAAGTGCTGGTTGTATTGCTGATTTGAGACCAAAATGCCCAGCAGAGCTTCGTATTACGAGTAATACCAGAAAGGAAGAAGAGGTGATTGCCTGCAAAAGCGTTTGTGCTGCTTTCGGAAGTCCCGAGTATTGTTGTACCGGCGAGCATGGGAGTCCTCAAACCTGCTCGCCTACCAAATATTCTCAGGTGTTCAAGAGCGCTTGTCCCACGGCTTACAGCTATCCATATGATGAACCCACAAGTACCTTCACTTGCAGCACCGCCCAGTACAATGTTATCTTCTGCCCTTCTGAGACATAGTACTTAATCAGCATTCTAAGGGAAAGCATTTTGATTTTCGCATTGAGGAACCATCTCAAAGGCGTTGTAAAAATATCTGGAACCATTCTCCTGTTGTATATCAATGCTTCATGTGAATTCTAGCATATTGCACTTGTTCAAAAACATTTTGTAAGTTGATGTATTTTATGTTGCATGGTATTTTGAAAAACTAAGAATTTGAATACAACTTCGTTATCACAACAGAATGTCATGGGTTTACATATAAGAAACCGCAGATCTATTATTAATCTTTTCAGCCATGTTGCTTCTTTTGTTGCATAAGACACTACCTTTGTTTTTATTTGAACCTTGAAACCATTATTGCTGATTATGGCTTACTATTCCAAAACACAACACCACTATATTAAATAGAATAGTTGATTTTCTTATGTCTAAATCTCTGTCCCCTTTCCTTTCCCACCTAAATCAGAACAGCCTATGCTACATTGCTTTGGAAACAAATTGCATATTCAACGCTAACTTTAACACACCAAACATCCTTATTGGTATAATATAATCTGACAACCTTGAATTCATCATATACTATCTTGAGGTGCTTACTTCAAATGCCAAATCATAGTTAGTGCAAACCATAGCATGGATGATATCTCCAATCACACTTTTATATGGAATCTTTGCCCTTTCCTTCATTTATTAGACACACATACGTTGACAAAACTAAAATTGCCTCCATTGGCGTTATTATTCATATGAAATCATTTCAAAATGCTCTTCAATAAATAAATAAATAAATAAATAAATAAATATATTTTCATATACAATATTCTTGGTAAGATCATAATGCAAATATTTATAATCTATAATTTCGAATCAAACGCACCATAAACATTTTGAAGGAAATGCAAATTACTTGTTAATAAAGCATCATCTACATATGAGGCTAGAATGACACACTAGTTCTCTTCTCATTTAATTTAAAAATAATCATCATCTATACTATGCTTGAGGTGATTATTTAAGACCATACAATAATATCTTCATCATATTTTCTTTCCTTTTTCTCTCCAATATCTAAGTTTAGTCATTAATATTAGGTAAGAATGTATCAAAATAATTAATACATCTAATTTATGAAGAATTATGAGCTACAAGTCAAGATGTAAACATATCAATACTTATATCAAATTTGAGTTATTGCGTTAAAATCTATTTACATTCATAACTTTCCATTTAGGGATAATATTCTTTTTTGTTTTAAAAATGGGGGTTTTATATAGGATGCCTACCAAGAAAGAAAGAACTCATGTAAGCATATCAATAATTATGTCAAATTTGAGTTCTTGCTTGAAAATTTATTTACATTCTTAACTTTTTATGTAGGAAGAATATTATTTTTTGTTTTAAAAATAGGGGTTTTATAGGGGTTTCCCCCAAGAAAGAAAGAACTCAGATAAAACATAAGAATATAATGAAGTATGGCCAAACTACCCAAGTATAACTATCATTCTATGATAATTTTATCACTAACATACCAAGAACTATGTTCATGTAAGTAACAATGTTTAGCTCAGTAAGAAGGATAAGATATTTAAAATAGACATTTTTCATTGTTTACCAATACTAAAGGTCTCTAAGTAGAAACTCATGTCAGTTATTCAATGCAACACCATAAATAGAAATCAAGAAAGGTGTGGCATATGAACACACTCTATAAATTCCACAATAAACAACCAATTCAACAACCATACATAATCCCTCCCTCATGACAAGCCCATTCATAAATAAATTATTAGTCTAAAGATGGGTTGGACTCATCCAAATTAAAAATCCATATTTGAATACTATTGATAATAGCCATAATCTATCGTAAATCCCTCCCCCATGGGTGAGTCATATGTGAAATGAATGGTTACTCTACACATGAGACCAAATCACTTGAACTAAATACCTTTTAATCAATACATTTGTGTAAACCATAAAAGCATGAAATCTCATGAACACACTTTATGTGAAGGTATTTTACTAGAAAAATTGTATGTAATAAACCCACAAGGATGCACATGAAAACCATACCAGCTTCACCCCCAAAATATCACCCTAGAAATAATAACATAACACTTGAATACAAAATAGATATTTTGTCAAAAAAGTTAACACGTATAGCATGAATTACAAAAACCCATAAAAAACACCATGGATAGCCTTAATAGAAGTTCCTTTGCTCCAACCTAGGCTCTAACCCATGCATAACAAGCAAATCCACCCTACTTTCTCAACTATGAACAACACCATAGACCCTTGGCCATGATTTTCTACAAGATAATGTATCCAAAATATCCTATAAAGTAGCCTCATCACCCATGTTAACATTGAATTCCTCCACATCTTCAAGTGATGAGACTATTAGGATTATTACATTATAAAAGGGTTACACAATAGTTACAATTATAATAATGTGGAGCATATCACCTAATATCAATTTAGTAGGTAACCTCCACTTCATGTATGTATAATAAATAGGTAGTTTTTACTTGGTTAAGTGGTTGAGAAAAATCACTCATGTATGGTTAAGATTGGTCTAAGTTGAGTCATTTAGTTGAGTTGAGTCAAAGTATAGTCTAACTTCAAATTATTTGTTGAACTCAATATTCGTAAATTATATTATATGAGAGAACACCATTTCATCTCTTGGAAGGAGCACCATTGCACTCTATGTAAATATTTAGAAGATGAAAATCCCCTATGTAATCCATGAAAAAAACCTATGGTGATTTAATTCTTATAAAGCTGGGAAGAGTCATTATATCTATCACTAAGAAAAAGGAAGAGCATGTCTATATCATAAAAAATATCCTACTTCATTATTATTATAATATCAGTTGTAAAATAACTATTGCTCTAAGACTTAGTATGGAAACAATCCTTATAAAATACAATATGAGAATATGGAAGCATCCCTTTGGCAATTCCATTGGCATATCCAAATATACCTATGTTGGGTATAAAATTTCCTACTACAGTGGATGTTGTATGCATGTCATGCCCCCATACATTGCATGAAGTATCTATATTAGGCCATGTATTGTCCACTTGATTATTAATTCTTGCTTCAATGAGTTTATTGTTATAGTTAGAGGGGTTAAAATTTGGCATAGTCTGATAGAAGCCCTTCCATTGGCTAGGTGAAGGAGGAATTACTACATCACTAAATGAAAGGATCTTAGACTATATGCCAATGTCAACCATACCTATAATTATGGATATGTCAAATTTAGTTTTAGGTTATAATCCTCGATGGGGATCAAGACCTAGAAATTTAGAGGAACACATGGTGTACAATAACAACATTGTATTAGGAACAATGTTGATGCATCCATCAATATTTTTTGTTGCTTTTACTTTAGATTTCATTAGTTGAGAAAAAAATTTGGTTATCACATGTTCATAAACATAAAATAAATGGGATGACTACTACTTTTCCTCGTGTTGATTTCACTAGAAAGGATGTATACCATATTTTATGCTTTTCTGTATTAAGTGGCACAATCCCTCTTTCCTATTCCTATAGGAAAAGTAAAATAATATAAGGTAAGGATTTTGATCCTTTCTTTGCTATAGTAAGTGAAAATTTCATAACCCAAACAACCACCACTATTGAGAAGATAAGTCAAAAGATATTTGATCTAAATGATCTTTTTTATTCAATGAAATTGGCCATAGTATATGAATTAAAATTATTGTCTCCACTAAATTTAGATGAGGTTAAATAAATACATTTGTTAGATGATTATGTATATGTAGCCTTACAACAATGTTTGTTAAGATTACCATCATTAATACTAAAGTGTCTTTTCACCATGGACTTCTTATGTCTTTGGAATCCACATGTTTACTTGTCACATTGTTTCTACAATAAAAAAAGCCACTTATTAGCTTAGAACATGGAAAAATATGGCAAGTTCAAAAATTAGTAAAGCACTTTTATTTTTTAAATATATGAAGTGCATGACTGGTGGTACCCAATTCTCCTAAAGTATTTTTCAAGTGAAGAGTTCATATTGAGGCGGGGTACTTTTAATTTGTCTCGATATATAAATTTCTAGATGCCTTGAAATATCAATTTAATATAATTTTTAGCATGGTATTGGGTAAGCACTAGGAAAATGAAGAGTGGTAATATTGAGTTGGTAAGAGTAGTAAGGACCATCCAAATATCCTATTAATTGTGTGGAAAAATGAAGGCCTATGTCACACTCAAGGTGAATGGTTTATTTTATCCCCATTCACGAGAAGATGAAAATTAGTAAGTCCCAACTTGAATAATTGTTTATGACTAGTTGTGCGTGTCCATAGTCATAAGTGTTGTGAGGAGTAGTATGTGTTCCTATTTATGACTTTGATGTTGGATATTATGTGTTCATATCTAGTTGTGTTGTAGCACCATGGATAGCCAAGTGTGTCCCTAATCTTGGTTATAAGTTTAGTGGGGCCATACTCACTAAGGTGAATAAATGAGTGTGTCCCTACTCATAATGATGTATCTCATGGACTATAGTGTGTATATTAGTCTATTTACAAGTACATATGTTCTTATTTAGAGCATGATGTAATAAAGAGAAAATGTTAGGATTATTACATCATAAAAGGGTTATATAATAGTTATGATTATAATAATATGGATAATATCATCTAAGATTGATTTAGTAGTTGACATCCACTTCATGTATGTGTAATAAATTATTATTTTTTAAGTGGTTGAGGTTGGTATACATTGAATTATTTAGTTGAATTGAATTAAAGTGATTTGTTACAATGATACTCTATATATGGGATATTTGTTAAAATTAATATTAATAGATTATATTGTATAAATATTATTTTTTAATTTATATAATTTGTTTAACCTTGTGGCTATTCCATCAGAGACAACCATGGCTAAGATGGATGGCTATAGCACAAAATTTTCCTTCATAAAATACTTAAATCTCTACATCAAAGAAAACTAACTTCATCATGCAAGTTCAAAAGCCTAATATTTTCCACCCTTTATAAAATTGGTTTGTCTCATTTTCATCACTCCTTATAAGAGATCAAGGAGATGCAAGAGGCTCTTCTTTTACCCCATGCAAAACTAGAAATGCTGACACGAATCCTTGATGAAACCCTAGTTGATAGAGTAGTGTGATAAAAGAGGGATAATATTAGTGTTAATTATGTAGATGTTAGCATATTAGAGTGTCAAACCCCCCAACATAATCCATATTATAATTTAGTTCTTTAGTTTATATATATCCATACCTATGTTCTTATTACTAATTTATATTAGAGACCTAAATTATATCTTTTGCACTTTAAATGGATCATAGTAGGAGGTGATACATAAAATAGAAATATTGATAGAGTTCTCCTTAAAACATCCCAGAAGGGATGCCACTTTTGGGTAAGACCCAAGGAGGCAGGGGTATCTCTTCCACCAAAATCACCTAGGGCTCGCACCTGGCCTACCACCTTTGACATACTCAAGGAGAAAACCTGAAACAACAAAAAACAAGAACACACAAACACAAACACACAATAAGATTAAAAAAAACATGCTCCTTGAGTGTGTCGAAAATATAAAGCACAACCAAACACACACACAATAAGATAAAAAAAACACAACACGAACCACACAAAAAAAACACAAGAACAACATAACAAAACACAAACATGACAAAAACAACAGAATGCTACAAAGACAACCAACAAAAACATGAAAAAAAAAAACCAAAACCTAAAAATAAAAAAAAAAACAAACAACAAACAACAAACAAAAATAAAAACATAGAAAACACTCACACACCAAAACACAAAAACACCAATTAACACAAACATATAGAAACACAAGAACAAGAACAACAAAAACACAAGAACAATAACAAAAAAACAAAAAAAACACAAGAACAACAAAAAACAACATAAAAAAAACAAAAACAAAACAAAACAAAACACACACACACCTCAAAAAACTAAACAAAAAAAAAAAAGAAAAAAAAAAAAATTGAACACAACAATGACCTTTCTAGACCAAAAGACTTTTAAGGCAAGAATCAACAGAGGAAACAAAAGAAATATTAGTTTGAGCTAGGGAACTAAAATACCCTGACCGAACCAAAGAGAAGCAAAAATAAAGCAAGAAGAAACTAGGTACCTCAAGAACTGGAGCCATCCAAAGAAATGATAGAAAGAAGAGCTTCCCTTATTTGTGAAGCCCACCATCTAGGAGGGTGGTCGTAGCAAGTAAGATCACCTTTGTCCAAAGCCCAATTAGCTAAAGCATCAACACTCTTGTTCTGATCTCTGACCACATGATTGTAATCAACTTTCAAAAATCCCATCTGGATTAACTGAATCTTCTCAATAATTCTTTTTATTCTCCAATCAACCTTATGATTCTTAGAAGGAGTCTTCAAAATATTAATCATGAGTTGAGAGTCAGACTCAACTAGCACCTTTTCCCATCCAACCTTAGTAGCCTCTTGAAGGCCTCTAAGGATACCATACCCCTCAACAAGGTTATTGGATAGAATACCCAAATTCTCAGCAAAAGTAAAAACCAGGGAGCCATCTAAAAGTCTACCAATTCCTCCCGCACTAGCTTTTCCAGGGTTCCCTCTAGAGGCTCCATCAGTATTGACTTTTCCAAAATCCTTAGGAGGAGGTTGCCAATTCCTTGTTCTATCCATCTTGCAATTACTCACATTCCCTTTAAGTTGGTTGCCCTTAGAAGAGTTAATATTCAATATTTGCATCACTTGATCCCATATTTGGTGGGAGTTTTGGGGGTGATTAAGGAGTTGTTGGACTGATTCAACTAAGTTGGCAATGGTATTTTGCCAGATATAGTGAATATCCTTCCTATCTTGATTAAAAATTTGGTTGTTCCTTTCATTCCAGATATTCCAAAGAAGAATGGTAGAACCCATCCAAACTAACTGCCTAATAAAATGATCAACACCCTCTTGTTTAGGCCAATCCCTCCAAAGTTGTTCAAAAGTAAAAAAATTGGACCACTGTAAGCCAAGTAAAGTGGCCATTCTCCTCCATAGCTCAGAGGCTAAAGTACACTCAATAAAAATATGGCTGAGAGTTTCCACATTCTCTCCACACATTTCACATCTAAAAGGGCCATGAAAACCATGCTTCATAAGTTGCTCACCAGTAAGCACCCTGCGATGCAATAAAAGCCAAGTAAAGAACCTCACCTTAGGCCAGAGATTTTGAGCCCACAACTGAGAAAATATGTCAGATGATTGGTTGGGATTATTATGGCATAAGGCCAAATAACCTTGAGCAACTGAATACTCACCCTTAGTAGTGTTGTTCCATCCAAAACAATCTTTTTCATGGGACCAAGAGAGAGATCTCATATGAAGGATGCATTGGATATCTTGTCTTTGCCTTTCTAGGATTTGAATAGGCCAGTCCTCAATAGGGATCCAATATCTACCAACCTCTGAATTACCAGTATGGTACCGATAGTAATTAGCCACCTTTATCCAGTTAGCTCGGTGAAGCTCCTCCATCCAAGGCCTCCAATCGGGAAACTGAGTTATCAAAGGCTTGTGACCATCCCAAGAATCTATCCAAAAATTTACCTGTTGACCATTATGAATGATCCAAAATAATTTTTTCTTTATCAAATCCTCACCAGTCTTAAGAACTGCTAAAATGGGAGAACCTTTGGTAGGCAATTGATAGCGAACAAGGTCTTCAGGACTTTTGTTCTCAACATATTTAGCATGGAGATTATTGGCCCAAAGAGCATTGGGGTTATGCAAAATCCTCCAATATAATTTAGCAGCTAAAGCTTTGTTGTTATTAATAGCAGACCAGAATCCTAACCCCCTTCATTCTTAGGAAGACATAAAGTGTCCCATTTCACCAAGGCCCATTTTATTTTCTCCTTAGTACCACTCTAGAGGAACCGATGACTGATTTGATCCAGTTCTCGAAGAACAACCTTTGGGATATTCAACATGGTAGAAACATAAATAGGAATAGCTTGAAGGACTGATTTTACCAAGGTGATTCTACCCCTAGAAGAAAGCCACCTATTGGTCCACTTTCCAATTTTCTTCTTGACTTTGTCCAACAACCAATTCCAATATTTTTTTCTATCTTTGAATATTGATGGGAATACCTAAATAAGTGATCGAAAGGGAGGTCTTCTTATATCTTAATTTATCCAAGACCATGGATTCCTATCTGGAAGAGCAGTGAAAGAAAATGACTTTAGATTTATCTTCATTGATCAATTGCTCGATAGCCTTAGAAAAATAGCTAATGATTTGCTTAATATTAGAAGCTTCCTTAATTGTAGCTTTACCTAAAAGAGTAGAGTCATCAAAAAATTGAATATGAGAGATAGGTCTAGCTCCATGAGCAATGGTAACTCCCTCAAGGGTTTTGTTTTCTCTCTTTTTGGTTATAGTCCTACCCAAGCATTCAACAAGAATGATGAATAAATAAGGGGATAGGGGGTCACCTTGCCTAATACCTCTGGAAGCTGGGAACAACTGAGAAGGCCTACCATTGATAAGAACTAAGTAGGAAACTGAAGAGATACATCCCATAATCCAATCCATCCAATCCTGAGAGAAACCAAATTGCCTCAAAACTTTGATAAGGAAGTGCCAATCCACTCTATCATAAGCTTTGGATAAGTCTAACCGAATGAACATGGAAGGAGATTTTTGCATATCCATGGAATGGATGGCTTCCTGAGCAAGAACTATCTCATCCACTATTTGACGCCCTTCCACATAACCCCCTTGTTCAGGGAAATAATCTTATGCAAAAGAGGCTTCAACCTTTCTACCATGATCTTAGTAATGATTTTGAGAAGAACATTACATAAAGCAATAGGTCTAAAAGTTGAGATATGATCAACCTCTTGAGCTTTTGGAACAAGAGTAATATAAGTTTTATTGATAACCTTCAAAATTTCTTTGGCTTTCCTGGCTTCTTCCACCACCTCTAATAAATCAGCATGAAGGATATCCCAGAACTCTTGGTAGAACTCAATGGGAAAACCATCAGGACCTAGGGTTTTCCCTTTTTGCATTTTAAAAACTACCTGTTGAAGCTCATTGATAGTAACAAGAGCAGTCAAAATAGAGTTATCCTCATAAGTGATAAGAGAAGGGATTGCTTGAAGAACATTTTGTTGAGAAGCTGAGTCAAGAGGAGTAGCAACAAAAATATTGGAAAAGTAATTGACAACAATAGAGTTCATGCCATCCCAAGTGTAGACAACATCTCCAGAATCTGATTTCAGGGAAGAAATAAAGTTGTGAGATCTTCGAGCTAGAAGAGATTTGTGGAAGAAATTTGTGTTTCGATCTCCTTCTTTGAGCCATTGAATTCTAGATTTTTGCTTCCATAAGAGTTCTCTTTTTTCCCATTCCTCTAACTGAGTTGTGAGATTAATTTCATCTGCACTTCTACTCTCTGTGAGGCCATCTAAATGGATTTTCTTATTCAAATTTTCAAGTTGAGCAATAACTTCATATTTTTTTATGAACATCCCCAAACTCCTTCCAGTTCCAAGTCTTGATTTTGGATTTAATATATTGCAATATTTTGGCAAAATAGAACATCTTAGTCCCATACCTAGGTTTACCTTCCTTCCACCATTGTTGCACTTGAGGTCTAAAGGAACTGTCTCTAAGCCACATTAATTAAAATTGAAAAGGAGAGAAACTCACATTGGTTTTCCACATTTCCACCATGACTGGCCAGTGATCCGAACCAACATTGTTAAGAGTCTTCACTTTAGGAATGTGACCATGGATTAAGAAATTTTTAGAGAGCAAGAACCTATCCAATCTCTCCATTATACAAGCTAAGCCTTGCCTTCTGTTAGACCAAGTCATAAGGCCATTATCTGGTTGGATGTCCACAAGATGGAGGTTTGCAATATATTCGCTCATGAGGTCAGTGCTCCTATCCAAATTTCTATTTCCCCTCATTTTCTCATCCAGAGAGAGGATGGTATTGAAATCTCCTCCGATCAAGATCCAAGCTTCAGGAAAATGAGAGATAATATAAGTTATATCCTTCCACTATCTTCTTTTTTCCTCCAAAGTAGTCGGAGCATAAATAGTAATGCAGAGCATAATTTGGTTGGAATGTCTACTTTGAATAGCTATAGCCAAAAGACCCCAACTGCCAACCATATGGTGAATAACTACCTCTTTTGGGTCCCAAAGGCAAGCAATGCCACCAGAAGTCCCCTGAGAACTAAGGGAAACCACTTTTCCAGTTGGCCAAATTTTACTAGCAATTGATTCCATTTCCTCTATTGACATCTTCGTTTCTTGAAGGAAAACAAGATGTGGATGATTTATCTGAATCATTCTTCTAATTTCATTTTGTTTTGAAAGACTCCCTTTGAGTCCTCTAATATTCCAAGTGATGATCTTCATTAATACTAGGGCTAAAAAAGTTGGGAAGGGTATTAATATTACCTTCCTCTACAAGCTTTTCACCTTCTTTTGCCCTATGATGTTGATTGGTCTTGCGACCTACCTTTTGATTAGAATCCATCTTCAGTTTTTTTCCCTGTTTCTTGACTTACTCCAATTGAATCTGAGATGGCTTCTAACCTTGAAGAATGCATGTACATAACCAAAGTGTTACTAGAAGGTTCAACAGAGTCTATATTGGAACCTGTATTATTTGAAGTTTTAACATTTAAAATATTGTTTTTCTTATGTATATTTTCTCCTTTTTTCTGTTGAAAACCTTTGATTTGTTGGTTTATCTCTGAGTTCTTCCCTTCATATTTAAATTGTGTTTCTAAGATTTTTGTTTCCATTATTTCCTCTTCCTCACTTGGGACATCATTTGTGGAAAGAATTTCAAACATATTAGCAGATAACTTAGATTGATCCTTCATAACTGGTTTTTTTTAGTGTTCTTCTTCTTAGGCATTTGGAAACCTATTGAGTTTATATCTTCTTTCTTTTGATCTAGAATTTTATTTGGGAAAACACTAGCCAAATGACCATATTCATGGCAAATTCTACAATGAAAAGGAATGTTCTCATAGTCCACTACTTGCTCCCAAGTGTCCTCCCCAAATTGTAATGTGATATTTTTAGGTAGGGGTTTGTCAAAATCCATTAAAACACAAATCCGAGCATAAATAATATGTTCAAATTTTTGAGTACAATCAACAGTCATCATAAAAGTTCCTAAAGAGTTTCCAATTGAAGAAAAAATAGTCGAATTCCAGAATTCAATTGGGAGGCCAAAGAGTCTAACCCACACGGGACCTGTAGAAGGCATCTCTTCTTCGACTTTAAATTTAGTATGCCAGGGCTTCATGAAAAGCCCTGCCCTTCCAAAGAACCAGGGACCCCCTTGAAATGTTTTCTCTCTATCTTCATTATTAGAAAATAAAACAAGAAAATAACCATTTGGATAAATAGAGATTTGTAACTCACCTTTAGTTTTCTAGCTTTTTGCAGCCCAAACTTTGAAAGCAGATAGGCTCGAACGAAAACCCACGAAATGACAAATTAGTCCTCTTTTTCCAGATCTTCAATGCCAGTCTGAATGTTACCCATATCAAGCTTAACAATAGGAGTTCCATCAGCTGCTTTAAGACATCCTGACTCCATTTTCCTAGGATCCATCTTAGGCATTCTTAGAGGTTTACGGGAAGCCCTAAGATTAATATTAGCATTAGGCTGAGGCTGTCCACCATGAAGGGCATCCCTAAAATTTATTTTTGGGGCTGAGTCTTGGAAATTCTTACCCTTGATAGGGGTTTCCATAGTGGATTTATTTTGTGGGTGCACCTTAGCACCAGATTCACTTGAGATCTGAGCCATTTTTTGATCAACTGCTTGAAACTTGTTTCGTGATCTCTTTAATCCATGCCCTAGACGTCGTGGAAAGGTATGATTTTCACTTTTCTTTTGTGCAACAAATTGGAAGCCATTGTCAATCAAGTTCACATCATGAAGATCTATTGAAAGATAGATTTCTAACCCATATTGGATCCCCTGCAACATATCCTGCTAAACTCTTGAGCAGAAACCACAAAAATATTGGCCGCTAGGGCTCGAAGGCCCCGAAAACCAACCTCTGGAGCTGCTTGCACTCAACCCAGATGAAACCCTTGCACAGTCGCTTGCCAAAAATCTCGTTCACACATAGGGATGCGCTAGGATCTGTGTTGCTCCAAATGATCTAAAAATTGGTGGAGACGTTCTAGGGTTTGTCAGGCATCTACCCTCAAAATTTTAGCTCAATCCGAGTCCGGATGAGTGAAATATGGCCAAAACAAGTTCGGTAGTTTGGGCAGTCCTACGAAAAACGTCCTCTCATTCCATCACCACTTGAACCAGTTTTTTTCACCTTCATATTAATAAGTCAAAAATGTCATAATATATTCTTTCTAGAGATTATCAATATCATTAATTGGTCATAAGGCATTCTCATAAGCACTTAAGGATGGGATATTTCCCCCCCCATAGAATTAGATGCCAATAATTTTGTAACTATATGTGATAGGCATAAATTCCATAATAATGAGATCCATACCCAACATAGTATCCTCATTCTATTGAGTTTTCTTGGCTCTTTCCTATGTAGGATTTTGATCTTGCTGGTCCTATATCTTTTGTTTTATCTAATTCCTATATGTATAACATTATAATTCTTAATTTGTTATTAAAGTGTGGAGATCATGCTTTGACTAACCAAATTGCTTGTATTATAAAAAAAAATAATAATGAGTCCAATTGTATATTATTTTAGAATCCCATAAAAAATCATCCCTGATAATTAAGTATAGTTTAAAAATAAATAAATTAAAGAACTCACTAAGGAACTTCACATGTAACAATTCTTCACACCTTACTATCCAGAAGGTAATGGGAAAGTCAAATTATCTAACAAAATTTTGGTACCATTCTTAAAAGAATAGTGAAAAATCCCCATAGAGATTGGTACTTAATGTTATATCCAACATTCTAGGAATACTATACTATTTTTTTACATCCATGAGAGACACCCCTTTTTATTTTTTATGGTACTATAGTGATAAATCACTAAAACCTAGATATATTGTGCCTAAAAGAAGATGAAGAGCATGAACCAAGAACCAAGGGAGTGCAATCCATGCCAACCTAAAAAGGTACCATGTAAAAATTCACCAAACATATATCTTCAAAGGACAAATATAGGAGTGGAGACTCTCCTTCTATTTGGGCAAGTTGATCACCTGATAAGAAAATGGATTTTGATGAGTATTTTGAAGCCTTTTCAATGATATATGAGTCAAACCTCACTCCTAACAAAAGCTAATGAGATTTTTTTTGACAACTAAAAAGAATCCATTATAGGAGGAGGATCAACCCAAACAACAACCATAGCAAAATTATCAGAACTCATTATTTTTTACATTAGTTTGGGTAGGTAACCTGTGGAAAATCATACGTCATCTTGCCACAAGACACAAAAGAATATCCTTGAGGATGAGAGATGGTAAAGGGAGACCAGCAAGTGGAAGAAGAAGAGGGATCCTTGTGATTACTCTAAGGATAGAAATTTAAAAATATATACTTCCCCACATTCAAAAGAAATACCACTAGGGTCAAAGATTCTATATAGCAATGAAAAGATCAATTGAATTGACCAACATAGTGAACATACATGGAAGCATCATAGAACAAATATTGGTATGAATAAATAAAAAGAGGGAAGCATAAAATAGAACAAATAAAAAATAAAAAAGCTGTGAAAGCAATCAAGAGTTTTGATCTAACAAAGAAAGAAGGTTTGATAAAGCAATTCATCAAAACTTTTAAAGTCCTTGTTGTGGCTGCTCCACAACGTACCCCAAAATTGGGGACCCACCTTTTTTGCATGTTTTCCAAGAAGACCGAAGTGGCCCATATGCTAAAGATCAAAGAAAAAGCAAAACACCGCAAGGAGGAAAAAGTGTCGCGATATCGCGACATGTTGCATTTTCAGGTCCAAAGAAAGAGAGAGGAAGGAGAAAAAGTGTCGCGATATCGCGACATGTTGCATTTTCGTGGCCAAAAGAGAAAAAGTGTCGCGATATCGCGACATGTTGCATTGTCATGGCCAAAAGAGAAAAGTGTCACGATATCGCGACATGTTGCATTTTCACGGCCAAAAGAGAAAAGTGTCGCGATATCGCGACATGTTGCATTGTCGCGGCCAAAAGAGAAAAAGTGTCGCGATATCGCGACATGTTGCATTGTCGCGGCCAAAAGAGAAAAAGTGTCACGATATCGCGACATGTTGCATTTTCACGACCAAAAGAGAAAAAGTGTCACGATATCGCGACATGTTGCATTTTCACGGCCAAAAGAGAAAAAGTGTCGCGATATCGCGACATGTTGCATTTTCGCGGCCAAAAGAGAAAAAGTGTCGCGATATCGCGACATGTTGCATTTTCACGGCCAAAAGAGAAAAAGTGTCGCGATATCGCGACATGTTGCATTTCGCGGCCAAAAGAGAAAAAGTGTCGCGATATCGTCGACATGTTGCATTTGCAAAAGAGAAAAAGTGTCGATATCGCGACATGTTGCATTTGAAAAGAGAAAAAATGAACAAAAAGAGAAAAAGTGTCGCGATATCGTGACATGTTGCATTTTCATGGCCAAAAGAGAAGAAAGAAAAGTGTCGCGATATCGCGACATGTTACATTTTCATGGCTAAAAGAAAAGAGAAGAGAAACAAAAGTGTCATGATATCGCGACATGTTGCATTTTTGCCAAGGGAACAGAGTAGTTGACAGTGCGTCTGATATTAGTGATGAACACCAGGATAGTGAAACTGAAGACTGCATAGTGACGTGGACATAAGGACAAAATCCAATGAATAAGACAAAATGTTACATAAGGAATCTTTAATGATTTGAAATCATTTAAGATGGTCGTTACACACGGAAGGAAATGGACGCAAGCCCATGTGGAGAAAATGAAACGAAGGGCCACAAAATAGAAACGAAAAGTTTTTTTTGGAAATCAAAACACATGCATGCACAAGGGAAGGAGAAAACGAATAGTCATGGAGGGAGAAACAAAATTTTTTCAGAGGTTTTAAATACGCCATTCAAAGAAGTGGAGAGGGGTTGGAAATTGTAGAAAAAAAAACAAAGACTATCTTTCGGAATAAAGGAGTTTTTTTTTGGCAAGAGCAACTCTTGTGTGTGAAATCAAAAGGAGATTGAAACTAAGACTGCTGCTATTTCTGTAAATCTTTCCTTTGCATTATTGCTTCTTGTATCTATTCGTTTACGCCATAAAGTGGGTTACGATAGGTGAATGATAGAATGATGCAATTATTTGTTTCCTTAGAGTCTTGCATCTGATCTAATTTGATTGTGTTTATGTTACAGGTCTGTTAGGTCGAGTTGTTTTAGAATTTCATCTCATAACTTGGGGTTTTGCAGGGAGGAGATTGCTAACCAAATTAATGTCCTATTTTGTTTTTCTAGCTAACTTTTGTAAATTATGTTTCTGTTTTAGTTTTCTGATATTTAGATTAGTCTTGCTTTAAAATCTACTGTTCCGATTCGGGTCCATTCCAAAATTTTTGCATTTGTTTTCATTCTATTCTGGTCCTTTTCCAGAATTCATGTTCATAAACAGTTCATTTATTGCCATGAATAATCTAAGTTATAAAGAAGGTAAATAAATCTGCCAAGAGTATGCTCTGCGTCTACGCTTGAGAAAGCGATCTGCTCGCACCAAAAATTGGAGGGTTTGTTTATAGATCTAGTGTTTCCCAAAGAAAACCAGGGATTAATAGCGGAGAAGAGAAAGCCGCTTCTAGATCCACTTCTTTAATTTAGATTTTCATTCTTGCATCTCCAAACACCTTCATCTAATTTTTAGATAAAATATGGGTTTAGGAGGGCTACTAATTCCAAATGCACACTAAATCAGATCAAGTGAATGAATCCTAGCTTGCTAATTTACTAATTTTTTGCACATTTAATGCTAACATTGCTAACTTTACTAACACCAAAGGCTAACATAGGGATAGTGGAACACTTTTAAATGAAGATAAAACGAACCCGCTAACTCTAAAAATGAACCTCATGTTAAAGGCACGGAGCTTAAAATGAAGTGGCTTATACCACACACTTTCTCATTTGGAATATTTTTAAGTTGAAGATAAAAGAGGTTACTAACTGGGTTTCGGGTAGATTACTTTAATCTCAAGAACATTAAAAGAAGCTATCTTCGCATTTGGTTGATTTAATGGATTATGATTGCAAAGTACTTGTTCGAATCATTAAAGGCCCCTTGTTAACTGTTACTTGCATGGTTTAAGTTATTCTGGTATACATTCATTTATTTGCTTTTGTCTTGATTGATTATATGCATATGAATGTTTGTTCACAAGAACCTTGGAGAAATGAATAATGCTACTTAATTTCTTTGCAAGAGAGAGTTTCCTGTTTGAGACTCTAGTTGTGGTGATCATTTTGCTATAGGGCAAAATATTCACTCAACATTTTGGCGCTAGAAGGAGGGCCTTCTTTATTGCTTTGTGATTGCGATCTGTTCTAACGATTAACGTGGGTAGTTTTGTTTCCACCTATTGTGCTTACAGGTATAACATTTATTTGTTTCATTTTGCAAGTGAGTTGAGAGAAGTCTTTTAGAGTTCTAGAGTTTTCAAGCTGGCCCAACCTGAGTACATAGCTACTAGGTCCAAAACCATAGGGGAAACTATTTTCCAAAGCCTTTCTCCCATTGCTAGGAAGCCGAGAAACAAAACATTAGAGATCGAAATACCACCCGGTGTACTTGAGTTAGGAGCATCTTTAGACTCAAGTACGTCTAGTGGGCCTGAGCCCACAATTTCAAACGTGACAGCTATACCAAGTGCATCTGTCCCCATCATTACAAGTGTCACCATTGTTCCTATAGGGTCGATACCTTTGAATAACATGGCCCAACAACAACAACAACAACCACCTGCCCTTTGGTATGGTGCGCAAAGTTCTCCCTTGGATATCCCTGGGGTAGTCCATGACTTGCCTAGAAATATTGAAAGGGGATTGCCTAAATTCATGCATGATGGTCCCATAACAGCTCGAAGAACATGTCCAAATTTACAAGGATTACATGTTTAGACAAGGAGTTACCCATGAAGATATCGCTTGTCAAATTTTCCCTGCTAGTCTAGACAATACGACCAATGAATGGTACAGGAATCTTCCCACAGGGTCCATTACTTCATGGGCCCAATTAGAAGCTGCCTTTATTAGCCAATTTCGAATGTTGTTGGATCCTTCCATAATTTATAATTTATTCGTATCATGCAAAAGGTTACCCAATGAGCCCATAAGAACATTCAATCAGAGGTTCCAAAAACTATATACAAATTTAACTCGCCACTTTGCAGTAGATCCTGCGGTGGCCCTGCAACTGTACTTTGGAGCTTTAGATCCGTTAACATCCTTGTTGACTAGAAGGAATCCTCAGGTTACGACGCTTTCGTTAGCTTATGCGGAGACAATGACCCTTGAACAACAAATGAATTTACCCGGAGTAGGGTTGTCTCAATTGACTGGGATGGGACAATACGGTCCATACAATCAATTCGCCATGATGAATCAATTAATGGCACCACAAGTTCCAACAATGAACAATTTCCAACAACCATCTCAAGTCGCATCATTTCCCACTTATCCTAATGCCTCTGTTTCAACACAGGCATTGATTCCAAATAACCCGATGACCTTGCCTGGGTTCAGTATGGGCAATAACTTGTTGACCATACCTGGGTTCACTCCGATTAGTACGCCAAGCCCAATGACTTATCCAACAATCACTCCTATTCAAAGTGTGAATCCAGGATGGAATCAAAGTGCCCAGACCCAAGCCATTGTACCTATTCTAGAGGTGGCTAATGCAACAAATACAGCTGGGCCCAGAATTACAGTGCCCCAACCACATGGGCCTGAATCCGTGATAGAAGACATGAAGGAAACATTGGCCAAAGTTTTGGTTACTATGGGAAATGTTAATAAAAAATTTGACCAAGTCATGGGTCATAACCGACCTCATAACCATAGAGGAAAAGGAACATACAACACACATCCTAATAATGGACGAGTACCCAATCCCGTAGCCAATCAGGCAGATGTCTCGAAAGATTTTGGAGAGTCAGGATCTTGTGATAATGATTGCCTGCACTATTGCCATGGAAAGCAGGAGTCTATATTGACTGAAGTTATATATTCCCAAGAAAGTGAAGAAGAGGAGGATGTGGAGTTTTTTGGAAAAGAAGATGAAGAAACATTGGAAGTTCATGCCAATAAACGTTTTGGGAAAGGAAATCACAAGTATTACACAAGGAGTTCTAAGGATCCCAAAACTTCCTCTACCCCTCCAAACAACCCATTACTTCCTCCCGATTTCAAAGGAGATGTTAATCCACCTCCTCCATCAATGGCGGAGAAGTCTAAGTTGGTGCAAAACATGTCAAATTTGGAAAAACCCACTTATGACTTGATAGAAGACATGAAGAAAACTAAGGCCAATGTCTCAATGTATGATATGTCCCAACTTTTAGGCCAAGAAGTAAGTCCACCAAAAGGTTTGGATCCACCTACCCAAGTTCATGAAGCTAAGGGTGTTGAATCCCAATTGGTTTTGAAAAGGGAAAAGCGAGACGTGCCCCCATTTCTTATAACCATTAGAATTGCTGGTAGAAATCTACACAATTGTCTAATAGATTCAGGGGCCTCTGCTAGCATTATGCCCCTAGAAATCTATCAAAAATTGGGACTTACACCAAAACCTTCTAAAAGCAAGGTGGTGCAACTGGATAGATCGGCCATGGAGGCAGTGGGAGAAATAAGGGATATTCTTATTCAGGTCAACTCAGAACCTAGGGTTCAACATCACATAGATATATTGGTACTTAACATTCCTATCAAATATGGCATGGTGTTGGGAAGAGATTGGAGCAAGAACTTAAACGGATACATTGTAACAGACTCTTCACATATGTGGTTGCCTTGGAGAGGAGTGGCCAACCAAATTCGAATTGATAGTGAACCTAGGCTCAAGGAAATGATAACAGAATACAACAAACCTAATGAGATTCAATACATTGAAACCGAATTAGGAGCCTATTGCTTGGACGTAGAAATTCTTGAGAATTCTCAAAATGGAAGTATTGGATGCAATGATTCTGAAGAACACCATAAGGTTTGGACTTTAAGATTTGATGGATCCAAGTCCAAACAAGGGGTGGGAGCTGGTATTGAACTTTCATGTCTAGACAGAAAACCTATGTTGGCTGCATATAGATTACAGTTCCCAGCCACCAACAATGTGGCAGAATATGAGGCCTTGATTTTCGGACTTCAATTGGCCCTTCGAAAGAAAATCAAATGTATCAAGGTCTTAGGTGATTCTGAATTGGTGGTAAAACAAGTTAAAGGACAATATGCATGTAAGAACAAGCGGCTCAGCCTTTACCGAACCAGAGTTAGAGATTTAATAAATGAATTTGATGCTTTTAACATATCTCTAATCTCTAGAAAAGGCATCGTTTGGCAGATTCTTTGGCCGTAGCTGCTAGCATGCTTAAACCAACGGATCACAAGAAGTGCAAGAAATTTTCCATAGAATTAGTCCCTTGCCCCTCGATACCTGATAACGTCACGAATTTCCAAGTCTTTGATAGGGACAGACATATATTCAATTTTGTTACTAATTCTGGTATCTTTGAAAATCAGGTTATTGATGAAGACGAGAGGGGGCAAGAAGAGGCAGGTTTGAAAATGGAAGCTACTGGAAAATGGAATGAGATGCCAAATGGGATGGCCTCATTAGAGAAAATGTTTGATATTGGATACCAACCGAAAGGAGGGAGAAAAGTTCCACCTCCCAAAGAGGCTTGTGACTCAGTCAATATTGGAAGTGCAGAAAACCCTCGCGAAATACTCATTGCAAAGGCATGTACCGAACATGAAAAGAATTCCATTGCCAATGCATTGAAGGAATACATAGATTGCATAGCTTGGAGCTATAAGGAGTTGAGAACTTATGATCAGAATGTTATAATGCATACAATCCCTTTGAAACCAGACTCCAAACCCTTTAGGCAAAGACAGAGGCCAGTCAATCCGTTACTAGAGCCCTTGATAGAAAAGGAGGTAAAGCGACTATTAGAAGCTAAAATCATCTTTCCTGTTAGGCATTCCACATGGGTTGCTAACTTGGTCCCTGTGAGGAAAAAGAGTGGAGAGATAAGGCTATGTATTGATTTTAGAAATCTGAATAAGGCCTCACAAAAGGACAATTACCCTTTACCTACCATTGACGAAATCCTTCAAAAGGTAAATGGGTCAGAAATGATGTCATTCCTAGATGGCTATTCAGGATACAATCAAGTCCTCATCCATCCTAATGATAGGATGAAAACCGCCTTCACCACAAAATGGGGCACGTTTGCATATAGGAGAATGCCTTTTGGATTATTGAATGCAGGTGCTACATTCCAACGAGCCATGGACTTTGCCTTTAAGGGACTCATCGGTAAGTGCATTATTGTCTATGTAGATGATATTCCCATATTTTCTAAGAACAGGGAGAACCATGTCAAGGATCTAAGGAAAGTTCTCCAAAGGTGTAGGGAACATGGCATTTCACTCAACCCAAAGAAGTGCATTTTTGGGGTAACGAAAGGAAAATTATTGGGACATGTAATATCCAAAGATGGAATTTCCATTGATCCTGAAAGAATAGATGCCATACAATAGATTCCTTTTCCCAATAGCAAAAAAGAATTGAGATCATTTTTTGGGAAGATTAATTTTGTTAGAAAATTTATTTCAGGTTTTTCGAAATTGCAAAACCCTTGAACGATATGTTGAAGAAAGAGGCCCAAATCAAATGGACGAATGAAAATAGGGATGCTTTCCAAAGAATCAAGGATGCGATTTCTAGAGCCCCGATTTTAGTGAGTCCTGACTATGCGAAGCCTTTCTACATTTACACATTTGCTTCAGACCATTCCTTTGCGAGTGTTCTAACTCAGAAGAGTGAACGCAACATTGAAAATCCCATTGCCTTCCTTAGTACTCCTCTCAAAGATGCAAAATTGAGATATTCCATCTTGGACAAGCAAATGTATGCCCTATTTAAGACTGTAAAAAATTCAGACATTATATAGTCCACAGTAGGGTGTTTGCTATAGTCCCAGATCCTGCAGTTAAAGCCATGTTTATACAGAATGAACTGGGTGAAAGGCGAGGTAAGTGGATCTCAACTCTTCAAGAATTTGATCTTGAAATTCAACCTATGAAGATAGTGCGGGGACAAGGGTTGGTTAAGGCCATAGCAGAAAATGATCCCTTAGTTTCATGTCAACATTATGAAATAGCAGATATAACTGAAGATGAGTGGTACGTAGATGTTGTGTATTTTTTACTGAATGGTAAGTGTCCACCACATTTGAATTCTACTCAACGAAGAGCCTTGCATTTAAAATCTGCTAATTTTCTAATCAGATCCGGTGCATTATACAAGAAAAACCATGAAGGAATTTACCTTCGTTGCGTTGATCGAAAAGAGGCAGCACAAGTACTCGAGGAATTCCATGGTAAGTATGGGACAGGACATGGGTCTGCTAATGCCACAGCCCATCAAATCCTTAGAGCTGGTTACTATTGGCCTCAAGTGTTTAAAGATGCTCATGCTCATGTGAGGTCATGTCATACTTGTCAAATCATGGCAAATAGAGAAAGGGGTGCTTCTATGCCATTACAATCTGTAATCGAGTCTAGACCTTTTGCACAATGGGGTTTGGATTTTGTTGGGATCATCAGTCCCAATTCATCCGATTCCCATAAATACATTCTCACGGCTACAGATTATTGCACAAGGTGGACGGAAGCTATTCCCACTAAAAATGCCACTTCAGAAGTTGTTATTAAATTCTTAGAGGATAACATTGTCACTCGATTCGGAATGCCTAACTCCATTGTAAGTGACAACGGTTCCGCTTTCTCCTCTCTGGAATTTGCAAATTGGGCATTCGACAACATGGTGAGTTTGAAGTTTTCTTCAAATTATTATCCACAAGGTAATGGATTGGCTGAGTCTTCTAATAAGAACTTGTTATGTGTCATTAAAAAGTTGCTTGAAAGAAATCCTAGAGATTGGCATAACAAACTTAAGTTGGCTCTTTGGGCTGATAGAATCAGAATCAAGGAATCATTAGGAACATCTCCTTACCACTTAGTTTATGGACAAGATCCTATTTTTCCCACAAATCTTAAGTTACAAACATTACATTTCATGAAAGATTACCTTGGAACTGATAATAAACTTGAAACTAGACTAACACAATTGATGCATCTGGATGAAAAGAGGGATGAGGCTATGCTTCACTTTAGTAAACACCAAGATGTAGTAAAAATGTGGTTTGATAAAAAGTCTAGAGTCAAAACATTTAAAGTTTCAGATTTAGTGTTGTTGTGGGATAAGAGACATGAGAGGAAAGGAGATCATGATAAATTTGATTACTTATGGTTGGGTCCTTACCAAATTTCAGAAGTCCTAGGTGAAAACAACTTTAGATTAAAAACCTTGGATGAAAAATATTTGGCTTTACCCATCAATGGGCTGCATTTAAAGCACTATTTCCAGGCCTGAAATGGCAAGGCCTTGTATTATATGTAAATATGTCATGCTTTGTTTTTGCGTGTGCATATTTGATTTTCTTAGGTGTGTGTTAGGTTTTTTTGCCTTCAACCTTTATTTTAGCATGATGAGATTGTTCTGAATGAGGTTTTGGAGGCATTTTGATTGCATTGTTCTTTTCTTAGCTTAGTGTGTTGGTCATGGGACCAGTTTTGGGCTTGATAAAAAAAAAAGGGGATAGCAAAGTGGTTAGTTTGTATCCTTATCAATGTTCTAAAACTAGAAGTATATGAAACAACAGAATTGTATTACAGAAAGCTCCACGAGCACCGCAAACACATTAAAGAATATCGTTTGAAATTTGGGATACATGAAAGTTGTCAATTTTGCAAGATAGGGTGAAGCATTTTTGTATAATCCATCTTACCCATTTGTGTTCAGGATGCATTGCATAATAGCCTCGAGTCTCATTCCATTCCATATTTCAAAGACAACCACCAAAAGCATGTCAGACCCTCTTAGGATCATTGCACAATAAACATTAAGTAAGGTCTTGGGGTTGGAAACTGATGCCGCATTGTCTTGAATTAGACACGTTCTGCACATATAAAGAACATCTTGGGCAAAATGGTTGAAACCTTACTTGGAAGAAAAGTGAGGCGAAAAGAATTTTTCTTGTCTGTCCCATCATGCAAAACATAGTCCATGAAATAGTGGTTTTCACCACTCCACCTCCATAACATCACTTGGATTGAAAGGATCGTACTACATGTCCCTCATAAGGATGAGTAGTCATCCCTAAGATTCAAGGAAGCCATTACTACTCCACCTCCATAACATCACTTGGATTGAAAGGATCGTACTACATGTCCCTTGCAAGGATGAGTAGTCATCCCTAAGATTCAAGGAAGCCATTACTACTCCACCTCCATAACATCACTTGGATTGAAAGGATCGTACTACATGTCCCTTGCAAGGATGAGTAGTCATCCCTAAGATTCAAGGAAGCCATTACTACTCCACCTCCATAACATCATTTGGATTGAAAGGATCGTACTACATGTCCCTTGCAAGGATGAGTAGTCATCCCTAAGATTCAAGGAATCCATCATTAATCCACCTCCATCACATCATTTGAGTTGGAAGGATCATACTACGTGTCCCTCACAAGGATGGGTAGTCATCCCTAAAATTCAAGAAATCCATCATTAATCACCTCCATCACATCATTTGAGTTGGAAGGATCGTACTACGTGTCCCTCACAAGGATGGGTAGTCATCCCTAAAATTCAAGAAAGCCAAAGCCAAAGCCTGGACTATGGGGCTGATCTCCACCGGGGCTATAGACGCCTGACTGGTAGTGGAGTAGGCTCATGCATGGCGACATGTCTCATTTAAAAGCAAGACCTCTGACCGCTCACACGGACAGGCTAGCCTGGCAGTTATCCATAATAGGTTTAATCATTTTGCTTAAGATGAGGTAATGAACTCAAATCAGAGTAGTAAGGATAGGGTTAAATTCTCATCATGCTTAGGTTGAGAATCTGATTCCCCAAAGCTCTGATTTCACTTACACATGCACATTGATTCAATATGGCAGTGGCGCATAACCAACCTTGAGATTGGGTATATGAACTCAATTCATGCATGATTGGTCCTGAGAGGGTTTGATAGTTTTAATGTTTGTGCTCGTGCTACTAAAAGTTAAGAGTCCTGGTAAAGCAGGTCAGCCATAGTTCATTATGCTGGCAATACATTCGATCTTGCATAGACCCTCCATGATTCATTATATGCATTCATGTGAAATTGGCAATAGAATGGGGAACTATTTCAAATGATAAAGAATGAATCACTATGCACACATTGAGCGGATGCTGAATAATTCTAATGTTTCATGTATTTCTGGTTTATTTACATTCTTTGGATATTTGCTAACGCTTGCAGTTGAGTTGTAGGTTTTCAGGTTGGGTTTCTCATCGAAATGCTCAGGAGCATTTCCTAGCAGAGTCACCATTTGTTGTGGCTGCTCCACAACGTACCCCAAAATTGGGGACCCACCTTTTTTGCATGTTTTCCAAGAAGACCGAAGTGGCCCATATGCTAAAGATCAAAGAAAAAGCAAAACACCGCAAGGAGGAAAAAGTGTCGCGATATCGCGGCACTGTTGCATAAAAAAAAAGTGAAAGGATAAAAGAGAAAAGGTGTCGCGATATCGCGACATGTTGCATTGTCACGGCCAAAAGAGAAAAAGTGTCGCGATATCGCGACATGTTGCATTGTCGCGGCCAAAAGAGAAAAAGTGTCGCGATATCGCGACATGTTGCATTGTCATGGCCAAAAGAGAAAAAGTGTTGCGATATCGCGACATGTTGCATTGTCGCCAAAAGAGAAAGTGTCGACGATATCGTGACATGTTGCATTGTTCAGCCAAAAGATAAAAAGTGTCGCGATATCGCGACATGTTGCATTGTGGTCAAAAGCAAAAAGTGTCGCGATATCGCGACATGTTGCATTTCAAAGAGTGACATGTTACATTTTTGGCTAAAAGCAACAAAAGAGAGCAAGGAGGCAAAAGTGTCATGATATCATGACATGTTGCATTTTTGCAAGGGAACAGAGTAGTTGATAGTGCGTCTGATATTAGTGATGAACACCAGGATAGTGAAACTGAAGACTGCATAGTGACGTGGACATAAGGACAAAATCCAATGAATAAGACAAAATGTTACATAAGGAATCTTTAATGATTTGAAATCATTTAAGATGGTCGTTACACACGAAGGAAACGGACGCAAGCCCATGTGGAGAAAATGAAACGAAGGGCCACAAAATAGAAACGAAAAGTTTTTTTTGGAAATCAAAACACATGCATGCACAAGGGAAGGAGAAAATGAACAGTCATGGAGGGAGAAACAAATTTTTTTTTAGAGGTTTTAAATACGCCATTCAAAGAAGTGGAGAGGGGCTGGAAATTGTAGAAAAAAAAAAAGACTATCTTTCGGAATAAAGGAGTTTTTTTTTGGCAAGAGCAACTCTTGTGTGTGAAATCAAAAGGAGATTGAAACTAAGACTGCTGCTATTTCTGTAAATCTTTCCTTTGCATTATTGCTTCTTGTATCTATTCGTTTACGCCATAAAGTGGGTTACGATAGGTGAATGATAGAATGATGCAATTATTTGTTTCCTTAGAGTCTTGCATCTGATCTAATTTGATTGTGTTTATGTTGCAGGTCTGTTAGGTCAGGTTGTTTTAGAATTTCATCTCATAACTTGGGGTTTTGTAGGGAGGAGATTGCTAACCAAATTAATGTCCTATTTTGTTTTTCTAGCTAACTTTTGTAAATTATGTTTCTATTTTAGTTTTCTGATATTTAGATTAGTCTTGCTTTAAAATCTACTGTTCCGATTCGGGTCCATTCCAGAATTTCTGCATTTGTTTTCATTCTATTCTAGTCCTTTTCTAGAATTCATGTTCATAAACAGTTCATTTATTGCCATGAATAATCTAAGTTATAAAGAAGGTAAATAAATCTGCCAAGAGTATGCTCTGCGTCTGCGCTTGAGAAAGCGATCTGCTCGCACCAAAAATTGGAGGGTTTGTTTATAGATCT